>OU452223.1:3370622-4020041 GCA_911728455.2 Marthasterias glacialis
TTTCACACAGACTCATCCGTATTCAACAGCTACGTGGCTTGTGAATGGTCCAGAATTGTTCTTTAAGTATCTATGCAGCTATTTTTACAATGTGTCTCAACGTGTTCAAAGCCATGCAAGTTGAAGCTTTCTTGTGAATATGGATATTTTATCAATAGCCAATCACAGCATGATTTAAGTTGGACTCGGTATACCTACTATACATGTAATGTGCTGTCTGTACAATTGATGTAAGGGGATGACCGTTGTGTTTACAATGCATCACCGTGTATTGTGTATGCGTGGTTGTACAAGTGAGACAATCACAGGCATCAAATATTGCAAATACCAAGACTTGTCAAACCAATTAACAAACTTAAAAATCATGTATGAGAATTTACCAAAGTACCACTTGATAATTGTGATAAGGAACACATTTTCACTTGCCCTGTGGACTACAAAGTACAAAAGGACGGGTTTTAACTCATCGATCACTTTTTTCACTCGCACTTGGCGACCGCTTATTTCGAACCCTGAATTTCTGTACATTGAACAGCTGATGCAAACACTCTGACTTAGTCTGGTTCCCAGACCCAGAACTCTGACTATTTTCTGTCGATTTTAGGGTCTGGTATCACCCAAATGTCACTTGACAAAAAAGGAGGAATTCATCCTTTTCCGAAAATATCCAAAATGCTCCAAACTCGTTGTCATCAACATTCGGACAGTGTCATTGATGGTTGGACATCCACTTTTGTTGTTAAAAATTCAAAAATTTTGCAGACACATGCCATTATCATTTCAACACTATATTTGAATGTAATTGAAACATTTTCACAAACTGATTATCCCATTATAAATTTTTCCATTGGCTGATTTTGCAGTGTGCTGTGTGTGTGCACTTCCTCAATCCACTGCGGAAACTGGAATGTTCCGTTGGTTGAAAATTGGTTATTGGTCATAATTTACTTGCACTCTTATTTTAAATGGGAGGCCTCCTTAGATACAAACAATAACTCAATCAAATATCTGAATTCTGTAGTACTCTACGGATACTTTTTACTGTTTGACCGAAACCACTTGGCAAGGTTTTTTTAGCTGGTTCATTGCTGTTTCAACTGGCATTTGGCCAACGGACCACCCCTTAATTCCGAACACTGTCAGTGCCGAGTCCCGAAGTTGGTGTCACATCCACCACGAAGTGCACCATGGAATTAGTAAGTCATGCAAAAAGTATTGTTAAATTTAGTTTTTGCCTTGGTTCCCCACAAAATTGCCATGATGCCCCTCAAACTTTAGAAAAGGCAAGGCAAAAATTGCCATGCCCTTTTGAACACAAAGGTAGAAGCCTGCACACATAGACATGGGGACGTCAACATTGTGATAGGTTGCAAATAAAAGTTACGACTGGTCGAGTAGTCACAAATAGTTGATGCAGGACTGTTCAAGTAGTGAATTTTAATGATTATTTTTTTATTTCTATTAAGTTGATTGATTGATCATAGTTTAATTGGTATATCTCTAGATATAGAGAGCGCCGTGAGGCTGCACTGTTTTCCATCTGTCCTTGTGAAAAATTTTGAATTTTGGAATATTTCATCGTAGCTGTGCCTGATATGTCTGATTTTTGAATGATAGTCATATTATGAGTATACATGCTGCTTGACTGAATATTGGTGCAAAAGCCGATTACCATGTTGTGGATTTTTTCTCGGAATTTTCATCGCATTTTTGACTCGAGGTGACTCCGGGGATCGGCCAACCGTGACCGCTATGGGCCAGACCTACACCCCTGGGAAACTCCATGAACTACGGCCTGTCTCCTGTGGTTCACTCAACCACACAGCCTGGAGATCTGCCTGCAAAGCAGGAATAGCGCTACACTGTCCCACACGACGGGGTTGCCGGGGAGGTGCACATAAACAAAGAGAAGCTTCACGTATTTTTACTACACAATCAGAGGTAACTACATGTACCACTCCAACTATTACGCGTACCACTATTGGCCCTATACAAAGCCAAACTACAACCCCAACTACTTTGAATATGAACTTAGCACTTCTTAACTGTCGATCTGCTAGGAATAAAACTGACCTGATATATGAATTTATGATAGAAAACAAGTCAGATATTGTTGCACTGACAGAAACCTGGTTTACTGGAACAGATGATGATCAAAAATACATTGCTGAAATCTGTCCTCGTGGCTTTACTTGCACACATACCCCTAGAATGGGCAGGCGAGGTGGGGGTGTTGCAGTCATTTTGCGTAAAAGCTTCAACATGAAACTTTTGAAAACTCAGTGGTTTGCTTCTTTTGAGTACATGATGATGAACATTTCCTCTAGCAACAATAACTCTGCAATTAACTTAATTGCACTCTACCGCCCTCCATCGTCCTCTCATAAAAACTTCAATACTGAATTCTCAACGTTGCTTGAGTCCGTTGCGCTTGAGAAAAACTTGGTTGTGGTTGGTGATTTCAATTTCAACTGGGCCCTGAAAGACAGCAGCACCAAAAAGTTAGATGAGTTTTTAGACAGCATGGGCTTAGTTCAGTATGTAGAAACACCTACACATACCAGCGGCCATATTCTTGACTACGTCATAGGGAGAGCCAGTGATAAGGTTCTTATTCCGTCTTCGGTCAAGTTATCTACCTTTATATCTGATCACTGTAGCGTGGTTTGTGAACTAAAATTTGATAAACCAAAACGCTCTTGGAAGGTAACCACTTATCGTCAATTGAATAAAATTGATCCAACTGAATTCATCAGCGACATGACCCACCTATTACCAACAACTCCAGATTCTGAACTGTCTGCTCAGGTACAGCGTTATGAATCTACCCTCAGACAACTAATTGATAGACATGCCCCGATACAGAGGCGCCTACTACCTGTTCGTCCGCATAGCCCTTGGTACACGCAGGACATCATGAAAGCAAAAAAGCTAAAGCGGATGTATGAAAATCAGTGGAGGAATTCCGGTCTGACTGTTCACCGTCAAATGTTCACTGAGCAAAGAAATCTGGTACTTTGTTTAATTAGAGATGCCCGACGGTCACATTTGTGATGAATAGGTTTTAAAGAATTCCGAATCTCTAGTGGTTTAAGTTGAAATGTTTTATTATGCAATCGAATTCCTTCCTGTGTATAAAAACCCACTGGGCACACGCCCTCGTGGTCTGTTGTCCAGAGGCGTGTGTGCCGATCAACATCGCTATTCTATAATTGAGTCGAACGCTTTACCGGTCAGCGTTTGGTCTCATCACTATATCATGAGTTGAGATTTAGCTACAGTTGTAACTATGTTTAGTCATTGGTGTGAGTAATAAAGTATTGAACACGAACTTGCTGATTTAAAACGTGTATCATTCTTAGTCATGTACGTTAGTAAGATTCCGGGATGGTTGGTCAAAAGAAAACCCCAACCATCATATATGGTGGAAGATCCGCAGTTTAGCCTGACCGGCACACACGCGGACACAGCCCCGCTGGCTTGATGTTTTGGTATGTATTATATTATGTTGCCAGTGTATTTTATTGATGTATTTTGCATATACAAATTTCGTGTTCAGATTCTGTTTTATTTTGTGGTGTGGTAGTCAAAAATGGCTGGTAAATATGAGTGTCATTTTAAGGACACATACTCTGGAATTGAGGATTTAGATCTCTTCCTGGGTAGATTTGAAACTTATGCCAAATTGCGTGATTTTGCTAATGACAAAAGAGTTTTAGCATTGGCACTACGCTTAATAGGGCCCGCTGCCGTTTGGTATTCTGGTTTGCCAGACAGCGATAAAAATGACTACTCAAAATTAGTCATTGCACTTAGACAAGTTTATGAAGGTGACAGCGCCCGTTGGGTACGCGAGGCAAAACTCGCTGATCGTTCACAAGGTGAAACAGAATCAATTGATGCTTATTTGACTGATATTATTCGATGGAGTCGACAATTAAATCGATCAGAAGATGAACAAATAGCCAGATTTGTTCGAGGATTAAGATCCTCATTAAGAGCATTTGTCATTTCAAAACAGCCAACAAGTTTGGCTGAAGCGATTGATTTTGCCAGATTGGGTGAGAGCATTGAAAAAATTTCTACTCCAGTGAATCGGGTTGAACTAATTGTAAACCGAGATGAACCATTCCTAAAGATGGAAGACAATTTGGAAAAAATGCAATGTCAGTTGAACAAAATTGAACAACAAGTCAAACCAGAGCGGAACTACTCTAAACAACGATTTGAATCTAACTATAACCGTCCAAGTCAATACAATAGACG
Source organism: Marthasterias glacialis (assembly GCA_911728455.2). Taxonomy (NCBI): domain Eukaryota; kingdom Metazoa; phylum Echinodermata; class Asteroidea; order Forcipulatida; family Asteriidae; genus Marthasterias; species Marthasterias glacialis. Next base: position 3,374,889 of record OU452223.1, read on the forward strand.
AGCACCATTTTCACAGGTTGATCGATTTAACGGTGTATGTCATAGATGTGGGAAGTATGGTCACAGAAAATCTGTATGTTTTTCCAAACTTCACAAAGACGGACATTCTTTAAACGAATACAGCCGTCTGCATGCCAAAACGGGATGTCACAAAATGTAGATGGCAAAACTTTCCAAGCGAATGACCCCATTGAAATTGACCTGAGCAGTAGGAGTACTATTGTGATTTCTATCGGCCAAGACACCGTAAATTGCTTAATCGATACTGGTGCTACCATGAACTTGATTTCTGAACAGTTTTTCCAGAAAAGTAAATTTTTGAAAAAGCAATATGTTAGTAATTCTGGAGTTACATCGGCAAAAGTAGCCAATGGAGAGAATCTTCAGATTATGGGTTGTGTACATGCCCCAATTGTCATTGCTAACATGAAGTTAACTGTACCATTGTATATTGCCAGAGGACTCGATTGTTCCATAATTCTTGGTGTAGAATTTCTTAACAACCAAAAGGCAACAATCGATTTTGGAAGGTCAAAAATGAAGTTTCACAGAAAAAATCAGTTGCGTACGTCAAAACAAATTGAAATTCCTGCACGATCACAAACTGTTTTTCATGTAAGAGTTAAGAACGATTTACCTGCTGGTATATATGGTCATTGTCGTGCAGGACGTACTGTCCAAAATTTGGGCATACTGGTTGCTAATACAATTTCTACTACACAAAAATCGAAAGTGGGAACTGAAATGATAGTTATGGCAATGAATCCATCAGAATATCCTGTGGTATTGTATCCTCGTACAAAGATTGGAACTTTTTCCATTGTTAGTGGAAATGACATAGGCCTAACTAAGTTTTCAGATTTCAATGATTTGAAACAAGAGGAGCTACAAACAAAAAACGAAGCTACTTATCATTCAAAAGAAACTGATGAAATTCTTAGTAGGGTAGACATAGCAGAGAATTTGAAACCAAATCAAAAAGTTCAACTAGAAACTCTCATTGACGAGTATTCCGATATATTCCATACTAAAGGTAACAAAATCGGTTACTATGACAAAGTAAAACATGATATCAATACTGGTGATAATTATGCAGTCAGATCTCGACCTTACAAGCACTCTCCTTTGTTACAAGAAACCATACGGAACAATGTTGAGAAAATGCTCAAAGATAACATTATTTCTAAATCCACTTCACCATTTTCAAGTCCAATCGTCATGGTAAAAAAGAAAACAGGAGATTATAGATTTTGTGTTGATTTTAGAGCACTGAACCGAATCACAGAGCGAGACACATTTCCCTTGCCAAATATAGGGGAAACGTTTGACAATCTTGGAATGAAAAAGCCATCATTCTTTTCTACTTTAGATATGGCATCCGGCTATTGGCAAATAGCCCTGGAAGAAAATGCCAAAAAGAAAACGGCATTCATTACGCAAGATGGGTTGTTTGAATTTAATGTGATGCCTTTCGGTCTCCATAATGCACCGTGTACTTTCCAAAGGACAATGCAAGAGGTATTAAGAGGCTTACATTGGAAAATATGCCTCGTATATCTGGATGATGTGATCATTTATAGTCACTCATTTAACGATCACATTGGACATTTGAGGCAGGTATTTGACAAATTCAGAGAAGCCAATTTAAAACTTAGTTCTCACAAATGTGCATTTGCTAAAGACAGAATCAAATACCTTGGTCACATTGTCAGTAAAGACGGGGTCGCCACTGACCCAGATAAAGTGAAAGCCATCAATGAATATCCTACTCCCAAGAACATTGCTGAGTTACGTACCTTCCTAGGTTTTTCAGGATATTATAGACGCTATATTAAGAACTATAGTAAAATAGCTTATCCACTGACAATGTTAACTCGTAAAGGTGTAACATTTGAATGGACTAAAGAATGTGACAATGCATTTCAGCTATTGAAGCAACATCTCCTCCAGCCACCCATTTTGGCTTATCCACAGTTTGATGGTTCTCAATTCATTGTACAAACTGATGCTAGTTCTAAGGGTCTTGGATTTGTTTTGTCACAAGAACAGGATGGTAAAACAAGAGTAATTGCGTATGGTGGTCGATCGTTAACTTCAGCAGAGAGAAATTATACAATTACTGAGTTAGAAGCATTAGCTGTTGTAGAAGGAGTGAAGAAATTTTCGTCATATCTAATTGGTTCTCGGAAATTTAAAATCCTCACCGACCACCAGGCATTGAAGTGGTTATTTAATGAGAAACATTCATCTGGTCGTTTAGCCCGTTGGACATTGTACTTACAGTCATTCAATTATGATGTAGAGTATAGACCAGGAAAGAAACAAGCTAATGTTGATGCATTAAGTAGAATTCAGAACCACAAAACCCAAGCTAACAAGCGGAGTGATGACATAGATTATGACACCTCAAAACCGACTGAGTATTTACTTACATGTTTTTCTGAGATTTCAGAGGACTTGGTAACAAGTTATAATGCCGATCATCCAAGTCAGACAAAAGAACCTCGGAATATTAAGTATCAGTATGGTAAACGTAGGTATTCACAGACAGATAAAAATGTCAAGAATATACCACAAGTGCATGAAAGTATTGATATGAATGACATCAGAAAAGAGCAACGCAATGATGATTTTGCTAAATCACTCATAGACTTGCTCGAAAACAATGTAATTCCAGATAATGACAAAGAAGCACGAAAACTGTTGTTGGAAGCTAATCAGTATATGACGTATGATGAAATTTTGTATCATGTATGGCATATTCCCCGTAAAGGAAAAATGTCAGAGCAAGACATTATTCAGTTGTATATACCAGAAACTTTGGTAGACACTATTCTCTATCACTGTCATGACAATGTATTGTCAGCTCATTTTGGATTCCATAAAACTTACAGTAAGGTGAAACAAAGGTACTTTTGGAAATACATGCACAGAGATATCGATAATTGGGTTAGGTCATGTGATTCATGTTCTAAAAGGAAAACGCCCAAACATAAGGTCATTGCACCCTTGCTAAATATGAATGTTGTTGGACCATTTGAAAGAGTGAGTGTCGATATCCTAGGACCACTTCCGGTCACAACATCCGGAAATCGATATGTGTTGTGTTTTACAGACCATTGTACTAGGTGGCCCATGTTAGTTCCCATACCAGTGATGGATGCTGCCACCATTGCCACTGCATTTTTCAGAGATGTTATATGTAACCATGGTTGCCCCCGTGTGCTACTTAGTGACAGAGGCACGAATTTTCTCAGTAAAATTGTTAGTGAAGTTTGTAACATCATGAAAACGGACAAAGTTAATACAAGTCCTTATCACCCTCAGTGTAACGCTGTACAGGAACGATTCAATTCTGTTATTCTCGATACAATCAGCCACTATGTGAACAAATTCCAGACTAATTGGGATAATTTTATTCCGGCAATTCAATTTGCATACCGTAGTACACCAACAGATAACTCTGTAGGGTTCAGCCCATTTTTCTTGCTTTATGGTCGTGAAGCAGTGTTACCTATCGATGTATCATTATGTCCAAAACCTGAATATAAAGATCGTAATGTCAGAGATTATTTACATGATCTTATTTCACAGTTGGAAGTAACTAGAGAGATCTCGAAACAACATCTTGAAACTAACCAAATGTCAAGGAAGAGACGTTATGATACGCGCACTCAAAGTGTTCCGTATCAAGTAGGTGATGTTGTGTATGTGTACATTCCTGCTACTCAGAAAGGGCTGTCAAGAAAACTTCAACAATTTTGGTGTGGCCCGTATTTGTTGATAGAAAAGACAGGCCCGGTCAATTTCAGAATCAGGAATCTTGAAAATCACAAACTGGTAAAAACACCTATCCATGTGAATCGATTTAAATTTGCTTACGACAGGTTTCTACGACCACCAAACAGTCAAAAACCAGAAGATCCTACTCAACAAAACCCAATTGAGGATCTAGGGGACGCAGATTGTCCTACGACCTCCTTTGAACCACTCAGAGCAACCCAAAGCGTGAAAGATAAACCCCCTTTGGTACCAGGATTGCATAATCCAACTATGGAGTACGAAGTACAAAAAGTACTACGAGGAAAGTTTGTAAAAAACAAACTTTATTATCTGATCAAGTGGAAAGGTTTTGACAATACAAAGAATACATGGGAACCAGCAGAAAACTTAAATCAAACTCTTCGAGATTATTTGCAAGAGAATCCAGTAAGGATTTCCGGTAAAACAAGACGATAGTAATTTGTCATTGTATTAAATTGATATTGTATTATTTTAATAAAGTAATTAATGAAACCTTCCATGGAAGCGATGTCCGTCTCCCCAAGTAGCTACAAAAACATCGGATCCGGAGCAGCGCCCGAGCCAATCACATCTTTGAAGTTGGACGATGAACTGATGTTACGCGCGGCATCCAGTTTTCCCCGAATGCTTCAGAATGATGTCCTGTGGCCCGATGAGCAACTATTGGACAACTCATTAATTAATTACAGACTTTACATTGTATTAAGAAAAGCCCTACAATTGGCAGGGGCCAATTTTAAAGGGAGGGCATATGTGACATAAATATTTTTGATTATCATTAAGTGATTATTATTTATTTGATTATTACTGTTAAAATGTCCTACGATTGGCAGGGGCCAATCTTTAAAGGAAGGGCATATGTGATGAATAGGTTTTAAAGAATTCCGAATCTCTAGTGGTTTAAGTTGAAATGTTTTATTATGCAATCGAATTCCTTCCTGTGTATAAAAACCCACTGGGCACACGCCCTCGTGGTCTGTTGTCCAGAGGCGTGTGTGCCGATCAACATCGCTATTCTATAATTGAGTCGAACGCTTTACCGGTCAGCGTTTGGTCTCATCACTATATCATGAGTTGAGATTTAGCTACAGTTGTAACTATGTTTAGTCATTGGTGTGAGTAATAAAGTATTGAACACGAACTTGCTGATTTAAAACGTGTATCATTCTTAGTCATGTACGTTAGTAAGATTCCGGGATGGTTGGTCAAAAGAAAACCCCAACCATCATACATTTCAAACAGAAGATATCCGACAATGCAACCAACCCAAGAACACTGTTTTCTGTTGTTGATGGTTTGTTACACTGTAAACCATCACAGTGTCTTCCTGACAACTCATCTGCACTAGACCTTGCGGAGAAATTTAATGTTCACTTCGAAACCAAAGTTGCGCACATCAGGTCGTTGCTTGATGGTCAATTACCATCAGTTTCAGCTTCCGTCCAGGACAGTCGTACTACATCGACACTCCAACTTTTCAAATCTGAATCAGAAGAAACTGTTGGCAACCTCATCCGTCGCTCACCTTCGAAATCGTGTGACCTTGATCCAATGCCCACCTCCTTTTTGAAAACATGTCTGTCATCGGTTCTACCTGCAATTACAAACATTGTCAACTCATCCATAACAACAGGAACCATGCCTCAGCAATTCAAAACGGCTCACGTCACCCCCATTATCAAGAACGCAAAGCTAGACAAGAACATGCTCAATAACTACAGACCTGTGTCGAATTTGCCATTCATCTCAAAAATTGTGGAGAAAGTGGTAGCTGGTCAACTCAATGACTACCTAACATCAAACAACCTGCTTAAGTCGGCACAGTCAGCATATCGTAAACACCACAGCACTGAAACTACACTCCTCTGTGTTCAAAATGATATCCTAAGAGCCATTGACAAGAAACTCTCTGTAATTTTAGTGTTGCTTGATCTTTCCGCGGCATTCGACACTATTGACCACAAAATCCTCCTGGAACGCCTTCATTACAATTTTGGTATTACTGGATCTGCCTTGAAGTGGTTTGCATCATATCTGGAAAATTGTACCCAAGCTGTAAAAATAAATGGGTCCTACTCATCCAACACTAAACTACACTTTGGTGTTCCTCAGGGGTCAGTGCTAGGTCCTGTGTTATTTTCCTTATATTTTTCACCAGTTGCCAACATCGCACGCAATCACAACCTGTCCGTTCAGCTTTACGCTGATGACGCCCAACTCTATATGCCCTTTGTCTCTACAGACGCGAACACTGCAGTTGCCCGTACGGAAGCATGTGTCTCTGAAATTAAGGAATGGATGGTCGCAAACAAACTTCAGCTCAACAGTGACAAGACAGTCATCCTCTTGCTAAACTCCCCCAGTCAGCACCGCCACAACACCATTAACAGCATCCCCATTGATGGTCATGCCATACCCTTTAGCACCACAGCTAGAAACCTTGGCGTCATCTTTGACCGGCATATGAACTTCACCACCCATGTCAGACATACCACCCGCATTGCCATGTACCACTTGAAAAACATAAATCACATCCGCTCATTGCTCTCTGACAAAACAGCTGAGCAGCTCATCCATGCACTTGTAACATCTCGGCTCGACTACTGTAACTCACTCTTATATGGACTTCCAGCTTCCACCTTACATCACCTTCAGAGAATCCAGAACATTGCAGCTCGTATCCTAACACGCTCAAACAAGTTCCAGCACATCACCCCGGTCCTTCAATCACTACACTGGCTCCCCGTCGAGCAACGCATCATGTTCAAACTCCTCTACATAACTTACCTTTGCATCACCAACAGCTCATCCCCCCTGTACCTGCAGAAGCTTCTGTCACCGTACAAGCCCGTGCGTCAATTAAGGTCAAGTGATGCCAACTTGCTTGTTATTCCACCTTCCAGGTTAAAAGCTTATGGGGATAGAAGTTTCTCAGTTGCAGTCCCCCGCCTATGGAATAGTTTGCCTCCCACCCTTAGATCCCAACCTGACATTGCTTCATTCAAATCCAGTCTCAAGACCTACCTCTTCAGTCAAGCCTACCATTAATTTTTCCCTTGGTCCTCCTACAGCGCAGTGAATAGTTTTCTAGATACCAGCGCTTTACAAGTTTTATTATTATTATTATTATTATTTATCTGTTGGTTGGTTAGTTAATTGATTGTTTAGTCAATTTATTTATTGATTAATTGCTAGCTTACTGTTTTAAATTTGTATTTATTTCATAAATTTGTTTTATCAGATTAACTTAGACACCTGGTTTACTCAGAGTATATTTTTATTGCAATTTTGCCGTTTCTTATCAATGTTTGTGTTCCATTCAAGGTTGGATTAATATGCTTTTGAGCAACAGTGACTATCCACTTGTATTAACCCTGGTCACCTTAGAATGGATTGTCTTGTGTTCTGTATCCAAATTGTTTCTGTCTCACTGTCTTATCTTGGATTGTTTTTGTCATTTTTAATCCTCTTTACTTGTTCATTGTTTACACTGTTTATCTTTTATAAGAATTATTTGAGAAAATGCTTGTATGTTCACTCCTGTTGTTTGGATTATTTCAGTATTAATAATAATAAAAAATAATAATTTCACTAGTTGCTCAGCACTAGACTTCATAGTATTCAAGAATGCCCTCGAGTGGCAAGCTTAAAAATAGTTCAAATTGCACTTTTAGAAAATGTGTGTGGTGAAGGTTTTTGTAATAGCTTCAAATTTGGTATACATGATAACCATTTAGATTGATGACGTCATCAGATGTAACAAGGCTTTTTTTTGGTTGTACGGGGACCGGGGTGGGGCACATAGTGCCCCCCTCCGTATTTTTCCAAAGTGTTCGACTGATTTTGATGAAACTTGCCACAAATGTTCATTTCACGGAGTTCTACATGATGATGTCACAAAATTTCAAAAAATCATCAATAGAGGGCGTTTTTGACTGTTTTTTGCCCATTTTTTGTCAAAAATCATGTTTTTGCCATAACTTCTGTATTTTTTGTCCGATTGTTTTGAAACTTGGCGAACTTGTACATTATAGCAAGATAAATATCATATAAACCTAATTTAGTAACTGGAGTTATCTTTAGAGGGCATAATAATTCATTAATTTATCCCATTTTCGGGGAAAAAAAATGTGGTTTTTTTTCGCGTTTTTTTTTCACTTAACAATCAAAATGGCCACTGCCAAGCGCCCAGGGAGAAATATAAATTAGCAGGTTGAAAATGTTCCATTGTGAAAAAACTTGATATAATTTGACCCCATAATTACAGGCTGAAAACACAAAATCCAAGATGGCCGCCATTTTGAATTCCAAAACTATTTCAGACTATCACATGACTCACCACTATCACTTTTCTGGCAAAAAAACTTAAAATAAGTGGAAATTATGTTCAAAAAGTTTTAAAAAATCACTAAAAAACAGTGAAATCGTGTGACCCAAGGTCAAACAAATGGTTGCCATGGCAACAGCTAACCCCCGGAATCAATTATTTTTTGCCAATAGGATCGTTGATATATTTTAGGAAAAGTCAAAAAATTTCGCGGTGATCAGACTAAGCGTTTCAAAGTTACAGGGACAAAATTGGTAGAGGGGTTAAAGATGTACTTTTCGAAGTCATATATCTACCAAGCTATAAGTTCGATTGAGTTGAAAATTGGTATGTTGTTAGACAAGGGCAAGTTCTTGTAAAAGGTGAAACGAAATCATGATGACATCATCAAGTGATTTCTTACAAATTTGTGATTTTTTAATCTTTACTCATAAATTGCTAGCCAAGCAAGGTATAATCAAAATTGGAAAACAAAATGATGTCATCCTGACGTTATCAAGTGTTATCAAGTGTCATGTTATATCACCTTAAAGGTGCAGTTATATAAAATCTATGTTTACAGAATAAATATAATTTGTGTTTGAATTGAAAACTTGCATATATTCGGCGAACATATTTAGCAAAGTTCATCAATGACCGTCAACATGTTCATACCTGTAAAAGCCATTAATTACTGTCCATCATAAAGATGAAGATGAAGTTAGCTCTTTCGCCGCGAAGCACAGCGAAACAGCTCCTATTTTTGTTAAAGTTTTTTTTATTTGTATTTTTTTTTCTTATTTGTCTCATTTAGTGTACCGGAAGTCATTCAAAAAACGCACGTTGCATTGTATACGCTTTTTTGCATAGTTCCAGATAAGCAATTGCAATGAAACTTTCAGTGATTGGTGCAACAGTCTGCATATTACACAAGAAACCAAAGGTCTCTGTCTGCGGGATTGGATAGGGATAAATTAGGTCTTCATTTTATTCAGTGCGCATGACCTCACGTGACCTTTACTTCCGGTTGAAACCGTAAGTGCCATGGTAATTTAAAAGTGGTAAAAGTTATGAAGTTGCTTTTATTGATGTTAGTGTCCGGCCAGGGTGTGCTTTAAAAAAAAATACCGATGACGTCATAATATATAAGAGCGCCCTCTAGCGGCAGGTTGAAAACTGTTCAAAATACACTTTGAGAAGATAAGTGTGGCAAAATTTTTTGTTATCGCTTCAAAATTGATATAGCCAACATATGTGTAAAGTTTTAGATCAATAACAATATCAGGGGTCATGTGACAAGACATTAAAATGTGCACTTTGTGAAGTCGTATATCTCCAAAAGTCTAGGTCTAATCATGTTGAAACTTGGCAGGTTGTTAGATAATGGCAAGTTTTGTTAGTTGTGAAATGACATCATGATGTCCTTATCACATGATTTATTTATTTTTTTTTTTTCGTTTTTTGCCCCTTCAAGTCATAAATTGCTAATGGAACATGCTATAATCAAAATTCGTTTTTAAAAACAGGTTTGGTAGGTCATAAATGCTCTGAAAACAAATGGACGTCATTATGACGTCATCATTTGTCAGGTTATATTACCTTAAAGGTAGAGTTTAACAATAATATACAGAATAAATTCGATCTCACAAGCATTAATTCTTGCATTATAAACTTGATTATGCACACAATGTCAGACTTTTATATTCAGACCAGTAATTTGAAAATGTTATCGGCGAAACAGCTTGGCATTTGTGCACAAACGCAATATGTCTAGTTTTCTTTTTCTTCCTTAATTTTCAGATTCTTGCGTAGCGAAATTGCATTAACAATGCGCATTTCATTCTCATTGACGTTTTGCACATTTCCGTATTTGCCACTTAAATGAAACTTAAGATGACTAACCATAGCGTGAATATTGCAGTGATGTCATCACTAGTCAAATTACAATGTTGAAAAAATTACTTAATTAAATCTTTCAAAATCCATATCAAATCAGCCATACGGGACCAGAACTTGTTTTTTGCAAGAATAGGTAGAGTTAATATAGGTCTTAATTTTTTGTCAAGTGCGTCAAATTCCGTGGCCTCTACTTCTGGTCGAAACCGGAAGTGCCTTGTAATTCAAAAGTGATAAAATTTACAAAGTTGCTTTCAATAATGTTATGAAAATGAAAAAATAATGAAAAATAGTTAAAAATGCACTTTTACTTGATGTATGTGGGGAAGATCGTGGTAATTGCTTCAAAATTGGTATATATGGTGACCCTTATCCAGACAACAAATGTCTAAAGTTTCAGGTTGATGACATCATCACATGTCACGGGGTATTTTTTTGGTGTCATGTATATTTTAACCCATATACTCAATAGAGTTGAATCTTGGTATGTCTTTAATAATACTGATAATAATAATCAGTTTTTATATAGCACTTTATCACAGCCTGAAGGCCGCTTCAAAGCGCTTCTGACATTACTACCCCTGGTCACTGGGCCATTTATTTCATTCCTTAAACCATCTCAGCTCCCTTGGGAGTTTACTGGGTGAGTAACTGGGCTCCAAGCTTACATTCACATAAACTATCACTGCCTTCACAGGTACCCATTTACTCCTGGGTGGAAAAAAGTAATTATAGTAAAGTGTCTTGCTCGAGGACACAAGTGTCACAACTGGGATTCGAACCCACACTCTGCTGATCAGAGTGTGATTCCGTTGCTCTTATCCGCTCGGCCATGACATCCCATATCGAATATAGAGATAAGTTACAAATACATCCGTAATGACATTATGATGATGACATCACATGATTGTTTTTGAACTGTTAAAGTTTGACTCTTAAACTTCCCTACAAACACACTTCCAAAATACCCCACTTCGCCACATTGATTGTACTTCTATGGTAAACACAACACACACAGGGTGTGATCACATGACCTGAGGTGGGTGTTGAAAACAATGCAGTGAAGACATGGGAAGACCCGTACTGATGGACCACAATCGGCTTTATTTTCGGTAAATAACACTTAAAAACCAAAACGAAGCCCTTATAATAAAGTTGTATGTTGTGACATTGATTTAAATCCATACTGTTTCATAAATCCGGTATTCTACTACAAAAAAGGTTTCTTTTGACCTTTAGTTAGACTGTGTAAATTAGTAAGGCTCGCAGCGGGCAGCTTACAAAGCGAAATGAGACTCTAGTGGTTCCATGCCAACAGAGACAAAAGTTTTCAGACCATAGCTTACATGGCTAGCCTTTCTAATCAAACAATTTAAAGGTGAAATTAAAGGATTTGTAGCTTCTTCAGGAGATTTCCATTGAAACTCTTAAAAGCAAATTCATGTAACATCCTCATGAGACCATCAGGTATTGAATTGTTGTTCTTAACCATATCTTGTGAACTTTTGAACTTATTTCCGACTTGAGCTGGAAGTTCAAAAACACATCAACAATATGCAATTGTTTTTGCTTCATCTTGCACCCAGGTTTTAAAGTAGTTTTCCTTCACAAAGTTTTAACTCATTTAATACTCTAAGGGACATTTGTTTAATTACAAACAAATTTGGAATGAAAATAGCAAAAACAGCAAACACTAGAGCTTTAGTTTTGATTATTTTTTCTATTTTTATCACTCATAACAAAGTTACTATGGTAGCAGTTTTTTGAAAATACAAAATGGCTGCCATCGCCATCATAAGCCATGTTAGAAATGACACTGCATAAATTTGGATACAAGTTGCATGTGTGCCTAGTAGATCAATTCAGCTGTTTGAGTTGCTTTTGAATTCTAGATGTTATTTTACCTTTGCTGCACACCTCTCGCATCGTAACTTTGGTTGTATTTTTTTATATTGCTGGATCAGTATTTGGAAACACTGTGCATTCAATATTTATACCCCTTAAGGATTTCTGTGAGTTTGCTTCTGTAGTTTCAAATGACATGTCAGCATCAGTTAATGATGTCAGTTTGCTCTCTACCTATGAGGCCCTTGCTTCTGAAACCAAAGAATCAATATTGAAATCTAGCCCTGTCCCAATCAAAGTTTTTCTAGTCCGTACTGTAAACAAATTTTATACAAAAATGCTGTTGAAACCCCTCAGCCCTTCTTACATTTTACAGTAACCAAAGATATCTACAAACTACATGTTCCTATACCTGAGCACTGTGACTTGTGAAATTTGACCTTTTCACCCAGAACAATCCCAACTTTTACCCCAAAGGACAACCACCGAGCCCAGTGACAAGTCCAAATGTCACTTCAAACTGGAGTTACAGTCCGCAAACATTTAAACCTCAGTCACCAGGGTGATATTGGAGTTGACCTTTGACCTTTTCACCCCAAACAATCCCGACTTTTCTATCCCTGAGAGGAATCAATTATCACTCTTCAATATTCATAACAATTCTAGTTGATATTTCACTTTGCTGGACACCCTTCTCGCATCATAAATTTGCCCTTCTGATGTCTCTTTGATCAATAATTGTAGCCCTCAAGGATTTTTCTGCGTTTGCTTCTGTAGTTTCAAATGACATGTCAGCATCGGTTATTGATGAGATTTTCCTCTCTACCTAAGAGGCCCTAGCCACACAATCAACCAAACATTGTAGGTAACTAAAGATATCCACAAACCACATGTTCCTATACCTGAGCACTGTGACCTGTGAAGTTTGACCTTTCACCCCAAAACAATCCCATCTTTCCTATCCCCAAGGGCAACCACGCAGAGACAAGTTCAAATGTCAAACTGGAGTTACAGTCCGAAAACCATTTAACCATCATTTCTTGGAGGTGACCTTTGACCTTTAAACACCCAAGCAATCTCAGCTTCAATGTCCAGAAAGGGAACCCCCACCCTAGTTACAAAATAGGTTACAAGTTCTAAGTTACAGCTTCTAATTGGAGTTACTTTCAGGAAACCATTTACCTATAATTCATCGCAATGCCCTGGACCTTTTTACACAAATACAATTCCAACTGTCCTTTCCCCACGGTCAACCCAAAATGCAAGTTATAAGTCCAAGTGTCACTTCTAACTCGAGTTAGAGTCCTAAAACCATTTAACCAAAACTCACCACTGTGACCTTGACTTTTGACCCCGAAACAATCCCAACATTCCGTTTCCTTTCCCTCCCCACCCAAGTTACAAGACAAATTTCACTTCTAACTGAAGTAATAGTTTGAAAATGAAAGTTTCCAGGCCTCTGTCCAATGGGATGCCGTAGGCAATGACAATAGCCCTTTAGCCTATAGAACAGCCGCTTGTAAAACTGGTAAGTGGCAGGTTCAAATCCTACTCTGGTAATTTATTTTTTCTTTTAAAAAAATTGATTCATACAGATCCAGTTAGTTTCCCTTGGGTTTTTGGGACATGATACCTTTTAATTTAGGTAGACTTTTCCATAGAATGCATCTTGACCACCATGTGACTACAAGTACAAAGTCCTATTTTGAAAATGTCTTGCTCTTTTGGACATGTGAGCTACCAAAAAAGAAAACAGGTTCATCACAGTGCATGGTGGGGATTTATTATGGCCACCAAACCGGCAGTCATGGTTGATAATGTTTCATCTTTTAAAATGGGTCACAACTAGCTGACTCAACCATGAGCTTGTCAAGTAGAAATTGTGTACATTTGTTTTCTGTGTCATTATAAATAGAATTCCTGACTAAATAACTATAAGTGTAAACACTTGCGTTCATACTTTTTTTACCAAAATTGGGCAAAATACATCAAAATGGCTGTCAGCACTTTTGAAAAATCTCAAACAACATGTCGTCGTAGGTGGCAGATTGGGTGTCAGGAGTCCCGCAAGGGACGGTCCTTGGCCCATTCTTATTTCTCATCTATATTAACGACTTGCTTGATAATATCTATTCATCCATGTGTCTCTTGCTGACGATTGTGTGCTATACAAGAAAATTACATCTATTCAAGACACAAAGATTCTACAAAAAGACCTGAAGACTTTGTCATCTTGGGAACACCGCTGGCAAATGAGTTTTAATCTACATGTAGATAAATGCTACGTTTTACGTATTCCATCGTCAAGATCACCAGTAATCACTAGCTACTAACTTGGCAACTCCATTTTGCAAGAAACAAAACAGCACTCCTACCTGGGGGTAGATATTCAAAATGATCTAAAATGGGACACACTCATCAACCGTATAACTTTGTCTGTCAGCAAAACTTTGGGTTTTGTACGGAGAAATCTCGGGTCATGCACTATGGATACCAAAACTCAGCTTATACAGCCTCAGTGCGTCCAACTCTTGAGTATTAATCAGCACTATGGGATCCTCACATTAACGAACTCACACAAAAAGAGGGCAAAATACAGAGAAGGGCTGTAAGCTTAGTATTCAATAACTATGACTGACACACAAGCATTACAGAACTCATACGAAAATTACATCTGGACATGCTGTCCTCAAGGAGATAAATCACAAGACTGTGCATACTTCACTAAGCCATAGGGGGGCGTTTAGCTGTACCAGTACAAAACTACCTGCAGCTGGTCCAAAAGCAAACACACAGATCTCACCCAGGAGCACATATTGAGTACCAATCCAGATTGGATTGTTTTAAGTTTTCATTCGTGCCAAGAACAATGAAGGGATTGGAATAACCTACCACCTTCAATAAGTAACATTGCAGATCCTGACCAGTTCAAATCTGCTGTAACTAACTTCCTCCAAGCACGAGATAAGAACATTAAAGACTAAATAACTTCAAGCGCACACCAATCCCTGTTTGCATTGTTCCACAACGGGACGTTGAGCAGTATTCAACAACAAGAAGAAGAAGACAAGTGGAAAATGCACAGAGATGAAGATATACCGTAATTTTCGGCCCATAAGCCGCCCGGCCCTTTAGCCGCAGTGCCCAAGAATTTCCCAAACAAGATTTAGGTGTCGGCCCATAAGCCGCAGCAGGTTCACCGCACTCACAGAGAAGCGCCGGCACTTCACACACAGAGGGGGCCGCGTATCTGCGGTCACTGTCTGACTACCGCTGGTTAATGAACCAATGACAAGCCTAGAAAGCAAGTAGGTCTGTCTCTATTTCTTTTCAACTAATGGAAACGTCCAGAAAGCAAGTCGGCCTGTCTCTTTTTTCTTTAATACTTAATAGGAATACTAGCGCCGATAGCACAGGTTTTCTAAATATGTCTGTGCCTGTGCATATTTCCCGCCCAAATATATAAATATTCCACCCCAACTAAAATAACCTGACAAAAGAAATATTACAATACTCAGACTGAAGAAGTTTCCTAAATAGGTCTAGGCCTACACCCGGTAGAACAATATTTGTTGACAAAGGAAAGGAATAATTCCCCAGAATAGCATTTTTCGTCAAAACAAAAATAATGTTTCCTAAACAGAACTCCACAACGTTAATCTTTGGAATAAATCGTCTTTGAAAGGAGACCACTAAAAAAAGCCACCAGCTAGCCTCAGTCGGGAGCGACAAACTTTAAAGAAATGTAACATCAATTAATAAGGTCCGCCTACTTAGAGGACAATACAAGGATTTGTCATTCAATTGATCGATTGGCCTCTTGTTGCTGTTAATTCAACCAATAGGCTGCATGCTCATGGGTGTGCATTACGTCCCGCACTCAACAGGTCTCTGTAGTCACAAAACGCCGACAACAATACGTATCATATTGTTTGATGGGCTTGTTGCTTATTCATGGTGACAGTGCAGGTGTTGGCTAAACATTTTCAAATGCCCTCATTGTTTAATCTTATAAAATCCCTCCTTAGACTGGCTTCCGTCCCTCGTGCTAGGCTGGAGACTATGAATATTGAACGGGCCCCAGTCTCCTAAACTTGAGATGTGTGTGTTTTCTGTAGCTCTAGCTTGGTCGGCTTAGCATGTCTTGGTTGGATCATTATTCCTTCCTCCATCATGTCCATGGTTGAATATAAACGAAATTCGTTACAACTAAACTACAGCCTTGATGTTTTGTGGTTAGTTTTGTTTCTCAATCTCACATTGCAAATTTTCTTGTCACGCTGAAGTAATTTGCTTAAAATTTATACACTGGTTTTTGGCCGTTACTGACACGTCGGCGTATAAGCTGCCCGGCCCATAAGCCGCAAGGAACTTTTTTAGGGCAAAAAACAACCACCAAGCTGCGGCTTATGGGCCGAAAATTATGGTAGACCTCCACCCCAGTCTGTATTGTAACAAAATGGTTTCTGGCCATGCAAAGGCACCGCTAAGGGCAAAAAAAAAAAAAAAAAAAAAGATCCACTTTAAAAATAGAAGAGGGGAGAGGGGCTATTATTTCCAATTAGGAGGGAAAACTTCACTAAGGATAAGTACTTAAATAAGTTTGCATGATTTCATTCAAGTTGATCTTAAAGATACTTGCATATACTTGAACAACAGTATGTAAACTGCACTTGAAAAAATGACATCATCATGACATCATTAGAAGTCAGACTACATCACATTGAAGCTTGGTATTTAAATAAATCATAACTAATGAACTACACAATACATTTTTATTGATCAGAGATCATTGGAAAAGTCTTCAAAAACTAAATAATTGTTACACTGTAATGACCCCAATTTGACCTCGACTTCCTGTTCAAACCAAAAGGTGAAGTGAAAAACTATTAAAAGCCATCATTTCAGCTCTGCAGTCACCACAAAAGGAGTTTTGGAGTTGGTTTCAGTGTGAATTAAGAAATGACCCTTCCCTTTTTAACATTTTAAGCTTGATGATGTCATCACATTTTTGAACAGCGCCCTCTGGTAACACTTTCAAACAAATGTTGCTAAAACAGTTTTGTAACCCAATTTCATTTAAAAATTATTGGGTTAACTCAATGATGTTTACAAACCTTTCATTTACTGCTTCCCGAACCCCTAGTTGTTGTTATGTCACAAAAACTGAATGTCTAGTTTGCCACTGTATTAATTGAATGTATTAGTTGAGAAACAGCCTTACCAGTGGCCCAAATTCCATTGCATTTCAGCACAGCTGGTGGCTTCTCCAGTTTACCATTCTCATTGAACCAAATGGCGGTTATGTTAAGTGGATATGTGTTGATTGTCTCAAGAAACTAAATGTGATACATTTTTTATTTAATCAAACAAATTGGACCATAGGAATTGCCACTATTTTAGATTTTTGTTTCTGTTTGTGTAATTGGGTTATAAGGACATATCTTGACAATTTCTTACTCTTTAACAATAATCAAAATTAAAAATTAGAAACAAAACAAAAAACAGATTCTGCTCAAAATGCTTTTTCAATCTCTGAAAGGTTGTATTGAGCTAACTAAATGATTTGGCGGGCTCAAAAGTGGTCTCTGTAGTTGTGGACCAAATTTTGTAATAATTGTGTGACAAGTATATCTTATCCATGTTTGATGATTAAAAATTATATTTCTTGAGTTTCAAAAGCTCACGTCCAACAACCGCATTTTACAATATACACTGTACACAGATGTACATAAACCAAACACCAATGGCAGTGCATCCAAGAGTAATAGACCATTAGTTGTAGTTTTTACACGTACACCGATGTGTGCTAACAAATTAACATCTCTTATAGTAATAGACCAATTGAGCGACCCACGTCACATGACCTGTAGTGGATATTAAATGTAAACAAACATGACGTCCTCCAGTAGGAAAGTGCAGTACAGTACATGATGATTGTTGCATTTGTTTATTCGATCAAGGCTTTTCTTTCCTGAAATCTGTGAAAATTATTCCAGAGTTTGTACCAGAGACCTTCCAGTGACAGAATAAAGCCAGTATGGACAGTTCCAGAAGTCTTGGAAATTCTACAAGGAACGTATATGTTCACGATGTAGTAGTACTAGGCCCCATATAGTTACACAACGGAACGTTTGGGCAAGATGACAGCGATCATACACTTTAGTTAGGTATAAATGCTAAGTATAAAATACTTTTCCAACGTTCTTTACCCTTTTACAGTGATTTAGTCACACAGTACAAGCAAAATAACAGGCAGTGGCTACATCGTCGTCTAACGCCAGCGCATAACTAAAAAATAAACCTTTTTTGGACTTGAATACTGATAGTTCATGAAACTGTAATGTGATTAAAATCAATGTCACAACATACAACCTTACTAAAAGGGCTTAGTGTTTGCATGTACTTTACCATCAACTGAGATGACATAGTACCCACTACAGGTCACGTGATGACATGTAAACATTGGTCGTGCAATTGATCTATACTTAGGAGAGCTCAAACTAATTAATGGGTGGGGTCCGGGGCAGGCTCCTGGAAGTTCTTGGCTTTTGGCGTATTGAAAAAAAGAGAAATAGACACGTTTTTTTTGCACAAAAATGATTTGGAAAAATGTTAAACTATTGTAATTTGTAATCCTATGTCATTATCATGACGTCACAATTTCTCCCTAATCTACAAGTTATAATCTAACTACATGTACATCTAAAGTTTCAACTTGATGCAAACTTCGCAAGTGTGTAATTGTCTGCAGACAAGTTTCATTCAGAAAAGAGAAGAAAAGTAAAACTGGACTTATGTGTTTGTCTTGTGACGAACACAAGGTGTTTGGGATATTTGTGCTATGGTGACATCAATGACAAAAACACTGCACTAAACTGGCAAAGTCATATCATAAAAGTCATGCATTTTCATGGCTTTTGCCAGTAAACCCGAAAATAAAGACTCAGGAATACTAAATTAATGTGAACTGTACGACAATATAGATTTTTTAAAACCCAACTTTCTTGTTAATGCAATGTGACAAGTGATAATGTCATGATGACTTCACTCCATAATTTATGCATTGGTGGCCTTTCAAGCCTGGTGGAAAAAAAATGATTGTAGCTTGTTTCATTCTCAATTCAAGAAACTGTAAAAAATCAAAGGACGACGTCATCATGACGTCGTCATGACATCACACAACATTTTTGCAATAAAGTCCATTGTATATCCCAAATATGGGTCATTCCGTGAGGGTGGGACACAATTTGTGACAGTTTTCATAATTATAATTTTTCTTAGAAAAAATTTTTAATTTTAATTTATGTTTATCAATCATAACCTTTTATTTGGGTGTTGAAAGTATTTTAGAAAGTTTCACATCCTTCCCAAACCATCTTACCTGATATTTTTACTAATATTCTTGGAAATTCATGGAAACGATGTAACAGGGACACCATGCTTGTAACACATATTTTTCAATATTCTGGAAGTAATAAACAAATTTACAATGTTCAACGGAAAGTTTATGCCAAATGTTCAATGGAAAGTTTATGCCAAATGTTCAACGGAAAGTTTATGCCAAATCCATAAAAAAAAATAGAGATACGTTTTTGTTACATTACAAAAACTAGGAGTTCGTAAATGATGTCATCAAAGGTTGTAATTATCCAATGATGAACCCACTATACATTTGAACCCAAAATTATGTCTTTTTAATAGTTTATGGTTTCAACTTCCGGTTTTAATCAAAAGACAAGGTCAAATTAAGGTAATCTCTTTTATTTTTCATAGGACTGTCGGATGATGCATAGATTGTAAAAATCCAATGTGTGGTTCAGAAGAATTATTTTTTCAATTGTCTGATGAGTTTCAAGGTTCAACTAGACTGATCGCGCGGCCCGCGTCACTCGACCTATTGTGGGTAGTAAATGTAAACAAACAAGACGTCCTCCATAGGAAAGTTCGGTATGGTACATGATGATTGTTGCTTTTGTTTATTCGATCCAGGCTTTTCTTTCCCGAAATCTGTAAAAAATATTCAAGAAGTTGTACCAGAGACCTTCGAGTGGCTGAATGAAGCCAGTAAGGAAAGTTCTAGCAAGTCTTGGAAATTCTACAAAGACGTACATGTATATGTTCACGATGTTGTAGTACTGGTTGGGCCAGACGACCGCGATCACACCCTTTTCAACACAAAAATTTCATAGTTTTGAAGCTGAAATCATCCAAAGAGAAGGCTTTCCAAAACTGTGTGGTTTCTTTGTCTATTTGAAATCCTGCAAGGCTAGATGTATGTATAAAAGCTCAGTGTTCCAACATTTTCTACTCCTCCCCTCTTTTTTTTACAGTGATTTACATTACCAACAAAATCCAACGTCTGGCGGCAGTGGTGCATAACTCAAAAGAAACCTCTTTCGTAGTTCAATACTGGTAGTTCATAAAACAGTAATTTGATTGAAATCATTGTCAACTTATACAACTTGAATAAAAGACTTTACAAACTGTGTTATTTTTACCCAAAGCAAACTTCTGGTGTGACTCTTACTGTCACAGCATGTATTTGCACGTAGTTTACCATGAGCTCTGCTGTTTGTGTTTTCAAGGATGCCAACACAAGCAAAAATGTCAAGCTGTTCTTGTACTATACGCTGGTGAGCAAATGATTCCCATAACTTTTTGCATTTTCATTACAGAGGGCTTTCAAATCATTAATTCTAAATTTTAAAACTACTGTAATTCGATATCCCATGACGTCATTACGACATCACAACTTCTCCTGAAACTTAAAGTTATAATTGAACTACATGTAAACTTTCCAGTTGACACCAACTTTGCAGCTTTGTGTTTGCTTGCGGACAAAGTTCATTTGTTGTTCACTAGTTGTTCGACTAGTGCCCGAAAAACAATAGGTGTTTGGTCTCACACCCAATCACCTTAAAAGTTCCATGATCAAAAAATCACACATTACAGCATCCCAGAAAGACCTTGGTTATCAATGGAAATATTTTGCCTGTCTCAAATATCCTTGAGGCATAAGACAATAAGACTTCAGTTATATAAAGACATTAAAAACTCCATGTACATAAAACATTGAAGTGATCATGATGGCATAAGTCTTGGGTAACTAGTGAAGTTCACTACTTGAATAGTCATGCAACAATTCTTCATGTGAATGGTCCATCCTATCCTCATGTATAGAACATACACAATGCAGCAACATCGATTGGGAAACACAGCAGCATCAGTCACACACAAGAATTTAGGGTTCGAAATTAGCAGTCGCTCATTCACCAAATGGGAGTGAAAACAGCACAGGGCGAGTCAAAACCCTTCCTTGTGTAGTCCAATGGGCACTTCAAAAAATGCTCAGGAGTATTAATTGGTCACATTAATTAAGAGGTACACTGGTAGAATCTCTTATAGAGATTATTTTCAAGTTCGTGAACTGGTTTGAAAAGTCTTGATAATGATAATTGCTATATTTGA
This sequence comes from Marthasterias glacialis, assembly GCA_911728455.2. NCBI lineage: Eukaryota > Metazoa > Echinodermata > Asteroidea > Forcipulatida > Asteriidae > Marthasterias > Marthasterias glacialis. The sequence goes on from OU452223.1 coordinate 3,396,211, forward strand.
TATACCCTCGATCGTTCACTAGTCAGGACGTATACACAAACCACATGGTGCCGTATACCACCACCATGCAAACAGTCATCCATCACGCACATACAATGCATTGGGCACTCTCAATTTGCCCCCCAGTTCCCATCTCAAGTTTTCCCCTATGGCCGAATTGACTTTAACCCCAAAACATTGCACCCACATTATTGTAATGTTTGAGCTGTAAATAATCAACTCAATTTCATCCATATCATTCGCTGACACCACCTAGTGTATGTCTGTCATTGTAGTAAGTCAATGCTTTTTAGCAGTACAAAATTCCATGTAAATATTTTTTGTCTGCCCCCCCCCCCACACCTGAAGTTAAGCTTGCCCCCCTCTTGCTTCCCCCCAGATTAACAGGTCTGGTACCACCCGCTGCATACAGCAGGTCCAATGTCCAAGCTAACCACACTGTGATTCACCACCATGCAAACAGTCATCCATCATGCACATACAATGCATTGTGTGTACAGTACATACAGTCAGTGGCTGCACTACAGGGGGCAAGGGGGGAAAATGCCCTCAACCAGGTTTTTTTGGGGGCACCACAATTTCCCCTAAGAAAGCTCAGTTAGACTCCGGCTATGAAAGTTCATGAGCAGAGTAAACAAAGCTCTGCATATACTCCATGAACAATTCCAGACCAAACACAAGTCACACATATAATATAACTAATGAATGACCTGTGTAAGAGACAACTACATGTATCCATGAGTACTTCCAAATAAGTCATGCCAGTTTGACTACTCGAGTAGCTGCAACACGGCAGTAACAACTACTCATTGCTATCAACAACTACTCATTGCTATCAACAACTACTCATTGCTATCAACAGTCACGATTACTGAACTAGCCACACGAGTCACCCTTTCATGCTCGAAGTCTGCTTTATTCTTTGGATTATTGCATAAACCCCAATTCCAGACCTTTCTCCTTTTTTTGTCAAAGGATGTCTGTGAGAGATCAATAAGGTGCCACCAATATTAACCATTGTATTTGGCATTGGAGGTGAGTCTGAGAATCTAGGTTACAGTTGAGTCCTAGCTTACAGCTGATTCATGGTGAACACATACCACATTTCCTCAAACTAAATAAAACAAATAATTTGTTAATGTTCAATTCCTTCAGTAATCCTTGAATTGACTGAGAGTAAGATGATAGTTCATCACTTTGGACCACCACCTGATGGTTATACTACAGGTCAACACTGGGTGACCCAAGTCATGGAAAAAGTACCAAAGCGGAATCGATGTCCATCTACTCAACAAGGTGAGCAAAAAGCTACTCTTAACCAGTTGCTGCTTGATGTTTTATACACAATATATTGTCTGAGGCTGCAAACCAGCGACGTTAAAACACGCCATTGTATAAAATCAGAATATTGGGAAAAAAGGTCACCCAGACATTCCACTACTAAAGGTGCACAGAGCACATACACGTCATGTTACGCTGTCGTTTTTTTGCCTATGTGGAGGTTATTTAGTAATTCTCAATTCCAGACCTTTGTCCTTTTGTTCCAAGAAGAGGATTTAAAGACATCAAGAGGCTTCTTCCATTGTTTCTTCATTGTATTTCTGCTCAATGGGGTAAGTCTGTGGGAGCCAGGGAGCCAGTCCTGTTTGGTATTCAGTACCAATCCTTGGTTGTAGCTTACAACTGAGGCTTTGGCCAAGTGACTGCCAGTGGGTATTGAATGTAAACAAACACGATGTCCTCCATAGGTAAGTGCGGTATGGCACAGGATGATTGTTGCATTTTGTTTATTTCGTCGCAGTTTTCACGAAGTGACACAATGGACCACACAACGGTAAAACCATGTTTCGAAGTTTTAAAATCGCAGTTTCGATTTGATTTCATGGTCAAAAATCCTTTTTTTTTTTACTTTCTTAGAAAGCTGCAGTCTCAAAGGATACGTAATTGTATATCTTTTGTTAAGGGAAACAATTATCAACGACTTACATCCTTATAAACAAAAACGTCACTTTGTGAAAACGAAAAAGTTCACTATACACGGTTTTCGAGTTTTCACGAGGTGACGTATTCCGTGTGCAATAGTATAGAGAATGGTGTCACTTCGTGGAATACACACAACGCGCGAGCGGTGTGGCGTTCTCCATTCAGTCACTTCGTGAAAACTAAAAAACATGTAAACCACTTTGTGTCACATGCAGTAACACATGGACAAGTCTACAACATGTCACTTTGTGAAAACGAAAAATTCCAGTTTCAACCAAATTGAGCTTAGTGACACTACTGTAACTAAACAACCAAGATGTTTCAAGACTTGTTACTTGGCAGAAAGAAAGGTATCAGTGAATACCTTCTGAATATTAACATAACTAAAATCTGTACAAAAATTATTTTTTGAGCATTATGTCACTTCGTGAAAACTGTGACGATTTGATCGAGGCTTGTCTTTTTGAAATCTGTGAAAAATATTCCAGAGTTTGTATCAGGGAGAGAGGCCTTCAAGTGGCTGAATAAAGCCTGTAAGGACAGTTCCAGCAAGTCTTGTAAATTCTACAAGGAATGTTTATGTTCACAATGTGGTAGTACTGGTTGCATGACGAAACGTTTGGGCCAGACGACGGCCATCACACACTTTTCAACACAAGAATTTCACAGTTTTGAAGCTGGAAAGAAAAGGCTGTCCAAAATTGTGTGATTCCTGTATCTATTTGAAACTCTGCTATATAAATGCTCACTTTTCCCACTTTCTTCACCCTTTTTAAAAATGGTTTAGAACTACCATACCAACAAAATTTAAGGCGGGTTGTTACATTGTTGTCCAACTCTGAAATCAATTTCACAACATACAATAAAAGGGCTTTGTAACAGTGTTGTTATGTCCAAAAGCAGACTGAGTGTTGATGTGACTTTATTGGTCACAGCATGTATTTGCACACACTTTGCCATTAGCTATGATAAGACCTAGTACCCACTGCAGGTCACTTGATGTTATGTAAACATTGTTCGCATAATTGGACAATTTACTGTGCATATATTTAACATTTTCTCAATAGAGAAATAACAATCAAGATGCAATAAAGGTAATCTTTGTTCTCATGGCTTTGTCAAGTCAAGGTTTTTTGTGCCGAAGAAAAATGATACCAGCCATTCCAAGAGAATAATACAGTCAGGCTGGACGGGAAAATTTCAGGCAGCAACTGGTTAAAGACAACAAGTAGGCATTCATCCTGGAAATACAAGACTCTTGTGTGTTCCTCATTTATTGTACTTGTCCAATATGAAAAATTTTTAACCTATAAACTCATAAAATTGACCCTATTCAAAGTATTACATTTTTTTAAATAGTAATTAGCATATACTTCATATAGTTTCAAATAAGAATCTTAAAAAGAAAACTAAAAAACATTCAAACAAAAACAGCTTGAATACTTTTTGAGGAACAAATGTTATGTCATGTTTAACCGCCAGGTAAACTAACTGACTGTCAGGCTTTGTTTGATGCTGGTTACACAGAGGATGGTATCTACACTATCTATCCCTTCCAGAATGATGAAGGAATAAAGGTGTCATGTGATATGACCAACCACACAGGCTGGATTGTAAGTACATCAAGTTATAGGTAACTCTATTATTCAATTAGAATCAATAACAATTAGTTAGGTCTGAAAAGAAACTCACATTAACCGGATGATGTGAATAGCAGCGGTGTAGTCAGGATTTCTTAACTAGGAGGCACAGGGGGGGGGGGGGCATTACTTGTCAATAGGGAGGGGCCCAGGTTCCATGTTGTTTATTGAATTACATGTATCTACATTTTTTTCATGGGGGGCACCTGGGGGGGGGGGCACTGGAAATTTGTGGGGAGGGGGGCACGTGCCCCCAGGCTACGCCGCTGGTGAAAACACACAAATGTTTCCCCTGCCTGAAAATAGAAGCCGTGTATAGGCGTCATTATGTTATTTCGGACGACCAGAGCAAAGGTCGCCTGGTCATTCAACTGTGGAGTGTGCACAGACCACACACAAGCCGTCTAACGCTTGATTCACCCACAGAAGGACAAAAAAAGGTCTTGAATTTAGTCAAATATTGTGGCCATTGAGAGGCCGTTCTTGCGTAATCCTCAAATAAAACCTTTGTCTCTTTGTTCCAAGAGGAAGATTACGAGGCATCGAGAAGCTTCCACCATTGTTCATTCATTGTATTTTGGCTCAATGGAGGTAAGTCAGAGTGAGCCACCAATCGAGCCATGATTCTGTGTTTAGTACAAATCCTATGTCGTAGGTAACATCAGATGTTTTGCAATTTGACATTTTCTCGGTAAAGAGAACAAAACGAACGATCCAATAAAGATAATCTTTGTTCTCTTGGCATTGTCAATTCAGGGTTTCTTTGTGCCAGCGTTACCCTCAAAGAAAAAAGACTGCAGCAATTCCACCAAAAGAATCCTGCCAGGGAGACTGCAGAAAATAAAGAATCTCGGCAGCAACTGGTTAATGAGATGTACTATGGCTAATATAGTATATTAATTATTAAATTGCATAAGCGTGTATGATGCCAACATCGCTGTACAGTAAATCAACAAATCACACTAATCCACATTCCAATCAGGACTTATAAGATGTAGCTGCTCTGATGCTTAACATTTCATGACTCAGGATTGTTTGTCTGCATTGTAAATTAGACTTTTAAATCATTTACTACTTTAAAAAATATATAAAAAACAACTACAATAGGAACTTGAAATGCACCAAAGGTTTTTTTTTTTTAAAAGAAAAGAACATTGAAACAGTAGAGATTTTCAACACTTACCATAATTGAAAAAACAACAAGTGATGATATTAATTTTTGTTGCTGTTATTCAACAAAATGTCAACCAAGTCTTCAACAATGAAAAAAGTAAACTGTATCTGAGAATTCTTACCAAAGTCTACAACAACTGTTTTTTATCTTGTCAGAGTTTTACATTAAAATAACAATTTTAAACACAAGTTGAAGATACATCTGATTTTAATGTAAAAAGTGATCTTTACAACAGAACTTTAAATTGTCTGAAAAATTGTACGACCTAACATTTTTATTTTCAGGTGGTCCAGCGGCGATATGATGGATCAGTCAATTTCAACCGCAGTTGGGCAGATTACAAGGATGGCTTTGGATTATTGGATGGTGAGTTCTGGCTTGGAAATGAGATCCTACGTAAACTGACTGAAGAAGGGAACTGGACAATCCGTATGGACCTCACCAATGAACATGGCATTACTGGTCATCTGATGAAACTACCCTTTCACATCAAACAAGACAATTACACCCTGTCTTATGGGTACTCCAGTGTTCCACCCACTGGTATGTATAAAATCATTTGCTTTGATTAATTTTCTTAGACTGGGAAAGTCTACAATATCTTCTAGTAATTATCGTGCAATTTTGTAAAAACATTTGATTATGAAATACAAGTGATGTTTTGAAGGGCCTGCCAGTATTTAACCAGTTGTCGTTGAGATCCTTTTTTGTTTTGTTTTTTGTCCTGTCCACCTGGGAGGATTCCTTTGGCGGAATTGCTGGAATCATTCTTCTTTGGGGGTATTGCTGGCACAAAGAAACCATGACTGGACAATGCCACGAGAACAAAGATTCTCTTCATTAGATCATCCGTTTTGTTTTCATGGCTGAGAAAATGTCAAATTCATGCACAGTGAATTGCAAAACACTGGCCGTTACCTGCAGCAAAGGAGTGGTACTAAATATGGAACCATAGCTCGATTACCGGCTCACTCTGACTTACCCCCATTTAGCCAAAATACAATGAATGGACAATGGTGGAAGCCTCTTGATGCCTCATAATCCTCTCCTTGGAACAAAAGGATAAACCTCTGGAATTGAGACTACACAAAAACCACCTTAATAGCCAGAAAATGCCAATAAATTCAAGACCATTTGTATTAGTGTGGGTGAAATGAATCATTAGAATGTGCGTGTGTGTGGTCTGTGCATGCTCAGCAGTGGAATGTCTGGGCAACGTTTGCTTCGGTATTCCCATTTTACACATTGGTGTCTTGACACGGCTTCCGTTTCCAGGCAGGGGAAACATATGCGTGTATACACATCATCCTGCACCTACTAGTTAATACATGTTTTGGTACTTTTTGAGACATATTTTAAAATTGTGAACCAAATTAACATAAAATAAAAAAAACTAATCCATCAGTTGACTCCTGGTAAAGTAAAATTTAAGTAAAGAAAAAATTCTTATTTTGTTACCAATTTTATCATTTATTTGTGTTGTATTTTGTTTCAGTTGGTAGATATTGTGGGCATCATCTAGGAATAGGAGATATGAGTATTCCGGATGATAGAATCACAGCATCTAGTCAGTTGGGTTCATGGTATCAGCCAAGTAATGCACGACTGAACCTGCACCGTAACTGGGGTCCAGCTGGTGGTCGATATGAAGATTCATGGCTTCAAGTAGATATGGGTACAGAGCCTGTGCAGATTGAGGGTGTTATCACACAGGGCAGACCAGGTGGTTATTACTGGGTGACACATTACCAGGTACAATACAGCATTGATGGTAATGCATGGCTGTATGTGAATGGGACATCTCCCCTTTTAACTCCACAGGTAAGATTATCCAGCACAGACATCCCAACATTTATTCCTTGTCAACATAGACACTTACCTAACAATACAACAATAATAGTAGTTATAATGTGCCATCTAGGTAACTGATTCCAACTTATTCCAAGACACACACTGTAAAACAGTTGGGTATTATGTTAGGGAAAGATTTATTACCCAGATGTTGGTCATTTCTAGTATAAAAGTTGGTCATTTTTTAAAAGGATTACCCAGCACATCATGCTTAACTTTGTGAAAGACGTTACACATCAAGTTGTGAAAAATTTAATCAGATGTCTCATACTTAATGACTCCAACTGAGTTGGGCATTTATTGTCCTTTTAATGGGGCAATAAATTGTAAATATTAATTTTTTTTTTACCAACAATATACAAATTTAAGTGACCAACTAGAATTGATTATCCGATGATCAGTAAACCTATACCAAACTAATAATGGTAATAAGATCATTTTGAAATGCGCTGACATTAAAAGAAAAAAAACACTATGTAGCAGCTTTGCCAAACGATGAAAACTATCGGAAGCTCATGACATCTGTTACCAATGAACAGCTGTCAGGTTTTTTTTTTGCGTTTTTACTGTCAAAAAAGCATACAAAATAAAAATAATACAGCCAGGGCCAAATAATAAATGCTGACAAACCGGCTACATGCTTGCAAGCTTCCATTTTTGTGGTTGAACATAAACATTTATTTTATAAACATTAATTTCTGCATGCAATATATAGTCTTTTATTAAGCTCAAGCTCATGTTTGATCGAAGGTTGGTCAAAGTTATCAAATTTTGTACCTACAAAATAGCAAATATAGGTCACTATGTCACACAAGGAAGTCTTCCAATATTTTTTATGAAGCACAATATTGGTCTACATTTTATATAAAAACGTTGACCAATATTTTGAGGTTTTTTTTCACACCTGGGAAAAATTTATTTACATAAATAGCTTTACACCAAATTGCCATGCGTGCCTGCAGCTGTATGTGCTATGTACATTGCGTGATGACAGCCCCTGGGTGTGGCACGCATGTAGATTACTCACGCTCATCCCTCATCAGAGCACCATCATACACACTAGCTGCAATCAAATCAGGGGTGATGTTCATGAAGTCCCAGCTTGCACCATCAGTACCAGTAGTCCAAGTTACTGAACCCTCTACAACGCTTTTTTAACATTTGAACATTATCTGGTGCATGGAGGGTCCAAATGAATTCTTTTCAAAACTTGGGACATGTGTACAAATGCCTAAGTGCATGATTCAAGTCCGTCAGACAGAGAGTAACTAAAAACTGCTCCAAAATCCATCAAAGACCTCATTATTAATCTGTTTTAAACACACCTGAAGTCTGCAGGAGATCTTCCCAGTCATTATAATGGTATGATTGTGTCAGATACATTTCTGAAAAAAACATAAATTTGGGGCTACAAATCTGAACTGATGACCGCAATGATGCTGGTGGATGCATTGCCAATTTGCCCAAGAAGCACAATTGAGGATTGCACACAATATGGCCCAGTCTATCGCGCAAAATTGTGCGTAATCCTCAAATTGTGCTTCTTGCGCAAATTGGAAATGCGTTCCACTCCTAATCATCATTGTGGTCATCAGTTCAGAATTTTGGCCGAAAATTTCTCAGACCACCATATTGAATGGCAACATCTCCTGCGTACTTCAGGTGAGTTTAAAGTACAATGTAGAGGTCTTTGATAGATTTTAGAGTAGCTTTTTGTCACTCCCTCTCTGACAGACTTTAATCTATCTGGCAACATGTGATTGGGACATCTACATCTTCACCAGAGGTACCGGTAGGATTACATTCAGACAGTCCTTGCCAAGATGCATCCCTAGTAAACAAACTAATTTTAATAAAGCTGTACAGTAATTCTTCATCATTTATTTACTTTTCAATTGGTTGTTTCTTATCATGTTCTCCTGTATTTTCATTGACAGACATTCCTTGGCAACACTGATGGAAACACCCCAGTTACCAACATATTCAAGCAGCCTATTCAAGCACGATACATCCGCATTAAACCAACAGCCTGGAATGAGCACCCATCCCTACGTATTGAACTCCTTGGCTGCAGAGGTAAGTGAAATCGCTCAGTGATGTCTGGTGCCATCAGACATCACTGACGTCTAATTAATGTTCAATTGACGCATAACTAACTGAATTGAAATATTAATATGTTCTTTAATATCTAAAAGTTAAATTTTTCTAATGAATGTCTGCAAGACCAAATAAGAAAATGATATTGGTGACTTTACATGAGCTCAGTCTGCTTGATATGCCTGATTTGTATGAAACTCAATACCCCCCGTGCACATCATTAACACATTTTGAGCTTGCTGGTCATGCTCAGACTCTATTGTGGTCTGTCCTTTCCTGCATTAAGATCCTGACATTATATAACAAACAAACAGCATCCATGGGCATGTTCACACGAGTAGTTAACTTCACTGCTAACTTCTCTGCTAAATATTCGCAGCGGGGGATCTTCATAAAACGGACTGAACTAAAAAATGCCTTGTGTTCACACGGAGTGCTAACTGCCGATAGCTGTCTGCAAAGGTCACAAAACCATTACGTCATTTTCCGGTTGTTTTCGCGCGCGCGCCCCCCTGGCAAAATGTGTCTCCGCTGTCAAAGCAGCGGGCTAGCGATCTTTATGGCCAAGTTCGTACGATTCCCATTTCGTGGAAGCGGACCGGTATTGCCTGGTACTCGTGCCCGAAAACACATGCTGGTACCAGTCAGGCTCAGCTGGTTTTTGTGCGAAGTTGGCCTTTGTTTTATTTCTGACAATCACAAACATGGCTCCGAACATGCAATTTCATGGTTCTTTACAAGTTTTCGCAGTTATTTTGGCTGCGTTGAGAGTACATACTAGGGCTGCTTTAGAGAGTGCAGATGAGGTGAAGTTGGGTGAAAAGACAAGAGAGTTTCGTCTGCGGTGGAAAAGGGAAATGGGTGGACGACTCCTTGGGCTCGGCTTCGTTTTTGGAAGTACATCTTGCGGCGAAAACAACATGTCGCATGTATTTTGCACGCGGTATCAGGAAGTGGTCTAAAGTGGCTAAGGTCAGTTGCGTTCACACGGCAAAATAGCGCTGTTAAAGTATCAAATTTCACTGCTAAGTCGTAAAACTGAAGTTAGCAGCGGAAATTTTTGCTGCTAACTTTTGGAGTTAGCAGCGAAGTTAGCAGCGAAGTTAGCAGCGAAGTTAACTATTTTTGCGTTCACACGGTCAAAAAATTTTCGCTGTTAGCTAGCAGCGAAGTTAGCAGCGAAGTTAGCTACTCGTGTGAACGTACCCCATGTCAACCAGATCATTGGTGTCAATAATGCACAATTTAAAAACAGAGCACTGACCATCATGCCTCAAACTCAGAGAATAATTTGGTTATGTCACTGTACCTCACTCACCTCAAAAGTTCCAGTGAACTACTGGACCACACCTAAGCTGCTATACTACCTGCAGACAAATAGACTGATTGCGCGACCCACGCCACGTGACCTGTAGTGGGTATTAAATGCAAACAAACACAACGTTCTCCATAGGAAAGTGCGGTACGGTACATGATGATTGTTGCATTTGTTTATTCGATCCATGCTTTTCTTTCTCAAAATCTGTGAAAAATATTCCAGAGTTTGCACCTAAACCTTCTAGTGGCTGAAAAAGGACAGTTCCAGCAAGTCTTGCAAATTTTACAAGTAACGAATAAATGTGCATGAATTGTACTAGTGCATGATGGAACGTTTAGGCCAGACGATCGCAATCACACACTTTTCAACGCAAGAATTTCAAAGTTTTAAAGCTGAATCATCCAAGAAAAATTGCTTTCCAAAACTGTGGGATTCCTTTCCCTGTTTGAAATTTCACAAGGCTAGAGCCCTTTTCACACAAGAGCAATTTAGCAAGGGTCCCTTGCTTAATTTTAGCATGGTTGCAAAATTTTATAAATTGCACCTCGTGTGAAAGGACAACAACTTTTAAATTGTCCAAGATCCCTAGTGAAATCTTCTCAAAACATTGCTAAATTTTGTCGCAGGTCCGGACCTGCGACAAAATCCTCCGCTAGTGGAAGTTATGACTAAGGAGGTGCGCAAAATCATGTGAAAAAGGAACCTTTGTTTATTGAACGACATCCTGTGTGAAATCTCCAATATTACCCATGCATGGCAACTTGTGTGTGGGAACTTTTGCATCGCGATGTGATTATAACCACTGTCAGGACTGTTGACTGGAGCATTCATGCTGCTGACGCTACTTTTTGCTGCTTTCTTAACTCTGTTCATCATAGAAATAGAGTGAAAACAATTGAAATCCAATTACTGACCTTTTTAACTGTCATCGCCCCTTCAATCTTGCATAATAAATTCCTGCTTCACGTGACATAATTAGACAAGCAAAAAGCGATCTTTCCGCTGCCTTCTTAATGCAAACAAACATTAAAAGTCACTCTCTGGTTGACGCAAGACGGGAAAATTGGCACAAAAAAAACGTGTTGTAAACTTGCGTAAAGGTACGCAGTACCAGGCAGGGAAATCCCCTCTTAAATCAATGGTGTGCATATTAATTAGGTTCAGAAGGCAACCAGCAAATAAGAAAATTCATTACCTGCTCTGTACTACTTAACATTTTTTATATTGGTTGAATTCCCAAATAATGAAGGAATTCAGCCAATAGAAAAAATTTTTATGAGCTGCATGTATGAAATCAGCTAGTACGTGAGTTGTTTCCTATTGGTCGAATTTCTACATAAACGTGTAATAAAGAAATTCAGCCAATAGAAAAATTCATTAGGAGCTACATGTGGGAATCCAGCCAGCACATGCATTGTTTAATCAACATTGCAACCAGTAAGTCACACTATTAGAATCCAAAACTATTATTCTCGACAAAAAATCTTGCATCTTTTTCGTGTATTTTTGAGCCTGGTTTTGCCCCACAACACATGCAAAACAAACGGGCTGATTCTACTGGTAGTATTATCTATTTTGCTGATACTTCAGTAGTTTGCTGGTTACCAGTGATGTGTGCACTAACATAACGCACAATGGTTGTTAGTTTTTTACTTAAGCCGTGTGAAAGCTCGCTAAATTAGTCATACACAATGACAATAAACAATCAGCGCTTGTAAAATGTGTAGCAAGGGAAGTTGGTTATTTTTTCACCATGTGAAAAGGTCTCAGGTATAAATGCTCACTTTTTCAATATTCTTTACCCTTTTTTACAGTGATTTAGGCATACATTACAAACAAAATAACAGGCAGATGGATACATAGTCCTCTGACACCGGTAGTGCATAACTCAAAATAAACCTCTTTTGTAGTAGAATACTGGTAGTTCATGAAACAGTAATGTGCTTAAAATCATTGTCATAACATACAACTTGAATAAATTCACTTAGTAACTGTGTTATTATTACCAAAAGCTGACTTTTGGTGTGACTCTTTCAGTCACGGCATGTATTTGCACCTCTTTTGCCATCAGCTCAGATGACGTAGTACCCACAAAAGGTCACGTGACAACATGTAAACACAAAAGGTCACGTGACACATGTAAACATTGGTCGTGCAATCGGTCTATTGAATGACCAATGCTCAACACAGTCCATGGAAATATATAATAAGCAAAGAAAGTATTTCAAGTTTATACCAAGGTCTAGATGAGAGCAGTTTCGACACCCTGTAAGTTACAAAAAAAACATGAGTTTGAAAACTCTAAATACACCCTGATGAAAGGTGGATTACAAAGTTGTGGAATCCCCAACATCAAAGGTGCATGAATCAGATATGTCCAGAGGACTTCCTAATGCCAAGGTAGATACCGCATCCCCAATATGATATAAATCAGCTACAATATGAACCCATCTAGAACCAGAAATCATAAACATTTTACAAAACAACATTTAATTGATATTGAGTAAAAAGACTCCCCCAAAGGTCACAGAAAAAAACTGTGAATGCAGATAATGCTGCGACTTAACAGAGCCATTTATTCACAGAATGAAATAAATGAACCATTAGCAGAGGACCTGTTTTGCTAATTTTGGTGTGTCTGAAAGAAATTAGAATTTAACCTCCCTGCATGCCAACATTAGACAATTGCAGATGGTATTCATACATATGAGAATGTGAGATTGCAGCAAATTTACCAATTTACAAAAAATGTTTTATTTAAAGCACTTCACATCTCTGCTTGAAATAAGTTGACCTTGTATTGATTGGAGCATCCACTATGGTCTTATAAAATGCGTTTGAGAGTCTGCGATAAAGGCATACACTTATCAAAATCACATCACTCCCTATGACTGCCCTCTTTTGATTTTGCCACCCTGACACAAAGGAGCCAGCCCATGTAATTGAATCTACCATTCCGGCCAAAATGCTTGGGCCACTGTGACAAAAAATCCACCCCCAACCCCCCGCCCGACTTAACAAAGTTAATCCCAATTGGTGCGCAGACTGCGCAATGAGAGCCAACATTGATCGGGGGCAAGGGGAGGCCCAACAGGATATGACCAAGATTGTCTGCAATTTTCCAAGCATGAAATAAAAAAAAATAATAAAAATAAAGGTGAACAGATTTAGAATGTGTTGACACATTCGACATTTAATGCTTCCAGGATTAGGAGTAAATAAAAATTGTCAAATCCACAACGATTTACCATAGTACAGTATAATAAATGAGAGTCCCACTTTTTCTTTATATTATTTTCGTGGCGATGGCAAACTGTTTGGATTTTTGGCTTTTTCTGCTAATTATCGGAATGAGGGGCTTGAAAACAAATGAAGAGGTTTGTGTGTCATTTGTCAATCATACTGGACTTTTCACTTTGAATACAAACTCTCTTTTGGGAAGTTAGGTGCTAAGTTGGTAGGGTAAATCGTTACGGTAAACCGTTGCCGGTGCGCACTACAGTAAAGCTATTATGTGTGTTTGGTTTGTCTTGGGGTGCAAGTACAAGACAGCCAAGAATTGTCTTTGTATCACTACAGAGTGAGCAGAAATCATAGGATTAACCCTATCTGGACTGAGCTATGTTTGGGACGGAGACCCCTCCCCCCTGCACATAGTGCTGTTTCATTCATGTCAGCGAGTAAAACATGCACGATTTTTGTTTGAAACCAAACCATGAAACATCATACTGACAACTGCCTATGTTGCTTTTTGTATCAACCGTCCACTGCTTTGGTTCACTTCAATGTATTTTCTCTTCTCCATCAAATGACTGTAATTTATCTGTGTCCACCCAACTCCATGTAAATAGACTAAGTGAACTTTCAGACAATCCCGACCAAAATGCTTGTGCCACTGTGACAACTAATTATGAAACTCTCCCCTGTCCCCCGCTCCCCCACTCAATGTTGTTAATCCCAACTGGAGTGCAGACCGTGCATTGAGAGCCAACATTGATCGGGGGCTGGGGGAGGCCCATTGAGATATGACCGGAACTGTAGATGCAATAATTTATTACATTTTTTTCTGATGCTGGCAAAGGAGTGTCAAACAATGATGGAATAAAGCCTACAAACCAATGCTATAGGTTTAGTGTATTCAGTGCAATCGCAGCAGAAAGAAACGGTTTATCTCATCCCTTGTTCTACTAAAGCTCAGTGTTGTAATTCTTGTACATCAACCAGTACCAACTAATACTCTGCTAGCAAAGTATTCAAAGTCCTTATTCAACACTCAACTTACAAAACACTGGTACTCAAAGTTAAATGTACTCAAAGACAATCCATGATCGGCAAAAGTTAAGGGGACCAAGGTGTTAAAATAAAGATAACTCACCCAACTGGATCTTCCAAATGTTTCTCACCAATAGAATCATAATGTTGTTGTAGTTTAATCAGTGCAGGCCTACCAAAGTGATTGAAACAACAATCAGGCAGGCCATAAACAGAACAACCATGGGAAAAGAAAAACCACAACTCAAAACTTAACCTCAATCATTAACTTAAGGTACTTTGTCTTCCAGTATGCGCTAATCCAATCAGATTGCTCAACAGGAGTGTGATAATGAGCTGATGCAAGCCCTGACCAAACGCTTACAATTGAAGCTGTACTAGATTGGCAACATCATAATAAAAATGCAGTCTTGAAACAACAGGTCCTAAAGATGGGAAAACAAGTATCCCAATAAAATGCTGTTGTTAAACTAGTGACATGCTAAACAATGAAGATACAATGTGTACTACAATGCGAAAAACAATTTGCCTTCACAGTGTACAACATTTTGTGAAAAAGCATTAATCATCAATTGCTCAACATTTTATCTTTCCCTCTTTTCCTTGTGCCTGAAGAATACTTCCTACTCATAGGAACACCATTGGTAATACTTATCTATTTTAGCTTACTAAGTGCAACCAAAAAATGTAAAACTTTACATGCATATTTAATTATCACATTGCAAAACATCCACATGAGGACATCAGGTTATTAAGGGTTCTTCATTAATTTCAACATGAAGTAAGACCAATAAATATGAGCTGTAGACACCGATCTTGTTTAAATTCACTTGAGTTGGGACACAAATTCCTTGGTAAACTGAAACATTTGAACATAATTTACAATATGACAATTTCTTCCTTCATATACTGCCTTACAATATAAAGAAACCTTAATAGCCTAATGTCCACATATATGTAGACATAAGGTAACGGGAGATTCAAATGCAAATTAATTTCAAATAGTGCCCTCATTTATCCACAATTTTTCAGTAATGGTCACAATTGAAGCCAACCGGCATTTACAGTAATAGTCACAATTACAAATATAAAAAAAAGGATACAGGCTGCAAGGACAAACAAAAGTGTCCACATGTGTACACGTAATGCACCAAAGGGTTTTAATAAAGTAATTGTTAACGTTTTAAAATTTCAATTTGTGTTCAATTTAGTAAACACCTACATGTCAAATGAACATTATAAAACAACAATTATGAAATAAATTTCTTGTTTATTTTTGCTTTGATGATATACATTGTAAAGCCTGGTCAAAAATTTCCATAATTTCCTCCAGTCACAACGGGGAAACAGCTCAAAGAAATTCTTTGTCATAAACATTTTCTTTTTATGAATTCAATTAAACTAGTATGAGATGAACAGGAGCAACGTGAAATTTCACAAGAAGTTTAATGTTTTCACTTCAAATACTGAGGTTGTCCTGATGAAAACATTGTTTATCAATTGTTTTGTCTTCTCAGTTGATGGACATTGTGTTCACAGTCTGGGAATTGAAGATGGTAGCATCTCTAATGAGAGAATCACAACATCCTCTACTGATGAAGGTCACTGCCCTAATAACCCTCAAGGACGGCTAGATGTGTATGGTGGCTGGTGTCCCACAGAGAGTGACAAAGATTCTGCATGGATACAGGTGGACTTGCAAGGACTAACACTAATACAAGGTGTTATTACACAAGGCAATAACCAACTAGATTACTGGGTGACAGAGTACCTGGTGTCCCATAGCAGTAATGGACGAGACTGGGGATTCATAGGAGGGACATCCAAGGTCAATGCAAAGGTATGACATCATACATAGAAGGCAATACACTATCATGCAGACCAATGAATTGAACTATCACCATAATAAGAAGTAATAGTTTTCTGGAGTTACTTGTTTCTTCATTGAATCACTGAAATGACAACATCACCCTTCCTTCTAAATCAACAACCCTAAAGTCCATATTGTATTTGCCCCATTATTGCTTCAAACATAGGAAGTTAAGATTTCAAGTATATGACTCAAAAAGTGCAGCAAAAAGCCACGGTAGATTTTGTAAACTCAACCTTTATAGCGAGGACAGCGATGCCCCTTTTTACATTTTGTATCTGTCACGCGTAAATGTTAGCCGTGTTCAACGATGAATAAGAGAAGAAATATAATACTGGAATGGCTCTGATATATCTCATTTTTTTACAGTAACAACACATGTTTTCCAAACGTGTGTTTGTTGTGCAACTTGCGTGCCAAAAAAGTGAAAAAATCCTCCAATAAACTTTCACCAGTTCATGCGAACCGAATCGCTAGCACGCAGCCATTTTTATTTTTATCGCACGGCGGCGGCTTCTCGTTTTTGTCTGAAATCTCGCGATAGGTTCTCAAAAAAATAAAGGTTTTTCCCACGTCTTCAGAAGAAAACACGCTTTCAAATAATAAACACTTTGATGTGTTCATTGTTTAAAAAAAGGTAAAAAAAATGATCTTACATTACAAATTCTGTCTTCAATTTTGAAAAAAATTGTTGAGTTTAAAATTATTCTCGTTTTAAAACCAAAATGAAAAAGCTGTAGAATCTCATCTCCAACATAAAATACAAGAAACATGAATAAATGCCAGCGCATTTCAGCTCAAGCCGATCTTGTGGAAAGGGGTTTAGACTCCAAATCGCCACCTAGTGACATCTCTAGCACCCCCCCCCCATAAGAAAAAAAAACATGTTTCGTGTAGGTTGGTTTTATTTATTTTATTTTTTGTTTATTTTAAAGCTTCACATTGGAGTAATCCCAATTCAAATTGAGAGTCAACTATTAGTGCAGGGCTGAGCAGTGCAGCTTTCTATTTTCTGTGTGTATTTTGAGCCCACCTGCAAAATAAGGAATGTAAATACACTTTCCAGGCTAGACAAGAAAACAGTATTGACATCCTTTGTGTGCTGGGGTAGTGTCTTTATTGCTTTAATATAGCAGTAGCATGTACAAAGCAAGTTGTAATAGGAGATTAGAAATAATGTGGTACAAGTTGTAGGGGATTAAGACACAATCCACCAACAAAAGGGTTTTCAATCATTCTCTCTGGACATTGTCTGGCATTGTAAAGAAAAGGACTGTAGTTATTTTTATTTTTTTTTAGTTATTATTTTTTTTCCTTATTTTGTTCTTTCACTTCAGTTTTTTGTTGTTTTGTTTTGGTTTTCCATGTTTGCTTTCCTTTTAAGCAGAATAAACAATGTATAGTCCTGCAGTAAAACTAAAGTTGCAGGCTTACTGGAAACAGAACCTTTTTTAGGCCTTGTTCTGTGTCATGCAATGTTTGTTTACATAATACAAGTGATAGCAACTTGGTTTTGCTTCTGCAATGAGGAAGGCTTCCTTCATGTTTTAAGCAGCCTTGTATTGTTTCATAGTAAAAAGAAAACATATTATAAGTATGTTTACTTTTTAATGAAGGTTCCAGTAGAATACAAATAACTGGAGAAAAGGAGGAAAATTGTAGTTTACAATGTTCAAAACCAATGTACAGACACCACCCCCCGAATAAATGACTTTGAATGGGCGTAACTTAGTGAATAAAATAGATATGATGTTCATTTAATTTTTGTTGTATTACTCAGGGGACAATGATACTAATATTGTGTTTGTGGTAATAAAAAACCTAAAAGCTGTTGTCCTCACTACCCTTAAGAAGTAATACTTTTGTGAAGTTAATTGCTTCTTCATTGAATCACTCAAATGAGACAATCACCAACTCTCCCCCCCCCCCACCTCTAAATCAACACTTGCAAGAGTTCAATATTGCATTTTGTTACCCATTATTGATTTTTACATTTCAGACTTCAAGAAGGCATGTTTTAAACTAAAGAAACTGCAACAATAAAATAAACATTTATAACATTATTCTTCAAACACATTGATAGCAGCATATCTGACTGCAGAGATTCATAAGCCCTTTGTGTAACTCCAACCGATATTAGGCTTAACCGATATAGCTCTAGAATGATTAGTTGTCAATGAGCATCAATTTGATTTCCTTCCCAGAGATTCCCTGGAAATAGTGATTATGGCTCCAGAGTAACCCACATGTTCAATGTGGGAATAAGAGCACACTACATCCGCATCATACCAACTGGGTATAACAGAGATCGTCCTGGACTGTGTTTTGAACTCATTGGATGTAATGGTAAGGTCATTATAAAATAATCAAGGTTTTTACTAACACCCAAAATATTTCATTTTAAACCATGCTTCGTCTGCCATTCAAAACTTAGCTTATGTATCATTAAATCAATGAGCGCTTTGAGACATCCATAGATAAAATAGGTTATGTAAATATAGTAATAATATTATACTTATTCGTTGAAGTTTGCCCTGGTGTTTCTGGCATGGTTTACTGCAGATTGCACCACATCACCTTGTAAACCCTTACAATGTGCTATAGACCGTTCCGGCCTGTCAATCAAAGTGTGCACATTGACCAGTTGGATCACACCTTTTGGTCATGTGACCTCGGTCAAACTCGGTCACACGTGCAGCGTAAACGTACACAAACTAATGCGTGTGGGCGGGGCTTGTTGCCAAAGCCGGATCGGTCTATTAAAATGGGCCTCACAATTCAAAACTATGCTTACCTGTCATTAAACTAACAAGCACTAGATAAGGCACTTTGTATTGGAATAGTAATCATTGTAATATTACTAGACTTGTTCTGTTATGACTACAACTCATTTAAAGTGCCTTTCCCCCTGCTAATGGCAACAGCCATCATGCAAATAGGAGTCTTGTTACATAATGTTGCATAAAGCAATCTTATGGATATAATGTATTCCCTATATTTAACTGTTATGTTTGGTTTTTCATTTCAGATAATTTTTTAGATAATATTTTAGATATGATCGACGAGCGTCCGTTCTCAACATATGACAAACCCAATAATGATTGCCCTACTCTGAGTGTTGAAGGAGGTTGGTGGTTGAATGGTTGCTCTACTGCTATATACAATAACCTTAATGGTGAATATATCCAGCCCAGGAATAATTCCGATTATAACAAACCTGTCATTAGAGGTAGTGTTTGGAATGGTACAGGAATTGTGAAAAGTGAGATCAAAATCCGAAAATCTCTACGACGTGGCTAAAATTATACTTTGTCAAAATGAAAAGAAAAAGGTCACTCATTACAAAGCAAAATTAAATCTGTGTTCGTAATAAAAATGAGTACCAGAGGTCATGCATTACAATCTAAACAAGGTGAGTAATCTTTCTGAGTAATTTATGATTGTTGAGGTTGATTCATGGAATTACATCATATCTGTAGTTCCTTCCAAGAAAGTGTAGCCTCAGTGTTTGAGGATAAATACACTGCGAGTTGCGCATGGGACTAATCAGTTGCAAGAAGTGCAGGCAGTGCAAAAATATTTACATGTACCAAAGTGCGAGTAAAAAGTTGGTTGTGGTTTAGGATTACTTCAATGGATGATCCCTCAGCGCAAGCTTGACGGCATGGAGGGAACTGTTTTCCGCCGGGTCAAACGCAAGGCTGTTCCAGTCCCTGATGGTGCGCGGGAAGAAGGAGTTGGTGTACACTGAAGAGTTTGTATGCGGAATGATGAATTGGGAGTTGTGACCTCTGGTAGATGTATTTTGGTGGGTTAAGTATTGGTTCCAGGCAATGTCGACTAAGTTGTAGTGAATTTTGAGTGCGTCGGTTCTGTAGGGATGACCAGATGAGATTCTGTAGCATACCAGAGACACTGCTTGTCCTGTCAAAGTCCCCTGTGACAAAACGAGCTGCGTTGCGCTGGACCTGTTCTACCTTCTTAGTATTCCGTTGTGTGTGGGTGTCCCATGCAGAACATGCATACTACACTGTAGGTCTTACAAAGGTGCTATAAGCAGCTTCCTTCACCTTGTGACTGCAATGTCTGAGGTTGCGAGACAAGAAAGCCCTGGAGGAATTGCCTATTTAGGATGTTGGCTTTGGTCTTTGGATCAGCGTTTAAGAAACCTCCCTCTTTCAGAGGGGCCACTCCCATCTGATCGCGTCTCATGGATTTTATAAGAGCACCAAGCTTCTTGTTCCTACTACTGGCTGGTTCACTGTGCTCAATGTCATAGATGTATTTGTTCTGTGCATTACAGCAAATCTTCTGGGTGTCTTTCTTTAGCCGTCAGAAGCGGGCCCAGTCCTTGTCTCTGTTGGTGCGGCGAGCTTTCCTGTAGGCCCTCGCCTTGCGTCTTAATGCACGCTTGGTGTTTGTGTTAATCCATGGTTGGTTGAACCTGTTGGAGCTTAATTTAGAAGGGGCAGAGTCTTCAATGACACTTTCCAGCTCCTGTTGCATAGCTTCCGCAAGTTCCTCTACTGGAGTGGTGATAGTGTACTTGGATGTAAATTGATTTGACCATTCCTGAATTCTCTGACGAATAGCATGGAGGTCAGCTTTTTTCCACAATAAGATCTTTCGTCAAACTGGGTTCTTCCTGACTGCTTGGCCATTCACATCCATGAACAGCACATCATGATCGCTCAAGCACGGTAACCCAGAACATCTGTTGACTAGGGATGGTCGGTTTGTAACTATGATGTCAAGGATGTTATCACCTCTGGTAGGAAAGTCAATCATCTGTTCGAGTCCAGTTTAATCGAGGACCTGCAAGAAGGACTCATTGATGGAAGATCTATACTGATGTGATTTGATACAACTATAGACCCAGTTGATGTCAGGGAGATTGATATCTCCAGCTATCCAGATTGAAGCATAAGGGTTACTCTGGCAGAGATGGAGGATGGCATGATTCAATTCAGTCTTGTGATCAGAACTACAGTTCGGTGGACGATACAAAGAGGCAACAATAATGAATTGCTTGCCATTGGTGATTTTGGCGGCTATGAGTTCAGCTTCAGTTTTGATAACAATCTGGGATTGTTGAGACTAGAATGCATGCCCAGTAAGACACCGCCAAATCCATCCTTTCTGTCACAATGGTAAAGGTCATAGCCTTGGGGAAAGATTTCTCCTTGAGAGATTGTTGGTTTGAGCCAGGTCTCACATCCAAAGATTACGTCAGGCTTCAAGGCCTCAACAAGAGTCCAAAAATCTTCACGCTTTGAGATGATGCTTTGAAAGTCTATTTCGAGTAAGCGGAGGTTCTGGAGGGATGGCTGTTTGGTCTTTTTTATTTGGGGACGACTTGGCGAGGGGAGAGCCAGGTGGGTACTAGCTGGTAGAGCTAGAGGTTGAGTGATCATGGCTGGTAGAACTGCTGTTTGATTCATCCAAAATGGTAGATTCAAATAGATCAGTTGAGAAGTTGGGAAGGCCACATCTATAGCATTCCCATGGTAGGTCACAGCGCCAAAGGGTATTAAGGGCTGAGTCAGATAGATTGACACAATCTGCATGGAACCATACATCACACAATTCGCAGAGTATACTTGCTTTGGCTCCCTTGTAAGAAGTGCATGCTTTATTGCATTTACCACATGGATATTTAGGTGGTCTGGGGCCAGGGTTGGGCTCTACGTCTCCTGCGTGGAGGATGGATTCATGTAAAACCTCACTGCCAGCATGCAGCAAAGGGATGATGGTTAAAACACACCCCAATTTTACAAGTAAAGGCCGATGAAAGCAATGGGATAACTGAGTGGTGTGGAGGTTGAGATCCAGCATGTCCAGTTGATATTATAACGTTACGTTAGGATTTCAGATGGGAGCATGCACACATGACAAAGAATCAACAAATATACAACAAATATACATACAGTTTGTCGATGTAAGACTCCTTCCAAGTTTGGAGGGTAGCTGAGTAGATGGGTGATCTACTGGTCTAGTTGTCATCAATATCAATTATCAGAGAAACTATAAACATGAGTTTATTTGGGGCTTATTTTGGAGTTTTCAGGCAAAAGACGAACGGCTTGTAACTGGTGTACGAAGCAGTGCAAGGACACCCTTTGTTGATTAGTATGATTCACAGGGTTTTGGAACATATCTTCATCGGTAATGATTCAGGAATTTCACAAGACTGGATGACCTGGTCTTGTAGTCTTTAACACCAAAGGGGCTACAGACATCAATTCACTCGGCGTTTGGAAGAATTCAACAAATGATGAGTCACAATATACAGGAATTTGAGGGTACAAATTATGTTTCTGCACCGAAAACAAAAATCGTGCTGTCTTGATCAGACGCATGCGCAAACTCGCTAAGAATTGTCATGATATTATGTCCTACATGTACTAAGACTATAGCTACTGGTGAATCAAAAAGCTAGACCAAAACATCCTAGAGCAGATGTCTTACCTACTAGACTACCGAGAGTGCCCGGCAGCTACTAGCAGTTCAAATCCTAATAGTAGCGACAATTATAACAATTGTTAATTTTGCATCGGGGAAAAAGAGTATTATTTGTGTTTTTACCTTTACACCGATGTGTGATAACCACTGTATACATGTACCTGTATACTCAGTACTTTCCCCGAGTCTTGTGCCTCTAGCTACTGGGCAATCCTGTTAGTCCAGTTGGTAAGACATCTGATCTAGAATGGCGGGAGGGGTCATGGGTTTGAATCCCAACTCAGGAATATGCTTGTGGATTTATTTTCACAAAACTCTTGGAAAGTATATGCTTCAGCTATTACAAACAAATAGACACTGCAGCTTGTTGGAGCAAAGTAACAAGTTTTTGGAATTATTGGGCTTTCATTACATCCATTCCTTTGCTCAAATTCTACCGAATAATGCCATTTTCTTTTACAAAAATATTCAAGTTGAAAATGTTGGTAAACATTGACTGTTAAAGGGGTAAGCAAATAAGGAAATTGAGTAATAACTGATACTTGTATATGCTTTACAAGAGAATACAACCACTGCTGGGTCTGATTCCTATCACAGGCAGTATGATAAAGTTTCAAATTCGAATCAAATATCACATTCCAATTCAGTCGAGAATCAATAATCTTTCTGAAATTTTAATTCTACTTTAAGTGCCTCATCTATAACATATTTAATGAGTATTTTACACCAGTCAATATCTGAGGAACTAATGTATGCTATAATATCGCTGCATTGTCTTTAATTGTCATTGGTAAATGTTGTCATAGCTGAAATCATTTTTTAAATTAAGAAACAATTGCATTTAAATCAAATTAAATGTAAACTGCAAACAATCAAGGGAAACTGACTTGGTAAATTGTAAAATCATTTTTGGGGTGAACATAGAAAAATTGACTGGAGCGGGATTTGAACCTGCAACCATCGGCTATATGTACCAACTATCTACCAACTGAGCTATCTAGCCATAGAACTTTCATAGAAATTGTGTGGTTAAAAGAATGGTTTCTGATTTAAGAATCTGTAGTTATTAACAGATCTAGCTCTTAAATCTAGGGCATTTTTTTTTCTTTAGTGGTGTATTATGAACAAATGGCAACATTTAGTGGATAAAGCAGTGCGGGTGTGGGTTCAAATCCAGCATGTTGGAACAAAGTAATATCCTGAAGGAAAAAGATAATAATGCGCTTTCATTTCTTCCATTCCGAGGCTACAATTCTATCTTACAAAAAACATTTCCTTTTTTAACTTTTACTTAACTTTTAGAGCTGATATTAATCCTTTCGATTTGAAATTCTGAAACCAGAATATCATATTTGGGTACCCTAATAAGAAAAAAACGATGCCATGGTAACAGTAGACCTTTGGTTACATTTGGTTACAATGTCCTTTGGGTGGAATGCAGTATAAACATTGGCTTAGATTTGAACCAGTGGCATTAGAATGTAACAGACAGCTAAACATGATTGCAAACACCTACGGTTAAAAGTGATAGATGTTACATTTTGCTATAATTCAGAATACGTTCACTGATGGGTCGATTCCTCTCACCTTTCAATCTAGAGTCAATAGTCTATCTCAAATAACAATTTTTACTTAACTCTTTAACTCCAGAATTTCTGCACATGGTCAAACGGAATTATTTTTGTTTGTCATTTTGATACTGTACAAAATCAAGGCCATAAATGGCTTTGCCATCCATTTGAGATGTTCACATGCAGTTATAAATAGACTTAACAAAGTGAAAGAGTTAATGTGCCTCAATTGTAATATATTTAGTTAAGGGGACACACCAGTTTACCTATTACACTAAATAGTGATAAAGAAAGACAGTTTTAAGATGGTTGTTGTAAAAAAATCATCAAAATGGTCCATAATTAAAAAAAAATAGACAAAAAAACAAAAGAGGTCAAAGGTCTGTGTATACGCTTTACCAGCCGCTTCGAGTGTGAAATTTATGCTGCAATGTCGCGCAATGGTGCAAGTAGACTGGTTCTTTTACTGTCAATATTATCACTATGTCAAGACTCGAGTATCCAGTCTACATATCTCCAGCACATGTGTGTAAAACACGGTCACGGCTCCATCTTCACACACACAAAACTGTATTTCCTTGGAAGGGTCCGAAACCATGGAAAACGTTCCTTCGAGATCCCAAGATTGTCGTAAAAAACATAAAGACGAACAATCCAAAGTTTGTAAAACCACAAGGAAAAGTCTAAAAACACGATACACCCGATCGGAGCAAAAACAACCAAGAGCACTACACCACCAACAGACAACGTCACATCGTTGCGAAAACCACTAGTATTGACGATGGTCTTTATTATGTTTATTGACTACCTCCATGATTGAAATAAACCTAGGCCTATCCAAAATTCTATGCCACAAACTTGTCCATCAAAATTCTGGCAAAGAATGCATCATTCACGTTGTCATCACGATCACCGGTGAGTATATCCCTCATCGTCATCCATGGTTTTACGTTGGCTTGACCAATGACTTTTGACAAGCAAGTATCCTGTCGTTGTCAAGAAGAAGTGGCCCTTCTTCTTGGTTAAGATTTTACGCACAATTTTTCATAATTATGTATAATTTGTATCCATAATATGAATACCTCCTCTCTTTTGTTAAATACTCATGAATAATTATTTTAAAATCACAGTTGAATTTGATGCAGCAATTAACTTTTATGCGGCTGGAAGTAAAACTCACTCCAAATATCACGTGATTTATTCGAACGAAGAAATCAGTTGGGAAAAACCATGTGACCATACTTTTTTTTTAAATCCTCGAAAATGGCAGAATGTGGTGGTTTCTTTTCAGCATATTTCATCTCTACTCTTCAAGACCATGTCAAGACCTTTATATTTTACACAATTCAATATTTGTTGAGTTAAGTTATACTATATTATTGGTGTAACATCTTTACATTCATTGGTAGCCTAACTGTTGTCAAAGCTGAAATCATTTTGAAAAATTAAGAATTTCTTGTTTACAAATTGAAATCCATGTAAACTGCAAACAACCAGTACAAAAAATTTAAAACTTAGGATTAGAACATTTTCAGAAAGAGAAATTTGAAGACAAAAAACATCTTGCAAAAAATGGCAATGACAACATTTTTCATTGAAAACTAAGTGCTATAATTGCGAAACTTTGTCTTAAGAATGGTTTTAGATTGATCATTTGTAATTTAATTGTAAGTAATTTGTAAAGCTCTTAAATCTATAAAACTAGAATATTCTAATGTAATAGTAAATTGCGTGCTATGGCCGAGTGGACAGTGTACCAATGCTTTACTTTTGGAGATACGGCTGTCAAAACACAGAGGGTCAAGCTAATTAGTCAAAAGTTTGTTAACCCATATCTGAGCAAGTTATTGTCTGAATTACAAAAAATTTTGGTTCTGGGGGTTTCTCAAGGAGTCCAACCAGCACATCAAATATTATTTCAATCCTTGACGGTCAGATCCAAAAGCATGTTGAATTGACACAGAATGACCCACTGATGGATATCAGTACCATAAAACTGTCAATTACTTTGACTTTGGTGACATGTGCAAAATTATCAAAAACAAGTATCATTGCCACTTTAAAAAAATGTGCCTTGATTGTGATTTACAAAAATACTGAAACTTTTTGGCTGTTATTTATTGAGGTTTTGTGGTAATAATGTATATTCATTAAGTAGTGTCTTGTTTGAATCAGACAAATAGGGCTTTTATCATATTGATTGTCAGGGTTCCATCAATATATTATAATGTTCCTGATATTCACCTTCAATTCACAAAAATTATGTCATTACTTAAATATTGTCTTGTATTCACATGGTTCTTTATAAACAACTCAGTTTGAAAAAAAACATACAGCGGATGACCAATGTGTCACTTTAGGTATGTAAAAAAACAACAGCCATTTAAAAATAATCATTACTTTGTATGACAAGCTCAACCATTTATACCAACAAGAAAAGTTTTACTTTAACTGATATTTCTTTCATTGATATTTCGTTCTGTTAAAAGAATCACTATAAATGACAAGCATTTATAATTTCCAAGTTCCCCTCAAAGTGCCTACATGATTATTCCCCAAAAGGTTGTAACTGTAAACCATAATAATCCATGAAAAGTACTTGGTTTGTTTACCACTCAAATCTCAATTACTAAACATCATAGCTGAGTCAAATAACAAGAACTTAAATAGATAAACCTACTGTTAGATTTCACAGTTGTGGAAAAATAAAGGTTTGCTGTAGATTAATGCAAGAAGGAACAGACTCGATTCAAAAACTTCAAGTTCTGAAAATGTACAATTTCATTGTACGAAAATATGAAATTCAACGGCTCACTGCAAAATCACAAATTTTCAGTGAAACATTATTATCATAATGTCTTGACAGCTCTACATACTACTTGCAGGGGCGGATCCAGAGGGGGCATGAGGGGCGCACGCCCCCCTTCTTTTCCTTATGAAAAAAAATCAAGATATCCTTCCCCGCCCACTTGCAATAAGAAATAAACTTTCAACATTATACTACAATGTTCACTGTAATGTCAAACAAAAAGAGGTGGGTAAAAAACGCTGTTAGGGCTTCACGCTACGCACTTGCAGTCGCCACAACTTGCCTTCAATCATCATTTGCTGCTTGTTTGGTAAATATTATTCCCCCCCCCCCCTTGTTTGGAAAATCCTGGATCCGCCCCTGACTTGTCACCGTATTGATGAAATGCTATCAATTAGATGTTAAATAATAGTTGCTATGTATTGTTGTAGAAAGAGGAAAGAAATAAAAGTTGTTATAATTACTTGCAGGCTATGAGCAATACTTCATTCTTGACAAAAATGTTCCCGGTAATGAAAGATACTCAGCAGTAATCATTTGTATTAAACCTAATAAGTAATTATTGACAATATGCCTACTGTAATTCCCATGGGGGCAAACTGATTGGATTTCATTACACCAGAAATGCCCAACATTGAATTCTGAAAAAGAGAAGCACCATCGAGCAGTACCGGTAACTGTAAGGGCATAGGCTTCCTAAGGCCATTATTTCGCTTAGTTACTTTCTGTGATGCTATTTTATTTAGCCCATTTTCAGGCACTGCTACATGTATGATGGAAAAACTTACAAATTATTTTGTGTATGATGCACAACAGTTCAACTAGACTCTTTTGAAAATTTTGTAGTTTGTTGATTTAATGGACATGTTCACTTGGAGCCAGACAGCTGGGCATAACAGCCAGGACTCAAATTTACACTGGACTGCAGCAGTAAAAAAAAACCTTACAACTTGACAAATCTGGTGATGTTTTTCAATTACATAATTGTATTCCTCTCTGTGCTGTCCGCCCCCCGCCCCCCGCCCCCCCCCCCCCTGCCCCGCAAAGTGGTGTAAATAAAACAAAAAAAAGCTCAACTAGTGACTTACATGTAACCTCATCAGGACTGGGTGGGAGGGGGAACAAAGTGCCCCCTCTACCAACTTTTTAATACTTAGTCCGATCACTGCCAAATTTCTAACTTTTCCCAAAATATATCTAGAATCATGTTGCCAGAAAATAATTGATACCAGGGGTAAGCTGTTGCCTCGGCAACCATTTATTTGATCTTGGATCGCATTTTAAGGTTTTTGTGATTTTTTAAAAACTTTTTCCACATAATTTCCACTAATTTTGGGTTTTTTTGCCAGAAAAGTTTAAGTGATGAGTCACATGATAGTCTGAAATGGTTTTGGGAATTCAAAATGGCAGCCATTTTGGTGGCCATCTTGGATTTTGTGTTTTCATCCTGTAATTAGGGGGTCAAATTATATCAAGTTTTTTAACAATATGATATTTTCAACATGCTAATTTCTTACTTTCAGACCCAAAAAATATTTAGATTTGTCAACCAAGCCTTATTATTTCTTTCTGGGCCCTTGGCGGTGGCCATTTTGATTTTGAAGTGAAAAAAATGGAAAAAAAATGTTTTTTCCCCAAAATGGGATTTAAGCAAATGGATTATAACACTCCCAAAGGTGACTCCAGTAAATTAATTAGGTTCAAATTATATTGATCTTGTTAAAATGTACAAGTTTGCCAAGTTTCAAAACATTCGGACGAAAAATACAGAAGTTATGGGGAAAACAAAATGTTTGACCAAAAATGGGCAAAAACAGTTTAAATCGCCCTGTAGTGACGCTTTTCAAAAATGTTGACATCATCATGTAGAACTCGATGAAGTGAACATTTGTAGCAAGTTTCATCAAAATCGGTCAATTACTTTGGAAAACACGGATGTCCCCCATACATAAAAAAAGACTGGTCCTGATAGGGTTAAAGGTCCCATGAATTATTTTTTTTATTGGTTGAAAAAATAAAGTATGCCTATTATAGTATATCTTTACCTTTTCACATTTTTTACATGAATATTAATCGTAGAAATAAAGATTTCTAAAATTAGGGGGTTGTCGTGCTCCGCCCACCCTTCCTCATGAACATAAAATCTGTGACGTAGACTGTGGAACGGCTGACCAGGGCCATGTGTGTGACAATAACATACAATGCATTGTTAATCACTCGGCACCAGAGCTGTCTTTGAAATGTTTTACCACAGCATACGTCATGAATCATTGCGCAATCAGATGGCACACATTTTCCGGGCTCAATTAAAGTGTATTAAGGCATAACAGACACATCAAAATAGTCAATACTATGTTTTGTTAATTTCAAACCATATATTAAGCCACGAAAAAAATCCATGATAAAAAACCTCTTCATAGGCCCTTCAACTTCAATTCTGAGTCATTGTCAGCTCTGTAGAGTATCAAACTATTTATGGCTGTATGAAATTGAACATCAAAGTTTGGTAAGACCATGGTAGTCCTACTGAGTTTGCCATGCTGCGTTGTCAGTTCAGGCTGATGGCACCCTCAATTTCACAGGCTCTAGCTTCGGCCTGCTTTGGATAAAATAGAGAGTTTTTCACTACACTGACCGTGTATTTCCAACGCTTCTGTCGCTCAAACTACACCAAGAATGTGGCCATGCTTATCTCAAAACAACCTTTGTATGGATGTCCATGTTCTCAAATTAATTTTTAGATATCGGGAAATATATTTTTAAAAGAATTTGTATGCGAAATTACCTTTTGATGTTTCAATCCAAGTACACAGACAAAGCGGGCAAACATGTGCAATTGTGTACACTGGGAGATACCACTTACACCACCCCTATCAATAGCAGTCACATGGCCAGCTTACACAGCACATAATGTGTGGAGTTGGGCGATTCCATTATTGATACATAAAGGTGAGCCAAACACGGGCTAAAATGCAGTTGTGTGGCAACCTCGTCCCAACAAATTCAAATCACTATTTCCAATGAATTACAAATGGAGACCAATGACGATGGGGAAAATGGGTAAGATCATGCAGTGTGATCTTCAGGCAGTTTAAAGTGCAGTGCGTGGAATTTTAATACGTGTTTATGTGTGGATTATACACTCCTCTATCATTCTTGAATTTTTTACCACAATGGCAGTCAACATTTAAAGGTTTTTTTGTTTTAATTTCGAGTTTAATTTTCATAATTTTTATTAGCAACTCATATTTAATACATTCCTTGGTAAAATTGTTACTAAAGTTGTACTAATATAACTAGGGCAACTTGTAATCGTAGTTTATTGAAGTATTATTGTAGAGCCGTATTCAAGGCTCAAAATCGTAATTGCTAGTGATTTGCACAAAGCAAAACATCACTTGCGTGATTTGCACAAAGCAAAACATCACTTGAATGTTTTTGCATGAAATGCTGGTTTTTAAGAAATGAGTGAAACGATAAGTTTTGATCTCATGAGACCAAAACTTGATGTTCTCAAACAGTGAAAACATTCACTATATTCTTGTGACTCCAATGGCCAATTAGGGCTAGATTTTCACAGGGTGTTATTTATTGTATTATGCTGGATCACATAAGGGTGAATACAGGGGTGGATGTCACAAAACTAGTTCTAACTTATGACAAGTCCTATAAGTTAGGACTAGTTACTCGTCCTAACTTGAGATAAGACTAGTCCTAGTGCTTTGTGAAATCCACACCTGGTCTTTGACTATCACCGATATTGTACATGTGCTTTAGTGGGATAAGAGCTTAAGACAATGTGTAACTAGCCTTTTGACATCAAGAGAATGTCAAGAGTATCAATTAATTAAATCACTAGACAAGTTTCTTACTCAGCAACCCTTGCTTTCTACCTTACATGTAATTTCATGTTTATTGTAAGGAACTTAATTTAGATTGGGCAATCAGTCTTTCTACCCTCGGGCAGGGGTCCTACTGATGGTTTGGGTTGTCCTTGTAAATGACACCAATATTCAACTGACTGACTCACTCTGGCGAGTTGAGTTCTTGCTTGATGAAGGGGTCAATAAGTTAGTTTCCCAAAATACCAAATTCACTAAACACGGTCTTTATTACTGTATACATTGCACATGGAATACACTGTACATAAGATACTGTCTGTCCATACAAAGAAACAACTAGACCTCTTCGTTTTAGGTGTTTGCATGCATTGGTGATAGGATTAGTGATAGGACTTCTGACCTTTCAACCTTTGGAGGTAGACAACATAATTTTTCTTATGGGGACCATATACTATTTATAGACCATCATAATCTTAAGATCGCTTTCTATACATGGCTGTTTAAGTGCGTTTCAATCGCATGTGTAAAACTCCAGTTACAATTTTCAAACTTTGAGGGCGGTTTTGGGCAGTTGTAGGAGTAACAGGCTGGGGGATTTTGGGTGGTTTGAAGGCTAAAGGGTTCAATGATTCAAGATACTTACATGTTTTGTTCTTGTGATTGACTGACAAAGAGAGCCTGGAGGTAGACTGAGTTGAGATCCAAACCACACCCTCATTGGTTTCTAACAGACAAATGAAGTTTGCACTAGAAGACTGTAGATCAATGGATCCATCTGATAATCAAATCCCTCTAAGAGTTCATCTACAAGAAAGTTCATTCAAGTTGTCTCTTGCTCATAACAAACTGTTGACTCATCAGGCAGACCCAACAACAGCTTCTGAAATAGTCAGAGAATAAAAGACACCAAATTTTAGAGACTAAGATTGAACTCAACATGATTGTAGCCTAATGCATGTTTTATAAATCATGGAGGGTGAGATTGACAGCTACAATGAGAAATGATGCTGATCTACAGATTACCAAATGAAAAAAAATTTGCTCTGGTAAAAACTGTTATTTGGAAAGAAATATAATTTTTGATCAAAACTTGTTTTAAAAAAGATCTGAACCTCAGAGCAGTCATATTTTGAAAAGAATGAAATCAAAGCTGATGCAGTATCTTCTAGATGGGTGTAGTCTTGTAAAAGGAAGTTTTTATCAATTTACTCTTATTCTCTTTGTGTATTGTGTAATGAATCTAGTCATAGGGGTATGATGAGCCTGCTGAGACAATTAGAGATAATATACTCCAAAATTAT
The DNA here is from genome assembly GCA_911728455.2 of Marthasterias glacialis. NCBI lineage: Eukaryota > Metazoa > Echinodermata > Asteroidea > Forcipulatida > Asteriidae > Marthasterias > Marthasterias glacialis. Next base: position 3,428,401 of record OU452223.1, read on the forward strand.
TTTCAAGGCCCAAACAAACAAAACCCACCCAAAAGTTTTAATTTTCAAGTGTTATTGAAATAACAATGTCTGCAGCACCTGTGCTTTCTTACATGAAGTATCAAAGTCTCTAAATTAAAGTTGTTAAAGGGGGGGGGGGGGGGGCAAAACAAAATAATTCAAACCCAACCAGTATGATTGCCCTAATGGGGGCAAAGCTCCCTGTTCAAGTGTTCCAACAATTTAATCAAGTTTTTAAAATGTTGAGGTTTCATGGTATTGAGAAGAGTATCATCAGAACACGCTGCTCGCATTATAAAATATATCAAATTTCTCACTCATTTGTAATAACTGTACTGGAGTATTTGAGATCATTTTTTTTGTGGAATTTCGAAGCATAAACAGAGATGATTGTGTAAGAAACTGCATTTATAGTACTGTGTGCATCACAACCGCTGTTGCATGAACAGTTGTTTCTGATGACTAAATGGCATTGGTATTACCCTTTGGTGCACGTTGACAACATAGGTAATTGTCAAAGATCAGTATCCACACTTTATGTGAATAATAAAAAAAGTAATAAGAATGAACATTTATGTTGCGCAAAACCTATATATTCTTCTGCACATTATACAAAATGTCCCAAAGAAATGCACAAAAAAATCAAATAATTCTAGCAAGAAAGAATTAACCGTGAACAAATGGGTTTTTCAATTGGACTTTAATACATTCAGTAAAAATGGGGAGCAGCTTTCACAAATGATTTTGCATCTGCATTCGATGTCATTGTTGCTAAACCATGCATGGCTCGATATGTTACATGTATTATAAGGACTTGAAATGTTATTCTTTGTTGAATGGATAACAAGTGTAAATCAAGTCACAATGGACTACATGGAGACGTCTGGGTGAATTACAGGTCAGTCTAGCACATGCATTCTGAACCCTTTACAGTTTGTTAATCCAAGTGTCAGGCAATAGAATAAGCCGTTATGGTAGTCCAACCTGCTTGCAGGACTAATTTTGTCTGTACAGTAACAAGTTAACTGTTCACGGATATGCTGGATATTAAAAAGATAGTCAAATGCATTCTTACAAACTTCAGCAACATCAGGGATCAATCCAGTGCATGTACATGTAGTTCTCTGCTCCAGGGTTTAAAAAAAACTTTACATAGAGCATAATAATAGTATGTACGAACATTACAATAATATGATGTACATGTTCATGTACTTACATCAGCAATATCAGCGATTAAGGCAGTACATGTAGCTCTTTGCTCCAAGGTTCAAAAAACATTTTGCATAGATCTTAATAACATGGACAAACATTACAATAAAATGATGAACATGTTCAAGTACATTAGACCCAGTAACTTGGGCACTGTACTCCTCTTTTTGAAATGTTGACATAGAGTGTAGCATGTACCCCCCACATGCTGCAATCTACATAGCTGGTATCCTGCTTTGACTGCCGTAAAACAATGTGACCATAGGCAAATGGGGACTCTCTGGTTAAGGGGGGGGGGTGATTCTCCTGAAATGTTACTCCGGTCAAAACAAAAGTTCAAATTTCTATTTAAAAAGTCCTTTTCTTCTTTTTCCCACTTTTTTTCCAGAATTTTTTTTTGGGGGGAAACTGCTCGACTGTGTATGTGACCTGGGGTATCAGCAAACAGGCAATCCACACAGGGTTTATATGTTTTTTACATGTAAGGAAACAGTCATTGATAAATGCATGATTGACCTCATACTGCCATAAAATTTCCCTTTGGATTGTTGCAAACTGCGTAACTAAAGGTATCGTGGTAAATTGTGTTCACAGTTTATGGGTTTTTTTTTTACTTGGAGAAAGTTCACAACTTTTATCGAGGTGTTGAAAATTTGGTTAAGTTATGTATCTATGTACACTACCACAAAGCCAGACTTTATTTATTGTTTATTTAATGTCTTTTATCAAACTTATGCGAAATGGCTGGATGATGTACATTTTGTTTTCTGCGAGATTTTTTATTTTTTTTTAAACATGCAATTTTTAGGAACTAGGTCTATTGTATTTTTCTGAAACATAAAAATCTGTGGAGAAGTTGCATTACTGTTCTTTTTGTGTAGTCAAGGTTTCAGTACTCTTTTAATGAAAATGATTCCGGCAATTCCGAGAAAATAATCCTGTCAGGCGGCACGAAAAAATGGAAGATCCTTGGTGTGAACTGATTAACAATTAAACTTAAAAGGTCTTCACTCTGTGAGAAAATAAAATCACTGTCCAGTAAATTAGCTCTGGGACTAAAGATTTCTGTTTTTTTAATAAAACAATCATTTTTAAAGAACTCCATAAAATTTTCCAACTGGCTTCACAAAGCTGTGAAAAAAAAATTGACATTAAGATGAAACATTGAGCTCATGTGTTGCCCTGCATTAACAAACATTTTTGTTGCACAAAAGGATAAAAAAATGAATATTTAAATGAAAAGCGTAATATGGAGAAGGAAGATTAGTATCTGATCCTTGTAAACTTTCATTTACAGAGTAGTTTTCTTATTTTCTTGAAGATCACAATAAGGTCTGCCCTTAATACTAACATCCTGTTAACAGATTAATTCAAAGATGTCATCTACAGCAAATAAAAAACTCACAGTAAAGAGCTCCAATCCAATATTCAATAACCTGCTATTTATGTCAATGAGTCCAAATTTGATAAATTTATGGGTAAGAGGTTAAGATCAATGTCAAGTCAATGTGAATACAGTCAGTCAGTAGGTCTGTACAATAATCTTTTGGCAATATCACACAGTGTACAACACACAGGCTAAATAGAACCAGGAATGTCCACAAACAGTAATACTATTATAAGTCCCTTTCACACTATGCTTTTCCCGGGGATATCCACAGGAAATAGCGGTCGGTTGTTTCACACTTGATTCGCTTTACCCCCGGTCTGCCCAGGCGAATGAACAAACCCCATGAAATGGCCCCCCTGCTCCGGAGTAGGGGTAAACGGAAAAACCCCTGGGTATTTTTAATCACCCTGGGAATAAATACTAGAGGGAAACCAAAGCGGGTTTTCCTTACCCCAGTTACACCATCTACAAGGCAGACATATGGCGACAACTTCCGCTTACCAACAAATTCATCCCTAGTGTGAAACGTTTGACTGGAACCACGTGGAATAACTAACGACCCAGGGGATATGCATGCAGGTACAGTGTGAAAGTGCGCCGGGGTAAGTGAGGGGTAAAAAAACTCCCGAGGCCTCCCCGTGGTTGTATTCTCCAGGGGAAAAGAGACACAGTGTGAAAAGGGCTTATTACTAAGATGGATATGTAGGGCGTGTTGTGCCACAGTTTAAACATAGAGCTATCTAACTCTATGGTAATAATATAGAGTAAGGAAAAGCAGTCAGTGTTTAATGCAGTATGAGTAGATCTGTACAGTAATCTTAATACAATAAGTCATGCGGTGTAACACAGCATACAACACAAGAGCTAAATTTAGAAAGGTAAACTTCCACCTAACAGTAGTAGTAGTAGTATAATCTAGACCGATTGCGCTCTCCAATTCACGTGACCTGTCATGGGTATTAAACAGAAAACAAACACAACATCCTCCGTAGGAAAGTGCGGTACAATTCATGATTGTTGCATTTGTTTGTTTGATCGAGGCTTTTCTTTCTCGGAATCTGCGAAAAAATTTTAACAGTTTGTACCAGAGACTTTTGAGTGGCTAAATAAAGCCAATAAGGACAGCTCGGAAACTCTACCAGGATCGTTATGTTCACAATGTGGTAGTACTAGTTGATCACACACTTTTCAACACGAGAATGTCATAATTTTGAAACTGAAATCATCCAAAGAACAGACTTTCCAAAACTGTGTGATTCCTTTGTCTATTGGACAATCCACAAGGTTTTTTTTTTTAGGTGATTTACATTACAAACAAAATAACAGGTGGGTGGCTACATACACAGCATGCAATCCACACTGTATAGAAGTTCCATTGGTAATGATTGGCCGAGCGCATGCTCTACACACCTGCATTGTCTACGCAAAATAAAATGCAAGTCAGGGCATCAGCGAACAGGCAATCCTTTTTTTATGAACAGTCGTTGATGTCATGTAATATTGTAGTAAAATGCAGATTATAATGACTGCATTTTTTTGGCCTGAAAAATCATTAACTTGGCGGGCAGAAAATGATTGCGAGTACAATTAAATGCATTTTATTTCATTTTTGATATCTTGAGAAGCCAACAGGCCATTTTCCAGTAATTCTGTTGAGTCTTTGGCAATGCTTTTGAACAGGGTATCACAGATTCATTTTAAATCTGCTCCTTGGTCCAGTTGCTACAGATATTTCATGCTGGGGTGCTGGTACACCTGCGCCAGTGCGACCGATAAAATATCAAAACCTCAAAAAAGGAACACAGCACCCCACTGGGTCTAGGGAGTAATGATCAGGATTGTTGCAGGTTGAAAATTACAGTGGGCACAACAAATTGATTGAATGGCATTAAGTCCAAGGGTAATTTTCCAATCTTAGGGTACATGTAAAGAACAATGTCATCTCGAATCTTTTAATGTTTTTAAGTCTAGTTTGAGAGACCACTTTAATAGCATCTAATCTTGTTTTATCCCTCCCATGCCCTTTTGTTTATTTCTGCTCTTCTTCAACCCCTTGGGTGTTTTAAAGTTCTTTTCCAATTTATCCTATTGCTGGGGTGTTGTGGCTTGAGTCCCTCCATCCAGTTGTTTTTAACTTTTGTCTTGACATCAGCATTTTAAATTGTAAATTATATAAATACGTGTCCACAGAGTTAAAATAATAAAAATAATTAAATAAATAGAAGGTGGATTGGCCCTCTATATCATGGAGCAATAAACCCTCCGAGCAAGCAATACCAGACAGGCTATCTCACCTGTGTGCAGACTAGTACAGTACATGTAAAGTATGGGTGCACATGTAATGGTATGGTGCACTAACAATACCATTCAACACTGTACAGTAATGACAAAGTTGTTCAGTCTTGAATTAAACAAAAAAGTCATTAATTACACAAACATAAAAGAAACTATATAATAACAAAACCAAGCTAGAAATTCAGTTTTTGTGACATCACAAAAACTAGGTGTTCAGGAACGAGTAATGAATTACTTGTAAACATCAAGAGTTAATACACACAACAATGTAAAAAACGGGTTACAATTAGTGTTGACCATAATTGTTTTCAAACTTGTTACCAGAGGGCACTGTTTAATGTAACGACGTCATCAGATTTAAACTTGAAAACGCAGAGTCCATTACCAACCCACACTTGACGTCATTGTTTCACATCCCGGGGGGTTAAAGAGCCTCTGGCCCCGCTGTTGCGCACTTGTGGATCTGATACGTGTGCGCGTACGTGATTGGTAAAGCTAGAACGAAATACGATCATTTTGTCGATTGCATTTTCTCCGCCGTTTTACATCAAACAACTCACATGAGCATGTGATCAACTCAGTAAAAATGTCCTTTTCCTGTCCCTATCACCATTCTTCTTCTTTTTCTCGAGTCACTACGCAGCTTAGACCCAGTAACTGGGGCGCTGTACTTTTTTTTTTTTTTTTTTGACATTATCTGTTGTACTAGCGCCCCAGTAAGGAATATGTAGCAACTGCGACGGTCACCTCTGTTAAAATAATTCCTTAGACTCAACAGAATTGCTCAAAATTCGCCTACTGTCTTCTCCAAGTGTTTAAGGTAAAATAAAATGCATTTAATTGTACTCACGATCATTTTCTGTCCTCCAAATAGATGATTTTTAGGGCCTCTGACAACCCTGCCGTTACAATCGCCATTTCACCTTACGACTGTTTCCTGACTTAAAAAAAGTCATATTAAAGCTGTGGGGATCACATGTTCGCTGATGCCCGGACTTGTATGTTGTTTTGCGCAGTCTACGCAGGATACCAGTCAACGAACACCACAAAGTTCCATTCGCCATGATTGGCCGAGCGCGCGTTGTACAATGTTGCCATTGTGGGGTCATTGCCCCTACACAGCTGGTATTCTGCGTTGACTGCGCAAAACAATATGCAAGTCTGGGCATCATCGAACACGCAATCCCCGCAGCGTTAATGCGACTTTTTCAAGTCAGGAATCAGTCGTAACGTTAGTAATAAAAATGGCGATTGTAAAGGCAGGGTTGTCAGAGGCCCTAAAAATCATCGATTTGGAGGACAGAAAATGATCGTGAGTACAATTAAATGCATTTTATTTTACCTTAAACACTTGGAGAAGACAGTAGGCAAATTTTGAGCAATTCTGTTGAGTCTAAGGGGTTTTTTTTAACAGAGGTTTTCTAAATCCCCCTGACCGTTGCTGTTACTACATAGTTCTTACTGGGGCGCTTGTACGACCGATAATGTCAAAATCTCAAAAAAGGAGTACAGCGCCCCGGTTACTGGATCTATACGCAGCTAATGTCATATCAGTCCAGTGCTCCACCATTAAGCCACCAGAATGACATCAGAGAAATAGGCAATTTTCCAGCAATGTTTCTTTGGAGTCTTTTGGCCACTTGTTTAGATGTGTTTTAAATCCACTTCGTAATAAAAGCTTTGAAAGCGAACTTACACATCTGGGGGGCTAGTACGATCAACAATGTCAAAAAAGAAAAAAAAAAAAAAAAAAAGTACACCAGAAGTAAAAATTGGGGAAATTAAATCATGCTATTTGAGTTGCATTGGAAAGAAGCTTTATACCCAGGACGTTAGTGGTAAGTACAACGGAGACTAACGTCCTACCTGGGCTAGGGTCTGCGATGACAACCCAACTTTGTTCTGTACTTTTACACAAAATTAAGCCAAACTACGTACCATCAATGATACCACATAAAACCAAACTATACATGCACATGTTAATTCAATAAAATGTTGCTTTCTACGGTTAAATGCGCTTACCTCGACAGTTTTAAGCTCCATACTCTGGGACTGTTCAGAAACCATGTGTCGACTTTTAAGTTCCAGTTTATTTGACGTTTCTGATCGTATGGACAAGTGAGGGCGCTATTAATAGAGTTAGTTTCACAAGTCCTTCCCGTATGCTGTGCGCAAGTAATGGGTACAAGAATAAGGCCATATCCCGGGTCCACCAAAGCCCATACACTGTGCACAAGTAATGGGTACAGGAATATAACCATATCCCGGGTCAACCAAGTCCGCGTCCCACGGTCCACCATCCCGTATGCTGTGCACAAGTAATGGGTACAGGAATAAAACTATATCTCGGGTCTGCTAAGGCCCATACACTGTACACAAGTAATGGGTACAAGAATATTACTATATCCCGGGTCCACCAAGGCCCGTACACTGTGCACAAGTAATGGGTACAGGAATATTGCCATATCCCGGGTCCACCAAGACCGCGTCCCACGGTCCACCATCCCGTATGCTGTGCACAAGTAATGGGTACAGGAATAAAACTATATCTCGGGTCTGCTAAGGCCCATACACTGTACACAAGTAATGGGTACAAGAATATTACCATATCCCGGGTCCACCAAGGCCCGTACACTGTGCACAAGTAATGGGTACAGGAATATTGCCATATCCCGGGTCCACCAAGACCGCGTCCCATGTCCACCATCCCATATGCTGTGCACAAGTAATGGGTACAGTAATATTGCCATATCCCAGGTCCACCAGGACCGCGTCCCACGGTCCACCATCCCGTATGCTGTGCACAAGCAATGGGTACAGGAATATTGCCATATCCCGGGTCCACCAAGACCGCGTCCCACGGTCCACCATCCCGTATGCTGTGCACTAGTAATGGGTACAGGAATATTGCCATATTCCGGGTCCACCAAGACCGCGTCCCATGGTCCACCATCCCGTATGCTGTGCACAAGCAATGGGTACAGGAATATAACCATATCCCGGGTCCACCAAGGCCCAGACACTTTGCGCCAGTAATGGGTACAGGAATTTATTCATTTCATGGGTCCACCTAGGCCCGTACATTGAGCACGACCAATGTGTACAGGAGTTTATTCAAAATCAGGGGTTCACTGTGCTCAATAATTTAGCCAAAACTATAAGGGCCTTTGCTGTTCATTCCCTTGACTTTCAAGTAATTTTTGCCGAAATTACGAGGGGATAGATAATCTTTGCTGTTCATTCCTTTTTCATTTCGTGTAATTTTAACCAACCTCGCAGAGGGGTAAGCCTTGCTGTTTATTTTGCAGAATAGTAAGCTTTGCTGTTAATACTTTTTAAGTTTGATGTAATTTTAGTCAGAATTACATGGGGTAAGTCGTTGCTGTTCATTCCCCTCTTCCCATTTTGCAGAAGGAAAATTCTCATTCTGCGGGGTCGACAAACGGTGCATGAAATGAAACCCATGTTGGTTCTGAGTTTTAAAGACTTTCTTTTTTTGGTCCAGACAAATAACCATTATTTGTATATAACCATTATTTATCAATAAACATTATTTATAAATAAACATTGTTTATAAATATGCATTATATATAAATAAGCATTATTTATACATAAAAACATATTTATAAAAATAAGCATTATTTATCAATAAGCATTGTTTATAAATAAGTATTGATTGTAATCAAGCGTTTTTATAAATAAGCCTTATTTACAAATAAGCATTATTTATAAAGGAATGAACAGCAATGCTTACCTCTATAACTTTGGCTAAATTGACATGAAACTTCAAAGGATTGAAAAGTAAGGCACGCCCCCTGGCCAAGATGAACAATCAACCCCCCCCCCCCCCACCCAAGGTGACCAATCAATTCCCCTTGTACTACACCAGCCTAAACACAGACTCCCAACCAATTTCCAAGGTCAACTTATAATATACCACAATGAAACAATAAAACAACATCAATTCCTCTCTATGCTTTGTTTTATTTTATAGTGTTTTATTACAGAACACAAATAACCTCATTAATCCACATCAACTCTTAATTTCTACAAGTTACCTGAACATTTTATAATAATAAGAAGAAGAAAATTACAAGAGGTTTTCGGCTGATTTAATAAATTATACAAAACATAAAGATGTGCTGCCCCTTTAATAAAAACCATATACCAAAGTCGACTGAGAAAAAGTAAAATTCTTCAAGCTTTAATTTTACTGCTTGTGTATTATTGTTTCCGCAACAGTATTCTTTGAGAAAGTGTGGGTTTGGGGGCTGGGTTGGGTAGAGGGCTGCATGGTGTCAGAATTTGGAATGACTGCATAATGATCAGATTCAGATACAGTGGTTATTACAAGCAATTAACTAAATTGAAAATATTGAAGCCAAGAAGACTTCTGAAGATTCCTTGAATAAACCATTGCTTTATCACAAATAATTGTACCCCAAAACTCAGATGACTTTTGGGGAAAGGTCCTAATGCTGCATGAGAGGAAATTTACAATAAACCCGAGTCAGAAAGACCTGATGGGCTGCTAAATGCACAGGTCGTTGTCCTCTCATTCCTTAAAGAAAGTTGCATAGTAGAGGAATTGAATCTGGTACCTGAACTTCCCTGTCTTGACTAGAACACCTTTACTTCCACATCTTACAGCTCACCAATATTATACACATATGGACTGGCAATGAGGAAAATAGTGCACGTCTATGGAACCCGAGGGCCTGTGATTTACCAGGAGAGGGTCCTATTTCCCGAGGCCGAGGGCCGAGGGAAATATGACCCTCTTCCTGGTCACTCACAGGCCCGAGGGTGCATCGACGTGCACTATTGCCCGAATAATGCCAGTCCATATGTGTTTTATAACAGACCTCAGTCCAAAATGTCGGTTAGAAGAGTAAATCGCGATTTTTTGGCCGGAGATTCTTCTCGATCCGCAGACGCCATCGTTCTCTTGAGGGCGCTCTTTACCAGTCAATAGTTTTTGGGTTTTTGAAACTATTTCCCGCTTTGTGAACTATTTCACCCAAATGAAGCGCGCGTGGTGCGTGTGGTGCAGATTTCATGCACTAGGCTATATTAGTTCCTCCCACGCAACAGTGTTTCAGCCAATCAGGACAAAGAACCAGGGAGAGGTGTGTTATAATGTTCAATATGCCATCTTCAATCATAACCATCTATGACATCAAAATGAACTAGAGCTCGAAGTGTTTATTGTAACAAATACTAGGTGTTTGGGATATTTGTGCTTGTCACCACTTCAGCCTTTTAGAAGTGTTTATTGCAACAAATACTAGGTGTTTGGAATATGTGTGCTTGTCACCACTTCAGCCTTTTAGAAGTGTTTATTGTAACAAATACTAGGTGTTTGGGATATTTGTGCTTGTCACCACTTCAGCCTTTTAGAGTAGAGACCCCGGTTAGAAACCATCAAACCGAAAGAAGTGACCAGGAGACAGGGAAATAGTTCAACTCAATATTATATTCAGTTCTTAGACAACTATTTACAATATTTACAAGTGTTGTTCTTCCTTTGATACAATACTACTTCGATTACTATTCTATAGTCATTTTCATCAACGTTCAATCAAACTTCACTCACCAGATGTCTTACGTTCTTTTGTAAGTTCAATGATTCAACAAATCTTCAACTTAAAATTCAATGATTTCAATCTTCATTAATTCAACAAATCTTCAACTTGATTCAATGATTTCAATCTTCACTAATTCTACAAATCTTCAACTTGATTCACTGATTCCAATCTTCACTAATTTTACAAATCTTTTTGATGCAAATTGTATAAATATTTAGTTGCAACTTCAATAACTCTTCACCTAAGAATCAACACTTATTCCATATGGTAATTATTCCCATTCAATAAAAGTTCATTCCGATGTTCGGTTGTATGATGATACAGTTTTATTAATGATTTGCCTGTGAGTTGACCCAGTGTTGTTAGTAGCCTGCAATGGTCCTTGCACTTTCCATGGATGGTGGTCAGCTTGGGGGGCCCTTGCGACGGCCCGGCCAGACTCATGAAACTTGTAGACTTCAGAGTCTTTTAACAAGGCGTTTTACTCCTCCCTTACGGCCATCTAAGTGGAGATGCTCTGATTGTCTTTCAACAGCATGTTCAATGGAGATTTTGTACAAAAAAGCTGTCAGAGAATGAAAACAAGAGTTAGCAACGGCCATATCTCCCGAACTTATGGAGGGATCCAGACAAGCATGACACTGTTGCAAAGCCCCATGTATGGGCTTTCTAGCAAGGTAAAGTTTTTGGCTGTGCGATGAACAGGGAGTATTCCAGGGGACACAAAGAGAGCACACCACCCACCACATCCCCGAGCCCTGTAGATAAGGGCCTGTGTGTTTGTATGTGCGTTAACAAAAGACCAAATGTGCCACTCCAGTAAGCAAGAAAGGGACAAAAAAATAAAACGGTGGAAAACAAAGTCACCTGCCTCTCGCTCCATTACTCCAAAAACAATGGTACTAGAAAGAAAAGTTGTTTACCTGCAGATAGCCCTGATTGTTCCGCATCCAAAAGGTGAATTTTCACGGCCATCCAAACACATCTTCAGCCAAATGATGCCCAAGCGGGGATGCTCCCATTGTCTTTCAACAGTATTTTCAATGGAGATTTCATACACAAAGCTGTCACAGAATGAAAATAAGAGTAAGCAACAGCCATATCTCCCAAACTTAACGAGGGATCCTGACAAAAGTGACACTTTTGGAAAGCCCAACTTATAGGAGCTTCCTGTGCTGACTTGTTTTCATTACCTCTCGATATGACAAGTCAATAAGTCATTCATACAGGAACTAGTTTGTCTGTACTCATACTTTGGTAAAACGTTCAATTTTAAAATTAGCCCTAAAAGTTTGTACCCTCCCCCATCTGATAGTCCTGGATTCGTCCCTGAGAGTGGGGTACACAGCAACCCCCCTCCCTAACACCAGCTCATCATGTACTCTCAAAAGTTCCACAATTTCACATCTACAATTTAGGTGAACCTACTGTTTTTGGAAAGATCCGTCACTTTTGATGAGCAATTGAGCCCCTTCGCCTAGCTTAAATAGACTTGAATTTGAGTCAATTGGTTCTGATGGAAATGATTCTTATTCAAATCACAAAACACATCATAAAGAAGATAAGAAAAGACAATGTATGGTACATGAACTTAAAAGAACATTTTCTTTCTCAAAGTAAGGCATTCATGCAGAGAGTTTAAGAAAATAAGATGTCACAACACACAACTGCAATAAAAGGGCTTAGTAACTTTTGTTATTACTAAAAGCCGACTGTTTGTGTGACTTTGTCACAGCATGTAATTGTACGTAGTTTGTCATCAGCTCAGGTGACGTAGTACCCACTACAGGTCACATGACGACATGTAAACATTGGTCGTGAAATCTGTCTCAAACAATTTTTAGTCCCACTCAGTCTCAATGGAATACTTTTAATGTGAATAACAAGTAGACCTAAAACAAGACCAGCAGGAAGTGACCATTAATGACACTACACTTTTACCCCTCAATCTCATGGGTGGTATTCCTTTATTTGCAGCAAAAGCACGTTTTTTAGCTTAGTGTACTTAAACAAAGTTTGTTGACCCCGTTAAGCCAGAACAGGCTCTCCCACAGTACTCTGGCGGCAATTCTCACCTGCGTACTCGGTTGTGTATATCTGGCTCAGATTAATTGCAATTTTCACATGTTTTTGCTCATATTGCTCATTGGTGGTACGCTAACTGCATCCAAGGGACCTTCAGTAGTACGCATAATCTAATACCAGGTAGCACTACACACAGTGTTTTGGGTGCAAAGATGCAAATGATTGCCCAGGCAACACACACACTCGTAATCCTTTGTATTATCCCAGAGTTTGTATGAAAGCCCTGGGTTAATGATACCACAGTACACTTCATACCTGCAGGGTAACTGTAGCCAACAGTCAAAGGGAAAACATGTTGGTTGCACTCAAAGATGCAAACAAAAAACAAAAACAAACAAAAAAAGTTTGCTACAATTGTTATTTTTATGTTGTTTTTTGACATTTGTTATAATTTAATTGGCATTGGAAAAACGAAAAGAAGTTATTTTTCCTTTAGCCAAATTGGTTGCTGGAGAAGTCAGTTTCGGAATGCAATTTCTCTCCGCTTGTAAAGATTAAAGAAGCCACAAAAAAAAAAAACAAGTATGGCGCTAGTACTCAAAAGGCAGAATCCAGGAATCATGCATTTACACTCACAAACACTCACCTCTGTGAGAAATGGTCCTGGTAGAAATCACAGTGCCATGCATTTGGTCAATATTGGTCACGCTAACTCGGTAGTAAAAAGTGTCAATCTGCTGGGTGTCCAGTAACTGTTGGCTCTCCAGCTGCTAAGGCCCTGGCTGAAATAGAAAAAAAAAAGAAATATTACTCTAATAAAACTCCAAAAAAAAAAAAAAAACTAGCAAAAGGCTTAATATTCAAAAATCGTAAAAAAAAAAAACACCTGAAAAATATTCATTGAGTCCTAAAATTCCACCCTCTGGTCAATTTGACATTGGTAGTCCCAATAATGTTCAAGTTACTCTCTGTCCAAGTAAAAACACTCCTACACTTTAACCTCAAGTAAGAAGCCAACATTCCCCAGGTCACAACTGTGCAAAGTTTCAACACTGTACCCCTTTTAATTGGCTCTCAAATATGTCTAAAATGGAATACTTGAAGGGCCTACAAAATATCCATGAGGCTGACGGACTGTTTTCTTCCTAAGGAGAAGGGTGCTCCCCTATTCATGATCCCTGTGCTTTTACAATACACAGCGACTTTTCTAATAGCTTTTTATTTAAGAAGTATTACCATACATCACAATTCAAACTGGCTGTTGGTATGGATTGACAGGTTTCGTTTGTGAAAGTTGGTTAAAAGTACATTATATAGGCCTATAATATGTCAATCAACAGAATGAGTTTAAAATGTTAGTCTCTTTTCAAATATGACAATGTATTTTGATCCTCGCAGTGCCTATTGGGGATGCAATATTAACCATCAAAGCTGACAGTCATTATTAATTTTTGTGAACAAATAGCGCCCTCAGTGGTAACCATAGCATAGTAAAAGTTGTATCAGTGATATCACAACAAACATGAATGCCAACTTTGAAATCATGTATGGACTGAAAAAATGAGATTTACAAAACCTTAACAATAATGTTTAATGCATTAACTACATTTTAAATAGAACAAAAAAGTTTGAAAAAGACCAGGAATTTTGGAATTGTTGAGGGGTATTTGGGGGGCTAAGTTCTTAACAGGTGAGCAAAGCTCAGTCCTGATATGACTAGATCATTAGGTCGTGATCATGATTAGATCTGCAGTTAATTACACTTATGTTAGTTGTGATGTTGAGAAACTCCGAAGTTTGGAATGTTCATGGACAAAGTCAAGCTATTTTATTACAAATGCTAATTTTGAAGTAAGACATCAAGTTGCTTTTAAAATAGAATTAAAAATATTAACAAAAAAAGTAACAAATAAAAGGGTACACTAGTCACTGTACAATATTATTACAGTGATGACAAGTTTTTTTATTGCCTGAGGCATCTGGACTACAGTAGAAGGGACCTCACCCCATGCAAAAGTTACTTAAAGCTACCACTACAATTAGATGGATTGACCTCACTCTGCTGTGTTCATTAATGGGGCTGTGCTATTTTTTTATATTTTGTTGTTGTTTTTTGGCCCAAGTCCGCACCACCCAGGGTTTTAAATAGATAATGCTTCTAGTGTCTGTACTATTTGATGAAATGTTCAACATATTAATAGCTGAATTTATAGTGGGTTAAATGCTACCATCATCTTGCAGGTTTATGACTAACTGATGATGATTAAAGAGACCTACCTTTCTCTGGAACTTGGATAGTGGTCCTTGCCTGGAGCATCTGTATTAGAATGACAGAATAAAGATTGATAAATGATTAAACCTATAAGATGACAAAAAATAGGCTGGAGCAGGATTTGAACCTGAGACAACCAGCTATATTTTCCGATGTTACACCAACTGACCTATCCAGCCCTAATGTTGGCGGACACCCTGTTTTGTCAATATCTTTGTTCGGGGGGGGGGGGGGGGGGGAGGCACATAGTATGTTACTTTTGAAATAAAGCTACCATGCAAAACATAAACATGTCAACATAATGTAATTTTATGGAATTTTCAATGCTTGTTCAAAATCGAAGAGTTTTTGTGATAAAATCTCAACATAATTACTGGTAGGACAAGTTCACACTTATGATCATTTATGTGGTGTGTCTTGGCCGAGTGAGGGATCAAGTAGCCTTGATCAAGGCGTCTTTACGCTTTCACTTAGCCCTGAGTTATCCATGCACATTGTCCGTAAGGACGATATGTAGTCGTACACATACACAGTCCATGCAAACACATGCACAGAGTCCATCAGGACATCACACACGCACACACAATAGTTCATGCATAACCATTATGTCTGAAGACTTCTATTGTTAATTCTATTGTTCCTGTGCTGAAGCAATCCCCATTGGTTTTGTACACAAATGGCTGAAAACAAAGAACTGACTAGTGAGGACCTATTGTCCCTATTGAAAAATGTCCTCGGAGCATATGGTCAAACATGCACACACACCCACATATGTGTACACTATAGATTGAGGACATACTTTTCATTGTATCCAATGGAGGACATTGCCAACAATTGAACGGTACCTATCGAGGTGAGGACATAACGCATGCATCTTTTTGTTGCGGTTGAGTTATGCTATCAGAATACGAATATGTATTCTACCCTTTTATTAAATGTTTTGGAGGATGGTAATACATTTTTTTCTTCTTGGGTGGGGCTGGGAAGGAGCGTCAAGGGCAAAGGTTTAGAAAAATCACTTGGCTGCGCCTACAGAGTGACTCTTCAATATGACTGTACTTTAGTGGAGCATGCATCACACCTTAAATTTGTTGAAGTTTCACTGTGTTTCTTCATTAGTATTTAATGTTCCTCCAAGTTCGGTTCTGAAATGCCATAGGACAGGACATTTCGATGTTGCGTTTTCCAGAAGGCTTCTTCAGTGAAAAGATTCTCTACAAGCCCTCCGTTACGTCTTTCTTCTCCTCGCCAGTACAGGGGCGACACTTGATTTGTTGAGGAAAATTAAGATACATAACCAAACGGGGCCTATCCATACCAAAAAATGCACATTTCAATAAGCAATTTAGCTCAAAATCTAATTACACTGTGGGATGAAGCTACACCTGCATAAAATGCCTCACAAGAAACAGCCCAATTGATGTTCATCATGGTGCAGCCATCTTGTTTCATCCTATCATTCAAGCTGCTGTCCTCGTTGCTCGTGAAGCCTTCTACAATGAAACAAAGAGCAATTTCTACATTTAGCTATGATTGCATTTCGCACACAAATAAAAAATGTTGGTCAATCCATGGGTTGGGGGTGTACAGTGTATGAAATTTGTTGCATGGGGGGGGGTTGTTAGGTGATGATGGCCCCAGGGAAAGTTATTGGGCCCCTAAAAGAATTTTCTTGGCGAGGATGGGGTGAGATTGGGAGCCAAAACCACAGTTTGTATTAATTTGGAAAGACAATTTAAAAAGGGGTTTATTTACCTCCAGTGACATGCAACTCCTCCACAGATTTACCATATTGCGAAACCAAGTTGCCTCTCTCCAAGCTCAGGAAAAGTCGAGACAGTTTTGGTAACCCTCTGAACAGTGTCTGGCAACTAGCAGTATTCAAGATGGACCCACAAATCATGACCAATGAAGCCTACAAGTTTTTCAAGCTGATGCTCCTCAAGGCAAGACTTGTGAAAAGGCCCGCCTCATTTGCATATGCTTGTAGACAATTACATGTACTTCCTTGTTTCTGACCTGTGTCTCAGTCACAACTTCCTGTGAATAAGAACTTGTTGTCTTGTGCCACTCCAGCTGCATATCTGTTTGCAACCAGAGCATTCCACCACGCAATCACATCAGTACCAAGAAGCAGAGGAACAGTTCTACCCCCCTTACCAACTACCTTAATGACCTTGCACATTTTTCAGAGGTGCCGTTCCAGATCAGACATCAAACAATCCCCATTGACAATGGCTGCACTGTGTTTGTGGAAAGCTTCCAGTTTCATTTAGATACTTCCCCCCTGCGGTTGAACATAGTGAGATGGCACAGTGTGACTTCATTTAATTTCTTCCCATCTGGTGTATTTTAATGGCCCCGAGCACAGTGAAGGAGCTGCACTTCCCTGTTGCCAGCTTAATGGAGGAACGATGACATTTTCACCACATCGGCTGTTGTCGGGAGAACAGCAGGTTTATTGCACTTTCCTTGGTACAGCGTTCTGTGCGCATGGGTTGACACATGTTCTCACCACTAATATTCACACAACTGCAGAAAATTCTCGGCCTGTTCCGTTTTGTGCCTCAGACCATAATCTATAGCATTTCCTTTCAGCATGAGTGCACATTTCTTGATGGAATGTTCAGTCTTTAGTGATAAAGATGGAATGTGATACATCTGCTTTCCTTCACTGATATCATGATGAACAGCCTTGACGATATCATTCATATGGTAGGGATGCACGAATACTTCAAGTGATGCATTTGGTTGGTGGGTGTTGTTTCAGAGTTGTACGACAAGACGACCCAGTTCTCGTAGCTTTTTTCCATTGTAGCCATGTTGTGTAACATCGTGGCCAAGCTTAAGGTATTCACTAAGGTTGGTCTCCGATGCTATCTCTACTACTTTCCTTTCATCCTATTGACGTGACTGGAGATGACAAGGTACTTTGGCCTGAGGTTATCACACCTATGAAATAGATGTCTTGAGGGTTGAGCAAATCATTGTGCCCTTAGGTTGCTAGGCAAATAACAGTTGAGCTCTAGTTAGTCAGAACTTAAACCATCAACAAATATATTCCACGTTTGGGATGGGGGTTCGCATTGGTTATTATGCAGCTTTCAGTATCAAAAGCGAGTTGTCAGCCATAAAGGACAAGTCGTTTGGCACTCTTTTACAGTTAGGGAGGACATTAGTTTGCCTCAACACGTAAACCGTTGCAAAACCCCTCAATTCTACAGCACGCCATATTATGAAGAAACATTGTATGTTATGCATTTGATATCTGATGGAATGAATACATGACATAATCATTTACTCACCTGGTGCTCAAATAGGCAGCGTGTCATACCATCAGTGTAACACACACAGTACTTGGTCAGTGACTTCCCTGAAAAGTAAAAGGCAAAAGGTTCATCATTATACTTCATCAAACTTAACTGTGCCTGGTGATGGTGATGTTGGTTGTGAACTGGAAATCGTTGTGTGGATTTGTATCACAGTAGTAGCCTATGTGCTTTGACTTATACTGGAGGCGGGGGGAGGGAGTGGGGGGCAAGGGTGCACAAGAAAGGAGTCTCCTATATGAGTTAGTATCGCGTTGAACAGCTTGACTGATTAAGTTCATGCACTTTAATTTTGAGTAATTCTTTATTTTGTTTGGGGGGAAGGAGGGGGTTGACGTACAAGAATGTCCAGATACTATCATGTGCTATGTTTGAAACATGGTCCACATCTACATGTGATGGGGATCATAATAAGGTATGGAATTGTCATTTTGTGCGTTTACAATACAAAAGTTATTTCACGTTTAATACCTTTGTTTATGGAGGTTATTATGGCTGGAAACCATGACAAGTCCGGAGGCCATATTGTCATCATGCTTTCCCCTTCTCTGTATAAAGAGGACATACAAACGTATCATAAAGGTTATTCATTGCTTTCACCATGAAGTAGAATCATGAACACAGTCAGTGTCCGGAACTGTATCAAAAGTCAAACGACTGAATTAACGTTATGATAGATGTTAGTTTTTACATTAGGGATAAAGGATGATGTTTGTAATGTTTTACCCATACACCGAAGTGTGTGTAGACTTAGTACTTTCCCGAGTCCTGTGAAAAAAGCACAGCCATTTTTCCTTGGATGGGATTCGAACCCAAGACCCCTGCCATTCTTGAGCAGAAGTCTTCCAAACTACACTACCGAGACTGCCCGGTAGCTAGAGGCAGTTCAAATCCATTAGCAGCCGGTAACGGAACCATTATGATCAATGTTAATTTTTGCATCGGGATAAAATATATTATTTGTAATGTTTTACCCATACAGCGATGTATGTTAAGCACTGCATACTCAGTACTTTCCCGAGTCCTGTGAAAAAATCACAGCCATTTTTCCTTGGATGGGATTCAAACCCATGACCCCCGCCATTCTAGAGAATATGTC
Organism: Marthasterias glacialis; assembly: GCA_911728455.2. Classification (NCBI taxonomy): domain Eukaryota; kingdom Metazoa; phylum Echinodermata; class Asteroidea; order Forcipulatida; family Asteriidae; genus Marthasterias; species Marthasterias glacialis. Next base: position 3,447,608 of record OU452223.1, read on the forward strand.
TTAGTACCAACTAGACTACTGAGACTGCCTCATAGCTAGAGGCAGTTTGAATCCATAAGCAGCGGGTACAGCAACCATTTTGGGGACAAAATCATACATTGTATAAATGCAGCTAATAAGACAAACTGTGGTAGGTTGGGGCTGATGAGCAGGATCATGAACTGCATGAATGAACCATACATTTTATAAGTGCCGCTAATAAGTTGGGGCTGGGAAGGTTCATGAACTGAATGACAGAATCATACATGTACATATTAAAAGTGCCCCATAAAAAAACGATCAAATTTGGTACATGTAGGTTGGGGGCTGAGCAGGATCATGATTTGAATGACAGAACCATACATTTTATAAGTTTTGCAAATAAAAGCAAGTATGGTACGATGGGGCTGAGCAGGATCATTAATTGAATGACAGGGTCATGCACTATTATAAGTGCTGCTAAAAAGACCAACCATGATAGGTTGGTGCTGAGCAGGATCATCAGCTGATTGACAAAACCATACATTTTATAGGTGTTGCTGATAAGGCCAACTACAGAAGTTTCGGGCTGAGCTGCATGAAGAACAATACATTTCATATGTGCCACTAAGAAGACTCACTATGGTAGGATGGGGCTGAGCAGGATCATGAACTCAATTACAGAACCATACACTTTATAAATGCCGCCAATGAAATTAACTGTTGTACGTTGGGGGCTTTGCAGGATCAAGAATTACATGGAAGAACCATACATTTTATAAATGTCCATAATAAGACCAAGTACTGTAGTGCTCCGCTAAAAAGACTAACCGTGGTAGTTTTAGGCTGAACAGGATCAGGAACTGAATGAAAGAAGGATACATTTTATAAGTGCCACTAAGAAGACTATCTATGGTAAGTTTGGGCTTAGCAGGATCATGAAGTCAATGAAACAACCATACTTTCATAAATGCTGCTAAGAAGACTACCTGTGGGGCTGAGCAGGATCATGTTTTGAATGATAGAACAATACATTTTATAAGTGTGTTTAATAAAACCAACTAAGGTAGGTTAGGGGCTGAGCAGTGTCATGAACTGAATGTCAGAACAATACATATTATCAGTGCAGCTAATAAGACCAAACATTTTATATTGGAAGCTGAGGGGGATCATAAAGTAAATGACAAAAACATACAGTTTACAAGCTTCGCTAAAAAGACTAACCGTTGTAGGTTGAGGCCGAGCAGGATCATGAACTGAATGACAGAGCCATACATTTTGTTAGTGCCGCTAATAAGACTAAGGCAGGTTGGGGCTGAGCAGGAAGTTAATCAAAGATCCATACCTTATTTAAGTGCCACTAAGAAGACTAATTGGGTCTGAGCAGGATCATAAACTGATTGAACGAACCATAGGCTCGGGCTGAGCAGGATCAAGAACTGCATGAATGAACCGTACATTTTAAAAGTGCCACTAATAAGAATAACTATTGTAAGTTGTGGGCTAGTCAGGATCATGAACTGAATGACAGAACCAAATACATTCAATAAGCGCCATTAATAACTGTGGTAGGTTCCAGCTGAGCAGGATCATGAACTGCATGAAAGAACCATACATTTTAAAATTGTCGCTTATAAGGCTTACTATGGTAGGTTAGGGGCTAGTCAGGATCATGAACCGCATGAAAGAACCATACATTTTAAAATTGCCGCTTATAAGGCTTACTATGGTAGGTTGGGGGCTAGTCAGGATCATGAACTGAATGAATGAACTATACATTTAATATGCGTCGCAAATAAGACTTATCACGTGGTAGGTTAGGGGTGAGCAGGATCATGAACTGCATGAAAGAACCATACATTTTAAAATTGTCGCTTATAAGGCTTACTATGGTAGGTTGGGGGCTAGTCAGGATCATGAACTGCATGACAGAACCATACATTTTAAAATTGCCGCTTATAAGACTTACTATGGTAGGTTGGGGGCTAGTCAGGGTCATGAACTGCATGAATGAACCATACATTTTAAAATTGCCGCTTATAAGACTTACTATGGTAGGTTGGGGGCTAGTCAGGATCATGAACTGCATGAAAGAACCATACATTTTAAAAATCCTGCTTATAAGACTTACTATGGTAGGTTGGGGGCTAGTCAGGATCATGAACTGCATGACAGAACCATACATTTTAAAATTGCCGCTTATAAGACTTACTACGGTAGGTTGGGGGCTAGTCAGGGTCATGAACTGCATGAAAGAACCATACATTTTAAAATTGCCGCTTATAAGACTAATTATAACACCTCTTCCTTTGATTCTTGATTGGCCGAACGTGGGTCACGTGGTGTTGTGTCTTTTTACTATTGCAACACACACCGACCAAAAGAACTATTAAACGATACTATCCAACGATAGCCTACTAACCATTGTACTATCGATTGGATACCCTGGTACCCTGACTGCATTGACTTCAAGCGTTGATTTAAATGACCTGTGTGACAACCTTGAACCCGGTGAAGCGATTAAATATTATGTGCATTTGAAATATGTTATGAGAATGAAGGCAATAATACTAGTCTTGTACCCCTCTTTTTTTGTCAAGATTTCCTGTCAGTTTTTACACAGTTGTTTGAAGATTGATTACTACATACGCACAGTTGTTTAATGAATATTACCACAAAAATGGATGATATTAAGGTGTTATAAAACAAATATTGACTGCTTTATCTCGTGGTGTAGTAAAACTAGTCACTCTCGGTGATCCCCGGAGCCGCCTATCTTCCTTCGGCTCCGCCTCGGGAAGATAGGCTGCTCCAGGGATCACCTTGAGTGCAAGTTTTACCACACCACTCCAAGCAGTCAATATTTGTATACTATTGTAGGATCGGGATTGAACAGGATAATAAACTGAATGACAGAACAATACTTTTTATAAGTGTTGCTATAATAAAACCAAATACCATAGGTTGATGGCTGGGCAGGGTCATGAATTAAATGACCCAATCACACTTTATAAGTGCCGCCAATAATACTAACTATGGTAAGTTGGGGGCTGAGGAGGATCATGAAGTGAATGACAGAACCATACATTATATAAGTGCCACTAATAGGACTAACCGTGGAAGGATGGAGCTGAGCAGGCACATGAACTGAATGACAAAACCATACATTTCATTAGTGCCGCTAAGAAGACTAACTGTGGTAAGTTGTGGCTGAGCAGGATCATGAACTGAATGAAAGAAAGAACTATACATTTAATTGCATTAACATTTAAGTGTCGTTAATAAGACTAAGTGTGGTAGCTTGGGGCTGAGTATGGTCATGAACTGCATGAAAGATGTTCATATTTTATACGTGCTACTAATAAGACAAACTGTGGTTGGTTGGGGCTGAGCAGGATCATGACATGCATTATAAGAACCATACATTTAATAAGTACCGCTCATTAGACTAACTGTGGTAGGTTGGGGGCTAGTCGGGATCATGAACTGCATGAAAGATCCACACAATTTATAAGTGCCACTAATAAGACTAACTGTGGTAGGTTTTGGCTGAGCAGGATCATGAACTGCATAAAGAAGCATACATTTTATAAGTGCCGCTAATAAGACAAACTGTGGTACATGTAGGTTTGGGCCTAGCAGGATCATGAACTGCATAAACGACCAATCACCAGCCGCGGCACGACGCACTTACACAGTTTGGTCATCTACCTAGTGTCTGCAAGGCCACACGACATCCGCCGTCTTCACTGACCACGAGTCATTAGATCTCATGTCGAAAACTCAGCACCAAGCTGTACAAGAAAAGCTCTACTCCCAAGACCAGCAGTCTAAGACCCTTAACGCATTTTAGAGCTGCTTCTCAAACTTCACCAGCATCCCAGCCATCTGACTTATTAAATTTCCACTGCTGACAAATACCGCTCATCAACCCGCAAGAGGTTTCCCTCATCACATCACTCCAGGTCCGGGAAGAGTTTGCTAATGAGACACCGACTAGCCAAGTCAGGCTTTCTGAATCAGATTTTAAATTGGTGAAATCTTTAGAAGACCCAGTTACAAAGTTAACGGCTCCAAAATACACATCACCCACCAACTATCAATTCTAAACAAAGCAATCTCAAGAAACTAATCCCCACAATACCTGAAAAACACAGTGAGGCCTCCTCACCCACACCAAGAGTTTGAATTCAGCTCTGTGTTCACCGCAGACTGGACCAGACTAAATAGCAAGGTTGGATGCTGGGCAGGATCATGAACAGATTGACGGAACCATAGTCTAATAAGACTAACTTTGGTAAGTTTCAGGATGGGCTGGATCATGAACTGAAAAAAAAACAACAATTCAATTCATAAGTGGGGCTAATAAGACTAGCTAGGTTAGCTGGGGACTGAGCAGAATCAAGAACAGAATGAAAGAATCATACATTTTATTAGAGCCGCTATTACCACTAACTACGGTAGGTTGGGAATGAGCAGGATCATGAACTGAAAAAAAAAACCATTTAATTTATAAGTGGGGCTAGTAAGACTAAAAAGGTTCATTTACTCAATGAGAAAAAAACTAGTACATTTTATTAGAGCCACTAAAAAGACTAACTACGATAAGTATGTGCTGAGCAGGATCAAGAACTGAATAAAAGAACCATACATTTTTTTAAAGTCGCTAATAGCACAAACCTACCCTAGTTAGTCTTATTAGCGGCCCTTATAAAATGTACAATTCTCTCATTCAGTTCATGAACCATACCAGCCCCCAACCTACCATAGTTAGTCTTATTAGCAGCACTTATAAAATGTGGTTTTTTTTCATTCAGCTCATAATCCTGACTAGCCCCAAACCTACCATAGTTAGTATTCATAGCGGCACTTATAAAATGTATAGTTCTTTCATTTAGCTCATGATCCTGCTCAGCCCCCAACCTACAATAGTTGGTCTTTTTAGCAGCACTTAGAAAAGGTATGGTTGTTTCACTCAGTTCATGATCTTACTCACCCCCAAACATACCACTAGAGGCACTTATAAAACATATGGTTCATTTATTCAGTTCATGATCCTGACTTGCGCCCAACCTACCATAGTAAGTCTCATTAGCGGCACTTATAAAGTGTATGGTTCTTTCATTAAGTTCATGATCCTGCTCAGCCCCCAACCTACCATAGTAAGTCATCTTAGCGGCACTTAGAAAAAGTATGGTTCTTTCATTCAGTCCATGATCTGTACCAGCCCCCAACCTACCACAATTTGTGTTATTAGCAGGATCATGAACTGAATGACAGAATGGTAAATTGTATTATTTACTGTGGGAAGGTTGGGGCTGAGCAGGATCATGATCTGCAAGAAAGAACCCTACATTTTTTAACCACCCTGCGATCTGCACTTAACACACTTAGTGCCCGGGACGCACAGTGACTCATGCAAGAGGCACTTTTATATAACGGGTAATAACGGTGTTTTGGGGACACAGTCCTTTTTCTAATGGACTGACCAGATGAATGGAACTTCCCTGGACCCACACAGCAAAGAAGCATTTTGGCAATTTACACATTGGTTCATGACTGATTTACCAAAAATAATAGTACTTTGTACATGTACATGTACTTGTCTAAATCCGGCCCCACTCCTGTGCTGATTGCCCCCCACAAACCACTTAGCAGGTGTTTATTGACTGATTTTCCCATCAGCTGTTTACAATACTCCAAGGGTAAACCAGACCTATAATCCCCCTCCCCCCACCACCATGGGACAAAAGCCTGATGTCATAATCCAGCATTGTTTTCACACCCCACAAGTAGTATCTTCTTGCACCCCAGAAAATTAGCCTTTTATTACCATCATATGGGAGTCAATGTGGTGCCACTCTAAGTAACCATGGAGACCAAGATCTTGGCAGTAGAGTAACTGTGTAGTTGCTGTATTGCTAAATTGGCCCAGAGATTTAGCAGTAGTCCCCCAAAAAATGTGCCTCACAAATGAGCACTGTTGTGTGTGGCAAGACAAAGGGATACAAAGTTTGTGCACAAACAAATGGGGCTTGGCTGATGGCAAGTTTTGTGAGGGCTGGTTTGACCGGTGAACGAACTCAGGGTGGATAATGCATATGCAAACTACACAAGTGTGACCCAAGGTAAGTTGGAAAAAAAAAATCAGCGAAATCGGCCCAAAGATTAAGCAGTAATCCCAAAAAATATGAAAATATACCTCGAGTTTGAGCACGGGTGCATTAGGCAGGGTTTTAAGAGTTGCTAAGAACACAAACTTTAATGCAGTTCATAATCCTGCTCTGCCCGAACCTACCCTAGTTAGTCTTATTAGCGGCACTTATAAAATGTATGGATCTGTCATTCAGGTCATGATCCTGCTCAGCCCCCAACCTACAATAGTTGGCCTAATTAGCGGCATTTAAAAAATATATTATATGCTTCTGTATAGCAGTTCCTGATCCTGCTCAGTCCCAACCTACCAGGGTTAGTCTTATTAGCGGAACTGATAAAATGTACAAAGTTCTTTCATTGAGTTCATGATCCTGCTCAGCCCCAAACATACAATAATTGGTCTTTTTAGCAGCGCTTAGAAAAGGTATAGTTCTTTCATGCAGTTCATGATCTCACTCAGCCCCAACCTATCACAGTTAGTCTTATTAGTGGCACTTATAAAATGTGTGTATTTTTCATTCAGCTCATGATCCTGACCAGCCCCAAACCTACCATAGTTCATCTTCTTAGCGGCACTCACAAAACACATGGTTCATTTATTCAGTTCATGATCCTGACTCTCACCAAACCTACCATAGTTAGTCTTATTAGGGGCACTTATAAAATGTATGGTTCTTTCATTCAGTTCATGATCCTGCTTACCATAGTTAGTCATCTTAGTGGCATTTAGAAAATGTATGGTTCTTTCATTCAGTTCATGGTCTGTACCAGCCCCCAACCTACCATAGTTGGTCCTTAGAGTTGCACTTATAAAATGTATGGTACTTTTACTCAGCTCATGATCCTGCTCAGCCCCAACCTACCACAGTTGTTACTAGCAGGATCATGATCTGAATGACAGAATGGATTATTTTGTAAGTGGCGCCAATAAAACTAACTACAGTAGGTTTGGGCTGAGCAGGATCATGAACTGCAAGGATGAACCATTCATTTTAAAGGTGCCACAAATTTGACCACCTATCGTGAGTCGGGGGGCTCTGCGGGATCATGAAGTTAATTACAGTAAGTGGATAATGAACAGATTGACGGAATGATAAATTACATAGGTGCCGCTAATAAGACTAACTTCCGTAGGTTTTGGGCGGGGCAGGATCATGAACTGAAAAAAAAGAAGGGTACATTTTATAAGTGCGGCTAATAAGACTAGCTACATTAGCTTGGGGCTGAGCAGGATCATGAACTGATTGAAAGAACCATACATTTTATAAGTGCCGCTAAGAAGACAAACTATGGTGGGTTTCGGCTGAGCAGGATCATGAGCTACATGAAACACAAACATTTTGTGAGTGCCGCTAATAAGACTAACTGTAACAGGTTGGGTGTGAACAGGATCATGAACTGCAGGCAAGAACCTTACATTTTATAAGTGCCACTAATAACACAAAATGTGGTAGGATGGGGCTGAGTAGAATCTCGAACTGCACGGTTGTAACAGTACCACTAATAAGGCAAACTATGGTAGGTTTGGGGCTAGTCAGGATCATGAACTGAATAAAAGAACCATACATTTTATAAGTGCCATTAAGAAAACTATCTGTTGTAGGTTGGGGCTGAGCAGGATTACGAACTGCAAGAAAGAAGCATACTTTTCTTAAGTGCCCTACGAAGACTAACTATGGTAGGTTGGGGGCTGGTCAGGATCATGAACTGAATGAAAGAACCATACATTTTATAAGTGCCGGTATAAGACTAACCACGGTAATCGGAGCATGAACAGATTGACACTATTTATTGGTCTCACTAAGCATAATATACCTCACCTGTGCACACAATTTATGTACCAGCAGCCCTGGTAGGACTTCAGTCTCTGTTGCACTGCCATTGATGTCCTGGGTATGAAGGGGTTCCTGCATGGCAAAAAAAGTGTTTTTAACAAAATTATTTCATTGTTCTACCTGATTAAACTAGCAAAAACGTCATTCATATATATTCCTTGTGTCTAATACTTACAGACTGCCAGGATCATAAATCTATAAAATGTTTTGGGCACACACTATTTATGGATGTAGAATGAAAATTAGTCAGGAAACAGAAATCAGTAAAAACTTCCATTGGTTAATCCAGTTGAAACAAAAAACATGCATGCGTGGAATATGATGCACACCAACACCAAAGAGGGCATCGTCTAGTTACTACGTTATTACTGTGTGTAATTGCAATGTGCAAACTTTACATGCGCTTACAACTTTTAGCTAACTACATAGAGCTCTATTGTGCACAATTTGTTGCATTCTTATTTTCCTGTGCAACTTGTGCTTTGCCCTTGACATTGTGATCCAGCAATGCACTCTTGGACGCATGTGCATAAAAACTTTACATGGAAAGTACAATATGTTTTTAAGACAATTTCACAAGTTCCTATTTAATTTTAAGTATACTTTTCACTAAAAGTGACAGCAGATGTTATTTAAAAGACATTCAAAGAGTACTTTAAGGCACCGGGAAAATATCAACAGACTTTCAGCTTCCAACATCAAGAGAAAATAGGAGAAAACAACTCTTGCAATTTTGTTTACATTGTAGAGAAGCTTTATTATACTCAGGATGTTAGTAGTGCACTGGAGACTGACATCCCACCAGGGCTAGTAATGTAAAACTCTGATATATATTCAATTGCACTCCGACAGGGTTCTGAATACAAAGTCGTCAAAACTGTATACCCAGTGTCCAAACATCTGCTCTTTTTCACAAATGCACATGTTCCCAAGGCAAAATGCCATCCTTGCATCTTGAGTAAATGTTTATCTTACACTTGCACTTGTGCAAACTGCTCACAGGTGTTTGCAAAATGCGAAATTCCTTGACACAAAGTTGCCATGCAATACGCTCTGTGTACAAACCAATGGTCAAGGTGAAGTGTTTGCCTACGGCACAAGTCACTGTTCATTTCACTCCACAGAAATTCAGAGTGATGTGCACTGAGTCATCAATTGGCCACAGACATCATTAACAAAGGTTTTTTAAATCCCCCTGACCGTTGCAGTTACTACATATTTCTTACTGGGGCGCTTGTACGACAGATAATGTCAAAATCTCAAAAAAGGAGTTCAGCGTCCCAGTTACTGGGTCTAGGTCTAGGGCACATTGTGTGTCAAAAATATTCACATTTTGCAAACATTTGTAAGCAGTTTGCACGTGAGTGTCAGTGAAAGAGTCTAAAAAGATTCAAGAAGGGCATTTTGCTTCGGAAACATGTGCATTTGTGAAAAAGAGCCAAAGTTGAAGACTCGGTATACGGTTTTGACGGCTTTGTGTTCGGAACCCTGTTTGAGTGCAAAGAATGGAGTCAAGTGTCGTTCAGTCCGGGTTAGCCTCATACACTGTGCCAGTACGCTAGACTACCTCCGCTTCTTGGCCCAACGAACCCTGTCCTCTAAAACCAGACATCAACTTTCGAATCAAGACTTACTTTGTTTGGCAAATTTATCCCTCAATAATCGGTCGGTCATTAACATGTCAACAACAGGAGCCATGATGGGTGCTGTAATTCGGCGTCTGGTCGTATGCCAGCATTAGTCTTTATTCCAGGAGTCCTCTTGCGGCGTTTACCTGAAAGTGGTGACGTCAAACAAGGTTTCGCGCAGCTAGCGGTAAAGTTCTTGCTGACTGATTGCATGTATTACCCGAGAGAGACGAGTGAGTGACACCATGGAATACTAAGTAAGGATTTGCGGTGACACCATGTGTTAAATCTCTTTTGAGTATGTGTGGTTCCGAAGGATGGAGGTAGAAATGGTCACATTGTCTGTTTGCGTTCGGTGACGGACGACGGCACAACAAACGAATATATACACACACAGCGACACGAAAAAGACTATTGCAGGAATACAAACTACGCGCTGAACAGCAACCATCATGGCTCCTCTACCATCGCCGACATGGGCTTCCAGCACGAAGGTTTGACAGAAAATTCCTGCAAACGCCGAGGACTTATTGCACGGGTGGACGTGCACAAATCTTCTCCAGATTCTGTTTATGACTCTGAGTATAACATGTCTGAAAGCAATGACCAAACGATTATTGAGGGATAAATTTGCCAAACAAAGTAAGTCTTGATTCAAAAGTTGATGTCTTGTTTTAGAGGACAGGGTTCGTTGGGCCAACCAATAAGAGGAGGTAGTCCAGCGTATTAGTTACAATGTATGGGGCTAAGTCTGGGTCCGAGATGACATATAGTGCACAACCCAACTTTGTTATGTATTTTTACACAAAATTAAGCCAAACTACGTACCATCAATGATACCACATAAAACCAACTACACATGCACATGTTAATTCAATAAATGTTGCTTTCCACAGGTAAAAGCGCTTACCTCGACAGTTTTAACTTCATATTCTGGGACTGTTCAGAACCCAGGTGTCGACTGTAAGTTGCAGTTCATTTGACCTTTCGTATGGACAAGAGAGGGCGCTATTAATGAAGTTTGTTTCACGAGTCCAATGTGAGCCACATTTCAATGTATTCATCAATGTCAGTCCGGTTCCAAGACCAAAAAATCTCCGACTGTTGTCGTCGATTTTAACAAGAGTCGTCAGGGAGCCTTTCGTCAGGGAACCAGACTTCAACAATAAATATTTGACAATGACACATGCACATAGTGCGACTTCATAAGAATAGGACAAAACTTAACACTGACACGTTGACTTTCACAACGAAACACGTGTTATTATTAATACTCCCTGTACCGAAAGGGATAAATTCCTTACTGTTTAACTCTATCAGGACCGGGCTTTTTTTGGACTTACGGGGACCGGGGGGGGGGGGCTCATTGTGCCCCCCTCCGTATTTTCCAAAGTCTTGGGCCGATTTTTATGAAACTTGCCACAAATGTGTATTTCACCGAGTTCTACATGATGGTGCAAAAAAAAATCAAAAAAATTGCATTAAAAGTAATTTTTGTAGTTTTTTTGCCCATTTTTGGTCAAAAATCGTATTTTTCCCATAATTTCCATATTTTTTGCCAGAATTCTGTAAAACTTTGCAAATTTTTCTTTCTTGACATCCTCAAGAACATAAACACCTTTTTCTTTACCAGAGTTACCGTTGAGGGCGCTAAACAAGCTGTTTTATGTAATTTTTGGGAAAAAATCACGTTTTTACATTTTTCCACTTAAAAATCAATGTAAACAGTTCTTTTAGGGTCCGAGTGTGCATTTATGAGGCCTAACTAACAACTCTATAGTATTTCTAGACCTCAAAAGTTCAAAATTATAATGTTGAAAATATTCCATAGATACAAAATTTTGCAAAGTTCGAACCCCTAAAAAACAGCTAAAAATACAAAATCCAAGATGGCCGCCAAAATGGCGGCCATTTTGGATTCCCACAATGCATCTCAAACTATCATGTGACATTTCGGTATCACTGTTGGCCACTAAAAATACTTAAAAACATAACATTTTGCTAAAAAATGCCCCAAAATCACAAAAAATCACAAAAAACGAGTAATATGGGTTCAAACAAACGGTTGCCATGGCAACCACTGACCTCCAATAACAATCTTATTTTGCCAAAATGACCCTAGATCATTTTCAAGTAAAGTCAGAAAATTTGGTGGCGATCGAATGTAGCGTTTAAAAGTTACAGGAAAAAGTTTGGTAGGGGGGGCACATTGTGCCCCCCCCCCCCCCCCCGGTCCTGATAGGGTTAATATAATCTTAGGATTGGTTGAATATTTGCCAATTGTGTGGGTTAAATTTATTACCGTGTCAAAGACATTAACGCTTCTAATAAGTATGTCTGAACAATCTGAACTTTAAGTATCAGGAAATTAATCTCGTTAGGCCTGTCATTAGATTAACAATCTAAAATGCACAAAACGTCATATTACGGCCCTCCTGCAAACTCAGCACAAACCATTCACCACGCTTGGTTAGACAGACGATAATTTGCCGATAGTTGACTGAAAAGAACAAATTATTGGAGCTCCTGACTTGCTGCTCTGATCTCTAACACAAGACAATTACATTAGGCCTACACTACAATGCCTACTAATGAGAAGAATGATGTTAATACGAGATAAATACGATTTGATAAAATTCTACTTTAAAGTACAGTTGATATTGTTTTTTTTTTTTATATTAATTTTTTTTTTTTAAGATCATTGTTAGATTGAGGAACTAGGGTTAAGGTTAAGGCTGACAAGAGGGTGCACCATTGTTTTCTGGGGAGGAGGGGGCACTGAGGTAAGTAGGCCTGACATGATGTATTGTCTTTGGGATTGCTGACATTAAAAGACGGTCACAGTGTCAAAGGTAATACCCGGCTTAAGAGGCCTACTGACACGGAATACTACATTTTAATAAATAATAATAGAAGAAAATAAGTTGTTTTATGTTTTACAGTGAAGATAACGTTTTGAGAGGATCAAGGTGCATTATGGGTTTTAGTAGAAACACTAAGTTCATGCGTTGAGTTCAAATATCTTTCATTTTAAGCCCGTAATGGTCTCTTACTGTCACAAAATGAACACTTATTCTGAACTGTTTTTGCTCTGAAAAAGAATCCCCGGATTGTTGATGTCGTCTAAATGCACATTCAACATCGATAGATGGTATTGATGTGAACTGTGGAAGGTGCATTCTTGTGCCCGACTTGCCGTTCATGCTTAAATGTTAATGCGCAGAGCTCGTTAACTTCGCCATAAAACAATAAATCGCTAACGTTACCTTTTTCTCCCGTTTTTAAACTAACTGAAAAGTCTTTAGCAAATTAAGTAAAAGGGATATAAATCGATGAAGACGATTCAACTGGCAAATTTACACTGTGTGAATTGTTACATGTGTAGTAACTTGTAAATAACAATATTGAAGTTTCTCTTCAAAATCGCAATGGTCCTTGTGGAGTACCATCAACCTCTCGTAAAAAGTGTTACCAAAAGAGGGCGGTATGCAACATTAACGGTTTTCATTTTAACAAGTAAAATAAACACACATTTAAAAAACCGTTGCAGTTTTACTAGATACAAAAAGTAACTACAATTCAAAAAGTATGCAAGAGTCACCTGATGAAAGATTGTGTTAAAAGACGAAATGATACTTTAGGTAAAAAGACAGCTGGTGGCAGATTTTATTAGAGTGACTTTTCGAATTCTGCCAGACCTGTTAACGATAAATCAAAAAGAAGGGAAATTGAGAGTGATCAAATTCAATTGATTTATGATTGCTCAAAAAGGCTTCCTTGTAGCTAAATTTGATGAAAATGTTAACTAGCAGACTTAGTAGCATTGTCAAGTTTGTTTCAAACAGCAATGAAACAAACAATTATTAGTCGTCAGGCGATAAACCTCTTTACGGTATTGTATTACTTCACAAAATTACATTGTTAAAGGGCTGTGTCATCGTGATCATAGCAGTAAATGTACTGACCAGTTACTACGCACGCGTTCGAGCTAGCGCGCGTGTGCAGAAAACGTGTGAGATTATACCGATTGCGCGACCTACGTCACGTGACCCCTGTTAGGTATAGAATGTAAACACAGACGTAATCCTCCATAGGAAAGGGCGTTACGGTACACGATTATTAATGCATTTAGCTTATTCGATCGAGGCTTTTCTTGCTCGAAATCTGTTAAAGATATTCCAGAGTTTGTACCAAAGACCTTCAAGTGGCTGAATAAGCCAGTAAGGACAGTTCCAGCAAGTCTTGAAAAATTTAAAAGTACCGTATAAATGTGCACGATGTGTACAGCGCACGACGGAACGTTAGGCCAGACGACCGCGATCATCACACACTTTTCAACACAAATATTTCAAAGTATTGAAGCTGAAATCCTCCAAAGAAATTGCTTTTCAAAACTGTGAGATTTCTTTTGACTATTTGAAATTCTGCAAGGCTAGGTATTAATGCTCACTTTTCCAACGTTGTTTATCCCTTTTTCAGTGATTTAGGCCAACCTTACAAACAAAATAACAGACGGGTGGCTACATAATAGTCGTCTGACGCCGGTAGTGCATGGCTAAAAAAAACCCTCTTTTTAGAAGATTTCTGTTAAATTATGAAACATAGATGTGATTTAAATTAATGCCACAACATACTACTTTAAATAATAGGGGCTGATTTACTAATTCATCGCTTAACGAAAGTATAATCGACAGTTGTCATACTCAATCGATGTCAAGGCATATGCTTTTACACGTATTTTTTCATCAGCTGTATGACGTCATACCCGATATGAGGTCACGTGACTGCATGTAAACATTGTCGCGCAATCCGTATATTTATCTCCCCATGCACAGCCACTGTACAGGCCTGCCGTAATGATGACGTCACAGCACTATAAGTTAGTCAATGCTACATTTCTTGCCTTTTATTTATTTTGTATTGTAAACCATTCAGATCAAAAGTGTTCCAATCCTCCATCAACTATCACCCACGGATAGGAGGAAGAAAGGCCACCAACGGTTCCCTGCAACAGACTAGTTAAGTGTCCAAGGCACAATATCCGAAATGGATCATGTCCGCCATACACCCGAAGATGTACAGCGTTAGTGCCTCGGGTTGCAGGCCGAGGTCCCCAGCAATGGACCCCATGTACGTCCTCGACCAGACACTCAGTGAGCGCCGTCATCCACCCATGAAGCAATTTGATCTCAAAAAATCTGATCTCAAAAAAGCCAATGGATGTCCTCTTAAGTGCCGAGGACACGAACACCTCAATCATCATTGTGGTTTGAACTTCAAACAAACTCAACTTCTCAAGCCTTAAAATATCAACTCCGTCGTACCCGTGGTTTTGAAAATCTCCGTGAACCAAATTTTACTTTAACAAACGTTTAGAAACGTTAATCTACAACGATCAAACGTTTGACTTGCAATGTGCATAATTTTAAATAATTAGAGATGTGACGTGTCACGAAACTTACAATGGAATTTCCATAAACAAAACATTAATAATGTTTTCGCCTTAGTTTTTACGAGAAAGTTTTTTCGCCTTCACAGCATGTTTTTGCTATAGTTGTATTTACTGACTCGTTTTGCAGGGGAAAATAACTACACTGACATCTTACAAGGTCAATCAAGGATAAAACATAAATTTACCTGCAAAATCACTTTGGTTTAACTGATGTTGTTGTGAACTCAACTATAGATAATTAATGCCACAACACGTCATGAGCATGTTGGACCAAAAAATACAGTTCTAGCACTTGCCATGACTACAGATTGCTTCAGAACAAAACAGAAAGTCTTAAAAATTTGACATTGGGATAAGATACAATCTGGTTTCTGTCCACCATGATAATGGCGCTCAGTTGGTACAACTGAGATATTCATTACTAATCATTATCTGGTTGTCTTCTCCATTGAGACTGATTTTCACAACTGAGTAATTAAAAGTGTGGAAAACGATATCCAATGATCAATTTTGTACTCTTCAAACTAAAGAGTTGGTCATAGTGTGGAACTGTAGATGGTGACATTGGTAACATGGTCAGTATGCTTGATAATTGGCACATCATAACACGATATCACATCCACTCTTCCAAGCTGCATTAGTGAAGTATCTAACTCCATTATACAAACCAAATGCACCTAAGAAAACAAAAAACACAAAGAATTTAATTTTAGAATTGAGCAATAAAATACTGCAATTGTTCATCAATAGACAAATATGATTTAATAATATAAACTGGCAATCACCGAGAAGATTGACAATGAAAATACATTTTGATTGAGTTTCTTTTTAAATGCCATGTTCCTATAAGAAGTGACAGTTACTGCAGACTATCATATGGAAGTCAAGGCACTAAAGTAAATTAAGAAGGACGTCAAAGTCTATTTATCCTCGGGTCGATTTCACCAAGCACTAAGATTCGTTTTAAGATGAGTTGTCAGTATTACCATTGCAGTTTGCATTGTGACATCATACTTTGCTTAGCAATTAAGAGTGAATCGCAGTTAAGATCAATCTTAGGTCTTTGTGAAATCGAGCCCTGGTATTACTGATTGTGCTCTTAGATGTGTAATGAGTGTAAGTCCAGTAAACAAGAGAGTCTGTGACTGGTTTCAGTACCAGACTAAAATTGATTTGAAGTATCCCACACTTAGTAGATTTTACCTGTACATTGAGGGCAGCAATCACCGCTGTGTTTAATCAGCTCGTCATGTGGGCAATCTAGAACTGGGTATAGATTCAAAGATCATCCAACTTCACTATTCTGCAATTAGAAAAATAGAAACAAAATAATCAAATCTTATTTGAAAAAAAAATAATAAGAAAGTTGCCATCATCAACTCTTCACAAGGAGTGACCAATGTTAAACAATGAATTGTTTATATTTCGACCCAAGCAGTTTTTCTCTGGAGAAAGACTCTGGTATAAGGTCAAAACGTGAGGCCATTAACCAAATTTGCAATGTTTTTGTTTATCGAACAAAGCAAATCCAAGATAGTCTCATACAATGTCTTAATTTTTTTGTTAGCAAAGTATTTATTTTGTTGCACTCTGTGTAGAATTGCCAAAATCTAGCCGTTACACAGTATCTAGTGTAATGATTTCTAGTTTTTTTTTTTTTTTTTGTATTTTCTTTCTTTGGAAGGGGTAGGTCTCCAAGACAACATACAAGAAAACAAAACCTTACTACAAATATAAATCTCCCTTTTTAACTGAACACAATTAGTGCTAGTATTTGTTTTTAGCTTGAAACAAATAAACAATCCAATATAAGAATAATAAAGATGACTTTATATGAGTACAGGTTTAACAACTATGAAGCAAGTATTACAACAGAAATGGTACAATTGAAATGGTTTTGATATGAAATCAGAAATAAATCTTTTACTCTCATACAAAAAGTAGTAAGCAGACTTTACAATATCAAATACTTTTGATTGTCATTGACTGTTGTTAAAAAGAATCTCTGAAGGACTTACATTACAGTTTTTGAATTTAGCTCCAGCTGGTTGACAAGATTCTGCATTGATCAAAACACTTATTGTCAAATATATAAACCTCTTCCGAAAGAAGAGGGCAGCATTCATCTGGCATACTGACCATCTGAAGTTGCTTACAAGGAAGCTCTGGGAAATCTTCAACAACACAGTCTGGGGTACCAACCTAAAGGGAGAATCACAATCATTTAATTATTAATATAATATGTGATAATTTTTGTTTGAAGTTGCTTCAAATTAATGATTTCAGTAGTGAAAAATAGCCCAAGTAGGTGGGCTAGACCGAAACCAGCAAGTAAGCCCGGCCAAAAGAAAGTCGGCAACTTCATGCTCAATAACTCCAGAAATAATGGGGCAAAAAAGAATTTTCTTTGACCTACAGTTAAATACCATAGTGCTGCGTCCAAAAAATTAATTTTGCCCGCCATCCAGGCTGATCTTCTACCGTCAAACTACAATCGACCAGGGGTGCTCCAAATGCTCTTCAAACACATGTCTAATAGCACTTTTGTACACAAAGCTGTAACAGAGTGAAAGCAAGACTTAGCAACGACTCTATCTCCGAAAGTATTGGCGGTTAACTGACACTGTTTGAAAGACCTGCTCATGGGCTTTCCGAACATGCCGGTCTTGGGACTGTGGGATAAACAGGGAGGATGCCAGGGACTGCGGAGTGAGGACACCCTGAATATGTCCAGTACATGCAGCCGAGTTGTGTGTACGTCAACAATCGGCAAGGCCGCAACAAGTGTGCTGGACCGAAGCCAGCAAAAAAAAAAACACGCCGAAAAAAGAAGTCGGTAGCGCCACTGCCAATAACTCCAGAAATAATGGGGCTAGAGAGAAATTTCTTGTACCTAGAGTTAGCTGCCATAGTCCTGCATCCGAAAATCGGGTTTTCCCTGCCAGACAGGGCCATCTTCCGCTTTGAAACGACCAGGGAGCGGGGCTGCTCAGAGTGCGCTTCAAACGCATGTCTAATGGCACTTTTGTACACGAAGCTGTAACAGAGTGAAAACAAGACTTAGCAACGACTCTATCTCCAAAAGTATTGGTGGAAAACTAACAAGTCTGACACTGTTGGAAAGCCCTGCTCATGGGCTTTCCGGAAATACCGGTCTTGGAGCTGTGGGATAAACAGGGAGGATGCCAGGGACTGCGGAGTGAGGACACCCCGAAAATGGCCAGTACATACGGCCATGTTGTGTGTACGTCAACAATAGCCAAGGCTGCTACGTGTGTGCTGGACCGAAGCCAGCAAAAACAAAAACAAAAAAAGAAGAAGTCGGCAGCGCCACTGCCAATAACTCCAGAATAGTGGGGCTAGAGAGAAATTTCTTGTACCTGGAGTTAGCTGCCATAGTCCTGCATCCGAAAATCGGGTTTTCCCGGCCAGCCAGGGCCATCTTCCGCCTTGAAACGACCAGGGAGAGGGGCTGCTCAGAATGCGCTTCAAACGCCTGTCTAATGGCACTTTTGTACACGAAGCTGTAACAGAGTGAACAAAACTTAGCAACGACTCTATCTCCCAAAGTATTGGTGGAAAACTGACAAGTCTGACACTGTTGGAAAGCCCTGCTCATGGGCTTTCCGAAAATACCGGTCTTGGAGCTGTGTGATAAACAGGGAAGATGCCAGGGACTGCGGAGTGAGGACACCCCGAAAATGGCCAGTACATACGGCCATGTTGTGTGTACGTCAACAATAGCCAAGGCTGCTACGTGTGTGCTGGACCAAAGCCAGCAAAAAAAAAAAATAACGAAAAAAGAAGTCGGCAGCGCCACTGCCAATAACTCCAGAAATAATGGGGCTAGAGAGAAATTTCTTGTACCTGGAGTTAGCTGCCATAGTCCTGCATACGAAAATTGGGTTTTCCCGGCCAGCCAGGGCCATCTTCCGCTTTGAAACGACCAGGGAGCGGGGCTGCTCAGAATGCGCTTCAAACGCAGGTCTAATGGCACTTTTGTACACGAAGCTGTAACAGAGTGAAAACAAGACTTAGCAACGACTCTATCTCCCAAAGTATTGGTGGAAAACTGACAAGTCTGACACTGTTGGAAAGCCCTGCTCATGGGCTTTCCGAAAATACCGGTCTTGGAGATGTGTGATAAACAGGGAGGATGCCAGGGACTGCGGAGTGAGGACACCCCGAAAATGGCCAGTACATACGGCCATGTTGTGTGTACGTCAACAAAAGCCAACGCTGCTACGTGTGTGCTGGACCGAAGCCAGCAAAAAAAAAAAAAAAAAAAAAAAAGAAGTCGGCAGCGCCACTGCCAATTACTCCAGAAATAATGGGGCTAGAGAGAAATTTCTTGTACCTGGAGTTAGCTGCCATAGTCCTGCATCCGAAAATCGGGTTTTCCCGGCCAGCCAGGGCCATCTTCCGCCTTGAAACGACCAGGGAGAGGGGCTGCTCAGAATGCGCTTCAAACGCCTGTCTAATGGCACTTTTGTACACGAAACTGTAACAGAGTGAAAACAAGACTTAGCAACGACTCTATCTCCCAAAGTATCGGTGGAAAACTGACAAGTCTGACACTGTTGGAAAGCCCTGCTCATGGGCTTTCCGAAAATACCGGTCTTGGAGCTGTGTAATAAACAGGGAAGATGCCAGGGACTGCGGAGTGAGGACACCCCGAAAATGGCAGTACATACGGCCATGTTGTGTGTACGTCAACAATAGCCAAGGCTGCTACGTTTGTGCTGGACCAAAGCCAGCAAAAAAAAAAAAAAAAAAAAAAAGAAGTCGGCAGCGCCACTGCCAATAACTCCAGAAATAATGGGGCTAGAGAGAAATTTCTTGTACCTGGAGTTAGCTGCCATAGTCCTGCATCCGAAAATCGGGTTTTCCCGGCCAGCCAGGGCCATCTTCCGCCTTGAAACGACCAGGGAGAGGGGCTGCTCAGAATGCGCTTCAAACGCCTGTCTAATGGCACTTTTGTACACGAAACTGTAACAGAGTGAAAACAAAACTTAGCAACGACTCTATCTCCCAAAGTATCGGTGGAAAACTGACAAGTCTGACACTGTTTGAAAGACCTGCTCATGGGCTTTCCGAAAATACCGGTCTTGGAGCTGTGTGATAAACAGGGAAGATGCCAGGGACTGCGGAGTGAGGACACCCCGAAAATGGCCAGTACATACGGCCATGTTGTGTGTACGTCAACAATAGCCAAGGCTGCTACGTTTGTGCTGGACCAAAGCCAGCAAAAAAAAAAAAAAACGAAAAAAGAAGTCGGCAGCGCCACTGCCAATAACTCCAGAAATAATGGGGCTAGAGAGAAATTTCTTGTACCTGGAGTTAGCTGCCATAGTCCTGCATCCGAAAATTGGGTTTTCCCGGCCAGCCAGGGCCATCTTCCGCTTTGAAACGACCAGGGAGCGGGGCTGCTCAGAATGCGCTTCAAACGCATGTCTAATGGCACATTTGTACACGAAGCTGTAACAGAGTAAAAACAAGACTTAGCAACGACTCTATCTCCCACAGTATTGGTGGAAAACTGACAAGTCTGACACTGTTGGAAAGCCCTGCTCATGGGCTTTCCGAAAATACCGGTCTTGGAGCTGTGTAATAAACAGGGAGGATGCCAGGGACTGCGGAGTGAGGACACCCCGAAAATGGCCAGTACATACGGCCATGTTGTGTGTACGTCAACAATAGCCAAGGCTGCTACGTTTGTGCTGGACCAAAGCCAGCAAAAAAAAAAAAAAAAAAAAAAAGAAGTCGGCAGCGCCACTGCCAATAACTCCAGAAATAATGGGGCTAGAGAGAAATTTCTTGTACCTGGAGTTAGCTGCCATAGTCCTGCATCCGAAAATCGGGTTTTCCCGGCCAGCCAGGGCCATCTTCCGCCTTGAAACGACCAGGGAGAGGGGCTGCTCAGAATGCGCTTCAAACGCCTGTCTAATGGCACTTTTGTACACGAAACTGTTACAGAGTGAAAACAAGACTTAGCAACGACTCTATCTCCCAAAGTATCGGTGGAAAACTGACAAGTCTGACACTGTTGGAAAGCCCTGCTCATGGGCTTTCCGAAAATACCGGTCTTGGAGCTGTGTGATAAACAGGGAGGATGCCAGGGACTGCGGAGTGAGGACACCCCGAAAATGGCCAGTACATACGGCCATGTTGTGTGTACGTCAACAATAGCCAAGGCTGCTACGTTTGTGCTGGACCAAAGCCAGCAAAAAAAAAAAAAAAAAAAAAAGAAGTCGGCAGCGCCACTGCCAATAACTCCAGAAATAATGGGGCTAGAGAGAAATTTCTTGTACCTGGAGTTAGCTGCCATAGTCCTGCATCCGAAAATTGGGTTTTCCCGGCCAGTCAGGGCCATCTTCCGCTTTGAAACGACCAGGGAGCGGGGCTGCTCAGAATGCGCTTCAAACGCATGTCTAATGGCACATTTGTACACGAAGCTGTAACAGAGTGAAAACAAGACTTAGCAACGACTCTATCTCCCACAGTATTGGTGGAAAACTGACAAGTCTGACACTGTTGGAAAGCCCTGCTCATGGGCTTTCCGAAAATACCGGTCTTGGAGCTGTGTGATAAACAGCGAGGATGCCAGGGACTGCGGAGTGAGGACACCCCGAAAATGGCCAGTACATACGGCCATGTTGTGTGTACGTCAACAATAGCCAAGGCTGCTACGTGTGTGCTGGACCGAAGCCAGCAAAAAAAAAAAAAAAAAAAAAAAGAAGAAGTCGGCAGCGCCACTGCCAATTACTCCAGAAATAATGGGGCTAGAGAGAAATTTCTTGTACCTGGAGTTAGCTGCCATAGTCCTGCATCCGAAAATCGGGTTTTCCCGGCCAGCCAGGGCCATCTTCCGCCTTGAAACGACCAGGGAGAGGGGCTGCTCAGAATGCGCTTCAAACGCCTGTCTAATGGCACTTTTGTACACGAAACTGTAACAGAGTGAAAACAAAACTTAGCAACGACTCTATCTCCCAAAGTATCGGTGGAAAACTGACAAGTCTGACACTGTTTGAAAGACCTGCTCATGGGCTTTCCGAAAATACCGGTCTTGGAGCTGTGTGATAAACAGGGAAGATGCCAGGGACTGCGGGGTGAGGACACCCCGAAAATGGCCAGTACATACGGCCATGTTGTGTGTACGTCAACAATAGCCAAGGCTGCTACGTTTGTGCTGGACCAAAGCCAGCAAAAAAAAAAAAAAACGAAAAAAGAAGTCGGCAGCGCCACTGCCAATAACTCCAGAAATAATGGGGCTAGAGAGAAATTTCTTGTACCTGGAGTTAGCTGCCATAGTCCTGCATCCGAAAATTGGGTTTTCCCGGCCAGCCAGGGCCATCTTCCGCTTTGAAACGACCAGGGAGCGGGGCTGCTCAGAATGCGCTTCAAACGCATGTCTAATGGCACATTTGTACACGAAGCTGTAACAGAGTAAAAACAAGACTTAGCAACGACTCTATCTCCCACAGTATTGGTGGAAAACTGACAAGTCTGACACTTTTGGAAAGCCCTGCTCATGGGCTTTCCGAAAATACCGGTCTTGGAGCTGTGTAATAAACAGGGAAGATGCCAGGGACTGCGGAGTGAGGACTCCCCGAAAATGGCCAGTACATACGGCCATGTTGTGTGTACGTCAACAATAGCCAAGGCTGCTACGTTTGTGCTGGACCAAAGCCAGCAAAAAAAAAAAAAAAAAAAAAAAAGAAGTCGGCAGCGCCACTGCCAATAACTCCAGAAATAATGGGGCTAGAGAGAAATTTCTTGTACCTGGAGTTAGCTGCCATAGTCCTGCATCCGAAAATCGGGTTTTCCCGGCCAGCCAGGGCCATCTTCCGCCTTGAAACGACCAGGGAGAGGGGCTGCTCAGAATGCGCTTCAAACGCCTGTCTAATGGCACTTTTGTACACGAAACTGTTACAGAGTGAAAACAAGACTTAGCAACGACTCTATCTCCCAAAGTATCGGTGGAAAACTGACAAGTCTGACACTGTTGGAAAGCCCTGCTCATGGGCTTTCCGAAAATACCGGTCTTGGAGCTGTGTGATAAACAGGGAGGATGCCAGGGACTGCGGAGTGAGGACACCCCGAAAATGGCCAGTACATACGGCCATGTTGTGTGTACGTCAACAATAGCCAAGGCTGCTACGTTTGTGCTGGACCAAAGCCAGCAAAAAAAAAAAAAAAAAAAAAAGAAGTCGGCAGCGCCACTGCCAATAACTCCAGAAATAATGGGGCTAGAGAGAAATTTCTTGTACCTGGAGTTAGCTGCCATAGTCCTGCATCCGAAAATTGGGTTTTCCCGGCCAGTCAGGGCCATCTTCCGCTTTGAAACGACCAGGGAGCGGGGCTGCTCAGAATGCGCTTCAAACGCATGTCTAATGGCACATTTGTACACGAAGCTGTAACAGAGTGAAAACAAGACTTAGCAACGACTCTATCTCCCACAGTATTGGTGGAAAACTGACAAGTCTGACACTGTTGGAAAGCCCTGCTCATGGGCTTTCCGAAAATACCGGTCTTGGAGCTGTGTGATAAACAGGGAGGATGCCAGGGACTGCGGAGTGAGGACACCCCGAAAATGGCCAGTACATACGGCCATGTTGTGTGTACGTCAACAATAGCCAAGGCTGCTACGTGTGTGCTGGACCAAAGCCAGCAAAAAAAAAAAAAAAAAAAAGAAGAAGAAGTCGGCAGCGCCACTGCCAATTACTCCAGAAATAATGGGGCTAGAGAGAAATTTCTTGTACCTGGAGTTAGCTGCCATAGTCCTGCATCCGAAAATCGGGTTTTCCCGGCCAGCCAGGGCCATCTTCCGCCTTGAAACGACCAGGGAGAGGGGCTGCTCAGAATGCGCTTCAAACGCCTGTCTAATGGCACTTTTGTACACGAAACTGTAACAGAGTGAAAACAAAACTTAGCAACGACTCTATCTCCCAAAGTATCGGTGGAAAACTGACAAGTCTGACACTGTTTGAAAGACCTGCTCATGGGCTTTCCGAAAATACCGGTCTTGGAGCTGTGTGATAAACAGGGAAGATGCCAGGGACTGCGGAGTGAGGACACCCCGAAAATGGCCAGTACATACGGCCATGTTGTGTGTACGTCAACAATAGCCAAGGCTGCTACGTTTGTGCTGGACCAAAGCCAGCAAAAAAAAAAAAAAAACGAAAAAAGAAGTCGGCAGCGCCACTGCCAATAACTCCAGAAATAATGGGGCTAGAGAGAAATTTCTTGTACCTGGAGTTAGCTGCCATAGTCCTGCATCCGAAAATTGGGTTTTCCCGGCCAGCCAGGGCCATCTTCCGCTTTGAAACGACCAGGGAGCGGGGCTGCTCAGAATGCGCTTCAAACGCATGTCTAATGGCACATTTGTACACGAAGCTGTAACAGAGTAAAAACAAGACTTAGCAACGACTCTATCTCCCACAGTATTGGTGGAAAACTGACAAGTCTGACACTGTTGGAAAGCCCTGCTCATGGGCTTTCCGAAAATACCGGTCTTGGAGCTGTGTGATAAACAGGGAGGATGCCAGGGACTGCGGAGTGAGGACACCCCGAAAATGGCCAGTACACACAGCCATGTTGTGTGTACGTCAACAATAGCCAAGGCTGCTACGTGTGTGCTGGACCGAAGCCAGCAAAAAAAAAAAAAAAAAAAAAGAAGAAGTCGGCAGCGCCACTGCCAATTACTCGAGAAATAATGGGGCTAGAGAGAAATTTCTTGTACCTTGAGTTAGCTGCCATAGTCCTGCATCCGAAAATCGGGATTTCCCGGCCAGCCAGGGCCATCTTCCGCCTTGAAACGACCAGGGAGAGGGGCTGCTCAGAATGCGCTTCAAACGCCTGTCTAATGGCACTTTTGTACACGAAGCTGTAACAGAGTGAAAACAAGACTTAGCAACGACTCTATCTCCCACAGTATTGGTGGAAAACTGACAAGTCTGACACTGTTGGAAAGCCCTGCTCATGGGCTTTCCGAAAATACCGGTCTTGGAGCTGTGTAATAAACAGGGAAGATGCCAGGGACTGCGGAGTGAGGACTCCCCGAAAATGGCCAGTACATACGGCCATGTTGTGTGTACGTCAACAATAGCCAAGGCTGCTACGTTTGTGCTGGACCAAAGCCAGCAAAAAAAAAAAAAAAAAAAAAAAAAGAAGTCGGCAGCGCCACTGCCAATAACTCCAGAAATAATGGGGCTAGAGAGAAATTTCTTGTACCTGGAGTTAGCTGCCATAGTCCTGCATCCGAAAATCGGGTTTTCCCGGCCAGCCAGGGCCATCTTCCGCCTTGAAACGACCAGGGAGAGGGGCTGCTCAGAATGCGCTTCAAACGCCTGTCTAATGGCACTTTTGTACACGAAACTGTTACAGAGTGAAAACAAGACTTAGCAACGACTCTATCTCCCAAAGTATCGGTGGAAAACTGACAAGTCTGACACTGTTGGAAAGCCCTGCTCATGGGCTTTCCGAAAATACCGGTCTTGGAGCTGTGTGATAAACAGGGAGGATGCCAGGGACTGCGGAGTGAGGACACCCCGAAAATGGCCAGTACATACGGCCATGTTGTGTGTACGTCAACAATAGCCAAGGCTGCTACGTGTGTGCTGGACCAAAGCCAGCAAAAAAAAAAAAAAAAAAAAAGAAGAAGAAGTCGGCAGCGCCACTGCCAATTACTCCAGAAATAATGGGGCTAGAGAGAAATTTCTTGTACCTGGAGTTAGCTGCCATAGTCCTGCATCCGAAAATCGGGTTTTCCCGGCCAGCCAGGGCCATCTTCCGCCTTGAAACGACCAGGGAGAGGGGCTGCTCAGAATGCGCTTCAAACGCCTGTCTAATGGCACTTTTGTACACGAAACTGTAACAGAGTGAAAACAAAACTTAGCAACGACTCTATCTCCCAAAGTATCGGTGGAAAACTGACAAGTCTGACACTGTTTGAAAGACCTGCTCATGGGCTTTCCGAAAATACCGGTCTTGGAGCTGTGTGATAAACAGGGAAGATGCCAGGGACTGCGGAGTGAGGACACCCCGAAAATGGCCAGTACATACGGCCATGTTGTGTGTACGTCAACAATAGCCAAGGCTGCTACGTTTGTGCTGGACCAAAGCCAGCAAAAAAAAAAAAAAAACGAAAAAAGAAGTCGGCAGCGCCACTGCCAATAACTCCAGAAATAATGGGGCTAGAGAGAAATTTCTTGTACCTGGAGTTAGCTGCCATAGTCCTGCATCCGAAAATTGGGTTTTCCCGGCCAGCCAGGGCCATCTTCCGCTTTGAAACGACCAGGGAGCGGGGCTGCTCAGAATGCGCTTCAAACGCATGTCTAATGGCACATTTGTACACGAAGCTGTAACAGAGTAAAAACAAGACTTAGCAACGACTCTATCTCCCACAGTATTGGTGGAAAACTGACAAGTCTGACACTGTTGGAAAGCCCTGCTCATGGGCTTTCCGAAAATACCGGTCTTGGAGCTGTGTGATAAACAGGGAGGATGCCAGGGACTGCGGAGTGAGGACACCCCGAAAATGGCCAGTACACACAGCCATGTTGTGTGTACGTCAACAATAGCCAAGGCTGCTACGTGTGTGCTGGACCGAAGCCAGCAAAAAAAAAAAAAAAAAAAAAGAAGAAGTCGGCAGCGCCACTGCCAATTACTCCAGAAATAATGGGGCTAGAGAGAAATTTCTTGTACCTTGAGTTAGCTGCCATAGTCCTGCATCCGAAAATCGGGATTTCCCGGCCAGCCAGGGCCATCTTCCGCCTTGAAACGACCAGGGAGAGGGGCTGCTCAGAATGCGCTTCAAACGCCTGTCTAATGGCACTTTTGTACACGAAGCTGTAACAGAGTGAAAACAAGACTTAGCAACGACTCTATCTCCCAAAGAATTGGTGGAAAACTGACAAGTCTAACACTGTTGGAAAGCCCTGCTCATGGGCTTTCCGAAAATACCGGTCTTGGAGCTGTGTGATAAACAGGGAGGATGCCAGGGACTGCGGAGTGAGGACACCCTGAAAATGGCCAGTACATACGGACATGTTGTGTGTACGTCAACAATAGCCAAGGCTGCTACGTGTGTGCTGGACCAAAGCCAGCAAAAAAAAAAAAAAACGCCGAAAAAAGAAGTCGGCAGCGCCACTGCCAATAACTCCAGAAATAATGGGGCTAGAGAGAAATTTCTTGTACCTGGAGTTAGCTGCCATAGTCCTGCATCCGAAAATCGGGTTTTCCCGGCCAGCCAGGGCCATATTCCGCTTTGAAACTACCAGGGAGCGGGGCTGCTCAGAATGCGCTTCAAACGCATGTCTAATGGCACTTTTGTACACGAAGCTGTAACAGAGTGAAAACAAGACTTAGCAACGACTCTATCTCCCAAAGTATTGGTGGAAAACTGACAAGTCTGACACTGTTTGAAAGCCCTGCTCATGGGCTTTCCGAAAATACCGGTCTTGGAGCTGTGTGATAAACAGGGAGGATGCCAGGGACTGCGGAGTGAGGACACCCCGAAAATGGCCAGTACATACGGCCATGTTGTGTGTACGTCAACAATAGCCAAGGCTGCTACGTGTGTGCTGGACCGAAGCCAGCAAAAAAAAAACGCCGAAAAAAGAAGTCGGCAGCGCCACTGCCAATAACTCCAGAAATAATGGGGCTAGAGAGAAATTTCTTGTACCTGGAGTTAGCTGCCATAGTCCTGCATCCGAAAATCGGGTTTTCCCGGCCAGCCAGGGCCATCTTCCGCCTTGAAACGACCAGGGAGAGGGGCTGCTCAGAATGCGCTTCAAACGCATGTCTAATGGCACTTTTGTACACGAAGCTGTAACAGAGTGAAAACAAGACTTAGCAACGACTCTATCTCCCAAAGAATTGGTGGAAAACTAACAAGTCTGACTTTGTTGGAAAGCCCTGCTCATGGGCTTTCCGAAAATACCGGTCTTGGAGCTGTGTGATAAACAGGGAGGATGCCAGGGACTGCGGAGTGAGGACACCCCGAAAATGGCCAGTACATACGGCCATGTTGTGTGTACGTCAACAATAGCCAAGGCTGCTACGTGTGTGCTGGACCAAAGCCAGCAAAAAAAAAAAAAAAAAACGCCGAAAAAAGAAGTCGGCAGCGCCACTGCCAATAACTCCAGAAATAATGGGGCTAGAGAGAAATTTCTTGTACCTGGAGTTAGCTGCCATAGTCCTGCATCCGAAAATCGGGTTTTCCCAGCCAGCCAGGGCCATCTTCCGCTTTGAAACGACCAGGGAGAGGGGCTGCTCAGAATGCGCTTCAAACGCATGTCTAATGGCACTTTTGTACACGAAGCTGTAACAGAGTGAAAACAAGACTTAGCAACGACTCTATCTCCCAAAGTATTGGTGGAAAACTAACAAGTCTGACACTGTTTGAAAGCCCTGCTCATGGGCTTTCCGAAAATACCGGTCTTGGAGCTGTGTGATAAACAGGGAGGATGCCAGGGACTGCGGAGTGAGGACACCCCGAAAATGGCCAGTACATACGGCCATGTTGTGTGTACATCAACAATAGCCAAGGCTGCTACGTGTGTGCTGGACCAAAGCCAGCAAAAAAAAATACGCCGAAAAAAGAAGTCGGCAGCGCCACTGCCAATAACTCCAGAAATAATGGGGCTAGAGAGAAATTTGCTGTACCTGGAGTTAGCTGCCATAGTCCTGCATCCGAAAATCGGGTTTTCCCGGCCAGCCAGGGCCATCTTCCGCTTTGAAACGACCAGGGAGAGGGGCTGCTCAGAATGCGCTTCAAACGCATGTCTAATGGCACTTTTGTACACGAAGCTGTAACAGAGTGAAAACAAGACTTAGCAACGACTCTATCTCCCAAAGTATTGGTGGAAAAATAACAAGTCTGACTCTGTTTGAAAGCCCTGCTCATGGGCTTTCCGAAAATACCGGTCTTGGAGCTGTGTGATAAACAGGGAGGATGCCAGGGACTGCGGAGTGAGGACACCCCGAAAATGGCCAGTACATACGGCCATGTTGTGTGTACGTCAACAATAGCCAAGGCTGCTACGTGTGTGCTGGACCAAAGCCAGCAAAAACAAACGCCGAAAAAAGAAGTCGGCAGCGCCACTGCCAATAACTCCAGAAATAATGGGGCTAGAGAGAAATTTCTTGTACCTGGAGTTAGCTGCCATAGTCCTGCATCCGAAAAGCGGGATTTCCCGGCCAGCCAGGGCCATCTTCCGCCTTGAAACGACCAGGGAGAGGGGCTGCTCAGATTGCGCTTCAAACGCATGTCTAATGGCACTTTTGTACACGAAGCTGTAACAGAGTGAAAACATGACTTAGCAACGACTCTATCTCCCAAAGTATCGGTGGAAAACTAACAAGTCTGACACTGTTTGAAAGCCCTGCTCATGGGCTTTCCGAAAATACCGGTCTTGGAGCTGTGTGATAAACAGGGAGGATGCCAGGGACTGCGGAGTGAGGACACCCCGAAAATGGCCAGTACATACGGCCATGTTGTGTGTACGTCAACAATAGCCAAGGCTGCTACGTGTGTGCTGGACCAAAGCCAGCAAAAAAAAAAACGCCGAAAAAAGAAGTCGGCAGCGCCACTGCCAATAACTCCAGAAATAATGGGGCTAGAGAGAAATTTGCTGTACCTGGAGTTAGCTGCCATAGTCCTGCATCCGAAAATCGGGTTTTCCCGGCCAGCCAGGGCCATCTTCCGCTTTGAAACGACCAGGGAGCGGGGCTGCTCAGAATGCGCTTCAAACGCATGTCTAATGGCACTTTTGTACACGAAGCTGTAACAGAGTGAAAACAAGACTTAGCAACGACTCTATCTCCCAAAGTATTGGTGGAAAAATAACAAGTCTGACTCTGTTTGAAAGCCCTGCTCATGGGCTTTCCGAAAATACCGGTCTTGGAGCTGTGTGATAAACAGGGAGGATGCCAGGGACTGCGGAGTGAGGACACCCCGAAAATGGCCAGTACATACGGCCATGTTGTGTGTACGTCAACAATAGCCAAGGCTGCTACGTGTGTGCTGGACCAAAGCCAGCAAAAACAAACGCCGAAAAAAGAAGTCGGCAGCGCCACTGCCAATAACTCCAGAAATAATGGGGCTAGAGAGAAATTTCTTGTACCTGGAGTTAGCTGCCATAGTCCTGCATCCGAAAAGCGGGATTTCCCGGCCAGCCAGGGCCATCTTCCGCCTTGAAACGACCAGGGAGAGGGGCTGCTCAGATTGCGCTTCAAACGCATGTCTAATGGCACTTTTGTACACGAAGCTGTAACAGAGTGAAAACAAGACTTAGCAACGACTCTATCTCCCAAAGTATCGGTGGAAAACTAACAAGTCTGACACTGTTTGAAAGCCCTGCTCATGGGCTTTCCGAAAATACCGGTCTTGGAGCTGTGTGATAAACAGGGAGGATGCCAGGGACTGCGGAGTGAGGACACCCCGAAAATGGCCAGTGCATACGGCCATGCTGTGTGTACGTCAACAATAGCCAAGGCTGCTACGTGTGTGCTGGACCGAAGCCAGCAAAAAAAAAAGAAAAAAAAAAGAAGTCGGCAGCGCCACTGCCAATAACTCCAAAAATAATGGGGCTAGAGAGAAATTTCTTGTACCTGGAGTTAGCTGCCATAGTCCTGCATCCGAAAATCGGGTTTTCCCGGCCAGCCAGGGCCATCTTCCGCCTTGAAACGACCAGGGAGCGGGGATGCTCAGAATGCGCTTCAAACGCATGTGTAATGGCACATTTGTACACGAAGCTGTAACAGAGTGAAAACAAGACTTAGCAACGACTCTATCTCCCAAAGTATTGGTGGAAAACTGACAAGTCTAACACTGTTGGAAAGCCCTGCTCATGGGCTTTCCGAAAATACCGGTCTCGGAGCTGTGTGATAAACAGGGAGGATGCCAGGGACTGCGAAGTGAGGACACCCCGAAAATGGCCAGTACATACGGCCATGTTGTGTGTACGTCAACAATAGCCAAGGCTGCTACATGTGTGCTGGACCAAAGCCAGCAAAAAAAAAACGCCGAAAAAAGAAGTCGGCAGCGCCACTGCCAATAACTCCAGAAATAAAGGGGCTAGAGAGAAATTTCTTGTACCTGGAGTTAGCTGCCATAGTCCTGCATCCGTAAATCGGGTTTTTCCGGCCAGCCAGGGCCATCTTCCGCCTTGAAAGGACCAGGGAGCGGGGCTGCTCACAATGTGCTTCAAACGCATGTCTAATGGCTCTTTTGTACACAAAGCTGTAACAGAGTGAAAACAAGACTTAGCAACTACTCTATCTCCCAAAGTATTGGTGGAAAACTGACAAGTCTGACACTGTTGGAAAGCCCTGCTCATGGGCTTTCCGAAAATACCGGTCTCGGAGCTGTGTGACAAACAGGGAGGATGCCAGGGACTGCGGAGTGAGGACACCCCGAAAATGGCCAGTACATACGGCCATGTTGTGTGTACGTCAACAATAGCCAAGGCTGCTACGTGTGTGCTGGACCAAAGACAGCAAAAAAAAAACGCCGAAAAAAGAAATCGGCAGCGCCACTGCCAATAATTCCAGAAATAATTGGGCTAGAGAGAAAATTCTTGTACCTGGAGTTAGCTTCCGTAGTCCCGAATCCGAAAGTCGGGTTTTCCCGGCCAGCCAGGGCCATCTTCCGCTTTGAAACGACCAGGGAGCGGGGCTGCTCAGAATGCGCTTCAAACGCATGTCTAATGGCATATTTGTACACGAAGCTGTAACAGAGTGAAAACAAGACTTAGCAACGACTCTATCTCCCAAAGTATTGGTGGAAAACTGACAAGTCTGACACTGTTGGAAAGCCCTGCTCATGGGCTTTCCGAAAATACCGGTCTTGGAGCTGTGTGATAAACAGGGAGGATGCCAGGGACTGCGGAGTGAGGACACCCCGAAAATGGCCAGTACATACGGCCATGTTGTGTGTACGTCAACAATAGCCAAGGCTGCTAAGTGTGTGCTGGACCAAAGCCAGCAAAAAAAAAACGCCGAAAAAAGAAGTCGGCAGCGCCACTGCCAATAACTCCAGAAATAATGGGGCTAGAGAGAAATTTCTTGTACCTGGAGTTAGCTGCCATAGTCCTGCATCCGAAAATTGGGTTTTCCCGGCCAGCCAGGGCCATCTTCCGCCTTGAAACGACCAGGGAGCGGGGCTGCTCACAATGTGCTTCAAACGCATGTCTAATGGCACTTTTGTACACAAAGCTGTAACAGAGTGAAAACAAGACTTAGCAACTACTCTATCTCCCAAAGTATTGGTGGAAAACTGACAAGTCCGACACTGTTGGAAAGCCCTGCTCATGGGCTTTCCGAAAATACCGGTCTCGGAGCTGTGTGATAAACAGGGAGGATGCCAGGGACTGCGGAGTGAGGACACCCCGAAAATGGCCAGTACATACGGCCATGTTGTGTGTACGTGAACAATAGCCAAGGCTGCTACGTGTGTGCTGGACCGAAGCCAGCAAAAAAAAAAAAAATAAATAAACGCCGAAAAAAGAAGTCGGCAGCGCCACTGGCAATAACTCCAGAAAAAAAAGCCTAGAGAGAAATTACTTGTACCTGGAGTTAGCTGCCATAGTCTTGCATCCGAAAATCGGGTTTTCCTGGCCAGCCAGGGCCATCTTCCGCCTTGAAACGACCAGGGAGCGGGGCTACTCAGAATGCGCTTCAAACGCATGTCTAATGGCACTTTTGTACACGAAGCTGTAACAGAGTGAAAACAAGACTTAGCAACGACTTTATCTCACAAAGTATTGGCGGGAAACTAACAAGTTTGACACTGTTGGAAAGCCCTGCTCATGGGCTTTCCGAAAATATCGGTCTTGGAGCTGTGGGATAAACAGAGGATGCCAGGGACTGCGGAGTGAGGACACCCTGAAAATGGCCAGTACATACGGCCATGGTGTGTGTACGTCAACAATAGCCAAGGCTGCTACGTGTGTGCTGGACCAAAGCCAGCAAAAAAAAAACGCCGAAAAAAGAAGTCGTCAGCGCCACTGCCAATAACTCAAGAATTAATGGGGCTAGAGAGAAGTTTCTTGTACCTGGAGTTAGCTGCCATAGTCCTGCATCCGAAAATCGGGTTTTCCCGGCCAGCCAGGGCCATCTTCCGCCTTGAAACGACCAGGGAGCGGGGCTTCTCAGAATGCGCTTCAAACGCATGTCTAATGGCACTTTTGTACACGAAGCTGTAACAGAGTGAAAACAAGACTTAGCAACGACTCTATCTCCCAAAGTATTGGTGGAAAACTGACAAGTCTGACACTGTTGGAAAACCCTGCTCATGGGCTTTCCGAAAATACCGGTCTCGGAGCTGTGTGATAAACAGGGAGGATGCCAGGGACTGCGGAGTGAGGACACCCCGAAAATGGCCAGTACATACGGCCATGTTGTGTGTACGTCAACAATAGCCAAGGCTGCTACGTGTGTGCTGGACCAAAGCCAGCAAAAAAAAAAAAAAAACGCCGAAAAAAGAAGTCGACAGCGCCACTGCCAATAACTCCAGAAATAATGGGGCTAGAGAGAAATTTCTTGTACCTGGAGTTAGCTACCATAGTCCTGCATCCGAAAATCGGGTTTTCCTGGCCAGCCAGGGCCATCTTCCGCCTTGAAACGACCAGGGAGAGGGGCTGCTCAGAATGCGCTTCAAACGCATGTCTAATGGCACTTTTGTACACGAAGCTGTAACAGAGTGAAAACAAGACTTAGCAACGACTCTATCTCCTAAAGTATTGGTGGAAAACTGACAAGTCCGACACTGTTGGAAAGCCCTGCTCATGGGCTTTCCGAAAATACCGGTCTCGGAGCTGTGGGATAAACAGAGGATGCCAGGGACTGCGGAGTGAGGACACCCCGAAAATGGCCAGTACATACGGCCATGGTGTGTGTACGTCAACAATAGCCAAGGCTGCTACGTGTGTGCTGGACCAAAGCCAGCAAAAAAAAAACGCCGAAAAAAGAAGTCGTCAGCGCCACTGCCAATAACTCAAGAATTAATGGGGCTAGAGAGAAGTTTCTTGTACCTGGAGTTAGCTGCCATAGTCCTGCATCCGAAAATTGGGTTTTCCCGGCCAGCCAGGGCCATCTTCCGCCTTGAAACGACCAGGGAGCGGGGCTTCTCAGAATGCGCTTCAAACGCATGTCTAATGGCACTTTTGTACACGAAGCTGTAACAGAGTGAAAACAAGACTTAGCAACGACTCTATCTCCCAAAGTATTGGTGGAAAACTGACAAGTCTGACACTGTTGGAAAACCCTGCTCATGGGCTTTCCGAAAATACCGGTCTCGGAGCTGTGTGATAAACAGGGAGGATGCCAGGGACTGCGGAGTGAGGACACCCCGAAAATGGCCAGTACATACGGCCATGTTGTGTGTACGTCAACAATAGCCAAGGCTGCTACGTGTGTGCTGGACCAAAGCCAGCAAAAAAAAAAAAAAAACGCCGAAAAAAGAAGTCGACAGCGCCACTGCCAATAACTCCAGAATTAATGGGGATAGAGAGAAATTTCTTGTACCTGGAGTTAGCTACCATAGTCCTGCATCCGAAAATCGGGTTTTCCTGGCCAGCCAGGGCCATCTTCCGCCTTGAAACGACCAGGGAGAGGGGCTGCTCAGAATGCGCTTCAAACGCATGTCTAATGGCACTTTTGTACACGAAGCTGTAACAGAGTGAAAACAAGACTTAGCAACGACTCTATCTCCTAAAGTATTGGTGGAAAACTGACAAGTCCGACACTGTTGGAAAGCCCTGCTCATGGGCTTTCCGAAAATACCGGTCTCGGAGCTGTGTGATAAACAGGGAGGATGCCAGGGACTGCGGAGTGAGGACACCCCGAAAATGGCCAGTACATACGGCCATGTTGTGTGTACGTCAACAATAGCCAAGGCTGCTACGTGTGTGCTGGACCGAAGCCAGCAAAAAAAAAAAAAATAAATAAACGCCGAAAAAAGAAGTCGGCAGCGCCACTGGCAATAACTCCAGAAAAAAAAGCCTAGAGAGAAATTACTTGTACCTGGAGTTAGCTGCCATAGTCTTGCATCCGAAAATCGGGTTTTCCTGGCCAGCCAGGGCCATCTTCCGCCTTGAAACGACCAGGGAGCGGGGCTACTCAGAATGCGCTTCAAACGCATGTCTAATGGCACTTTTGTACACGAAGCTGTAACAGAGTGAAAACAAGACTTAGCAACGACTTTATCTCCCAAAGTATTGGCGGGAAACTAACAAGTTTGACACTGTTGGAAAGCCCTGCTCATGGGCTTTCCGAAAATATCGGTCTTGGAGCTGCGGGATAAACAGAGGATGCCAGGGACTGCGGAGTGAGGACACCCTGAAAATGGCCAGTACATACGGCCATGGTGTGTGTACGTCAACAATAGCCAAGGCTGCTACGTGTGTGCTGGACCAAAGCCAGCAAAAAAAAAACGCCGAAAAAAGAAGTCGTCAGCGCCACTGCCAATAACTCAAGAATTAATGGGACTAGAGAGAAGTTTCTTGTACCTGGAGTTAGCTGCCATAGTCCTGCATCCGAAAATCGGGTTTTCCCGGCCAGCCAGGGCCATCTTCCGCCTTGAAACGACCAGGGAGCGGGGCTTCTCAGAATGCGCTTCAAACGCATGTCTAATGGCACTTTTGTACACGAAGCTGTAACAGAGTGAAAACAAGACTTAGCAACGACTCTATCTCCCAAAGTATTGGTGGAAAACTGACAAGTCTGACACTGTTGGAAAACCCTGCTCATGGGCTTTCCGAAAATACCGGTCTCGGAGCTGTGTGATAAACAGGGAGGATGCCAGGGACTGCGGAGTGAGGACACCCCGAAAATGGCCAGTACATACGGCCATGTTGTGTGTACGTCAACAATAGCCAAGGCTGCTACGTGTGTGCTGGACCAAAGCCAGCAAAAAAAAAAAAAAACGCCGAAAAAAGAAGTCGACAGCGCCACTGCCAATAACTCCAGAAATAATGGGGCTAGAGAGAAATTTCTTGTACCTGGAGTTAGCTACCATAGTCCTGCATCCGAAAATCGGGTTTTCCTGGCCAGCCAGGGCCATCTTCCGCCTTGAAACGACCAGGGAGAGGGGCTGCTCAGAATGCGCTTCAAACGCATGTCTAATGGCACTTTTGTACACGAAGCTGTAACAGAGTGA
The DNA here is from genome assembly GCA_911728455.2 of Marthasterias glacialis. Lineage (NCBI taxonomy): Eukaryota > Metazoa > Echinodermata > Asteroidea > Forcipulatida > Asteriidae > Marthasterias > Marthasterias glacialis. The sequence continues at coordinate 3,483,800 of OU452223.1, forward strand.
AAACAAGACTTAGCAACGACTCTATCTCCTAAAGTATTGGTGGAAAACTGACAAGTCCGACACTGTTGGAAAGCCCTGCTCATGGGCTTTCCGAAAATACCGGTCTCGGAGCTGTGGGATAAACAGAGGATGCCAGGGACTGCGGAGTGAGGACACCCTGAAAATGGCCAGTACATACGGCCATGGTGTGTGTACGTCAACAATAGCCAAGGCTGCTACGTGTGTGCTGGACCAAAGCCAGCAAAAAAAAAACGCCGAAAAAAGAAGTCGTCAGCGCCACTGCCAATAACTCAAGAATTAATGGGGCTAGAGAGAAGTTTCTTGTACCTGGAGTTAGCTGCCATAGTCCTGCATCCGAAAATCGGGTTTTCCCGGCCAGCCAGGGCCATCTTCCGCCTTGAAACGACCAGGGAGCGGGGCTGCTCAGAATGCGCTTCAAACGCATGTCTAATGGCACTTTTGTACACGAAGCTGTAACAGAGTGAAAACAAGACTTAGCAACGACTCTATCTCCTAAAGTATTGGTGGAAAACTGACAAGTCTGACACTGTTGGAAAGCCCTGCTCATGGGCTTTCCGAAAATACCGGTCTTGGAGCTGTGTGATAAACAGGGAGGATGCCAGGGACTGCGGAGTGAGGACACCCCGAAAATGGCCAGTACATTCGGCCATGTTGTGTGTACGTCAACAATAGCCAAGGCTGCTACGTGTGTGCTGGACCAAAGCCAGCAACAAAAAAAAAAAAAAAAAAAAAGAAGTCGGCAGCGCCACTGCCAATAACTCCAGAAATAATGGGGCTAAAGAGAAATTTATTTTACCTGGAGTTAGCTGCCATAGTCCTGCATCCGAAATCGGGTTTTCCCGGCCAGCCAGGGCCATCTTCAGCCTTGAAACGACCAGGGAGCGGGCTGCTCAGAATGCGCTTCAAACGCATGCCTAATGGCACTTTTGTACACGAAGCTGTAACAGAGTGAAAACAAGACTTAGCAACGACTCTATCTCCCAAAGTATTGGTGGAAAACTGACAAGTCTGACACTGTTGGAAAGCCCTGCTCATGGGCTTTCCGAAAATACCGGTCTTGGAGCTGTGTGATAAACAGGGAGGATGCCAGGGACTGCGGAGTGAGGACACCCCGAAAATGGCCAGTACATACGGCCATGTTGTGTGTACGTCAACAATAGCCAAGGCTGCTACGTGTGTGCTGGACCAAAGCCAGCAAAAAAAAAAAAAAAAAAAAAAAAGAAGTCGGCAGCGCCACTGCCAATAACTCCAGAAATAATGGGGCTAAAGAGAAATTTCTTGTACATGGAGTTAGCTGCCATAGTCCTGCATCCGAAAATCGGGTTTTCCCGGCTAGCCAGGGCCATCTTCCGCCTTGAAACGACCAGGGAGCGGGGCTGCTCAGAATGCGCTTCAAATGCATGTCTAATGGCACTTTTGTACACGAAGCTGTAACAGAGTGAAAACAAGACTTAGCAACGACTCTATCTCCCAAAGTATTGGTGGAAAACTAACAAGTCTGACTCTGTTGGAAAGCCCTGCTCATGGGCTTTCCAAAAATACCGGTCTTGGAGCTGTGTGATAAACAGGGAGGATGCCAGGGACTGCGGAGTGAGGACACCCCGAAAATGGCCAGTACATACGGCCATGTTGTGTGTACGTCAACAATAGCCAAGGCTGCTACGTGTGTGCTGGACCAAAGCCAGCAAAAAAAAAACGCCGAAAAAAAGAAGTCGGCAGCGCCACTGCCAATAACTCCAGAAAAAATGGGGCTAGAGAGAAATTTCTTGTACCTGGAGTTAGCTGCCATAGTCCTGCATCCGAAAATCGGGTTTTCCCGGCCAGCCAGGGCCATCTTCCGCCTTGAAACGACCAGGGAGCGGGGCTGCTCACAATGTGCTTCAAACGCATGTCTAATGGCTCTTTTGTACACAAAGCTGTAACAGAGTGAAAACAAGACTTAGCAACTACTCTATCTCCCAAAGTATTGGTGGAAAACTGACAAGTCTGACACTGTTGGAAAACCCTGCTCATGGGCTTTCCGAAAATACCGGTCTCGGAGCTGTGTGATAAACAGGGAGGATGCCAGGGACTGCGGAGTGAGGACACCCCGAAAATGGCCAGTACATACGGCCATGTTGTGTGTACGTCAACAATAGCCAAGGCTGCTACGTGTGTGCTGGACCAAAGCCAGCAAAAAAAAAAAAAACGCCGAAAAAAGAAGTCGGCAGCGCCACTGCCAATAACTCCAGAAATAATGGGGCTAGAGAGAAATTTCTTGTACCTGGAGTTAGCTGCCATACTCCTGCATCCGAAAATCGGGTTTTCCTGGCCAGCCAGGGCCATCTTCCGCCTTGAAACGACCAGGGAGAGGGGCTGCTCAGAATGCGCTTCAAACGCCTGTCTAATGGCACTTTTGTACACGAAGCTGTAACAGAGTGAAAACAAGACTTAGCAACGACTCTATCTCCTAAAGTATTGGTGGAAAACTGACAAGTCTGACACTGTTGGAAAGCCCTGCTCATGGGCTTTCCGAAAATACCGGTCTTGGAGCTGTGTGATAAACAGGGAGGATGCCAGGGACTGCTGAGTGAGGACACCCCGAAAATGGCCAGTACATACGGCCATGCTGTGTGTACGTCAACAATAGCCAAGGCTGCTACGTGTGTGCTGGACCGAAGCCAGCAAAAAAAAAAAGAAAAAAAAAAGAAGTCGGCAGCGCCACTGCCAATAACTCCAAAAATAATGGGGCTAGAGAGAAATTTGCTGTACCTGGAGTTAGCTGCCATAGTCCTGCATCCGAAAATCGGGTTTTCACGTCCAGCCAGGGCCATCTTCCGCTTTGAAACGACCAGGGAGCGGGGCTGCTCAGAATGCGCTTCAAATGCATGTCTAATGGCACTTTTGTACACGAAGCTGTAACAGAGTGAAAACAAGACTTAGCAACGACTCTATCTCCCAAAGTATTGGTGGAAAACTAACAAGTCTGACTCTGTTGGAAAGCCCTGCTCATGGGCTTTCCAAAAATACCGGTCTTGGAGCTGTGTGATAAACAGGGAGGATGCCAGGGACTGCGGAGTGAGGACACCCCGAAAATGGCCAGTACATACGGCCATGTTGTGTGTACGTCAACAATAGCCAAGGCTGCTACGTGTGTGCTGGACCAAAGCCAGCAAAAAAAAAACGCCGAAAAAAAGAAGTCGGCAGCGCCACTGCCAATAACTCCAGAAAAAATGGGGCTAGAGAGAAATTTCTTGTACCTGGAGTTAGCTGCCATAGTCCTGCATCCGAAAATCGGGTTTTCCCGGCCAGCCAGGGCCATCTTCCACCTTGAAACGACCAGGGAGCGGGGCTGCTCACAATGTGCTTCAAACGCATGTCTAATGGCTCTTTTGTACACAAAGCTGTAACAGAGTGAAAACAAGACTTAGCAACTACTCTATCTCCCAAAGTATTGGTGGAAAACTGACAAGTCTGACACTGTTGGAAAACCCTGCTCATGGGCTTTCCGAAAATACCGGTATCGGAGCTGTGTGATAAACAGGGAGGATGCCAGGGACTGCGGAGTGAGGACACCCCGAAAATGGCCAGTACATACGGCCATGTTGTGTGTACGTCAACAATAGCCAAGGCTGCTACGTGTGTGCTGGACCAAAGCCAGCAAAAAAAAAAAAAACGCCGAAAAAAGAAGTCGGCAGCGCCACTGCCAATAACTCCAGAAATAATGGGGCTAGAGAGAAATTTCTTGTACCTGGAGTTAGCTGCCATACTCCTGCATCCGAAAATCGGGTTTTCCTGGCCAGCCAGGGCCATCTTCCGCCTTGAAACGACCAGGGAGAGGGGCTGCTCAGAATGCGCTTCAAACGCCTGTCTAATGGCACTTTTGTACACGAAGCTGTAACAGAGTGAAAACAAGACTTAGCAACGACTCTATCTCCTAAAGTATTGGTGGAAAACTGACAAGTCTGACACTGTTGGAAAGCCCTGCTCATGGGCTTTCCGAAAATACCGGTCTTGGAGCTGTGTGATAAACAGGGAGGATGCCAGGGACTGCGGAGTGAGGACACCCCGAAAATGGCCAGTACATACGGCCATGTTGTGTGTACGTCAACAATAGCCAAGGCTGCTACGTGTGTGCTGGACCAAAGCCAGCAAAAAAAAACGCCGAAAAAAGAAGTGGGCAGCGCCACTGCCAATAACTCCAGAAATAATGGGGCTAAAGAGAAATTTCTTGTACATGGAGTTAGCTGCCATAGTCCTGCATCCGCAAATCGGGTTTTCCCGGCCAGCCAGGGCCATCTTCCGCCTTGAAACGACCAGGGAGCGGGGCTGCTCAGAATGCGCTTCAAACGCATGTCTAATGGCACTTTTGTACACGAAGCTGTAACAGAGTGAAAACAAGACTTAGCAACGACTCTATCTCCCAAAGTATTGGTGGAAAACTAACAAGTCTAACTCTGTTGGAAAGCCCTGCTCATGGGCTTTCCGAAAATACCGGTCTTGGAGCTGTGTGATAAACAGGGAGGATGCCAGGGACTGCGGAGTGAGGACACCCCGAAAATGGCCAGTACATACGGCCATGTTGTGTGTACGTCAACAATAGCCAAGGCTGCTACGTGTGTGCTGGACCAAAGCCAGCAAAAAAAAACGCCGAAAAAAGAATTGGGCAGCGCCACTGCCAATAACTCCAGAAATAATGGGGCTAAAGAGAAATTTCTTGTACATGGAGTTAGCTGCCATAGTCCTGCATCCGCAAATCGGGTTTTCCCGGCCAGCCAGGGCCATCTTCCGCCTTGAAACGACCAGGGAGCGGGGCTGCTCAGAATGCGCTTCAAACGCATGTCTAATGGCACTTTTGTACACGAAGCTGTAACAGAGTGAAAACAAGACTTAGCAACGACTCTATCTCCCAAAGTATTGGTGGAAAACTAACAAGTCTAACTCTGTTGGAAAGCCCTGCTCATGGGCTTTCCGAAAATACCGGTCTTGGAGCTGTGTGATAAACAGGGAGGATGCCAGGGACTGCGGAGTGAGGACACCCCGAAAATGGCCAGTACATACGGCCATGTTGTGTGTACGTCAACAATAGCCAAGGCTGCTACGTGTGTGCTGGACCAAAGCCAGCAAAAAAAAACGCCGAAAAAAGAATTGGGCAGCGCCACTGCCAATAACTCCAGAAATAATGGGGCTAAAGAGAAATTTCTTGTACATGGAGTTAGCTGCCATAGTCCTGCATCCGCAAATCGGGTTTTCCCGGCCAGCCAGGGCCATCTTCCGCCTTGAAACGACCAGGGAGCGGGGCTGCTCAGAATGCGCTTCAAACGCCTGTCTAATGGCACTTTTGTACACGAAGCTGTAACAGAGTGAAAACAAGACTTAGCAACGACTCTATCTCCTAAAGTATTGGTGGAAAACTGACAAGTCTGACACTGTTGGAAAGCCCTGCTCATGGGCTTTCCGAAAATACCGGTCTTGGAGCTGTGTGATAAACAGGGAGGATGCCAGGGACTGCGGAGTGAGGACACCCCGAAAATGGCCAGTACATACGGCCATGTTGTGTGTACGTCAACAATAGCCAAGGCTGCTACGTGTGTGCTGGACCAAAGCCAGCAAAAAAAAACGCCGAAAAAAGAAGTGGGCAGCGCCACTGCCAATAACTCCAGAAATAATGGGGCTAAAGAGAAATTTCTTGTACATGGAGTTAGCTGCCATAGTCCTGCATCCGCAAATCGGGTTTTCCCGGCCAGCCAGGGCCATCTTCCGCCTTGAAACGACCAGGGAGCGGGGCTGCTCAGAATGCGCTTCAAACGCATGTCTAATGGCACTTTTGTACACGAAGCTGTAACAGAGTGAAAACAAGACTTAGCAACGACTCTATCTCCCAAAGTATTGGTGGAAAACTAACAAGTCTAACTCTGTTGGAAAGCCCTGCTCATGGGCTTTCCGAAAATACCGGTCTTGGAGCTGTGTGATAAACAGGGAGGATGCCAGGGACTGCGGAGTGAGGACACCCCGAAAATGGCCAGTACATACGGCCATGTTGTGTGTACGTCAACAATAGCCAAGGCTGCTACGTGTGTGCTGGACCAAAGCCAGCAAAAAAAAACGCCGAAAAAAGAATTGGGCAGCGCCACTGCCAATAACTCCAGAAATAATGGGGCTAAAGAGAAATTTCTTGTACATGGAGTTAGCTGCCATAGTCCTGCATCCGCAAATCGGGTTTTCCCGGCCAGCCAGGGCCATCTTCCGCCTTGAAACGACCAGGGAGCGGGGCTGCTCAGAATGCGCTTCAAACGCATGTCTAATGGCACTTTTGTACACGAAGCTGTAACAGAGTGAAAACAAGACTTAGCAACGACTCTATCTCCCAAAGTATTGGTGGAAAACTAACAAGTCTAACTCTGTTGGAAAGCCCTGCTCATGGGCTTTCCGAAAATACCGGTCTTGGAGCTGTGTGATAAACAGGGAGGATGCCAGGGACTGCGGAGTGAGGACACCCCGAAAATGGCCAGTACATACGGCCATGTTGTGTGTACGTCAACAATAGCCAAGGCTGCTACGTGTGTGCTGGACCAAAGCCAGCAAAAAAAAACGCCGAAAAAAGAATTGGGCAGCGCCACTGCCAATAACTCCAGAAATAATGGGGCTAAAGAGAAATTTCTTGTACATGGAGTTAGCTGCCATAGTCCTGCATCCGCAAATCGGGTTTTCCCGGCCAGCCAGGGCCATCTTCCGCCTTGAAACGACCAGGGAGCGGGGCTGCTCAGAATGCGCTTCAAACGCATGTCTAATGGCACTTTTGTACACGAAGCTGTAACAGAGTGAAAACAAGACTTAGCAACGACTCTATCTCCCAAAGTATTGGTGGAAAACTAACAAGTCTGACACTGTTTGAAAGCCCTGCTCATGGGCTTTCCGAAAATACCGGTCTTGGAGCTGTGTGATAAACAGGGAGGATGCCAGGGACTGCGGAGTGAGGACACCCCGAAAATGGCCAGTACATACGGCCATGTTGTGTGTACGTCAACAATAGCCAAGGCTGCTACGTGTGTGCTGGACCAAAGCCAGCAAAAAAAAAAAACGCCGAAAAAAGAAGTCGGCAGCGCCACTGCCAATAACTCCAGAAATAATGGGGCTAGAGAGAAATTTCTTGTACCTGGAGTTAGCTGCCATAGTCCTGCATCCGAAAATCGGGATTTCCCGGCCAGCCAGGGCCATCTTCCGCATTGAAACGACCAGGGAGAGGGGCTGCTCAGAATGCGCTTCAAACGCCTGTCTAATGGCACTTTTGTACACGAAGCTGTAACAGAGTGAAAACAAGACTTAGCAACGACTCTATCTCCCAAAGTATTGGTGGAAAACTGACAAGTCTGACACTGTTGGAAAGCCCTGCTCATGGGCTTTCCGAAAATACCGGTCTTGGAGCTGTGTGATAAACAGGGAGGATGCCAGGGACTGCTGAGTGAGGACACCCCGAAAATGGCCAGTACATACGGCCATGCTGTGTGTACGTCAACAATAGCCAAGGCTGCTACGTGTGTGCTGGACCGAAGCCAGCAAAAAAAAAAGAAAAAAAAAAGAAGTCGGCAGCGCCACTGCCAATAACTCCAAAAATAATGGAGCTAGAGAGAAATTTGCTGTACCTGGAGTTAGCTGCCATAGTCCTGCATCCGAAAATCGGGTTTTCACGTCCAGCCAGGGCCATCTTCCGCTTTGAAACGACCAGGGAGCGGGGCTGCTCAGAATGCGCTTCAAACGCATGTCTAATGGCACTTTTGTACACGAAGCTGTAACAGAGTAAATACAAGACTTAGCAACGACTCTATCTCCCAAAGTATTGGTGGAAAAACTAACAAGTCTGACACTGTTTGAAAGCCCTGCTCATGGGCTTTCCGAAAATACCGGTCTTTTAGCTGTGTGATAAACAGGGAGGATGCCAGGGACTGCGGAGTGAGGACACCCCGAAAATGGCCAGTACATACGGCCATGTTGTGTGTACGTCAACAATAGCCAAGGCTGCTACGTGTGTGCTGGACCAAAGCCAGCAAAAAAAAAAACGCCGAAAAAAGAAGTCGGCAGCGCCACTGCCAATAACTCCAGAAATAATGGGGCTAGAGAGAAATTTCTTGTACCTGGAGTTAGCTGCCATAATCTTGCATCCGAAAATTGGAATTTCCCGGCCAGCCAGGGCCATCTTCCGCCTTGAAACGACCAGGGAGAGGGGCTGCTCAGAATGCGCTTCAAACGCATGTCTAATGGCACTTTTGTACACGAAGCTGTAACAGAGTAAAAAAAAAGACTTAGCAACGACTCTATCTCCCAAAGTATTGGTGGAAAACTGACAAGTCTGACACTGTTGGAAAGCCCTGCTCATGGGCTTTCCGAAAATACCGGTCTTGGAGCTGTGTGATAAACAGGGAGGATGCCAGGGACTGCGGAGTGAGGACACCCCGAAAATGGCCAGTGCATACGGCCATGCTGTGTGTACGTCAACAATAACCAAGGCTGCTACGTGTGTGCTGGACCGAAGCCAGCAAAAAAAAAAGAAAAAAAAAAAGAAGTCGGCAGCGCCACTGCCAATAACTCCAAAAATAATGGGGCTAGAGAGAAATTTCTTGTACCTGGAGTTAGCTGCCATAGTCCTGCATCCGAAAATCGGGTTTTCCCGGCCAGCCAGGGCCATCTTCCGCCTTGAAACGACCAGGGAGAGGGGCTGCTCAGAATGCGCTTCAAACGCATGTCTAATGGCACTTTTGTACACGAAGCTGTAACAGAGTAAATACAAGACTTAGCAACGACTCTATCTCCCAAAGTATTGGTGGAAAAACTAACAAGTCTGACACTGTTTGAAAGCCCTGCTCATGGGCTTTCCGAAAATACCGGTCTTTTAGCTGTGTGATAAACAGGGAGGATGCCAGGGACTGCGGAGTGAGGACACCCCGAAAATGGCCAGTACATACGGCCATGTTGTGTGTACGTCAACAATAGCCAAGGCTGCTACGTGTGTGCTGGACCAAAGCCAGCAAAAAAAAAAACGCCGAAAAAAGAAGTCGGCAGCGCCACTGCCAATAACTCCAGAAATAATGGGGCTAGAGAGAAATTTCTTGTACCTGGAGTTAGCTGCCATAATCTTGCATCCGAAAATTGGAATTTCCCGGCCAGCCAGGGCCATCTTCCGCCTTGAAACGACCAGGGAGAGGGGCTGCTCAGAATGCGCTTCAAACGCATGTCTAATGGCACTTTTGTACACGAAGCTGTAACAGAGTAAAAAAAAAGACTTAGCAACGACTCTATCTCCCAAAGTATTGGTGGAAAACTGACAAGTCTGACACTGTTGGAAAGCCCTGCTCATGGGCTTTCCGAAAATACCGGTCTTGGAGCTGTGTGATAAACAGGGAGGATGCCAGGGACTGCGGAGTGAGGACACCCCGAAAATGGCCAGTGCATACGGCCATGCTGTGTGTACGTCAACAATAACCAAGGCTGCTACGTGTGTGCTGGACCGAAGCCAGCAAAAAAAAAAGAAAAAAAAAAAGAAGTCGGCAGCGCCACTGCCAATAACTCCAAAAATAATGGGGCTAGAGAGAAATTTCTTGTACCTGGAGTTAGCTGCCATAGTCCTGCATCCGAAAATCGGGTTTTCCCGGCCAGCCAGGGCCATCTTCCGCCTTGAAACGACCAGGGAGAGGGGCTGCTCAGAATGCGCTTCAAACGCATGTCTAATGGCACTTTTGTACACGAAGCTGTAACAGAGTGAAAACAAGACTTAGCAACGACTCTATCTCCCAAAGTATTGGTGGAAAACTAACAAGTCTGACACTGTTTGAAAGCCCTGCTCATGGGCTTTCCGAAAATACCGGTCTTGGAGCTGTGTGATAAACAGGGAGGATGCCAGGGACTGCGGAGTGAGGACACCCCGAAAATGGCCAGTACATACGGCCATGTTGTGTGTACGTCAACAATAGCCAAGGCTGCTACGGGTGTGCTGGACAAAAGCCAGAAAAAAAAAAAAAAAAAACGAAAAAAGAAGTCGGCAGCGCCACTGCCAATAACTCCAGAAATAATGGGGCTAGAGAGAAATTTCTTGTACCTGGAGTTAGCTGCCATAGTCCTGCATCCGAAAATCGGGATTTCCCGGCCAGCCAGGGCCATCTTCCGCATTGAAACGACCAGGGAGAGGGGCTGCTCAGAATGCGCTTCAAACGCCTGTCTAATGGCACTTTTGTACACGAAGCTGTAACAGAGTGAAAACAAGACTTAGCAACGACTCTATCTCCCAAAGTATTGGTGGAAAACTGACAAGTCTGACACTGTTGGAAAGCCCTGCTCATGGGCTTTCCGAAAATACCGGTCTTGGAGCTGTGTGATAAACAGGGAGGATGCCAGGGACTGTGGAGTGAGGACACCCCGAAAATGGCCAGTACATACGGCCATGTTGTGTGTACGTCAACAATAGCCAAGGCTGCTGCGTGTGTGCTGGACCAAAGCCAGCAAAAAAAAAACGCCGAAAAAAGAAGTCGGCAGCGCCACTGCCAATAACTCCAGAAATAATGGGGCTAGAGAGAAATTTGCTGTACCTGGAGTTAGCTGCTATAGTCCTGCATCCGAAAATCGGGTTTTCCCGGCCAGCCAGGGCCATCTTCCGCCTTGAAACGACCAGGGAGAGGGGCTGCTCAGAATGCGCTTCAAACGCATGTTTAATGGCACTTTTGTACACGAAGCTGTAACAGAGTGAAAAATAAACTTAGCAACGACTCTATCTCCCAAAGTATTGGTGGAAAACTAACAAGTCTGACACTGTTTGAAAGCCCTGCTCATGGGCTTTCCGAAAATACCGGTCTTGGAGCTGTGTGATAAACAGGGAGGATGCCAGGGACTGCGGAGTGAGGACACCCCGAAAATGGCCAGTACATACGGCCATGTTGTGTGTACGTCAACAATAGCCAAGGCTGCTACGTGTGTGCTGGACCGAAGCCAGCAAAAAAAAAAGAAAAAAAAAAGAAGTCGGCAGCGCCACTGCCAATAACTCCAAAAATAATGGGGCTAGAGAGAAATTTCTTGTACCTGGAGTTAGCTGCCATAGTCCTGCATCCGAAAATCGGGTTTTCCCGGCCAGCCAGGGCCATCTTCCGCCTTGAAACGACCAGGGAGAGGGGCTGCTCAGAATGCGCTTCAAACGCATGTCTAATGGCACTTTTGTACACGAAGCTGTAACAGAGTGAAAACAAGACTTAGCAACGACTCTATCTCCCACAGTATTGGTGGAAAACTAACAAGTCTGACACTGTTTGAAAGCCCTGCTCATGGGCTTTCCGAAAATACCGGTCTTGGAGCTGTGTGATAAACAGGGAGGATGCCAGGGACTGCGGAGTGAGGACACCCCGAAAATGGCCAGTACATACGGCCATGTTGTGTGTACGTCAACAATAGCCAAGGCTGCTACGTGTGTGCTGGACCAAAGCCAGCAAAAAAAAAAAAAAAACGAAAAAAGAAGTCGGCAGCGCCACTGCCAATAACTCCAGAAATAATGGGGCTAGAGAGAAATTTCTTGTACCTGGAGTTAGCTGCCATAGTCCTGCATCCGAAAATCGGGATTTCCCGGCCAGCCAGGGCCATCTTCCGCATTGAAACGACCAGGGAGAGGGGCTGCTCAGAATGCGCTTCAAACGCCTGTCTAATGGCACTTTTGTACACGAAGCTGTAACAGAGTGAAAACAAGACTTAGCAACGACTCTATCTCCCAAAGTATTGGTGGAAAACTGACAAGTCTGACACTGTTGGAAAGCCCTGCTCATGGGCTTTCCGAAAATACCGGTCTTGGAGCTGTGTGATAAACAGGGAGGATGCCAGGGACTGTGGAGTGAGGACACCCCGAAAATGGCCAGTACATACGGCCATGTTGTGTGTACGTCAACAATAGCCAAGGCTGCTGCGTGTGTGCTGGACCAAAGCCAGCAAAAAAAAAACGCCGAAAAAAGAAGTCGGCAGCGCCACTGCCAATAACTCCAGAAATAATGGGGCTAGAGAGAAATTTGCTGTACCTGGAGTTAGCTGCTATAGTCCTGCATCCGAAAATCGGGTTTTCCCGGCCAGCCAGGGCCATCTTCCGCCTTGAAACGACCAGGGAGAGGGGCTGCTCAGAATGCGCTTCAAACGCATGTTTAATGGCACTTTTGTACACGAAGCTGTAACAGAGTGAAAAATAAACTTAGCAACGACTCTATCTCCCAAAGTATTGGTGGAAAACTAACAAGTCTGACACTGTTTGAAAGCCCTGCTCATGGGCTTTCCGAAAATACCGGTCTTGGAGCTGTGTGATAAACAGGGAGGATGCCAGGGACTGCGGAGTGAGGACACCCCGAAAATGGCCAGTACATACGGCCATGTTGTGTGTACGTCAACAATAGCCAAGGCTGCTACGTGTGTGCTGGACCAAAGCCAGCAAAAAAAAAAAACGCCGAAAAAAGAAGTCGGCAGCGCCACTGCCAATAACTCCAGAAATAATGGGGCTAGAGAGAAATTTGCTGTACCTGGAGTTAGCTGCCATAGTTCTGCATCCGAAAATCGGGTTTTCCCGGCCAGCCAGGGCCATCTTCCGCTTTGAAACGACCAGGGAGCGGGGCTGCTCAGAATGCGCTTCAAACGCATGTCTAATGGCACTTTTGTACAGGAAGCTGTAACAGAGTAAATACAAGACTTAGCAACGACTCTATCTCCCAAAGTATTGGTGGAAAAACTAACAAGTCTGACACTGTTTGAAAGCCCTGTTCATGGGCTTTCCGAAAATACCGGTCTTGGAGCTGTGTGATAAACAGGGAGGATGCCAGGGACTGCGGAGTGAGGACACCCCGAAAATGGCCAGTACATACGGCCATGTTGTGTGTACGTCAACAATAGCCAAGGCTGCTACGTGTGTGCTGGACCAAAGCCAGCAAAAAAAAAAACGCCGAAAAAAGAAGTCGGCAGCGCCACTGCCAATAACTCCAGAAATAATGGGGCTAGAGAGAAATTTCTTGTACCTGGAGTTAGCTGCCATAATCTTGCATCCGAAAATTGGAATTTCCCGGCCAGCCAGGGCCATCTTCCGCCTTGAAACGACCAGGGAGAGGGGCTGCTCAGAATGCGCTTCAAACGCATGTCTAATGGCACTTTTGTACACGAAGCTGTAACAGAGTAAAAAAAAAGACTTAGCAACGACTCTATCTCCCAAAGTATTGGTGGAAAACTGACAAGTCTGACACTGTTGGAAAGCCCTGCTCATGGGCTTTCCGAAAATACCGGTCTTGGAGCTGTGTGATAAACAGGGAGGATGCCAGGGACTGCGGAGTGAGGACACCCCGAAAATGGCCAGTGCATACGGCCATGCTGTGTGTACGTCAACAATAACCAAGGCTGCTACGTGTGTGCTGGACCGAAGCCAGCAAAAAAAAAAGAAAAAAAAAAAGAAGTCGGCAGCGCCACTGCCAATAACTCCAAAAATAATGGGGCTAGAGAGAAATTTCTTGTACCTGGAGTTAGCTGCCATAGTCCTGCATCCGAAAATCGGGTTTTCCCGGCCAGCCAGGGCCATCTTCCGCCTTGAAACGACCAGGGAGAGGGGCTGCTCAGAATGCGCTTCAAACGCATGTCTAATGGCACTTTTGTACACGAAGCTGTAACAGAGTGAAAACAAGACTTAGCAACGACTCTATCTCCCAAAGTATTGGTGGAAAACTAACAAGTCTGACACTGTTTGAAAGCCCTGCTCATGGGCTTTCCGAAAATACCGGTCTTGGAGCTGTGTGATAAACAGGGAGGATGCCAGGGACTGCGGAGTGAGGACACCCCGAAAATGGCCAGTACATACGGCCATGTTGTGTGTACGTCAACAATAGCCAAGGCTGCTACGTGTGTGCTGGACCAAAGCCAGCAAAAAAAAAAAAAAAAACGAAAAAAGAAGTCGGCAGCGCCACTGCCAATAACTCCAGAAATAATGGGGCTAGAGAGAAATTTCTTGTACCTGGAGTTAGCTGCCATAGTCCTGCATCCGAAAATCGGGATTTCCCGGCCAGCCAGGGCCATCTTCCGCATTGAAACGACCAGGGAGAGGGGCTGCTCAGAATGCGCTTCAAACGCCTGTCTAATGGCACTTTTGTACACGAAGCTGTAACAGAGTGAAAACAAGACTTAGCAACGACTCTATCTCCCAAAGTATTGGTGGAAAACTGACAAGTCTGACACTGTTGGAAAGCCCTGCTCATGGGCTTTCCGAAAATACCGGTCTTGGAGCTGTGTGATAAACAGGGAGGATGCCAGGGACTGTGGAGTGAGGACACCCCGAAAATGGCCAGTACATACGGCCATGTTGTGTGTACGTCAACAATAGCCAAGGCTGCTGCGTGTGTGCTGGACCAAAGCCAGCAAAAAAAAAACGCCGAAAAAAGAAGTCGGCAGCGCCACTGCCAATAACTCCAGAAATAATGGGGCTAGAGAGAAATTTGCTGTACCTGGAGTTAGCTGCTATAGTCCTGCATCCGAAAATCGGGTTTTCCCGGCCAGCCAGGGCCATCTTCCGCCTTGAAACGACCAGGGAGAGGGGCTGCTCAGAATGCGCTTCAAACGCATGTTTAATGGCACTTTTGTACACGAAGCTGTAACAGAGTGAAAAATAAACTTAGCAACGACTCTATCTCCCAAAGTATTGGTGGAAAACTAACAAGTCTGACACTGTTTGAAAGCCCTGCTCATGGGCTTTCCGAAAATACCGGTCTTGGAGCTGTGTGATAAACAGGGAGGATGCCAGGGACTGCGGAGTGAGGACACCCCGAAAATGGCCAGTACATACGGCCATGTTGTGTGTACGTCAACAATAGCCAAGGCTGCTACGTGTGTGCTGGACCGAAGCCAGCAAAAAAAAAAGAAAAAAAAAAGAAGTCGGCAGCGCCACTGCCAATAACTCCAAAAATAATGGGGCTAGAGAGAAATTTCTTGTACCTGGAGTTAGCTGCCATAGTCCTGCATCCGAAAATCGGGTTTTCCCGGCCAGCCAGGGCCATCTTCCGCCTTGAAACGACCAGGGAGAGGGGCTGCTCAGAATGCGCTTCAAACGCATGTCTAATGGCACTTTTGTACACGAAGCTGTAACAGAGTGAAAACAAGACTTAGCAACGACTCTATCTCCCAAAGTATTGGTGGAAAACTAACAAGTCTGACACTGTTTGAAAGCCCTGCTCATGGGCTTTCCGAAAATACCGGTCTTGGAGCTGTGTGATAAACAGGGAGGATGCCAGGGACTGCGGAGTGAGGACACCCCGAAAATGGCCAGTACATACGGCCATGTTGTGTGTACGTCAACAATAGCCAAGGCTGCTACGTGTGTGCTGGACCAAAGCCAGCAAAAAAAAAAAAAAAAACGAAAAAAGAAGTCGGCAGCGCCACTGCCAATAACTCCAAAAATAATGGGGCTAGAGAGAAATTTCTTGTACCTGGAGTTAGCTGCCATAGTCCTGCATCCGAAAATCGGGATTTCCCGGCCAGCCAGGGCCATCTTCCGCATTGAAACGACCAGGGAGAGGGGCTGCTCAGAATGCGCTTCAAACGCCTGTCTAATGGCACTTTTGTACACGAAGCTGTAACAGAGTGAAAACAAGACTTAGCAACGACTCTATCTCCCAAAGTATTGGTGGAAAACTGACAAGTCTGACACTGTTGGAAAGCCCTGCTCATGGGCTTTCCGAAAATACCGGTCTTGGAGCTGTGTGATAAACAGGGAGGATGCCAGGGACTGTGGAGTGAGGACACCCCGAAAATGGCCAGTACATACGGCCATGTTGTGTGTACGTCAACAATAGCCAAGGCTGCTGCGTGTGTGCTGGACCAAAGCCAGCAAAAAAAAAACGCCGAAAAAAGAAGTCGGCAGCGCCACTGCCAATAACTCCAGAAATAATGGGGCTAGAGAGAAATTTGCTGTACCTGGAGTTAGCTGCTATAGTCCTGCATCCGAAAATCGGGTTTTCCCGGCCAGCCAGGGCCATCTTCCGCCTTGAAACGACCAGGGAGAGGGGCTGCTCAGAATGCGCTTCAAACGCATGTTTAATGGCACTTTTGTACACGAAGCTGTAACAGAGTGAAAAATAAACTTAGCAACGACTCTATCTCCCAAAGTATTGGTGGAAAACTAACAAGTCTGACACTGTTTGAAAGCCCTGCTCATGGGCTTTCCGAAAATACCGGTCTTGGAGCTGTGTGATAAACAGGGAGGATGCCAGGGACTGCGGAGTGAGGACACCCCGAAAATGGCCAGTACATACGGCCATGTTGTGTGTACGTCAACAATAGCCAAGGCTGCTACGTGTGTGCTGGACCAAAGCCAGCAAAAAAAAAAAACGCCGAAAAAAGAAGTCGGCAGCGCCACTGCCAATAACTCCAGAAATAATGGGGCTAGAGAGAAATTTGCTGTACCTGGAGTTAGCTGCCATAGTTCTGCATCCGAAAATCGGGTTTTCCCGTCCAGCCAGGGCCATCTTCCGCTTTGAAACGACCAGGGAGCGGGGCTGCTCAGAATGCGCTTCAAACGCATGTCTAATGGCACTTTTGTACAGGAAGCTGTAACAGAGTAAAAACAAGACTTAGCAACGACTCTATCTCCCAAAGTATTGGTGGAAAACTAACAAGTCTGACACTGTTTGAAAGCCCTGTTCATGGGCTTTCCGAAAATACCGGTCTTGGAGCTGTGTGATAAACAGGGAGGATGCCAGGGACTGTGGAGTGAGGACACCCCGAAAATGGCCAGTACATACGGCCATGTTGTGTGTACGTCAACAATAGCCAAGGCTGCTGCGTGTGTGCTGGACCAAAGCCAGCAAAAAAAAAACGCCGAAAAAAGAAGTCGGCAGCGCCACTGCCAATAACTCCAGAAATAATGGGGCTAGAGAGAAATTTGCTGTACCTGGAGTTAGCTGCTATAGTCCTGCATCCGAAAATCGGGTTTTCCCGGCCAGCCAGGGCCATCTTCCGCCTTGAAACGACCAGGGAGAGGGGCTGCTCAGAATGCGCTTCAAACGCATGTCTAATGGCACTTTTGTACAGGAAGCTGTAACAGAGTAAAAACAAGACTTAGCAACGACTCTATCTCCCAAAGTATTGGTGGAAAACTAACAAGTCTGACACTGTTTGAAAGCCCTGCTCATGGGCTTTCCGAAAATACCGGTCTTGGAGCTGTGTGATAAACAGGGAGGATGCCAGGGACTGTGGAGTGAGGACACCCCGAAAATGGCCAGTACATACGGCCATGTTGTGTGTACGTCAACAATAGCCAAGGCTGCTGCGTGTGTGCTGGACCAAAGCCAGCAAAAAAAAAACGCCGAAAAAAGAAGTCGGCAGCGCCACTGCCAATAACTCCAGAAATAATGGGGCTAGAGAGAAATTTGCTGTACCTGGAGTTAGCTGCTATAGTCCTGCATCCGAAAATCGGGTTTTCCCGGCCAGCCAGGGCCATCTTCCGCCTTCAAACGACCAGGGAGAGGGGCTGCTCAGAATGCGCTTCAAACGCATGTCTAAGGGCACTTTTGTACACGAAGCTGTAACAGAGTGAAAACAAGACTTAGCAACGACTCTATCTCCCAAAGTATTGGTGGAAAACTAACAAGTCTGACACTGTTTGAAAGCCCTGCTCATGGGCTTTCCGAAAATACCGGTCTTGGAGCTGTGTGATAAACAGGGAGGATGCCAGGGACTGCGGAGTGAGGACACCCCGAAAATGGCCAGTACATACGGCCATGTTGTGTGTACGTCAACAATAGCCAAGGCTGCTACGTGTGTGCTTGACCAAAGCCAGCAAAAAAAAACGCCGAAAAAAGAAGTCGGCAGCGCCACTGCCAATAACTCCAGAAATAATGGGGCTAGAGAGAAATTTGCTGTACCTGGAGTTAGCTGCTATAGTCCTGCATCCGAAAATCGGGTTTTCCCGGCCAGCCAGGGCCATCTTCAGCCTTGAAACGACCAGGGAGAGGGGCTGCTCAGAATGCGCTTCAAACGCATGTTTAATGGCACTTTTGTACACGAAGCTGTAACAGAGTGAAAAATAAACTTAGCAACGACTCTATCTCCCAAAGTATTGGTGGAAAACTAACAAGTCTGACACTGTTTGAAAGCCCTGCTCATGGGCTTTCCGAAAATACCGGTCTTGGAGCTGTGTGATAAACAGGGAGGATGCCAGGGACTGCGGAGTGAGGACACCCCGAAAATGGCCAGTACATACGGCCATGTTGTGTGTACGTCAACAATAGCCAAGGCTGCTACGTGTCTGCTGGACCAAAGCCAGCAAAAAAAAAAAGCCGAAAAAAGAAGTCGGCAGCGCCACTGCCAATAACTCCAGAAATAATGGGGCTAGAGAGAAATTTCTTGTACCTGGAGTTAGCTGCCATAGTCCTGCATCCGAAAATCGGGATTTCCCGGCCAGCCAGGGCCATCTGCCGCCTTGAAACGACCAGGGAGAGGGGCTGCTCAGAATGCGCTTCAAACGCATGTCTAATGGCACTTTTGTACACGAAGCTGTAACAGAGTGAAAACAAGACTTAGCAACGACTCTATCTCCCATAGTATTGGTGGAAAACTAACAAGTCTGACACTGTTTGAAAGCCCTGCTCATGGGCTTTCCGAAAATACCGGTCTTGGAGCTGTCTGATAAACAGGGAGGATGCCAGGGACTGCGGAGTGAGGACACCCCGAAAATGGCCAGTACATACGGCCATGTTGTGTGTACGTCAACAATAGCCAAGGCTGCTACGTGTGTGCTGGACCAAAGCCAGCAAAAAAAAAAAACGCCGAATAAAGAAGTCGGCAGCGCCACTGCCAATAACTCCAGAAATAATGGGGCTAGAGAGAAATTTGCTGTACCTGGAGTTAGCTGCCATAGTAATGCATCCGAAAATCGGGTTTTCCTGGCCAGCCAGGGCCATCTTCCGCCTTGAAACGACCAGGGAGAGGGGCTGCTCAGAATGCGCTTCAAACGCATGTCTAATGGCACTTTTGTACACGAAGCTGTAACAGAGTGAAAACAAGACTTAGCAACGACTCTATCTCCCATAGTATTGGTGGAAAACTAACAAGTCTGACACTGTTTGAAAGCCCTGCTCATGGGCTTTCCGAAAATACCGGTCTTGGAGCTGTCTGATAAACAGGGAGGATGCCAGGGACTTGGGAGTGAGGACACCCCGAAAATGGCCAGTACATACGGCCATGTTGTGTGTACGTCAACAATAGCCAAGGCTGCTACGTGTGTGCTGGACCAAAGCCAGCAAAAAAAAAAAACGCCGAAAAAAGAAGTCGGCAGCGCCACTGCCAATTACTCCAGAAATAATGGGGCTAGAGAGAAATTTGCTGTACCTGGAGTTAGCTGCCATAGTAATGCATCCGAAAATCGGGTTTTCCTGGCCAGCCAGGGCCATCTTCCGCCTTGAAACGACCAGGGAGAGGGGCTGCTCAGAATGCGCTTCAAACGCATGTTTAATGGCACTTTTGTACACGAAGCTGTAACAGAGTGAAAACAAAACTTAGCAACGACTCTATCTCCCAAAGTATTGGTGGAAAACTAACAAGTCTGACACTGTTTGAAAGCCCTGCTCTTGGGCTTTCCGAAAATACCGGTCTTGGAGCTGTGTGATAAACAGGGAGGATGCCAGGGACTGCGGAGTGAGGACACCCCGAAAATGGCCAGTACATACGGCCATGTTGTGTGTACGTCAACAATAGCCAAGGCTGCTACGTGTGTGCTGGACCAAAGCCAGCAAAAAAAAAAACCGCCGAAAAAAGAAGTCGGCAGCGCCACTGCCAATAACTCCAGAAATAATGGGGCTAGAGAGAAATTTCTTGTACCTGGAGTTAGCTGCCATAGTCTTGCATCCGAAAATTGGGTTTTCCTGGCCAGCCAGGGCTATCTTCCGCCTTGAAACGACCAGGAAGCGGTGCTGCTCAGAATGCGCTTCAAACGCCTGTCTAATGGCACTTTTGTACAAGAAGCTGTAACAGAGTGAAAACAAGACTTAGCAACGACTTTATCTCCCAAAGTATTGGTGGAAAACTAACAAGTCTGACACTGTTTGAAAGCCCTGCTCATGGGCTTTCCGAAAATACCGGTCTTGGAGCTGTCTGATAAACAGGGAGGATGCCAGGGACTGCGGAGTGAGGACACCCCGAAAATGGCCAGTACATACGGCCATGTTGTGTGTACGTCAACAATAGCCAAGGCTGCTACGTGTGTGCTGGACCAAAGCCAGCAAAAAAAAAACCGCCGAAAAAAGAAGTCGGCAGCGCCACTGCCAATAACTCCAGAAATAATGGGGCTAGAGAGAAATTTCTTGTACCTGGAGTTAGCTGCCATAGTCCTGCATCCGAAAATCGGGATTTCCCGGCCAGCCAGGGCCATCTTCCGCCTTGAAACGACCAGGGAGAGGGGCTGCTCAGAATGCGCTTCAAACGCATGTTTAATGGCACTTTTGTACACGAAGCTGTAACAGAGTGAAAAATAAACTTAGCAACGACTCTATCTCCCAAAGTATTGGTGGAAAACTAACAAGTCTGACACTGTTTGAAAGCCCTGCTCATGGGCTTTCCGAAAATACCGGTCTTGGAGCTGTGTGATAAACAGGGAGGATGCCAGGGACTGCGGAGTGAGGACACCCCGAAAATGGCCAGTACATACGGCCATGTTGTGTGTACGTCAACAATAGCCAAGGCTGCTACGTGTGTGCTTGACCAAAGCCAGCAAAAAAAAAAACGCCGAAAAAAGAAGTCGGCAGCGCCACTGCCAATAACTCCAGAAATAATGGGGCTAGAGAGAAATTTCTTGTACCTGGAGTTAGCTGCCATAGTCCTGCATCCGAAAATCGGAATTTCCCGGCCAGCCAGGGCCATCTTCCGCCTTGAAACGACCAGGGAGAGGGGCTGCTCAGAATGCGCTTCAAACGCATGTCTAATGGCACTTTTGTCAACAGAGTGAAAACAAGACTTAGCAACGACTCTATCTCCCAAAGTATTGGTGGAAAACTAACAAGTCTGACACTGTTTGAAAGCCCTGCTCATGGGCTTTCCGAAAATACCGGTCTTGGAGCTGTCTGATAAACAGGGAGGATGCCAGGGACTGCGGAGTGAGGACACCCCGAAAATGGCCAGTACATACGGCCATGTTGTGTGTACGTCAACATAAGCCAAGGCTGCTACGTGTCTGCTGGACCAAAGCCAGCAAAAAAAAAAAGCCGAAAAAAGAAGTCGGCAGCGCCACTGCCAATAACTCCAGAAATAATGGGGCTAGAGAGAAATTTCTTGTACCTGGAGTTAGCTGCCATAGTCCTGCATCCGAAAATCGGGATTTCCCGGCCAGCCAGGGCCATCTGCCGCCTTGAAACGACCAGGGAGAGGGGCTGCTCAGAATGCGCTTCAAACGCATGTCTAATGGCACTTTTGTACACGAAGCTGTAACAGAGTGAAAACAAGACTTAGCAACGACTCTATCTCCCATAGTATTGGTGGAAAACTAACAAGTCTGACACTGTTTGAAAGCCCTGCTCATGGGCTTTCCGAAAATACCGGTCTTGGAGCTGTCTGATAAACAGGGAGGATGCCAGGGACTGCGGAGTGAGGACACCCCGAAAATGGCCAGTACATACGGCCATGTTGTGTGTACGTCAACAATAGCCAAGGCTGCTACGTGTGTGCTGGACCAAAGCCAGCAAAAAAAAAAAAACGCCGAATAAAGAAGTCGGCAGCGCCACTGCCAATAACTCCAGAAATAATGGGGCTAGAGAGAAATTTGCTGTACCTGGAGTTAGCTGCCATAGTAATGCATCCGAAAATCGGGTTTTCCTGGCCAGCCAGGGCCATCTTCCGCCTTGAAACGACCAGGGAGAGGGGCTGCTCAGAATGCGCTTCAAACGCATGTCTAATGGCACTTTTGTACACGAAGCTGTAACAGAGTGAAAACAAGACTTAGCAACGACTCTATCTCCCATAGTATTGGTGGAAAACTAACAAGTCTGACACTGTTTGAAAGCCCTGCTCATGGGCTTTCCGAAAATACCGGTCTTGGAGCTGTCTGATAAACAGGGAGGATGCCAGGGACTTGGGAGTGAGGACACCCCGAAAATGGCCAGTACATACGGCCATGTTGTGTGTACGTCAACAATAGCCAAGGCTGCTACGTGTGTGCTGGACCAAAGCCAGCAAAAAAAAAAAACGCCGAAAAAAGAAGTCGGCAGCGCCACTGCCAATTACTCCAGAAATAATGGGGCTAGAGAGAAATTTGCTGTACCTGGAGTTAGCTGCCATAGTAATGCATCCGAAAATCGGGTTTTCCTGGCCAGCCAGGGCCATCTTCCGCCTTGAAACGACCAGGGAGAGGGGCTGCTCAGAATGCGCTTCAAACGCATGTTTAATGGCACTTTTGTACACGAAGCTGTAACAGAGTGAAAACAAAACTTAGCAACGACTCTATCTCCCAAAGTATTGGTGGAAAACTAACAAGTCTGACACTGTTTGAAAGCCCTGCTCTTGGGCTTTCCGAAAATACCGGTCTTGGAGCTGTGTGATAAACAGGGAGGATGCCAGGGACTGCGGAGTGAGGACACCCCGAAAATGGCCAGTACATACGGCCATGTTGTGTGTACGTCAACAATAGCCAAGGCTGCTACGTGTGTGCTGGACCAAAGCCAGCAAAAAAAAAAACCGCCGAAAAAAGAAGTCGGCAGCGCCACTGCCAATAACTCCAGAAATAATGGGGCTAGAGAGAAATTTCTTGTACCTGGAGTTAGCTGCCATAGTCTTGCATCCGAAAATTGGGTTTTCCTGGCCAGCCAGGGCTATCTTCCGCCTTGAAACGACCAGGGAGCGGTGCTGCTCAGAATGCGCTTCAAACGCCTGTCTAATGGCACTTTTGTACAAGAAGCTGTAACAGAGTGAAAACAAGACTTAGCAACGACTTTATCTCCCAAAGTATTGGTGGAAAACTAACAAGTCTGACACTGTTTGAAAGCCCTGCTCATGGGCTTTCCGAAAATACCGGTCTTGGAGCTGTGTGATAAACAGGGAGGATGCCAGGGACTGCGGAGTGAGGACACCCCGAAAATGGCCAGTACATACGGCCATGTTGTGTGTACGTCAACAATAGCCAAGGCTGCTACGTGTGTGCTGGACCAAAGCCAGCAAAAAAAAAACCGCCGAAAAAAGAAGTCGGCAGCGCCACTGCCAATAACTCCAGAAATAATGGGGCTAGAGAGAAATTTCTTGTACCTGGAGTTAGCTGCCATAGTCCTGCATCCGAAAATCGGGATTTCCCGGCCAGCCAGGGCCATCTTCCGCCTTGAAACGACCAGGGAGAGGGGCTGCTCAGAATGCGCTTCAAACGCATGTCTAATGGCACTTTTGTACACGAAGCTGTAACAGAGTGAAAACAAGACTTAGCAACGACTCTATCTCCCATAGTATTGGTGGAAAACTAACAAGTCTGACACTGTTTGAAAGCCCTGCTCATGGGCTTTCCGAAAATACCGGTCTTGGAGCTGTCTGATAAACAGGGAGGATGCCAGGGACTGCG
Organism: Marthasterias glacialis; assembly: GCA_911728455.2. Taxonomy (NCBI): domain Eukaryota; kingdom Metazoa; phylum Echinodermata; class Asteroidea; order Forcipulatida; family Asteriidae; genus Marthasterias; species Marthasterias glacialis. The sequence goes on from OU452223.1 coordinate 3,507,366, forward strand.
GAGTGAGGACACCCCGAAAATGGCCAGTACATACGGCCATGTTGTGTGTACGTCAACAATAGCCAAGGCTGCTACGTGTGTGCTGGACCAAAGCCAGCAAAAAAAAAAAACGCCGAATAAAGAAGTCGGCAGCGCCACTGCCAATAACTCCAGAAATAATGGGGCTAGAGAGAAATTTGCTGTACCTGGAGTTAGCTGCCATAGTCCCGCATCCGAAAATCGGGTTTTCCTGGCCAGCCAGGGCCATCTTCCGCCTTGAAACGACCAGGGAGAGGGGCTGCTCAGAATGCGCTTCAAACGCATGTTTAATGGCACTTTTGTACACGAAGCTGTAACAGAGTGAAAACAAAACTTAGCAACGACTCTATCTCCCAAAGTATTGGTGGAAAACTAACAAGTCTGACACTGTTTGAAAGCCCTGCTCATGGGCTTTCCGAAAATACCGGTCTTGGAGCTGTGTGATAAACAGGGAGGATGCCAGGGACTGCGGAGTGAGGACACCCCGAAAATGGCCAGTACATACGGCCATGTTGTGTGTACGTCAACAATAGCCAAGGCTGCTACGTGTGTGCTGGACCAAAGCCAGCAAAAAAAAAACCGCCGGAAAAAGAAGTCTGCAGCGGCACTGCCAATAACTCCAGAAATAATGGGGCTAGAGAGAAATTTCTTGTACCTGGAGTTAGCTGCCATGGTCCTGCATCCGAAAATTGGGTTTTCCCGGCCAGCCAGGGCCATCTTCCGCCTTGAAACGACCAGGGAGCGGTGCTGCTCAGAATGCGCTTCAAACGCATGTCTAATGGCACTTTTGTACACGAAGCTGTAACAGAGTGAAAACAAAACTTAGCAACGACTCTATCTCCCATAGTATTGGTGGAAAACTAACAAGTCTGACACTGTTTGAAAGCCCTGCTCATGGGCTTTCCGAAAATACCGGTCTTGGAGCTGTCTGATAAACAGGGAGGATGCCAGGGACTTGGGAGTGAGGACACCCCGAAAATGGCCAGTACATACGGCCATGTTGTGTGTACGTCAACAATAGCCAAGGCTGCTACGTGTGTGCTGGACCAAAGCCAGCAAAAAAAAAAACCGCCGGAAAAAGAAGTCTGCAGCGGCACTGCCAATAACTCCAGAAATAATGGGGCTAGAGAGAAATTTCTTGTACCTGGAGTTAGCTGCCATGGTCCTGCATCCGAAAATTGGGTTTTCCCGGCCAGCCAGGGCCATCTTCCGCCTTGAAACGACCAGGGAGCGGTGCTGCTCAGAATGCGCTTCAAACGCATGTCTAATGGCACTTTTGTACACGAAGCTGTAACAGAGTGAAAACAAAACTTAGCAACGACTCTATCTCCCAAAGTATTGGTGGAAAACTAACAAGTCTGACACTGTTTGAAAGCCCTGCTCATGGGCTTTCCGGAAATACCGGTCTTGGAGCTGTGTGATAAACAGGTAGGATGCCAGGGACTGCGGAGTGAGGACACCCCGAAAATGGCCAGTACATACGGCCATGTTGTGTGTACGTCAACAATAGCCAAGGCTGCTACGTGTGTGCTGGACCAAAGCCAGCAAAAAAAAAAACCGCCGAAAAAAGAAGTCGGCAGCGCCACTGCCAATAACTCCAGAAATAATGGGGCTAGAGAGAAATTTCTTGTACCTGGAGTTAGCTGCCATAGTCTTGCATCCGAAAATTGGGTTTTCCTGGCCAGCCAGGGCTATCTTCCGCCTTGAAACGACCAGGGAGCGGTGCTGCTCAGAATGCACTTCAAACGCCTGTCTAATGGCACTTTTGTACAAGAAGCTGTAACAGAGTGAAAACAAGACTTAGCAACGACTTTATCTCCCAAAGTATTGGTGGAAAACTAACAAGTCTGACACTGTTTGAAAGCCCTGCTCATGGGCTTTCCGAAAATACCGGTCTTGGAGCTGTCTGATAAACAGGGAGGATGCCAGGGACTGCGGAGTGAGGACACCCCGAAAATGGCCAGTACATACGGCCATGTTGTGTGTACGTCAACAATAGCCAAGGCTGCTACGTGTGTGCTGGACCAAAGCCAGCAAAAAAAAAACCGCCGGAAAAAGAAGTCTGCAGCGGCACTGCCAATAACTCCAGAAATAATGGGGCTAGAGAGAAATTTCTTGTACCTGGAGTTAGCTGCCATGGTCCTGCATCCGAAAATTGGGTTTTCCCGGCCAGCCAGGGCCATCTTCCGCCTTGAAACGACCAGGGAGCGGTGCTGCTCAGAATGCGCTTCAAACGCATGTCTAATGGCACTTTTGTACACGAAGCTGTAACAGAGTGAAAACAAAACTTAGCAACGACTCTATCTCCCATAGTATTGGTGGAAAACTAACAAGTCTGACACTGTTTGAAAGCCCTGCTCATGGGCTTTCCGAAAATACCGGTCTTGGAGCTGTCTGATAAACAGGGAGGATGCCAGGGACTTGGGAGTGAGGACACCCCGAAAATGGCCAGTACATACGGCCATGTTGTGTGTACGTCAACAATAGCCAAGGCTGCTACGTGTGTGCTGGACCAAAGCCAGCAAAAAAAAAAACCGCCGGAAAAAGAAGTCTGCAGCGGCACTGCCAATAACTCCAGAAATAATGGGGCTAGAGAGAAATTTCTTGTACCTGGAGTTAGCTGCCATGGTCCTGCATCCGAAAATTGGGTTTTCCCGGCCAGCCAGGGCCATCTTCCGCCTTGAAACGACCAGGGAGCGGTGCTGCTCAGAATGCGCTTCAAACGCATGTCTAATGGCACTTTTGTACACGAAGCTGTAACAGAGTGAAAACAAAACTTAGCAACGACTCTATCTCCCAAAGTATTGGTGGAAAACTAACAAGTCTGACACTGTTTGAAAGCCCTGCTCATGGGCTTTCCGGAAATACCGGTCTTGGAGCTGTGTGATAAACAGGTAGGATGCCAGGGACTGCGGAGTGAGGACACCCCGAAAATGGCCAGTACATACGGCCATGTTGTGTGTACGTCAACAATAGCCAAGGCTGCTACGTGTGTGCTGGACCAAAGCCAGCAAAAAAAAAAACCGCCGAAAAAAGAAGTCGGCAGCGCCACTGCCAATAACTCCAGAAATAATGGGGCTAGAGAGAAATTTCTTGTACCTGGAGTTAGCTGCCATAGTCTTGCATCCGAAAATTGGGTTTTCCTGGCCAGCCAGGGCTATCTTCCGCCTTGAAACGACCAGGGAGCGGTGCTGCTCAGAATGCACTTCAAACGCCTGTCTAATGGCACTTTTGTACAAGAAGCTGTAACAGAGTGAAAACAAGACTTAGCAACGACTTTATCTCCCAAAGTATTGGTGGAAAACTAACAAGTCTGACACTGTTTGAAAGCCCTGCTCATGGGCTTTCCGAAAATACCGGTCTTGGAGCTGTCTGATAAACAGGGAGGATGCCAGGGACTGCGGAGTGAGGACACCCCGAAAATGGCCAGTACATACGGCCATGTTGTGTGTACGTCAACAATAGCCAAGGCTGCTACGTGTGTGCTGGACCAAAGCCAGCAAAAAAAAAAAACCGAAAAAAGAAGTCGGCAGCGCCACTGCCAATAACTCCAGAAATAATGGGGCTAGAGAGAAATTTCTTGTACCTGGAGTTAGCTGCCATAGTCCTGCATCCGAAAATCGGGATTTCCCGGCCAGCCAGGGCCATCTTCCGCCTTGAAACGACCAGGGAGAGGGGCTGCTCAGAATGCGCTTCAAACGCATGTCTAATGGCACTTTTGTACACGAAGCTGTAACAGAGTGAAAACAAGACTTAGCAACGACTCTATCTCCCAAAGTATTGGTGGAAAACTAACAAGTCTGACACTGTTTGAAAGCCCTGCTCATGGGCTTTCCGAAAATACCGGTCTTGGAGCTGTCTGATAAACAGGGAGGATGCCAGGGACTGCGGAGTGAGGACACCCCGAAAATGGCCAGTACATACGGCCATGTTGTGTGTACGTCAACAATAGCCAAGGCTGCTACGTGTCTGCTGGACCAAAGCCAGCAAAAAAAAAAACGCCGAAAAAAGAAGTCGGCAGCGCCACTGCCAATAACTCCAGAAATAATGGGGCTAGAGAGAAATTTCTTGTACCTGGAGTTAGCTGCCATAGTCTTGCATCCGAAAATTGGGTTTTCCTGGCCAGCCAGGGCTATCTTCCGCCTTGAAACGACCAGGGAGCGGTGCTGCTCAGAATGCGCTTCAAACGCCTGTCTAATGGCACTTTTGTACAAGAAGCTGTAACAGAGTGAAAACAAGACTTAGCAACGACTCTATCTCCCAAAGTATTGGTGGAAAACTAACAAGTCTGACACTGTTTGAAAGCCCTGCTCATGGGTTTTCCGAAAATACCGGTCTTGGAGCTGTCTGATAAACAGGGAGGATGCCAGGGACTGCGGAGTGAGGACACCCCGAAAATGGCCAGTACATACGGCCATGTTGTGTGTACGTCAACAATAGCCAAGGCTGCTACGTGTGTGCTGGACCAAAGCCAGCAAAAAAAAAAACCAAAAAAAGAAGTCGCCAGCGCCACTGCCAATAACTCCAGAAATAATGGGGCTAGAGAGAAATTTCTTGTACCTGGAGTTAGCTGCCATAGTCCTGCATCCGAAAATCGGGATTTCCCGGCCAGCCAGGGCCATCTTCCGCCTTGAAACGACCAGGGAGAGGGGCTGCTCAGAATGCGCTTCAAACGCATGTCTAATGGCACTTTTGTACACGAAGCTGTAACAGAGTGAAAACAAGACTTAGCAACGACTCTATCTCCCATAGTATTGGTGGAAAACTAACAAGTCTGACACTGTTTGAAAGCCCTGCTCATGGGCTTTCCGAAAATACCGGTCTTGGAGCTGTCTGATAAACAGGGAGGATGCCAGGGACTGCGGAGTGAGGACACCCCGAAAATGGCCAGTACATACGGCCATGTTGTGTGTACGTCAACAATAGCCAAGGCTGCTACGTGTGTGCTGGACCAAAGCCAGCAAAAAAAAAAACCGCCGAAAAAAGAAGTCGGCAGCGCCACTGCCAATAACTCCAGAAATAATGGGGCTAGAGAGAAATTTGCTGTACCTGGAGTTAGCTGCCATAGTAATGCATCCGAAAATCGGGTTTTCCTGGCCAGCCAGGGCCATCTTCCGCCTTGAAACGACCAGGGAGAGGGGCTGCTCAGAATGCGCTTCAAACGCATGTTTAATGGCACTTTTGTACACGAAGCTGTAACAGAGTGAAAACAAGACTTAGCAACGACTCTATCTCCCAAAGTATTGGTGGAAAACTAACAAGTCTGACACTGTTTGAAAGCCCTGCTCATGGGCTTTCCGAAAATACCGGTCTTGGAGCTGTGTGATAAACAGGTAGGATGCCAGGGACTGCGGAGTGAGGACACCCCGAAAATGGCCAGTACATACGGCCATGTTGTGTGTACGTCAACAATAGCCAAGGGTGCTACGTGTGTGCTGGACCGAAGCCAGCAAAAAAATAAATAAATAAATAAACGCCGAAAAAAGAAGTCGGCAGCGCCACTGGCAATAACTCCAGAAAAAAAAGCCTAGAGAGAAATTACTTGTACCTGGAGTTAGCTGCCATAGTCTTGCATCCGAAAATCGGGTTTTCCTGGCCAGCCAGGGCCATCTTCCGCCTTGAAACGACCAGGGAGCGGGGCTACTCAGAATGCGCTTCAAACGCATGTCTAATGGCACTTTTGTACACGAAGCTGTAACAGAGTGAAAACAAGACTTAGCAACGACTCTATCTCCCAAAGTATTGGCGGGAAACTAACAAGTCTGACACTGTTAGAAAGCCCTGCTCATGGGCTTTCCGGAAATACCGGTCTTGGAGCTGTGTGATAAACAGGGAGGATGCCAGGGACTGCGGAGTGAGGACACCCCGAAAATGGCCAGTACATACGGCCATGTTGTGTGTACGTCAACAATAGCCAAGGCTGCTACGTGTGTGCTGGACCAAAGCCAGCAAAAAAAAAAAAAAAAAAAAAAAGAAGTCGGCAGCGCCACTGCCAATAACTCCAGAAATAATGGGGCTAAAGAGAAATTTCTTGTACCTGGAGTTAGCTGCCATAGTCCTGCATCCGAAAATCGGGATTTCCCGGCCAGCCAGGGCCATCTTCCGCCTTGAAACGACCAGGGAGAGGGGCTGCTCAGAATGCGCTTCAAACGCATGTCTAATGGCACTTTTGTACACGAAGCTGTAACAGAGTGAAAACAAGACTTAGCAACGACTCTATCTCCCATAGTATTGGTGGAAAACTAACAAGTCTGACACTGTTTGAAAGCCCTGCTCATGGGCTTTCCGAAAATACCGGTCTTGGAGCTGTCTGATAAACAGGGAGGATGCCAGGGACTGCGGAGTGAGGACACCCCGAAAATGGCCAGTACATACGGCCATGTTGTGTGTACGTCAACAATAGCCAAGGCTGCTACGTGTGTGCTGGACCAAAGCCAGCAAAAAAAAAAAAAACGCCGAAAAAAGAAGTCGGCAGCGCCACTGCCAATAACTCCAGAAATAATGGGGCTAGAGAGAAATTTGCTGTACCTGGAGTTAGCTGCCATAGTAATGCATCTGAAAATCGGGTTTTCCTGGCCAGCCAGGGCCATGTTCCGCCTTGAAACGACCAGGGAGAGGGGCTGCTCAGAATGCGCTTCAAACGCATGTTTAATGGCACTTTTGTACACGAAGCTGTAACAGAGTGAAAACAAAACTTAGCAACGACTCTATCTCCCAAAGTATTGGTGGAAAACTAACAAGTCTGACACTGTTTGAAAGCCCTGCTCATGGGCTTTCCGGAAATACCGGTCTTGGAGCTGTGTGATAAACAGGTAGGATGCCAGGGACTGCGGAGTGAGGACACCCCGAAAATGGCCAGTACATACGGCCATGTTGTGTGTACGTCAACAATAGCCAAGGCTGCTACGTGTGTGCTGGACCGAAGCCAGCAAAAAAATAAATAAATAAATAAACGCCGAAAAAAGAAGTCGGCAGCGCCACTGGCAATAACTCCAGAAAAAAAAGCCTAGAGAGAAATTACTTGTACCTGGAGTTAGCTGCCATAGTCTTGCATCCGAAAATCGGGTTTTCCTGGCCAGCCAGGGCCATCTTCCGCCTTGAAACGACCAGGGAGCGGGGCTACTCAGAATGCGCTTCAAACGCATGTCTAATGGCACTTTTGTACACGAAGCTGTAACAGAGTGAAAACAAGACTTAGCAACGACTCTATCTCCCAAAGTATTGGCGGGAAACTAACAAGTCTGACACTGTTAGAAAGCCCTGCTCATGGGCTTTCCGGAAATACCAGTCTTGGAGCTGTGTGATAAACAGGGAGGATGGCAGGGACTGCGGAGTGAGGACACCCCGAAAATGGCCAGTACATACGGCCATGTTGTGTGTACGTGAACAATAGCCAAGGCTGCTACGTGTGTGCTGGACCGAAGCCAGCAAAAAAAAAAAAAATAAATAAACGCCGAAAAAAGAAGTCGGCAGCGCCACTGGCAATAACTCCAGAAAAAAAAAGCCTAGAGAGAAATTACTTGTACCTGGAGTTAGCTGCCATAGTCTTGCATCCGAAAATCGGGTTTTCCTGGCCAGCCAGGGCCATCTTGCGCCTTGAAACGACCAGGGAGCGGGGCTACTCAGAATGCGCTTCAAACGCATGTCTAATGGCACTTTTGTACACGAAGCTGTAACAGAGTGAAAACAAGACTTAGCAACGACTTTATCTCACAAAGTATTGGCGGGAAACTAACAAGTTTGACACTGTTGGAAAGCCCTGCTCATGGGCTTTCCGAAAATATCGGTCTTGGAGCTGTGGGATAAACAGAGGATGCCAGGGACTGCGGAGTGAGGACACCCTGAAAATGGCCAGTACATACGGCCATGGTGTGTGTACGTCAACAATAGCCAAGGCTGCTACGTGTGTGCTGGACCAAAGCCAGCAAAAAAAAAACGCCGAAAAAAGAAGTCGTCAGCGCCACTGCCAATAACTCAAGAATTAATGGGGCTAGAGAGAAGTTTCTTGTACCTGGAGTTAGCTGCCATAGTCCTGCATCCGAAAATCGGGTTTTCCCGGCCAGCCAGGGCCATCTTCCGCCTTGAAACGACCAGGGAGCGGGGCTTCTCAGAATGCGCTTCAAACGCATGTCTAATGGCACTTTTGTACACGAAGCTGTAACAGAGTGAAAACAAGACTTAGCAACGACTCTATCTCCCAAAGTATTGGTGGAAAACTGACAAGTCTGACACTGTTGGAAAACCCTGCTCATGGGCTTTCCGAAAATACCGGTCTCGGAGCTGTGTGATAAACAGGGACGATGCCAGGGACTGCGGAGTGAGGACACCCCGAAAATGGCCAGTACATACGGCCATGTTGTGTGTACGTCAACAATAGCCAAGGCTGCTACGTGTGTGCTGGACCAAAGCCAGCAAAAAAAAAAAAAAAACGCCGAAAAAAGAAGTCGACAGCGCCACTGCCAATAACTCCAGAAATAATGGGGCTAGAGAGAAATTTCTTGTACCTGGAGTTAGCTACCATAGTCCTGCATCCGAAAATCGGGTTTTCCTGGCCAGCCAGGGCCATCTTCCGCCTTGAAACGACCAGGGAGAGGGGCTGCTCAGAATGCGCTTCAAACGCATGTCTAATGGCACTTTTGTACACGAAGCTGTAACAGAGTGAAAACAAGACTTAGCAACGACTCTATCTCCTAAAGTATTGGTGGAAAACTGACAAGTCCGACACTGTTGGAAAGCCCTGCTCATGGGCTTTCCGAAAATACCGGTCTCGGAGCTGTGGGATAAACAGAGGATGCCAGGGACTGCGGAGTGAGGACACCCTGAAAATGGCCAGTACATACGGCCATGGTGTGTGTACGTCAACAATAGCCAAGGCTGCTACGTGTGTGCTGGACCAAAGCCAGCAAAAAAAAAACGCCGAAAAAAGAAGTCGTCAGCGCCACTGCCAATAACTCAAGAATTAATGGGGCTAGAGAGAAGTTTCTTGTACCTGGAGTTAGCTGCCATAGTCCTGCATCCGAAAATTGGGTTTTCCCGGCCAGCCAGGGCCATCTTCCGCCTTGAAACGACCAGGGAGCGGGGCTTCTCAGAATGCGCTTCAAACGCATGTCTAATGGCACTTTTGTACACGAAGCTGTAACAGAGTGAAAACAAGACTTAGCAACGACTCTATCTCCCAAAGTATTGGTGGAAAACTGACAAGTCTGACACTGTTGGAAAACCCTGCTCATGGGCTTTCCGAAAATACCGGTCTCGGAGCTGTGTGATAAACAGGGAGGATGCCAGGGACTGCGGAGTGAGGACACCCCGAAAATGGCCAGTACATACGGCCATGTTGTGTGTACGTCAACAATAGCCAAGGCTGCTACGTGTGTGCTGGACCAAAGCCAGCAAAAAAAAAAAAAAACGCCGAAAAAAGAAGTCGACAGCGCCACTGCCAATAACTCCAGAAATAATGGGGCTAGAGAGAAATTTCTTGTACCTGGAGTTAGCTACCATAGTCCTGCATCCGAAAATCGGGTTTTCCTGGCCAGCCAGGGCCATCTTCCGCCTTGAAACGACCAGGGAGAGGGGCTGCTCAGAATGCGCTTCAAACGCATGTCTAATGGCACTTTTGTACACGAAGCTGTAACAGAGTGAAAACAAGACTTAGCAACGACTCTATCTCCTAAAGTATTGGTGGAAAACTGACAAGTCCGACACTGTTGGAAAGCCCTGCTCATGGGCTTTCCGAAAATACCGGTCTCGGAGCTGTGTGATAAACAGGGAGGATGCCAGGGACTGCGGAGTGAGGACACCCCGAAAATGGCCAGTACATACGGCCATGTTGTGTGTACGTCAACAATAGCCAAGGCTGCTACGTGTGTGCTGGACCGAAGCCAGCAAAAAAAAAAAAAAATAAATAAACGCCGAAAAAAGAAGTCGGCAGCGCCACTGGCAATAACTCCAGAAAAAAAAGCCTAGAGAGAAATTACTTGTACCTGGAGTTAGCTGCCATAGTCTTGCATCCGAAAATCGGGTTTTCCTGGCCAGCCAGGGCCATCTTCCGCCTTGAAACGACCAGGGAGCGGGGCTACTCAGAATGCGCTTCAAACGCATGTCTAATGGCACTTTTGTACACGAAGCTGTAACAGAGTGAAAACAAGACTTAGCAACGACTTTATCTCCCAAAGTATTGGCGGGAAACTAACAAGTTTGACACTGTTGGAAAGCCCTGCTCATGGGCTTTCCGAAAATATCGGTCTTGGAGCTGTGGGATAAACAGAGGATGCCAGGGACTGCGGAGTGAGGACACCCTGAAAATGGCCAGTACATACGGCCATGGTGTGTGTACGTCAACAATAGCCAAGGCTGCTACGTGTGTGCTGGACCAAAGCCAGCAAAAAAAAAACGCCGAAAAAAGAAGTCGTCAGCGCCACTGCCAATAACTCAAGAATTAATGGGGCTAGAGAGACGTTTCTTGTACCTGGAGTTAGCTGCCATAGTCCTGCATCCGAAAATCGGGTCTTCCTGGCCAGCCAGGGCCATCTTCCGCCTTGAAACGACCAGGGAGCGGGGCTTCTCAGAATGCGCTTCAAACGCATGTCTAATGGCACTTTTGTACACGAAGCTGTAACAGAGTGAAAACAAGACTTAGCAACGACTCTATCTCCCAAAGTATTGGTGGAAAACTGACAAGTCTGACACTGTTGGAAAACCCTGCTCATGGGCTTTCCGAAAATACCGGTCTCGGAGCTGTGTGATAAACAGGGAGGATGCCAGGGACTGCGGAGTGAGGACACCCCGAAAATGGCCAGTACATACGGCCATGTTGTGTGTACGTCAACAATAGCCAAGGCTGCTACGTGTGTGCTGGACCAAAGCCAGCAAAAAAAAAAAAAAAACGCCGAAAAAAGAAGTCGACAGCGCCACTGCCAATAACTCCAGAAATAATGGGGCTAGAGAGAAATTTCTTGTACCTGGAGTTAGCTACCATAGTCCTGCATCCGAAAATCGGGTTTTCCTGGCCAGCCAGGGCCATCTTCCGCCTTGAAACGACCAGGGAGAGGGGCTGCTCAGAATGCGCTTCAAACGCATGTCTAATGGCACTTTTGTACACGAAGCTGTAACAGAGTGAAAACAAGACTTAGCAACGACTCTATCTCCTAAAGTATTGGTGGAAAACTGACAAGTCTGACACTGTTGGAAAGCCCTGCTCATGGGCTTTCCGAAAATACCGGTCTTGGAGCTGTGTGATAAACAGGGAGGATGCCAGGGACTGCGGAGTGAGGACACCCCGAAAATGGCCAGTACATTCGGCCATGTTGTGTGTACGTCAACAATAGCCAAGGCTGCTACGTGTGTGCTGGACCAAAGCCAGCAAAAAAAAAAAAAAAAAAAAAAAAAAAGTCGGCAGCGCCACTGCCAATAACTCCAGAAATAATGGGGCTAAAGAGAAATTTATTTTACCTGGAGTTAGCTGCCATAGTCCTGCATCCGAAATCGGGTTTTCCCGGCCAGCCAGGGCCATCTTCAGCCTTGAAACGACCAGGGAGCGGGCTGCTCAGAATGCGCTTCAAACGCATGCCTAATGGCACTTTTGTACACGAAGCTGTAACAGAGTGAAAACAAGACTTAGCAACGACTCTATCTCCCAAAGTATTGGTGGAAAACTGACAAGTCTGACACTGTTGGAAAGCCCTGCTCATGGGCTTTCCGAAAATACCGGTCTTGGAGCTGTGTGATAAACAGGGAGGATGCCAGGGACTGCGGAGTGAGGACACCCCGAAAATGGCCAGTACATACGGCCATGTTGTGTGTACGTCAACAATAGCCAAGGCTGCTACGTGTGTGCTGGACCAAAGCCAGCAAAAAAAAAACGCCGAAAAAAAGAAGTCGGCAGCGCCACTGCCAATAACTCCAGAAAAAATGGGGCTAGAGAGAAATTTCTTGTACCTGGAGTTAGCTGCCATAGTCCTGCATCCGAAAATCGGGTTTTCCCGGCCAGCCAGGGCCATCTTCCGCCTTGAAACGACCAGGGAGCGGGGCTGCTCACAATGTGCTTCAAACGCATGTCTAATGGCTCTTTTGTACACAAAGCTGTAACAGAGTGAAAACAAGACTTAGCAACTACTCTATCTCCCAAAGTATTGGTGGAAAACTGACAAGTCTGACACTGTTGGAAAACCCTGCTCATGGGCTTTCCGAAAATACCGGTCTCGGAGCTGTGTGATAAACAGGGAGGATGCCAGGGACTGCGGAGTGAGGACACCCCGAAAATGGCCAGTACATACGGCCATGTTGTGTGTACGTCAACAATAGCCAAGGCTGCTACGTGTGTGCTGGACCAAAGCCAGCAAAAAAAAAAAAAACGCCGAAAAAAGAAGTCGGCAGCGCCACTGCCAATAACTCCAGAAATAATGGGGCTAGAGAGAAATTTCTTGTACCTGGAGTTAGCTGCCATAGTCCTGCATCCGAAAATCGGGTTTTCCTGGCCAGCCAGGGCCATCTTCCGCCTTGAAACGACCAGGGAGAGGGGCTGCTCAGAATGCGCTTCAAACGCCTGTCTAATGGCACTTTTGTACACGAAGCTGTAACAGAGTGAAAACAAGACTTAGCAACGACTCTATCTCCTAAAGTATTGGTGGAAAACTGACAAGTCTGACACTGTTGGAAAGCCCTGCTCATGGGCTTTCCGAAAATACCGGTCTTGGAGCTGTGTGATAAACAGGGAGGATGCCAGGGACTGCGGAGTGAGGACACCCCGAAAATGGCCAGTACATACGGCCATGTTGTGTGTACGTCAACAATAGCCAAGGCTGCTACGTGTGTGCTGGACCAAAGCCAGCAAAAAAAAAACGCCGAAAAAAGAAGTGGGCCGCGCCACTGCCAATAACTCCAGAAATAATGGGGCTAAAGAGAAATTTCTTGTACATGGAGTTAGCTGCCATAGTCCTGCATCCGAAAATCGGGTTTTCCCGGCCAGCCAGGGCCATCTTCCGCCTTGAAACGACCAGGGAGCGGGGCTGCTCAGAATGCGCTTCAAACGCATGTCTAATGGCACTTTTGTACACGAAGCTGTAACAGAGTGAAAACAAGACTTAGCAACGACTCTATCTCCCAAAGTATTGGTGGAAAACTAACAAGTCTAACTCTGTTGGAAAGCCCTGCTCATGGGCTTTCCGAAAATACCGGTCTTGGAGCTGTGTGATAAACAGGGAGGATGCCAGGGACTGCGGAGTGAGGACACCCCGAAAATGGCCAGTACATACGGCCATGTTGTGTGTACGTCAACAATAGCCAAGGCTGCTACGTGTGTGCTGGACCGAAGCCAGTAAAAAAAAAAAAACCGCCCAAAAAAGAAGTCGGCAGCGCCACTGCCAATAACTCCAGAAATAATGGGGCTAGAGAGAAATTTCTTGTACATGGAGTTAGCTGCCATAGTCCTGCATCCGGAAATCTGGTTTTCCCGGCCAGCCAGGGCCATCTTCCGCTTTGAAACGACCAGGGAGCGGGGCTGCTCAGAATGCCCTTTAAACGCCTGTCTAATGGCACTTTTGTACACGAAGCTGTAACAGAGTGAAAACAAGACTTAGCAACGACTCTATCTCCCAAAGTATTGGTGGAAAACTGACAAGTCTGACACTGTTGGAAAGCCCTGCTCATGGGCTTTCCGAAAATACCGGTCTTGGAGCTGTGTGATAAACAGGGAGGATGCCAAGGACCGCGGAGTGAGGACACCCCGAAAATGGCCAGTACATACGGCCATGTTGTGTGTACGTCAACAATAGCCAAGGCTGGACCAAAGCCAGCAAAAAAAAAAAAAAAAGAAAAAAAAAAAACGTCGGCAGCGCCACTGCCAATAACTCCAGAAATAATGGGGCTAGAGAGAAATGTCTTGTACCTGGAGTTAGCTGCCATAGTCCTGCATCCGAAATTCGGGTTTTTCCGGCCAGCCAGGGCCATCTTCCGCCTTGAAACGACCAGGGAGAGGGGCTGCTCAGAATGCGCTTCAAACGCATGTCTAATGGCACTTTTGTACACGAAGCTGTAACAGAGTGAAAACAAGACTTAGCAACGACTCTATCTCCCAAAGTATTGGTGGAAAACTAACAAGTCTGACACTGTTTGAAAGCCCTGCTCATGGGCTTTCCAAAAAAATACCGGTCTTGGAGCTGTGTGATAAACAGGGAGGATGCCAGGGACTGCGGAGTGAGGACACCCCAAAAATGGCCAGTACATACGGCCATGTTGTGTGTACGTCAACAATAGCCAAGGCTGCTACATGTGTGCTGGACATAAGCCAGCAAAAAAAAAAAAAACGTCGAAAAAAGAAGTCGGCAGCGCCACTGCCAATAACTCCAGAAATAATGGGGCTAGAGAGAAATTTCTTGTACCTGGAGTTAGCTGCCATAGTCCTGCATCCGAAAATCGGGTTTTCCGGGCCAGCCAGGGCCATCTTCCGCTTTGAAACGACCAGGGAGCGGGGCTGCTCAGAATGCGCTTCAAACGCATGTCTAATGGTACTTTTGTACACGAAGCTGTAACAGAGTGAAAACAAGACTGAGCAACGACTCTATCTCCCAAAGTATTGGTGGAAAACTAACAAGTCTGACACTTTTGGAAAGCCCTGCTCATGGGCTTTCCGAAAATACCGGTCTTGGAGCTGTGGGATAAACAGGGAGGATGCCAGGGACTGCGGAATGAGGACACCCCGAAAATGGCCAGTACATACGGCCATGGTGTGTGTACGTCAACAATAGCCAAGGCTGCTACGTGTGTGCTGGACCGAAGCCAGCAAAAAAAAAAAAAAAAAAAACCGCCGGAAAAAGAAGTCTGCAGCGGCACTGCCAATAACTCCAGAAATAATGGGGCTAGAGAGAAATTTCTTGTACCTGGAGTTAGCTGCCATGGTCCTGCATCCGAAAATTGGGTTTTCCCGGCCAGCCAGGGCCATCTTCCGCCTTGAAACGACCAGGGAGCGGGGCTGCTCAGAATGCGCTTCAAACGCATGTCTAATGGCACTTTTGTACACGAAGCTGTAACAGAGTGAAAACAAGACTTAGCAACGACTCTATCTCCCAAAGTATTGGTGGAAAACTAACAAGTCTGACACTGTTTGAAAGCCCTGCTCATGGGCTTTCCAAAAAAATACCGGTCTTGGAGCTGTGTGATAAACAGGGAGGATGCCAGGGACTGCGGAGTGAGGACACCCCGAAAATGGCCAGTACATACGGCCATGTTGTGTGTACGTCAACAATAGCCAAGGCTGCTACGTGTGTGCTGGACCGAAGCCAGCAAAAAAAAAAAAAAAAAAAAAAAAAAGAAGTCGGCAGCGCCACTGCCAATAACTCCAGAAATAATGGGGCTAGAGAGAAATTTCTTGTACCTGGAGTTAGCTGCCATAGTCCTGCATCCGGAAATTTGGTTTTCCCGGCCAGCCAGGGCCATCTTCCGCTTTGAAACGACCAGGGAGCGGGGCTGCTCAGAATGCCCTTTAAACGCATGTCTAATGGCACTTTTGTACACGAAGCTGTAACAGAGTGAAAACAAGAGTTAGCAACGACTCTATCTCCCAAAGTATTGGTAGAAAACTGACAAGTCTGACACTGTTGGAAAGCCCTGCTCATGGGCTTTCCGAAAATACTGGTCTTGGAGCTGTGTGATAAACAGGGAGGATGCCAGGGACTGCGGAGTGAGGACACCCCGAAAATGGCCAGTACATACAACCATGTTGTGTGTACGTCAACAATAGCCAAGGCGGGACAAAAGAAAAAAAAAAAAAAAAAAAAAAAAAAAAAAGAAGTCGGCAGCACCACTGCCAATAACTCCAGAAATAATTGGGCTAGAGATAAATTTCTTGTACCTGGAGTTAGCTGCCATAGTCCTGCATCCGAAAATCAGGTTTTCCCGGCCAGCCAGGGTCATCTTCCGCCTTGAAACGACCAGGGAGAGGGGCTGCTCAGAATGCGCTTCAAATGCATGTCTAATGGCACTTTTGTACACAAAGCTGTAACAGAGTGAAAACAAGACTTAGCAACGACTCTATCTCCCAAAGTATTGGTGGAAAACTAACAAGTCTGACACTGTTTGAAAGCCCTGCTCATGGGCTTTCCAAAAAAATACCGGTCTTGGAGCTGTGTGATAAACAGGGAGGATGCCAGGGACTGCGGAGTGAGGACACCCCGAAAATGGCCAGTATATACGGCCATGTTGTGTGTACGTCAACAATAGCCAAGGCTGCTACATGTGTGCTGGACATAAGCCAGCAAAAAAAAAAAAAAACGCCGAAAAAAGAAGTCGGCAGCGCCACTGCCAATAACTCCAGAAATAATGGGGCTAGAGAGAAATTTCTTGTACCTGGAGTTAGCTGCCATAGTCCTGCATCCAAAAATTGGGTTTTCCCGGCCAGCCAGGGCCATCTTCCGCTTTGAAACGACCAGGGAGCGGGGCTGCTCAGAATGCCCTTTAAACGCATGTCTAATGGCACTTTTGTACACGAAGCTGTAACAGAGTGAAAACAAGACTTAGCACAACTCTATCTCCCAAAGTATTGGTGGAAATCTGACAAGTCTGACACTGTTGGAAAGCCCTGCTCATGGGCTTTTCGAAAATACTGGTCTTGGAGCTGTGTGATAAACAGGGAGGATGCCAGGGACTGCGGAGTGAGGACACCCCGAAAATGGCCAGTACATACGGCCATGTTGTGTGTACGTCAACAATAGCCAAGGCTGGACCAAAGCCAGCAAAAAAAAAAAATAAATAAAAAAAAGAAGTCGGCAGCGGCACTGCCAATAACTCCAGAAATAATGGGGCTAGAAAGAAATTTCTTGTACCTGGAGTTAGCTGCCATAGTCCTGCATCCGTAAATCGGGTTTTCCCGGCCAGCCAGGGCCATCTTCCGCCTTGAAACGACCAGGGAGAGGGGCTGCTCAGAATGCGCTTCAAATGCATTTCTAATGGCACTTTTGTACACGAAGCTGTAACAGAGTGAAAACAAGACTTAGCAACGACTCTATCTCCCAAAGTATTGGTGGAAAACTGACAAGTCTGACACTGTTGGAAAGCCCTGCTCATGGGCTTTCCGAAAATACTGGTCTTGGAGCTGTGTGATAAACAGGGAGGATGCCAGGGACTGCGGAGTGAGGACACCCCGAAAATGGCCAGTACATAAGGCCATGTTGTGTGTACGTCAACAATAGCCAAGGCTGCTACGTGTGTGCTGGACCGAAGCCAGCAAAAAAAAAAAAAAAAAAAACCGCCGGAAAAAGAAGTCGGCAGCAGCACTGCCAATAACTCCAGAAATAATGGGGCTAGAGAGAAATTTCTTGTACCTGGAGTTAGCTGCCATGGTCCTGCATCCGAAAATTGGGTTTTCCCGGCCAGCCAGGGCCATCTTCCGCCTTGAAACGACCAGGGAGCGGGGCTGCTCACAATGTGCTTCAAACGCATGTCTAATGGCACTTTTGTACACGAAGCTGTAACAGAGTGAAAACAAGACTTAGCAACGACTCTATCTCCCAAAGTATTGGTGGAAAACTAACAAGTCTGACACTGTTTGAAAGCCCTGCTCATGGGCTTTCCAAAAAAATACCGGTCTTGGAGCTGTGTGATAAACAGGGAGGATGCCAGGGACTGCGGAGTGAGGACACCCCGAAAATGGCCAGTACATACGGCCATGTTGTGTGTACGTCAACAATAGCCAAGGCTGCTACGTGTGTGCTGGACCGAAGCCAGCAAAAAAAAAAAAAAAAAAAAAAAAAAGAAGTCGGCAGCGCCACTGCCAATAACTCCAGAAATAATGGGGCTAGAGAGAAATTTCTTGTACCTGGAGTTAGCTGCCATAGTCCTGCATCCGGAAATTTGGTTTTCCCGGCCAGCCAGGGCCATCTTCCGCTTTGAAACGACCAGGGAGCGGGGCTGCTCAGAATGCCCTTTAAACGCATGTCTAATGGCACTTTTGTACACGAAGCTGTAACAGAGTGAAAACAAGAGTTAGCAACGACTCTATCTCCCAAAGTATTGGTAGAAAACTGACAAGTCTGACACTGTTGGAAAGCCCTGCTCATGGGCTTTCCGAAAATACTGGTCTTGGAGCTGTGTGATAAACAGGGAGGATGCCAGGGACTGCGGAGTGAGGACACCCCGAAAATGGCCAGTACATACAACCATGTTGTGTGTACGTCAACAATAGCCAAGGCTGGACCAAAGCCAGCAAAAAAAAAAAAAAAAAAAAAAAAAAGAAGTCGGCAGCACCACTGCCAATAACTCCAGAAATAATTGGGCTAGAGATAAATTTCTTGTACCTGGAGTTAGCTGCCATAGTCCTGCATCCGAAAATCAGGTTTTCCCGGCCAGCCAGGGTCATCTTCCGCCTTGAAACGACCAGGGAGAGGGGCTGCTCAGAATGCGCTTCAAATGCATGTCTAATGGCACTTTTGTACACAAAGCTGTAACAGAGTGAAAACAAGACTTAGCAACGACTCTATCTCCCAAAGTATTGGTGGAAAACTAACAAGTCTGACACTGTTTGAAAGCCCTGCTCATGGGCTTTCCAAAAAAATACCGGTCTTGGAGCTGTGTGATAAACAGGGAGGATGCCAGGGACTGCGGAGTGAGGACACCCCGAAAATGGCCAGTACATACGGCCATGTTGTGTGTACGTCAACAATAGCCAAGGCTGCTACATGTGTGCTGGACATAAGCCAGCAAAAAAAAAAAAAAACGCCGAAAAAAGAAGTCGGCAGCGCCACTGCCAATAACTCCAGAAATAATGGGGCTAGAGAGAAATTTCTTGTACCTGGAGTTAGCTGCCATAGTCCTGCATCCAAAAATTGGGTTTTCCCGGCCAGCCAGGGCCATCTTCCGCTTTGAAACGACCAGGGAGCGGGGCTGCTCAGAATGCCCTTTAAACGCATGTCTAATGGCACTTTTGTACACGAAGCTGTAACAGAGTGAAAACAAGACTTAGCACAACTCTATCTCCCAAAGTATTGGTGGAAATCTGACAAGTCTGACACTGTTGGAAAGCCCTGCTCATGGGCTTTTCGAAAATACTGGTCTTGGAGCTGTGTGATAAACAGGGAGGATGCCAGGGACTGCGGAGTGAGGACACCCCGAAAATGGCCAGTACATACGGCCATGTTGTGTGTACGTCAACAATAGCCAAGGCTGGACCAAAGCCAGCAAAAAAAAAAAATAAATAAAAAAAAGAAGTCGGCAGCGGCACTGCCAATAACTCCAGAAATAATGGGGCTAGAAAGAAATTTCTTGTACCTGGAGTTAGCTGCCATAGTCCTGCATCCGTAAATCGGGTTTTCCCGGCCAGCCAGGGCCATCTTCCGCCTTGAAACGACCAGGGAGAGGGGCTGCTCAGAATGCGCTTCAAATGCATTTCTAATGGCACTTTTGTACACGAAGCTGTAACAGAGTGAAAACAAGACTTAGCAACGACTCTATCTCCCAAAGTATTGGTGGAAAACTGACAAGTCTGACACTGTTGGAAAGCCCTGCTCATGGGCTTTCCGAAAATACTGGTCTTGGAGCTGTGTGATAAACAGGGAGGATGCCAGGGACTGCGGAGTGAGGACACCCCGAAAATGGCCAGTACATAAGGCCATGTTGTGTGTACGTCAACAATAGCCAAGGCTGCTACGTGTGTGCTGGACCGAAGCCAGCAAAAAAAAAAAAAAAAAAAACCGCCGGAAAAAGAAGTCGGCAGCAGCACTGCCAATAACTCCAGAAATAATGGGGCTAGAGAGAAATTTCTTGTACCTGGAGTTAGCTGCCATGGTCCTGCATCCGAAAATTGGGTTTTCCCGGCCAGCCAGGGCCATCTTCCGCCTTGAAACGACCAGGGAGCGGGGCTGCTCACAATGTGCTTCAAACGCATGTCTAATGGCTCTTTTGTACACAAAGCTGTAACAGAGTGAAAACAAGACTTAGCAACTACTCTATCTCCCAAAGTTTTGGTGGAAAACTGACAAGTCTGACACTGTTGGAAAGCCCTGCTCATGGGCTTTCCGAAAATCCCGGTTTTGGAGCTGTGGGATAAACAGGGAGGATGCCAAGGACTGCAGAATGAGGACACCCCGAAAATGGCCAGTACATACGGCCATGTTGTGTGTACGTCAACAATAGCCAAGGCTGGACCAAAGCCAGCAAAAAAAAAAAAAAAAGAAAAAAAAAAGAAGTCGGCAGCGCCACTGCCAATAACTCCAGAAATAATGGGGCTAGAGAGAAATTTCTTGTACATGGAGTTAGCTGCCGTAGTCCTACATCCGAAAATCGGGTTTTCCCGGCCAGCCAGGGCCATCTTCCGCCTTGAAACGACCAGGGAGCGGGCCTGCTCAGAATGCGCTTCAAACGCATGTCTAATGGCACTTTTGTACACAAAGCTGTAACAGAGTGAAAACAAGACTTAGCAACTACTCTATTTCCCAAAGTATTGGTGGAAAACTGACAAGTCTGACACTGTTGGAAAGCCCTGCTCATGGGCTTTCCGTAAATACCGGTCTTGGAGCTGTGTGATAAACAGGAAGGATGCCAGGGACTGCGGAGTGAGGACACCCCGAAAATGGCAAGTACATACGGCCATGTTGTGTGTACGTCAACAATAGCCAAGGCTGCTACGTGTGTGCTGGACCGAAGCCAGCAAAAAAATAAATAAATAAATAAACGCCGAAAAAAGAAGTCGGCAGCGCCACTGCCAATAACTCCAGAAATAATGGGGCTAGAAAGAAATTTCTTGTACCTGGAGTTAGCTGCCATAGTCCTGCATCCGAAAATCGGGTTATCCCGGCCAGCCAGGGCCATCTTCCGCTTTGAAACGACCAGGGAGCGGGGCTGCTCAAAATGCGCTTCAAACGCATGTCTAATGGCACTTTTGTACACGAAGCTGTAACAGAGTGAAAACAAGACTTAGCAACGACTCTATCTCCCAAAATATTGGTGGAAAACTGACAAGTCTGACACTTTTGGAAAGCCCTGCTCATGGGCTTTTCGAAAATACCGGTTTGGGAGCGATGTGATAAACAGGAAGGATGCCAGGGACTGTGGAGTGAGGACACCCTGAAAATGGCCAGTACATACGGCCATGGTGTGTGTACGTGAACAATAGCCAAGGCTGCTACGTGTGTGCTGGACCAAAGCCAGCAAAAAAAAAAAAAACGCCGAAAAAAGAAGTCAGCAGCGCCACTGCCAATTACTCCAAAAATAATGGGGCTAGAGAGAAATGTCTTGTACCTGGAGTTAGCTGCCATAGTCCTGCATCCGAAAATCGGGTTTTCCCGCCCAGCCAGGGCCATCTTCCGCCTTGAAACGACCAGGGAGCGGGGCTGCTCAGAATGCGCTTCAAACTCATGTCTAATGGCACTTTTGTACACGAAGCTGTAACAGAGTGAAAACAAGACTTAGCAACGACTCTATCTCCCAAAGTATTGGTGGAAAACTGACAAGTCTGACACTGTTGCAAAGCCCTGCTCATGGGCTTTCCGAAAATACCGGTCTTGGAGCTGTGTAATAAACAGGGAGGATGCCAGGGACTGCGGAGTGAGGACACCCCGAAAATGGCCAGTACATACGGCCATGTTGTGTGTACGTCAACAATAGCCAAGGCTGCTAAGTGTGTGCTGGACCAAAGACAGCAAAAAAAAAACACTGAAAAAAGAAGTCGGCAGCGCCACTGCCAATAACTCCAGAAATAATTGGGCTAGAGAGAAAATTCTTGTACCTGGAGTTAGCTGCCATAGTCCCGCATCCGAAAATTGGGTTTTCCGGGCCAGCCAGGGCCATCTTCCGCTTTGAAACGACCAGGGAGCGGGGCTGCTCAGAATGCGCTTCAAACGCATGTCTAATGGCACTTTTGTACACGAAGCTGTAACAGAGTGAAAACAAGACTTAGCAACGACTCTATCTCTCAAAGTATTGGTGGAAAACTGACAAGTCTGACACTGTTGGAAAGCCCTGCTCATGGGCTTTCCGAAAGTACCAATCTTGGAGCTGTGTGATAAACAGGGAGGATGCCAGGGACTGCGGAGTGAGGACACCCCGAAAATGGCCAGTACATACGGCCATGTTGTGTGTACGTCAACAATAGCCAAGGCTGCTACGTGTGTGCTGGACCAAAGCCAGCAAAAAAAAAAAACGCCGAAAAAAGAAGTCGGCAGCGCCACTGCCAATAACTCCAGAAATAATGGGGCTAGAGATAAATTTCTTGTACCTGGAGTTAGCTGCCATAGTCCTGCATCCGAAAATCGGGTTTTCCCGGCCAGCCAGGGCCATCTTCCGCTTTGAAACGACCAGGGAGCGGGGCTGCTCAGAATGCGCTTCAAACGCAAATCTAATGGCACTTTTGTACACGAAGCTGTAACAGAGTGAAAACAAGACTTAGCAACGACTCTATCTCCCAAAGTATTGGTGGAAAACTGACAAGTCTGACACTGTTGGAAAGCCCTGCTCATGGGCTTTCCGAAAATACCGGTCTTGGAGCTGTGTGATAAACAGGGAGGATGCCAGGGACTGCGGAGTGAGAACACACCGAAAATGGCCAGTACATACGGCCATGTTGTGTGTACGTCAACAATAGCCAAGGCTGCTACGTGTGTGCTGGACCAAAGCCAGCAAAAAAAAAAAAAAAAAAAAAAAAAAAAAAAAGAAGTCGGCAGCGCCACTGCCAATAACTCCAAAAATAATGGGGCTAGAGAGAAATTTCTTGTACCTGGAGTTAAGTGCCATAGTCCTGCATCCGAAAATCGGGTTTTCCCGCCCAGCCAGGGCCATCTTCCGCCTTGAAACGACCAGGGAGCGGGCCTGCTCAGAATGCGCTTCAAACGCATGTCTAATGGCACTTTTGTACACAAAGCTGTAACAGAGTGAAAACAAGACTTAGCAACTACTCTATATCCCAAAGTATTGGTGGAAAACTGACAAGTCTGACACTGTTGGAAAGCCCTGCTCATGGGCTTTCCGTAAATACCGGTCTTGGAGCTGTGTGATAAACAGGAAGGATGCCAGGGACTGCGGAGTGAGGACACCCCGAAAATGGCAAGTACATACGGCCATGTTGTGTGTACGTCAACAATAGCCAAGGCTGCTACGTGTGTGCTGGACCGAAGCCAGCAAAAAAATAAATAAATAAATAAACGCCGAAAAAAGAAGTCGGCAGCGCCACTGCCAATAACTCCAGAAATAATGGGGCTAGAGATAAATTTCTTGTACCTGGAGTTAGCTGCCATAGTCCTGCATCCGAAAATCGGGTTATCCCGGCCAGCCAGGGCCATCTTCCGCTTTGAAACGACCAGGGAGCGGGGCTGCTCAAAATGCGCTTCAAACGCATGTCTAATGGCACTTTTGTACACGAAGCTGTAACAGAGTGAAAACAAGACTTAGCAACGACTCTATCTCCCAAAATATTGGTGGAAAACTGACAAGTCTGACACTTTTGGAAAGCCCTGCTCATGGGCTTTTCGAAAATACCGGTTTGGGAGCGATGTGATAAACAGGAAGGATGCCAGGGACTGTGGAGTGAGGACACCCTGAAAATGGCCAGTACATACGGCCATGGTGTGTGTACGTGAACAATAGCCAAGGCTGCTACGTGTGTGCTGGACCGAAGCCAGCAAAAAAAAAAAAAACGCCGAAAAAAGAAGTCGGCAGCGCCACTGCCAATAACTCCAGAAATAATGGGGCTAGAGAGAAATGTCTTGTACCTGGAGTTAGCTGCCATAGTCCTGCATCCGAAAATCGGGTTATCCCGGCCAGCCAGGGCCATCTTCCGCTTTGAAACGACCAGGGAGCGGGGCTGCTCAGAATGCGCTTCAAACGCATGTCTAATGGCACTTTTGTACACGAAGCTGTAACAGAGTGAAAACAAGACTTAGCAACGACTCTATCTCCCAAAGTATTGGTGGAAAACTGACAAGTCTGACACTTTTGGAAAGCCCTGCTCATGGGCTTTTCGAAAATACCGGTCTGGGAGCGGTGTGATAAACAGGAAGGATGCCAGGGACTGCGGAGTGAGGACACCCCGAAAATGGCCAGTACATACGGCCATGTTGTGTGTACGTCAACAATAGCCAAGGCTGCTACGTGTGTGCTGGACCGCAGCCAGCAAAAAAAAAACAAAAAAAACCAAAAAAAAAAAGAAGTTGGCAGCGCCACTGCCAATTACTCCAAAAATAATGGGGCTAGAGAGAAATTTCTTGTACCTGGAGTTAGCTGCCATAGTCCTGCATCCGAAAATCGGGTTTTCCCGCCCAGCCAGGGCCATCTTCCGCCTTGAAACGACCAGGGAGCGGGGCTGCTCAGAATGCGCTTCAAACTCATGTCTAATGGCACTTTTGTACACGAAGCTGTAACAGAGTGAAAACAAGACTTAGCAACGACTCTATCTCCCAAAGTATTGGTGGAAAACTGACAAGTCTGACACTGTTGCAAAGCCCTGCTCATGGGCTTCCCGAAAATTTCGGTCTTGGAGCTGTGTAATAAACAGGGAGGATGCCAGGGACTGCGGAGTGAGGACACCCCGAAAATGGCGAGTACATACGGCCATGTTGTGTGTACGTCAACAATAGCCAAGGCTGCTAAGTGTGTGCTGGACCAAAGACAGCAAAAAAAAACGCCGAAAAAAGAAGTCGGCAGCGCCACTGCCAATAACTCCAGAAATAATGGGGCTAGAGAGAAATTTCTTGTACATGGAGTTAGCTGCCGTAGTCCTACATCCGAAAATCGGGTTTTCCCGGCCAGCCAGGGCCATCTTCCGCTTTGAAACGACCAGGGAGCGGGGCTGCTCAGAATGCGCTTCAAACGCATGTCTAATGGCACTTTTGTACACGAAGCTGTAACAGAGTGAAAACAAGACTTAGCAACGACTCTATCTCTCAAAGTATTGGTGGAAAACTGACAAGTCTGACACTGTTGGAAAGCCCTGCTCTTGGGCTTTCCGAAAGTACCGATCTTGGAGCTGTGTGATAAACAGGGAGGATGCCAGGGACTGCGGAGTGAGGACACCCCGAAAATGGCCAGTACATACGGCCATGTTGTGTGTACGTCAACAATAGCCAAGGCTGCTAAGTGTGTGCTGGACCAAAGACAGCAAAAAAAAAACACTGAAAAAAGAAGTCGGCAGCGCCACTGCCAATAACTCCAGAAATAATTGGGCTAGAGAGAAAATTCTTGTACCTGGAGTTAGCTGCCATAGTCCCGCATCCGAAAATTGGGTTTTCCGGGCCAGCCAGGGCCATCTTCCGCTTTGAAACGACCAGGGAGCGGGGCTGCTCAGAATGCGCTTCAAACGCATGTCTAATGGCACTTTTGTACACGAAGCTGTAACAGAGTGAAAACAAGACTTAGCAACGACTCTATCTCTCAAAGTATTGGTGGAAAACTGACAAGTCTGACACTGTTGGAAAGCCCTGCTCATGGGCTTTCCGAAAGTACCAATCTTGGAGCTGTGTGATAAACAGGGAGGATGCCAGGGACTGCGGAGTGAGGACACCCCGAAAATGGCCAGTACATACGGCCATGTTGTGTGTACGTCAACAATAGCCAAGGCTGCTACGTGTGTGCTGGACCAAAGCCAGCAAAAAAAAAAAACGCCGAAAAAAGAAGTCGGCAGCGCCACTGCCAATAACTCCAGAAATAATGGGGCTAGAGATAAATTTCTTGTACCTGGAGTTAGCTGCCATAGTCCTGCATCCGAAAATCGGGTTTTCCCGGCCAGCCAGGGCCATCTTCCGCTTTGAAACGACCAGGGAGCGGGGCTGCTCAGAATGCGCTTCAAACGCAAATCTAATGGCACTTTTGTACACGAAGCTGTAACAGAGTGAAAACAAGACTTAGCAACGACTCTATCTCCCAAAGTATTGGTGGAAAACTGACAAGTCTGACACTGTTGGAAAGCCCTGCTCATGGGCTTTCCGAAAATACCGGTCTTGGAGCTGTGTGATAAACAGGGAGGATGCCAGGGACTGCGGAGTGAGAACACACCGAAAATGGCCAGTACATACGGCCATGTTGTGTGTACGTCAACAATAGCCAAGGCTGCTACGTGTGTGCTGGACCAAAGCCAGCAAAAAAAAAAAAAAAAAAAAAAAAAAAAAAAGAAGTCGGCAGCGCCACTGCCAATAACTCCAAAAATAATGGGGCTAGAGAGAAATTTCTTGTACCTGGAGTTAAGTGCCATAGTCCTGCATCCGAAAATCGGGTTTTCCCGCCCAGCCAGGGCCATCTTCCGCCTTGAAACGACCAGGGAGCGGGCCTGCTCAGAATGCGCTTCAAACGCATGTCTAATGGCACTTTTGTACACAAAGCTGTAACAGAGTGAAAACAAGACTTAGCAACTACTCTATATCCCAAAGTATTGGTGGAAAACTGACAAGTCTGACACTGTTGGAAAGCCCTGCTCATGGGCTTTCCGTAAATACCGGTCTTGGAGCTGTGTGATAAACAGGAAGGATGCCAGGGACTGCGGAGTGAGGACACCCCGAAAATGGCAAGTACATACGGCCATGTTGTGTGTACGTCAACAATAGCCAAGGCTGCTACGTGTGTGCTGGACCGAAGCCAGCAAAAAAATAAATAAATAAATAAACGCCGAAAAAAGAAGTCGGCAGCGCCACTGCCAATAACTCCAGAAATAATGGGGCTAGAGATAAATTTCTTGTACCTGGAGTTAGCTGCCATAGTCCTGCATCCGAAAATCGGGTTATCCCGGCCAGCCAGGGCCATCTTCCGCTTTGAAACGACCAGGGAGCGGGGCTGCTCAAAATGCGCTTCAAACGCATGTCTAATGGCACTTTTGTACACGAAGCTGTAACAGAGTGAAAACAAGACTTAGCAACGACTCTATCTCCCAAAATATTGGTGGAAAACTGACAAGTCTGACACTTTTGGAAAGCCCTGCTCATGGGCTTTTCGAAAATACCGGTTTGGGAGCGATGTGATAAACAGGAAGGATGCCAGGGACTGTGGAGTGAGGACACCCTGAAAATGGCCAGTACATACGGCCATGGTGTGTGTACGTGAACAATAGCCAAGGCTGCTACGTGTGTGCTGGACCGAAGCCAGCAAAAAAAAAAAAAACGCCGAAAAAAGAAGTCGGCAGCGCCACTGCCAATAACTCCAGAAATAATGGGGCTAGAGAGAAATGTCTTGTACCTGGAGTTAGCTGCCATAGTCCTGCATCCGAAAATCGGGTTATCCCGGCCAGCCAGGGCCATCTTCCGCTTTGAAACGACCAGGGAGCGGGGCTGCTCAGAATGCGCTTCAAACGCATGTCTAATGGCACTTTTGTACACGAAGCTGTAACAGAGTGAAAACAAGACTTAGCAACGACTCTATCTCCCAAAGTATTGGTGGAAAACTGACAAGTCTGACACTTTTGGAAAGCCCTGCTCATGGGCTTTTCGAAAATACCGGTCTGGGAGCGGTGTGATAAACAGGAAGGATGCCAGGGACTGCGGAGTGAGGACACCCCGAAAATGGCCAGTACATACGGCCATGTTGTGTGTACGTCAACAATAGCCAAGGCTGCTACGTGTGTGCTGGACCGCAGCCAGCAAAAAAAAAACAAAAAAAAACAAAAAAAAAAAGAAGTTGGCAGCGCCACTGCCAATTACTCCAAAAATAATGGGGCTAGAGAGAAATTTCTTGTACCTGGAGTTAGCTGCCATAGTCCTGCATCCGAAAATCGGGTTTTCCCGCCCAGCCAGGGCCATCTTCCGCCTTGAAACGACCAGGGAGCGGGGCTGCTCAGAATGCGCTTCAAACTCATGTCTAATGGCACTTTTGTACACGAAGCTGTAACAGAGTGAAAACAAGACTTAGCAACGACTCTATCTCCCAAAGTATTGGTGGAAAACTGACAAGTCTGACACTGTTGCAAAGCCCTGCTCATGGGCTTCCCGAAAATTTCGGTCTTGGAGCTGTGTAATAAACAGGGAGGATGCCAGGGACTGCGGAGTGAGGACACCCCGAAAATGGCGAGTACATACGGCCATGTTGTGTGTACGTCAACAATAGCCAAGGCTGCTAAGTGTGTGCTGGACCAAAGACAGCAAAAAAAAAACGCCGAAAAAAGAAGTCGGCAGCGCCACTGCCAATAACTCCAGAAATAATGGGGCTAGAGAGAAATTTCTTGTACATGGAGTTAGCTGCCGTAGTCCTACATCCGAAAATCGGGTTTTCCCGGCCAGCCAGGGCCATCTTCCGCTTTGAAACGACCAGGGAGCGGGGCTGCTCAGAATGCGCTTCAAACGCATGTCTAATGGCACTTTTGTACACGAAGCTGTAACAGAGTGAAAACAAGACTTAGCAACGACTCTATCTCTCAAAGTATTGGTGGAAAACTGACAAGTCTGACACTGTTGGAAAGCCCTGCTCTTGGGCTTTCCGAAAGTACCGATCTTGGAGCTGTGTGATAAACAGGGAGGATGCCAGAGACTGCGGAGTGAGGACACCCCGAAAATGGCCAGTACATACGGCCATGTTGTGTGTACGTCAACAATAGCCAAGGCTGCTACGTGTGTGCTGGACCAAAGCCAGCAAAAAAAAAACGCCGAAAAAAGAAGTCGGCAGCGCCACTGCCAATAACTCCAGAAATAATGGGGCTAGAGATAAATTTCTTGTACCTGGAGTTAGCTGCCATAGTCCTGCATCCGAAAATCGGGTTTTCCCGGCCAGCCAGTGCCATCTTCCGCTTTGAAACGACCAGGGAGCGGGGCTGCTCAGAATGCGCTTCAAACGCAAGTCTAATGGCACTTTTGTACACGAAGCTGTAACAGAGTGAAAACAAGACTTAGCAACGACTCTATCTCCCAAAGTATTGGTGGAAAACTGACAAGTCTGACACTGTTGCAAAGCCCTGCTCATGGGCTTCCCGAAAATTTCGGTCTTGGAGCTGTGTAATAAACAGGGAGGATGCCAGGGACTGCGGAGTGAGGACACCCCGAAAATGGCGAGTACATACGGCCATGTTGTGTGTACGTCAACAATAGCCAAGGCTGCTAAGTGTGTGCTGGACCAAAGACAGCAAAAAAAAAACGCCGAAAAAAGAAGTCGGCAGCGCCACTGCCAATAACTCCAGAAATAATGGGGCTAGAGAGAAATTTCTTGTACCTGGAGTTAGCTGCCATAGTCCTGCATCCGAAAATCGGGTTTTCCCGGCCAGCCAGGGCCATCTTCCGCTTTGAAACGACCAGGGAGCGGGGCTGCTCAGAATGCGCTTCAAACGCAAATCTAATGGCACTTTTGTACACGAAGCTGTAACAGAGTGAAAACAAGACTTAGCAACGACTCTATCTCCCAAAGTATTGGTGGAAAACTGACAAGTCTGACACTGTTGGAAAGCCCTGCTCATGGGCTTTCCGAAAATACCGGTCTTGGAGCTGTGTGATAAACAGGGAGGATGCCAGGGACTGCGGAGTGAGGACACACCGAAAATGGCCAGTACATACGGCCATGTTGTGTGTACGTCAACAATAGCCAAGGCTGCTACGTGTGTGCTGGAAGGAAGCCAGCAAAAAAAAAAAAAAAAAAAAAAAAAAAAAAAAGTCGGCAGCGCCACTGCCAATAACTCCAAAAATAATGGGGCTAGAGAGAAATTTCTTGTACCTGGAGTTAAGTGCCATAGTCCTGCATCCGAAAATCGGGTTTTCCCGCCCAGCCAGGGCCATCTTCCGCCTTGAAACGACCAGGGAGCGGGGCTGCTCAGAATGCGCTTCAAACGCATGTCTAATGGCACTTTTGTACACGAAGCTGTAACAGAGTGAAAACAAGACTTAGCAACGACTCTATCTCTCAAAGTATTGGTGGAAAACTGACAAGTCTGACACTGTTGGAAAGCCCTGCTCATGGGCTTTCCGAAAGTACCGATCTTGGAGCTGTGTGATAAACAGGGAGGATGCCAGGGACTGCGGAGTGAGGACACCCCGAAAATGGCCAGTACATACGGCCATGTTGTGTGTACGTCAACAATAGCCAAGGCTGCTAAGAGTGTGCTGGACCAAAGACAGCAAAAAAGAAACGCCGAAAAAAGAAGTCGGCAGCGCCACTGCCAATAACTCCAGAAATAATGGGGCTAGAGAGAAATTTCTTGTACCTGGAGTTAGCTGCCATAGTCCTGCATCCGAAAATCGGGTTTTCCCGGCCAGCCAGGGCCATCTTCCGCTTTGAAACGACCAGGGAGCGGGGCTGCTCAGAATGCGCTTCAAACGCAAGTCTAATGGCACTTTTGTACACGAAGCTGTAACAGAGTGAAAACAAGACTTAGCAACGACTCTATCTCCCAAAGTATTGGTGGAAAACTGACAAGTCTGACACTGTTGGAAAGCCCTGCTCATGGGCTTTCCGAAAATACCGGTCTTGGAGCTGTGTGATAAACAGGGAGGATGCCAGGGACTGCGGAGTGAGGACACCCCGAAAATGGCCAGTACATACGGCTATGTTGTGTGTACGTCAACAATAGCCAAGGCTGCTACGTGTGTGCTGGACCGAAGCCAGCAAAAAAAAAAAAAAAAAAAAAAAAAAGAAGTCGGCAGCGCCACTGCCAATAACTCCAGAAATAATGGGGCTAGAGAGAAATTTCTTGTACCTGGAGTTAGCTGCCATAGTCCCGCATCCGAAAATCGGGTTTTCCCGGCCAGCCAGGGCCATCTTCCGCCTTGAAACGACCAGGGAGCGGGGCTGCTCAGAATGCGCTTCAAACGCATGTCTAATGGCACATTTGTACACGAAGCTGTAACAGAGTGAAAACAAGACTTAGCAACGACTCTATCTCCCAAAGTATTGGTGGAAAACTGACAAGTCTGACACTGTTGGAAAGCCCTGCTCATGGGCTTTCCGAAAATACCGGTCTTGGAGCTGTGTGATAAACAGGGAGGATGCCAGGGACTGCGGAGTGAGGACACCCCGAAAATGGCCAGTACATACGGCCATGTTGTGTGTACGTCAACAATAGCCAAGGCTGCTACGTGTGTGCTGGACCGAAGCCAGCAAAAAAAAAAAAAAAAAAAAAAAAAAAGAAGTCGGCAGCGCCACTGCCAATAACTCCAGAAATAATGGGGCTAGAGAGAAATTTCTTGTACCTGGAGTTAGCTGCCATAGTCCTGCATCCGAAAATCGGGTTTTCCCGGCCAGCCAGGGCCATCTTCCGCTTTGAAACGACCAGGGAGCGGGGCTGCTCAGAATGCGCTTCAAACGCAAGTCTAATGGCACTTTTGTACACGAAGCTGTAACAGAGTGAAAACAAGACTTAGCAACGACTCTATCTCCCAAAGTATTGGTGGAAAACTGACAAGTCTGACACTGTTGGAAAGCCCTGCTCATGGGCTTTCCGAAAATACCGGTCTTGGAGCTGTGTGATAAACAGGGAGGATGCCAGGGACTGCGGAGTGAGGACACCCCGAAAATGGCCAGTACATACGGCTATGTTGTGTGTACGTCAACAATAGCCAAGGCTGCTACGTGTGTGCTGGACCGAAGCCAGCAAAAAAAAAAAAAAAAAAAAAAAAAAAAAGAAGTCGGCAGCGCCACTGCCAATAACTCCAGAAATAATGGGGCTAGAGAGAAATTTCTTGTACCTGGAGTTAGCTGCCATAGTCCCGCATCCGAAAATCGGGTTTTCCCGGCCAGCCAGGGCCATCTTCCGCCTTGAAACGACCAGGGAGCGGGGCTGCTCAGAATGCGCTTCAAACGCATGTCTAATGGCACATTTGTACACGAAGCTGTAACAGAGTGAAAACAAGACTTAGCAACGACTCTATCTCCCAAAGTATTGGTGGAAAACTGACAAGTCTGACACTGTTGGAAAGCCCTGCTCATGGGCTTTCCGAAAATACCGGTCTTGGAGCTGTGTGATAAACAGGGAGGATGCCAGGGACTGCGGAGTGAGGACACCCCGAAAATGGCCAGTACATACGGCCATGTTGTGTGTACGTCAACAATAGCCAAGGCTGCTACGTGTGTGCTGGACCGAAGCCAGCAAAAAAAAAAAAAAAAAAAAAAAAAAAGAAGTCGGCAGCGCCACTGCCAATAACTCCAGAAATAATGGGGCTAGAGAGAAATTTCTTGTACCTGGAGTTAGCTGCCATAGTCCTGCATCCGAAAATCGGGTTTTCCCGGCCAGCCAGGGCCATCCTCTGCTTTGAAACGACCAGGGAGCGGGGCTGCTCAGAATGCGCTTCAAACGCATGTCTAATGGCACATTTGTACACGAAGCTGTAACAGAGTGAAAACAAGACTTAGCAACGACTCTATCTCCCAAAGTATTGGTGGAAAACTGACAAGTCTGACACTGTTTGAAAGCCCTGCTCATGGGCTTTCCGAAAATACCGGTCTTGGAGCTGTGTGATAAACAGGGAGGATGCCAGGGACTGCGGAGTGAGGACACCCCGAAAATGGCCAGTACATACGGCTATGTTGTGTGTACGTCAACAATAGCCAAGGCTGCTACGTGTGTGCTGGACCGAAGCCAGCAAAAAAAAAAAAAAAAAAAAAAAAAAAAGAAGTCGGCAGCGCCACTGCCAATAACTCCAGAAATAATGGGGCTAGAGAGAAATTTCTTGTACCTGGAGTTAGCTGCCATAGTCCCGCATCCGAAAATCGGGTTTTCCCGGCCAGCCAGGGCCATCTTCCGCCTTGAAACGACCAGGGAGCGGGGCTGCTCAGAATGCGCTTCAAACGCATGTCTAATGGCACATTTGTACACGAAGCTGTAACAGAGTGAAAACAAGACTTAGCAACGACTCTATCTCCCAAAGTATTGGTGGAAAACTGACAAGTCTGACACTGTTGGAAAGCCCTGCTCATGGGCTTTCCGAAAATACCGGTCTTGGAGCTGTGTGATAAACAGGGAGGATGCCAGGGACTGCGGAGTGAGGACACCCCGAAAATGGCCAGTACATACGGCCATGTTGTGTGTACGTCAACAATAGCCAAGGCTGCTACGTGTGTGCTGGACCGAAGCCAGCAAAAAAAAAAAAAAAAAAAAAAAAAAAGAAGTCGGCAGCGCCACTGCCAATAACTCCAGAAATAATGGGGCTAGAGAGAAATTTCTTGTACCTGGAGTTAGCTGCCATAGTCCTGCATCCGAAAATCGGGTTTTCCCGGCCAGCCAGGGCCATCCTCTGCTTTGAAACGACCAGGGAGCGGGGCTGCTCAGAATGCGCTTCAAACGCATGTCTAATGGCACATTTGTACACGAAGCTGTAACAGAGTGAAAACAAGACTTAGCAACGACTCTATCTCCCAAAGTATTGGTGGAAAACTGACAAGTCTGACACTGTTTGAAAGCCCTGCTCATGGGCTTTCCGAAAATACCGGTCTTGGAGCTGTGTGATAAACAGGGAGGATGCCAGGGACTGCGGAGTGAGGACACCCCGAAAATGGCCAGTACATACGGCCATGTTGTGTGTACGTCAACAATAGCCAAGGCTGCTACGTGTGTGCTGGACCGAAGCCAGCAAAAAAAAAAAAAAAAAAAAAAAAAAAGAAGTCGGCAGCGCCACTGCCAATAACTCCAGAAATAATGGGGCTAGAGAGAAATTTCTTGTACCTGGAGTTAGCTGCCATAGTCCTGCATCCGAAAATCGGGTTTTCCCGGCCAGCCAGGGCCATCTTCCGCTTTGAAACGACCAGGGAGCGGGGCTGCTCAGAATGCGCTTCAAACGCATGTCTAATGGCACATTTGTACACGAAGCTGTAACAGAGTGAAAACAAGACTTAGCAACGACTCTATCTCCCAAAGTATTGGTGGAAAACTGACAAGTCTGACACTGTTGGAAAGCCCTGCTCATGGGCTTTCCGAAAATACCGGTCTTGGAGCTGTGTGATAAACAGGGAGGATGCCAGGGACTGCGGAGTGAGGACACCCCGAAAATGGCCAGTACATACGGCCATGTTGTGTGTACTTCAACAATAGCCAAGGCTGCTACGTGTGTGCTGGACCAAAGCCAGCAAAAAAAAAAAAAAAACGCCGAAAAAAGAAGTCGGCAGCGCCACTGCCAATAACCCCAGAAATAATGGGGTTAGAGAGAAATTTCTTGTACCTGCAGGTAGCTGCCATAGTCCTGCATCCGAAAATCGGGTTTTTCCGGCCAGCCAGGGCCATCTTCCGCTTTGAAACGACCAGGGAGCGGGGCTGCTCAGAATGCGCTTCAAACGCATGTCTAATGGCACTTTTGTACACGAAGCTGTAACAGAGTGAAAACAAGACTTAGCAACGACTCTATCTCCCAAAGTATTGGTGGAAAACTGACAAGTCTGACACTGTTGGAAAGCCCTGCTCATGGGCTTTCCGAAAATACCGGTTTTGGAGCTGTGTGATAAACAGGGAGGATGCCAGGGACTGCGGAGTGAGGACACCCCGAAAATGGCCAGTACATACGGCCATGTTGTGTGTAAGTCAACAATAGCCAAGGCTGCTACGTGTGTGCTGGACCAAAGCCAGCAAAAAAAAAAAACGCCGAAAAAAGAAGTCGGCAGCGCCACTGCCAATAACTCCAGAAATAATGGGGTTAGAGAGAAATTTCTTGTACCTGCAGGTAGCTGCCATAGTCCTGCATCCGAAAATCGGGTTTTCCCGGCCAGCCAGGGCCATCTTCCGCTTTGAAACGACCAGGGAGCGGGGCTGCTCAGAATGCGCTTCAAACGCATGTCTAATGGCACTTTTGTACACGAAGCTGTAACAGAGTGAAAACAAGACTTAGCAACGACTCTATCTCCCACAGTATTGGTGGAAAACTGACAAGTCTGACACTGTTGGAAAGCCCTGCTCATGGGCTTTCCGAAAATACCGGTCTTGGAGCTGTGTGATAAACAGGGAGGATGCCAGGGACTGCGGAGTGAGGACACCCCGAAAATGGCGAGTACATACGGCCATGTTGTGTGTACTTCAACAATAGCCAAGGCTGCTACGTGTGTGCTGGACCAAAGCCAGCAACAAAAAAAAAACGCCGAAAAAAGAAGTCGGCAGCGCCACTGCCAATAACTCCAGAAATAATTGGGCTAGAGAGAAAATTCTTGTACCTGGAGTTAGCTGCCATAGTCCCGCATCCGAAAATTGGGTTTTCCCGGCCAGCCAGGGCCATCTTCCGCTTTGAAACGACCAGGGAGCGGGGCTGCTCAGAATGCGCTTCAAACGCATCTCTAATGGCACTTTTGTACACGAAGCTGTAACAGAGTGAAAACAAGACTTAGCAACGACTCTATCTCCCAGAGTATTGGTGGAAAACTGACAAGTCTGACACTGTTGGAAAGCCCTGCTCATGGGCTTTCCGAAAATACCGGTTTTGGAGCTGTGTGATAAACAGGGAGGATGCCAGGGACTGCGGAGTGAGGACACCCCGAAAATGGCCAGTACATACGGCCATGTTGTGTGTACTTCAACAATAGCCAAGGCTGCTACGTGTGTGCTGGACCAAAGCCAGCAAAACAAAAAAAACGCCGAAAAAAGAAGTCGGCAGCGCCACTGCCAATAACTCCAGAAATAATTGGGCTAGAGAGAAAATTCTTGTACCTGGAGTTAGCTGCCATAGTCCCGCATCCGAAAATTGGGTTTTCCCGGCCAGCCAGGGCCATCTTCCGCTTTGAAACGACCAGGGAGCGGGGCTGCTCAGAATGCGCTTCAAACACATCTCTAATGGCACTTTTGTACACGAAGCTGTAACAGAGTGAAAACAAGACTTAGCAACGACTCTATCTCCCAGAGTATTTGTGGAAAACTGACAAGTCTGACACTGTTGGAAAGCCCTGCTCATGGGCTTTCCGAAAATACCGGTTTTGGAGCTGTGTGATAAACAGGGAGGATGCCAGGGACTGCGGAGTGAGGACACCCCGAAAATGGCCAGTACATACGGCCATGTTGTGTGTACTTCAACAATAGCCAAGGCTGCTACGTGTGTGCTGGACCAAAGCCAGCAAAACAAAAAAAACGCCGAAAAAAGAAGTCGGCAGCGCCACTGCCAATAACTCCAGAAATAATGGGGTTTGAGAGAAATTTCTTGTACCTGCAGGTAGCTGCCATAGTCCTGCATCCGAAAATTGGGTTTTCCCGGCCAGCCAGGGCCATCTTCCGCTTTGAAACGACCAGGGAGCGGGGCTGCTCAGAATGCGCTTCAAACGCATGTCTAATGACACTTTTGTACACGAAGCTGTAACAGAGTGAAAACAAGACTTAGCAACGACTCTATCTCCCACAGTATTGGTGGAAAACTGACAAGTCTGACACTGTTGGAAAGCCCTGCTCATGGGCTTTCCGAAAATACCGGTCTTGGAGCTGTGTGATAAACAGGGAGGATGCCAGGGACTGCGGAGTGAGGACACCCCGAAAATGGCCAGTACATACGGCCATGTTGTGTGTACTTCAACAATAGCCAAGGCTGCTACGTGTGTGCTGGACCAAAGCCAGCAAAAAAAAAAAAACGCCGAAAAAAGAAATCGGCAGCGCCACTGCAAATAACTCCAGAAATAATTGGGCTAGAGAGAAATTTCTTGTACCTGGAGTTAGCTGCCATAGTCCCGCATCCGAAAATTGGGTTTTCCCGGCCAGCCAGGGCCATCTTCCGCTTTGAAACGACCAGGGAGCGGGGCTGCTCAGAATGCGCTTCAAACGCATGTCTAATGGCACTTTTGTACACGAAGCTGTAACAGAGTGAAAACAAGACTTAGCAACGACTCTATCTCCCAAAGTATTGGTGGAAAACTGACAAGTCTGACACTGTTGGAAAGCCCTGCTCATGGGCTTTCCGAAAATACCGGTTTTGGAGCTGTGTGATAAACAGGGAGGATGCCAGGGACTGCGGAGTGAGGACACCGCGAAAATGGCCAGTACATACGGCCATGTTGTGTGTAAGTCAACAATAGCCAAGGCTGCTACGTGTGTCCTGGACCAAAGCCAGCAAAAAAAAAAAAAAAAAAAAAAAAAAAAGAAGTCGGCAGCGCCACTGCCAATAACTCCAGAAATAATGGGGCTAGAGAGAAATTTCTTGTACCTGGAGTTAGCTGCCATAGTCCTGCATCCGAAAATCGGGTTTTCCCGGCCAGCCAGGGCCATCTTCCGCTTTGAAACGACCAGGGAGCGGGGCTGCTCAGAATGCGCTTCAAACGCTTGTCTAATGGCACTTTTGTACACGAAGCTGTAACATTATGAAAACAAGACTTAGCAACGACTCTATCTCCCAAAGTATTGGTGGAAAACTGACAAGTCTGACACTGTTGGAAAGCCCTGCTCATGGGCTTTCCGAAAATACTAGTCTTGGAGCTGTGTAATAAACAGGGAGGATGCCAGGGACTGCGGAGTGAGGACACCCTGAAAATGGCCAGTACATACGGCCATGTTGTGTGTACGTCAACAATAGCCAAGGCTGCTACGTGTGTGCTGGACCAAAGCCAGCAAAAAAAAAAAAACGCCGAAAAAAGAAGTCGGCAGCGCCACTGCCAATAACTCCAGAAATAATTGGGCTAGAGAGAAATTTCTTGTACCTGGAGTTAGCTGCCATAGTCCTGCATCCGAAAATCGGGTTTTCCCGGCCAGCCAGGGCCATCTTCCGCTTTGAAACGACCAGGGAGCGGGGCTGCTCAGAATGCGCTTCAAACGCATGTCTAATGGCACTTTTGTACACGAAGCTGTAACAGAGTGAAAACAAGACTTAGCAACGACTCTATCTCCCAAAGTATTGGTGGAAAACTGACAAGTCTAACACTGTTGGAAAGCCCTGCTCATGGGCTTTCCGAAAATACCGGTCTTGGAGCTGTGTGATAAACAGGGAGGATGCCAGGGACTGCGGAGTGAGGACACCCCGAAAATGGCCAGTACATACGGCCATGTTGTGTGTACGTCAACAATAGCCAAGGCTGCTACGTGTGTGCTGGACCGAAGCCAGCAAAAAAAAAAAAAAAAAAAAAGAAGAAGTCGGCAGCGCCACTGCCAATAACTCCAGAAATAATGGGGCTAGAGATAAATTTCTTGTACCTGGAGTTAGCTGCCATAGTCCTGCATCCGAAAATCGGGTTTTCCCGGCCAGCCAGGGCCATCTTCCGCTTTGAAACGACCAGGGAGAGGGGCTGCTCAGAATGCGCTTCAAACACATGTCTAATGGCACATTTGTACACGAAGCTGTAACAGAGTGAAAACAAGACTTAGCAACGACTCTATCTCCCAAAGTATTGGTGGAAAACTGACAAGTCTGACACTGTTGGAAAGCCCTGCTCATGGGCTTTCCGAAAATACCGGTCTTGGAGCTGTGGGATAAACAGGGAGGATGCCAGGGACTGCGGAGTGAGGACACCCTGAAAATGGCCAGTACATACGGCCATGTTGTGTGTACGTCAACAATAGCCAAGGCTGGTACGTGTGTGGTGGACCAAAGCCAGCAAAAAAAAAAACGCCGAAAAAAGAAGTCGGCAGCGCCACTGCCAATAACTCCAGAAATAATGGGGCTAGAGAGAAATTTCTTGTACCTGGAGTTAGCTGCCACAGTCCTGCATCCGAAAATTGGGTTTTCCCGGCCAGCCAGGGCCATCTTCCGCTTTGAAACGACCAGGGAGCGGGGCTGCTCAGAATGCGCTTCAAACGCTTGTCTAATGGCACTTTTGTACACGAAGCTGTAACAGAGTGAAAACAAGACTTAGCAACGACTCTATCTCCCAAAGTATTGGTGGAAAACTGACAAGTCTGACACTGTTGGAAAGCCCTGCTCATGGGCTTTCCGAAAATACTGGTCTTGGAGCTATGTGATAAACAGGGAGGATGCCAGGGACTGCGGAGTGAGGACACCCCGAAAATGGCCAGTACATACGGCCATGTTGTGTGTACGTCAACAATAGCCAAGGCTGCTACGTGTGTGCTGGACCAAAGCCAGCAAAAAAAAAAAACGCCGAAAAAAGAAGTCGGCAGCGCCACTGCCAATAACTCCAGAAATAATGGGGCTAGAGAAAAATATTTCTTGTACCTGGAGTTAGCTGCCATAGTCCTGCATCCGAAAATCGGGTTTTCCCGGCCAGCCAGGGCCATCTTCCGCTTTGAAACGACCAGGGAGAGGGGCTGCTCAGAATGCGCTTCAAACACATGTCTAATGGCACATTTGTACACGAAGCTGTAACAGAGTGAAAACAAGACTTAGCAACGACTCTATCTCCCAAAGTATTGGTGGAAAACTGACAAGTCTGACACTGTTGGAATGCCCTGCTCATGGGATTTCCGAAAATACCGGTCTTGGAGCTGTGTGATAAACAGGGAGGATGCCAGGGACTGCGGAGTAAGGACACCCTGAAAATGGCCAGTACATACGGCCATGTTGTGTGTACGTCAACAATAGCCAAGGCTGCTATGTGTGTGCTGGACCAAAGCCAGCAAAAAAAAAAAACGCCGAAAAAAGAAGTCGGCAGCGCCACTGCCAATAACTCCAGAAATAATGGGGCTAGAGAGAAATTTCTTGTACCTGGAGTTAGCTGCCATAGTCCTGCATCCGAAAATTGGGTTTTCCCGGCCAGCCAGGGCCATCTTCCGCTTTGAAACGACCAGGGAGCGGGGCTGCTCAGAATGCGCTTCAAACGCTTGTCTAATGGCACTTTTGTACACGAAGCTGTAACATAGTGAAAACAAGACTTAGCAACGACTCTATCTCCCAAAGTATTGGTGGAAAACTGACAAGTCTGACACTGTTGGAAAGCCCTGCTCATGGGCTTTCCGAAAATACTAGTCTTGGAGCTGTGTAATAAACAGGGAGGATGCCAGGGACTGCGGAGTGAGGACACCCTGAAAATGGCCAGTACATACGGCCATGTTGTGTGTACGTCAACAATAGCCAAGGCTGCTACGTGTGTGCTGGACCAAAGCCAGCAAAAAAAAAAAAAACGCCGAAAAAAGAAGTCGGCAGCGCCACTGCCAATAACTCCAGAAATAATTGGGCTAGAGAGAAATTTCTTGTACCTGGAGTTAGCTGCCATAGTCCTGCATCCGAAAATCGGGTTTTCCCGGCCAGCCAGGGCCATCTTCCGCTTTGAAACGACCAGGGAGCGGGGCTGCTCAGAATGCGCTTCAAACGCATGTCTAATGGCACTTTTGTACACGAAGCTGTAACAGAGTGAAAACAAGACTTAGCAACGACTCTATCTCCCAAAGTATTGGTGGAAAACTGACAAGTCTAACACTGTTGGAAAGCCCTGCTCATGGGCTTTCCGAAAATACCGGTCTTGGAGCTGTGTGATAAACAGGGAGGATGCCAGGGACTGCGGAGTGAGGACACCCCGAAAATGGCCAGTACATACGGCCATGTTGTGTGTACGTCAACAATAGCCAAGGCTGCTACGTGTGTGCTGGACCGAAGCCAGCAAAAAAAAAAAAAAAAAAAAAGAAGTCGGCAGCGCCACTGCCAATAACTCCAGAAATAATGGGGCTAGAGATAAATTTCTTGTACCTGGAGTTAGCTGCCATAGTCCTGCATCCGAAAATCGGGTTTTCCCGGCCAGCCAGGGCCATCTTCCGCTTTGAAACGACCAGGGAGAGGGGCTGCTCAGAATGCGCTTCAAACACATGTCTAATGGCACATTTGTACACGAAGCTGTAACAGAGTGAAAACAAGACTTAGCAACGACTCTATCTCCCAAAGTATTGGTGGAAAACTGACAAGTCTGACACTGTTGGAAAGCCCTGCTCATGGGCTTTCCGAAAATACCGGTCTTGGAGCTATGTGATAAACAGGGAGGATGCCAGGGACTGCGGAGTGAGGACACCCCGAAAATGGCCAGTACATACGGCCATGTTGTGTGTACGTCAACAATAGCCAAGGCTGCTACGTGTGTGCTGGACCAAAGCCAGCAAAAAAAAAAAACGCCGAAAAAAGAAGTCGGCAGCGCCACTGCCAATAACTCCAGAAATAATGGGGCTAGAGAAAAATATTTCTTGTACCTGGAGTTAGCTGCCATAGTCCTGCATCCGAAAATCGGGTTTTCCCGGCCAGCCAGGGCCATCTTCCGCTTTGAAACGACCAGGGAGAGGGGCTGCTCAGAATGCGCTTCAAACACATGTCTAATGGCACATTTGTACACGAAGCTGTAACAGAGTGAAAACAAGACTTAGCAACGACTCTATCTCCCAAAGTATTGGTGGAAAACTGACAAGTCTGACACTGTTGGAATGCCCTGCTCATGGGATTTCCGAAAATACCGGTCTTGGAGCTGTGTGATAAACAGGGAGGATGCCAGGGACTGCGGAGTAAGGACACCCTGAAAATGGCCAGTACATACGGCCATGTTGTGTGTACGTCAACAATAGCCAAGGCTGGTACGTGTGTGGTGGACCAAAGCCAGCAAAAAAAAAAAAAACGCCGAAAAAAGAAGTCGGCAGCGCCACTGCCAATAACTCCAGAAATAATGGGGCTAGAGAGAAATTTCTTGTACCTGGAGTTAGCTGCCATAGTCCTGCATCCGAAAATTGGGTTTTCCCGGCCAGCCAGGGCCATCTTCCGCTTTGAAACGACCAGGGAGCGGGGCTGCTCAGAATGTGCTTCAAACGCATGTCTAATGGCACTTTTGTACACGAAGCTGTAACAGAGTGAAAACAAGACTTAGCAACGACTCTATCTCCCAAAGTATTGGTGGAAAACTGACAAGTCTGACACTGTTGGAAAGCCCTGCTCATGGGCTTTCCGAAAATACTGGTCTTGGAGCTATGTGATAAACAGGGAGGATGCCAGGGACTGCGGAGTGAGGACACCCCGAAAATGGCCAGTACATACGGCCATGTTGTGTGTACGTCAACAATAGCCAAGGCTGCTACGTGTGTGCTGGACCAAAGCCAGCAAAAAAAAAAAACGCCGAAAAAAGAAGTCGGCAGCGCCACTGCCAATAACTCCAGAAATAATGGGGCTAGAGAAAAAATTTCTTGTACCTGGAGTTAGCTGCCATAGTCCTGCATCCGAAAATCGGGTTTTCCCGGCCAGCCAGGGCCATCTTCCGCTTTGAAACGACCAGGGAGAGGGGCTGCTCAGAATGCGCTTCAAACACATGTCTAATGGCACATTTGTACACGAAGCTGTAACAGAGTGAAAACAAGACTTAGCAACGACTCTATCTCCCAAAGTATTGGTGGAAAACTGACAAGTCTGACACTGTTGGAATGCCCTGCTCATGGGATTTCCGAAAATACCGGTCTTGGAGCTGTGTGATAAACAGGGAGGATGCCAGGGACTGCGGAGTGAGGACACCCTGAAAATGGCCAGTACATACGGCCATGTTGTGTGTACGTCAACAATAGCCAAGGCTGCTACGTGTGTGCTGGACCAAAGCCAGCAAAAAAAAAAAAACGCCGAAAAAAGAAGTCGGCAGCGCCACTGCCAATAACTCCAGAAATAATGGGGCTAGAGAGAAATTTCTTGTACCTGGAGTTAGCTGCCATAGTCCTGCATCCGAAAATTGGGTTTTCCCGGCCAGCCAGGGCCATCTTCCGCTTTGAAACGACCAGGGAGCGGGGCTGCTCAGAATGTGCTTCAAACGCATGTCTAATGGCACTTTTGTACACGAAGCTGTAACAGAGTGAAAACAAGACTTAGCAACGACTCTATCTCCCAAAGTATTGGTGGAAAACTGACAAGTCTGACACTGTTGGAAAGCCCTGCTCATGGGCTTTCCGAATATACCGGTCTTGGAGCTGTGTGATAAACAGGGAGGATGCCAGGGACTGCGGAGTGAGGACACCCTGAAAATGGCCAGTACATACGGCCATGTTGTGTGTACGTCAACAATAGCCAAGGCTGCTACGTGTGTGCTGGACCAAAGCCAGCAAAAAAAAAAAAAAACGCCGAAAAAAGAAGTCGGCAGCGCCACTGCCAATAACTCCAGAAATAATGGGGCTAGAGAGAAATTTCTTGTACCTGGAGTTAGCTGCCATAGTCCTGCATCCGAAAATCGGGTTTTCCCGGCCAGCCAGGGCCATCTTCCGCTTTGAAACGACCAGGGAGCGGGGCTGCTCAGAATGCGCTTCAAACGCATGTCTAATGGCACTTTTGTACATGAAGCTGTAACAGAGTGAAAACAAGACTTAGCAACGACTCTATCTCCCAAAGTATTGGTGGAAAACTGACAAGTCTGACACTGTTGGAAAGCCCTGCTCATGGGCTTTCCGAAAATACCGGTCTTGGAGCTGTGGGATAAACAGGTAGGATGCCAGGGACTGCGGAATGAGGACACCCCGAAAATAGCCGGTACATACGGCCATGTTGTGTGTACGTCAACAATAGCCAAGGCTGCTACGTGTGTGCTGGACCAAAGCCAGCAAAAAAAAAAACGCCGAAAAAAGAAGTCGGCAGCGCCACTGCCAATAACTCCAGAAATAATGGGGCTAGAGAGAAATTTCTTGTACCTGGAGTTAGCTGCCATAGTCCTGCATCCGAAAATTGGGTTTTCCCGGCCAGCCAGGGCCATCTTCCGCTTTGAAACGACCAGGGAGCGGGGCTGCTCAGAATGCGCTTCAAACGCATGTCTAATGGCACTTTTGTACACGAAGCTGTAACAGAGTGAAAACAAGACTTAGCAACGACTCTATCTCCCAAAGTATTGGTGGAAAACTGACAAGTCTGACACTGTTGGAAAGCCCTGCTCATGGGCTTTCCGAAAATACTGGTCTTGGAGCTATGTGATAAACAGGGAGGATGCCAGGGACTGCGGAGTGAGGACACCCCGAAAATGGCCAGTACATACGGCCATGTTGTGTGTACGTCAACAATAGCCAAGGCTGCTATGTGTGTGCTGGACCAAAGCCAGCAAAAAAAAAAAACGCCGAAAAAAGAAGTCGGCAGCGCCACTGCCAATAACTCCAGAAATAATGGGGCTAGAGAGAAATTTCTTGTACCTGAAGTTAGCTGCCATAGTCCTGCATCCGAAAATTGGGTTTTCCCGGCCAGCCAGGGCCATCTTCCGCTTTGAAACGACCAGGGAGCGGGGCTGCTCAGAATGCGCTTCAAACGCATGTCTAATGGCACTTTTGTACACGAAGCTGTAACAGAGTGAAAACAAGACTTAGCAACGACTCTATCTCCCAAAGTATTGGTGGAAAACTGACAAGTCTGACACTGTTGGAAAGCCCTGCTCATGGGCTTTCCGAAAATACCGGTCTTGGAGCTGTGGGATAAACAGGGAGGATGCCAGGGACTGCGGAGTGAGGACACCCCGAAAATGGCCAGTACATACGGCCATGTTGTGTGTACGTCAACAATAGCCAAGGCTGCTACGTGTGTGCTGGACCAAAGCCAGCAAAAAAAAAAAACGCCGAAAAAAGAAGTCGGCAGCGCCACTGCCAATAACTCCAGAAATAATGGGGCTAGAGAAAAAATTTCTTGTACCTGGAGTTAGCTGCCATAG
Organism: Marthasterias glacialis; assembly: GCA_911728455.2. Classification (NCBI taxonomy): domain Eukaryota; kingdom Metazoa; phylum Echinodermata; class Asteroidea; order Forcipulatida; family Asteriidae; genus Marthasterias; species Marthasterias glacialis. The sequence goes on from OU452223.1 coordinate 3,551,715, forward strand.
TCCTGCATCCGAAAATCGGGTTTTCCCGGCCAGCCAGGGCCATCTTCCGCTTTGAAACGACCAGGGAGAGGGGCTGCTCAGAATGCGCTTCAAACACATGTCTAATGGCACATTTGTACACGAAGCTGTAACAGAGTGAAAACAAGACTTAGCAACGACTCTATCTCCCAAAGTATTGGTGGAAAACTGACAAGTCTGACACTGTTGGAATGCCCTGCTCATGGGATTTCCGAAAATACCGGTCTTGGAGCTGTGTGATAAACAGGGAGGATGCCAGGGACTGCGGAGTGAGGACACCCTGAAAATGGCCAGTACATACGGCCATGTTGTGTGTACGTCAACAATAGCCAAGGCTGGTACGTGTGTGGTGGACCAAAGCCAGCAAAAAAAAAAAAACGCCGAAAAAAGAAGTCGGCAGCGCCACTGCCAATAACTCCAGAAATAATGGGGCTAGAGAGAAATTTCTTGTACCTGGAGTTAGCTGCCATAGTCCTGCATCCGAAAATTGGGTTTTCCCGGCCAGCCAGGGCCATCTTCCGCTTTGAAACGACCAGGGAGCGGGGCTGCTCAGAATGTGCTTCAAACGCATGTCTAATGGCACTTTTGTACACGAAGCTGTAACAGAGTGAAAACAAGACTTAGCAACGACTCTATCTCCCAAAGTATTGGTGGAAAACTGACAAGTCTGACACTGTTGGAAAGCCCTGCTCATGGGCTTTCCGAATATACCGGTCTTGGAGCTGTGTGATAAACAGGGAGGATGCCAGGGACTGCGGAGTGAGGACACCCTGAAAATGGCCAGTACATACGGCCATGTTGTGTGTACGTCAACAATAGCCAAGGCTGCTACGTGTGTGCTGGACCAAAGCCAGCAAAAAAAAAAAAAAACGCCGAAAAAAGAAGTCGGCAGCGCCACTGCCAATAACTCCAGAAATAATGGGGCTAGAGAGAAATTTCTTGTACCTGGAGTTAGCTGCCATAGTCCTGCATCCGAAAATCGGGTTTTCCCGGCCAGCCAGGGCCATCTTCCGCTTTGAAACGACCAGGGAGCGGGGCTGCTCAGAATGCGCTTCAAACGCATGTCTAATGGCACTTTTGTACATGAAGCTGTAACAGAGTGAAAACAAGACTTAGCAACGACTCTATCTCCCAAAGTATTGGTGGAAAACTGACAAGTCTGACACTGTTGGAAAGCCCTGCTCATGGGCTTTCCGAAAATACCGGTCTTGGAGCTGTGGGATAAACAGGTAGGATGCCAGGGACTGCGGAATGAGGACACCCCGAAAATGGCCGGTACATACGGCCATGTTGTGTGTACGTCAACAATAGCCAAGGCTGCTACGTGTGTGCTGGACCAAAGCCAGCAAAAAAAAAAACGCCGAAAAAAGAAGTCGGCAGCGCCACTGCCAATAACTCCAGAAATAATGGGGCTAGAGAGAAATTTCTTGTACCTGGAGTTAGCTGCCATAGTCCTGCATCCGAAAATTGGGTTTTCCCGGCCAGCCAGGGCCATCTTCCGCTTTGAAACGACCAGGGAGCGGGGCTGCTCAGAATGCGCTTCAAACGCATGTCTAATGGCACTTTTGTACACGAAGCTGTAACAGAGTGAAAACAAGACTTAGCAACGACTCTATCTCCCAAAGTATTGGTGGGAAACTGACAAGTCTGACACTGTTGGAAAGCCCTGCTCATGGGCTTTCCGAAAATACTGGTCTTGGAGCTATGTGATAAACAGGGAGGATGCCAGGGACTGCGGAGTGAGGACACCCCGAAAATGGCCAGTACATACGGCCATGTTGTGTGTACGTCAACAATAGCCAAGGCTGCTATGTGTGTGCTGGACCAAAGCCAGCAAAAAAAAAAAACGCCGAAAAAAGAAGTCGGCAGCGCCACTGCCAATAACTCCAGAAATAATGGGGCTAGAGAGAAATTTCTTGTACCTGAAGTTAGCTGCCATAGTCCTGCATCCGAAAATTGGGTTTTCCCGGCCAGCCAGGGCCATCTTCCGCTTTGAAACGACCAGGGAGCGGGGCTGCTCAGAATGCGCTTCAAACGCATGTCTAATGGCACTTTTGTACACGAAGCTGTAACAGAGTGAAAACAAGACTTAGCAACGACTCTATCTCCCAAAGTATTGGTGGAAAACTGACAAGTCTGACACTGTTGGAAAGCCCTGCTCATGGGCTTTCCGAAAATACCGGTCTTGGAGCTGTGGGATAAACAGGGAGGATGCCAGGGACTGCGGAGTGAGGACACCCTGAAAATGGCCAGTACATACGGCCGTGTTGTGTGTACGTCAACAATAGCCAAGGCTGCTACGTGTGTGCTGGACCAAAGCCAGCAAAAAAAAAAAAACGCCGAAAAAAGAAGTCGGCAGCGCCACTGCCAATAACTCCAGAAATAATGGGGCTAGAGAGAAATTTCTTGTACCTGGAGTTAGCTGCCATAGTCCTGCATCCGAAAATTGGGTTTTCCCGGCCAGACAGGGCCATCTTCCGCTTTGAAACGACCAGGGAGCGGGGCTGCTCAGAATGCGCTTCAAACGCATGTCTAATGGCACTTTTGTACACGAAGCTGTAACAGAGTGAAAACAAGACTTAGCAACGACTCTATCTCCCAAAGTATTGGTGGAAAACTGACAAGTCTGACACTGTTGGAAAGCCCTGCTCATGGGCTTTCCGAAAATACTGGTCTTGGAGCTATGTGATAAACAGGGAGGATGCCAGGGACTGCGGAGTGAGGACACCCTGAAAATGGCCAGTACATACGGCCATGTTGTGTGTACGTCAACAATAGCCAAGGCTGCTACGTGTGTGCTGGACCGAAGGCAGCAAAAAAAAAAAAAAAAAAAAAAAAAAAAAGACGTCGGCAGCGCCACTGCCAATAACTCCAGAAATAATGGGGCTAGAGAGAAATTTCTTGTACCTGGAGTTAGCTGCCATAGTCCTGCATCCGAAAATTGGGTTTTCCCGGCCAGACAGGGCCATCTTCCGCTCTTAAACGACCAGGGAGCGGGGCTGCTCAGAATGCGCTTCAAACGCATGTCTAATGGCACTTTTGTACACGAAGCTGTAACAGAGTGAAAACAAGACTTAGCAACGACTCTATCTCCCAAAGTATTGGTGGAAAACTGACAAGTCTGACACTGTTGGAAAGCCCTGCTCATGGGCTTTCCGGAATTACCGGTCTTGGAGCTGTGGGATAAACAGGGAGGATGCCAGGGACTGCGGAGTGAGGACACCCCGAAAATGGCCAGTACATACGGCCATGTTGTGTGTATGTCAACAATAGCCAAGGCTGCTATGTGTGTGTGCTGGACCGAAGGCAGCAAAAAAAAAAAAAAAAAAAAAAAAAAAAGACGTCGGCAGCGCCACTGCCAATAACTCCAGAAATAATGGGGCTAGAGAGAAATTTCTTGTACCTGGAGTTAGCTGCCATAGTCCTGCATCCGCAAATTGGGTTTTCCCGGCCAGCCAGGGCCATCTTCCGCTTTGAAACGACCAGGGAGCGGGGCTGCTCAGAATGCGCTTCAAACGCATGTCTAATGGCACTTTTGTACACGAAGCTGTAACAGAGTGAAAACAAGACTTAGCAACGACTCTATCTCCCAAAGTATTGGTGGAAAACTGACAAGTCTGACACTGTTTGAAAGCCCTGCTCATGGGATTTCCGAAAATACTAGTCTTGGAGCTGTGTGATAAAAAGGGAGGATGCCAGGGACTGCGGAGTGAGGACACCCTGAAAATGGCCAGTACATACGGCCATGTTGTGTGTACGTCAACAATAGCCAAGGCTGGTACGTGTGTGGTGGACCAAAGCCAGCAAAAAAAAAACGCCGAAAAAAGAAGTCGGCAGCGCCACTGCCAATAACTCCAGAAATAATGGGGCTAGAGAGAAATGTCTTGTACCTGGAGTTAGCTGCCATAGTCCTGCATCCGAAAATCGGGTTTTCCCGGCCAGCCAGGGCCATCTTACACTTTGAAACGACCAGGGAGCGGGGCTGCTCAGAATGCGCTTCAAACACATCTCTAATGGCACTTTTGTACACGAAGCTGTAACAGAGTGAAAACAAGACTTAGCAACGACTCTATCTCCCAAAGTATTGGTGGAAAACTGACAAGTCTGACACTGTTGGAAAGCCCTGCTCATGGGCTTTCCGAAAATACCGGTCTTGGAGCTGTGGGATAAACAGGGAGGATGCCAGAGACTGCGGAATGAGGACACCCCGAAAATGGCCAGTACATACGGCCATGTTGTGTGTACGTCAACAATAGCCAAGGCTGCTACGTGTGTGCTGAACCAAAGCCAGCAAAAAAAAAAAACGCCGAAAAAAGAAGTCGGCAGCGCCACTGCCAATAACTCCAGAAATAATGGGGCTAGAGAGAAATTTCTTGTACCTGGAGTTAGCTGCCATAGTCCTGCATCCGAAAATTGGGTTTTCCCGGCCAGCCAGGGCCATCTTCCGCTTTGAAACGACCAGGGAGCGGGGCTGCTCAGAATGCGCTTCAAACGCCTGTCTAATGGCACTTTTGTACACGAAGCTGTAACAGAGTGAAAACAAGACTTAGCAACGACTCTATCTCCCAAAGTATTGGTGGAAAACTGACAAGTCTGACACTGTTGGAAAGCCCTGCTCATGGGCTTTCCGAAAATACTGGTCTTGGAGCTGTGTGATAAACAGGGAGGATGCCAGGGACTGCGGAGTGAGGACACCCTGAAAATGGCCAGTACATACGGCCATGTTGTGTGTACGTCAACAATAGCCAAGGCTGCTACGTGTGTGCTGGACCGAAGGCAGCAAAAAAAAAAAAAAAAAAAAAAAAAAGACGTCGGCAGCGCCACTGCCAATAACTCCAGAAATAATGGGGCTAGAGAGAAATTTCTTGTACCTGGAGTTAGCTGCCATAGTCCTGCATCCGAAAATCGGGTTTTCCCGGCCAGCCAGGGCCATCTTCCGCTTTGAAACGACCAGGGAGCGGGGCTGCTCAGAATGCGCTTCAAACGCATGTCTAATGGCACTTTTGTACACGAAGCTGTAACAGAGTGAAAACAAGACTTAGCAACGACTCTATCTCCCAAAGTATTGGTGGAAAACTGACAAGTCTGACACTGTTTGAAAGCCCTGCTCATGGGCTTTCCGAAAATACTAGTCTTGGAGCTTTGTGATAAACAGGGAGGATGCCAGGGACTGCGGAGTGAGGACACCCTGAAAATGGCCAGTACATACGGCCATGTTGTGTGTACGTCAACAATAGCCAAGGCTGGTACGTGTGTGGTGGACCAAAGCCAGCAAAAAAAAAAACGCCGAAAAAAGAAGTCGGCAGCGCCACTGCCAATAACTCCAGAAATAATGGGGCTAGAGAGAAATGTCTTGTACCTGGAGTTAGCTGCCATAGTCCTGCATCCGAAAATTGGGTTTTCCCGGCCAGCCAGGGCCATCTTCCGCTTTGAAACGACCAGGGAGCGGGGCTGCTCAGAATGCGCTTCAAACGCATGTCTAATGGCACTTTTGTACACGAAGCTGTAACAGAGTGAAAACAAGACTTAGCAACGACTCTATCTCCCAAAGTATTGGTGGAAAACTGACAAGTCTGACACTGTTTGAAAGCCCTGCTCATGGGCTTTCCGAAAATACCGGTCTTGGAGCTTTGTGATAAACAGGGAGGATGCCAGGGACTGCGGAGTGAGGACACCCTGAAAATGGCCAGTACATACGGCCATGTTGTGTGTACGTCAACAATAGCCAAGGCTGCTACGTGTGTGGTGGACCAAAGCCAGCAAAAAAAAAAACGCCGAAAAAAGAAGTCGGCAGCGCCACTGCCAATAACTCCAGAAATAATGGGGCTAGAGAGAAATGTCTTGTACCTGGAGTTAGCTGCCATAGTCCTGCATCCGAAAATTGGGTTTTCCCGGCCAGCCAGTGCCATCTTCCGCTTTGAAACGACCAGGGAGCGGGGCTGCTCAGAATGCGCTTCAAACGCATGTCTAATGGCACTTTTGTACACGAAGCTGTAACAGAGTGAAAACAAGACTTAGCAACGACTCTATCTCCCAAAGTATTGGTGGAAAACTGACAAGTCTGACACTGTTGGAAAGCCCTGCTCATGGGCTTTCCGAAAATACTAGTCTTGGAGCTGTGTGATAAACAGGGAGGATGCCAGGGACTGCGGAGTGAGGACACCCCGAAAATGGCCAGTACATGTGGCCATGTTGTGTGTACGTCAACAATAGCCAAGGCTGCTACGTGTGTGCTGGACCAAAGCCAGCAAAAAAAAAACGCCGAAAAAAGAAGTCGGCAGCGCAACTGCCAATAACTCCAGAAATAATGGGGCTAGAGAGAAATTTCTTGTACCTGGAGTTAGCTGCCATAGTCCTGCATCCGAAATTCGGGTTTTCTTGGCCAGCCAGGGCCATCTTCCGCTTTGAAACGACCAGGGAGCGGGGCTGCTCAGAATGCGCTTCAAACGCATGTCTAATGGCACTTTTGTACACGAAGCTGTAACAGAGTGAAAACAAGACTTTGCAACGACTCTATCTCCCAAAGTATTGATGGAAAACTGACAAGTCTGACACTGTTGGAAAGCCCTGCTCATGGGCTTTCCGAAAATACTGGTCTTGGAGCTGTGGGATAAACAGGGAGGATGCCAGAGACTGCGGAATGAGGACACCCCGAAAATGGCCAGTACATACGGCCATGTTGTGTGTACGTCAACAATAGCCAAGGCTGCTACGTGTGTGGTGGACCAAAGCCAGCAAAAAAAAAACGCCGAAAAAAGAAGTCGGCAGCGCCACTGCCAATAACTCCAGAAATAATGGGGCTAGAGAGAAATGTCTTGTACCTGGAGTTAGCTGCCATAGTCCTGCATCCGAAAATCGGGTTTTCCCGGCCAGCCAGGGCCATCTTACACTTTGAAACGACCAGGGAGCGGGGCTGCTCAGAATGCGCTTCAAACACATCTCTAATGGCACTTTTGTACACGAAGCTGTAACAGAGTGAAAACAAGACTTAGCAACGACTCTATCTCCCAAAGTATTGGTGGAAAACTGACAAGTCTGACACTGTTGGAAAGCCCTGCTCATGGGCTTTCCGAAAATACCGGTCTTGGAGCTGTGGGATAAACAGGGAGGATGCCAGAGACTGCGGAATGAGGACACCCCGAAAATGGCCAGTACATACGGCCATGTTGTGTGTACGTCAACAATAGCCAAGGCTGCTACGTGTGTGCTGAACCAAAGCCAGCAAAAAAAAAAAACGCCGAAAAAAGAAGTCGGCAGCGCCACTGCCAATAACTCCAGAAATAATGGGGCTAGAGAGAAATTTCTTGTACCTGGAGTTAGCTGCCATAGTCCTGCATCCGAAAATTGGGTTTTCCCGGCCAGCCAGGGCCATCTTCCGCTTTGAAACGACCAGGGAGCGGGGCTGCTCAGAATGCGCTTCAAACGCCTGTCTAATGGCACTTTTGTACACGAAGCTGTAACAGAGTGAAAACAAGACTTAGCAACGACTCTATCTCCCAAAGTATTGGTGGAAAACTGACAAGTCTGACACTGTTGGAAAGCCCTGCTCATGGGCTTTCCGAAAATACTGGTCTTGGAGCTGTGTGATAAACAGGGAGGATGCCAGGGACTGCGGAGTGAGGACACCCTGAAAATGGCCAGTACATACGGCCATGTTGTGTGTACGTCAACAATAGCCAAGGCTGCTACGTGTGTGCTGGACCGAAGGCAGCAAAAAAAAAAAAAAAAAAAAAAAAAAAGACGTCGGCAGCGCCACTGCCAATAACTCCAGAAATAATGGGGCTAGAGAGAAATTTCTTGTACCTGGAGTTAGCTGCCATAGTCCTGCATCCGAAAATCGGGTTTTCCCGGCCAGCCAGGGCCATCTTCCGCTTTGAAACGACCAGGGAGCGGGGCTGCTCAGAATGCGCTTCAAACGCATGTCTAATGGCACTTTTGTACACGAAGCTGTAACAGAGTGAAAACAAGACTTAGCAACGACTCTATCTCCCAAAGTATTGGTGGAAAACTGACAAGTCTGACACTGTTTGAAAGCCCTGCTCATGGGCTTTCCGAAAATACTAGTCTTGGAGCTTTGTGATAAACAGGGAGGATGCCAGGGACTGCGGAGTGAGGACACCCTGAAAATGGCCAGTACATACGGCCATGTTGTGTGTACGTCAACAATAGCCAAGGCTGGTACGTGTGTGGTGGACCAAAGCCAGCAAAAAAAAAAACGCCGAAAAAAGAAGTCGGCAGCGCCACTGCCAATAACTCCAGAAATAATGGGGCTAGAGAGAAATGTCTTGTACCTGGAGTTAGCTGCCATAGTCCTGCATCCGAAAATTGGGTTTTCCCGGCCAGCCAGGGCCATCTTCCGCTTTGAAACGACCAGGGAGCGGGGCTGCTCAGAATGCGCTTCAAACGCATGTCTAATGGCACTTTTGTACACGAAGCTGTAACAGAGTGAAAACAAGACTTAGCAACGACTCTATCTCCCAAAGTATTGGTGGAAAACTGACAAGTCTGACACTGTTTGAAAGCCCTGCTCATGGGCTTTCCGAAAATACCGGTCTTGGAGCTTTGTGATAAACAGGGAGGATGCCAGGGACTGCGGAGTGAGGACACCCTGAAAATGGCCAGTACATACGGCCATGTTGTGTGTACGTCAACAATAGCCAAGGCTGCTACGTGTGTGGTGGACCAAAGCCAGCAAAAAAAAAACGCCGAAAAAAGAAGTCGGCAGCGCCACTGCCAATAACTCCAGAAATAATGGGGCTAGAGAGAAATGTCTTGTACCTGGAGTTAGCTGCCATAGTCCTGCATCCGAAAATTGGGTTTTCCCGGCCAGCCAGTGCCATCTTCCGCTTTGAAACGACCAGGGAGCGGGGCTGCTCAGAATGCGCTTCAAACGCATGTCTAATGGCACTTTTGTACACGAAGCTGTAACAGAGTGAAAACAAGACTTAGCAACGACTCTATCTCCCAAAGTATTGGTGGAAAACTGACAAGTCTGACACTGTTGGAAAGCCCTGCTCATGGGCTTTCCGAAAATACTAGTCTTGGAGCTGTGTGATAAACAGGGAGGATGCCAGGGACTGCGGAGTGAGGACACCCCGAAAATGGCCAGTACATGTGGCCATGTTGTGTGTACGTCAACAATAGCCAAGGCTGCTACGTGTGTGCTGGACCAAAGCCAGCAAAAAAAAAACGCCGAAAAAAGAAGTCGGCAGCGCAACTGCCAATAACTCCAGAAATAATGGGGCTAGAGAGAAATTTCTTGTACCTGGAGTTAGCTGCCATAGTCCTGCATCCGAAATTCGGGTTTTCTTGGCCAGCCAGGGCCATCTTCCGCTTTGAAACGACCAGGGAGCGGGGCTGCTCAGAATGCGCTTCAAACGCATGTCTAATGGCACTTTTGTACACGAAGCTGTAACAGAGTGAAAACAAGACTTTGCAACGACTCTATCTCCCAAAGTATTGATGGAAAACTGACAAGTCTGACACTGTTGGAAAGCCCTGCTCATGGGCTTTCCGAAAATACTGGTCTTGGAGCTGTGGGATAAACAGGGAGGATGCCAGAGACTGCGGAATGAGGACACCCCGAAAATGGCCAGTACATACGGCCATGTTGTGTGTACGTCAACAATAGCCAAGGCTGCTACGTGTGTGCTGGACCAAAGCCAGCAAAAAAAAAAACGCCGAAAAAAGAAGTCGGCAGCGCCACTGCCAATAACTCAAGAAATAATGGGGCTAGAGAGAAATTTCTTGTACCTGGTGTTAGCTGCCATAGTCCTGCATCCGAAAATTGGGTTTTCCCGGCCAGCCAGGGCCATCTTCCGCTTTGAAACGACCAGGGAGCGGGGCTGCTCAGAATGCGCTTCAAACGCCTGTCTAATGGCACTTTTGTACACGAAGCTGTAACAGAGTGAAAACAAGACTTAGCAACGACTCTATCTCCCAAAGTATTGGTGGAAAACTGACAAGTCTGACACTGTTGGAAAGCCCTGCTCATGGGCTTTCTGAAAATACTGGTCTTGGAGCTGTGTGATAAACAGGGAGGATGCCAGGGACTGCGGAGTGAGGACACCCTGAAAATGGCCAGTACATACGGCCATGTTGTGTGTACGTCAACAATAGCCAAGGCTGCTACGTGTGTGCTGGACCAAAGCCAGCAAAAAAAAAACGCCGAAAAAAAGAAGTCGGCAGCGCCACTGCCAATAACTCCAGAAATAATGGGGCTAGAGAGAAATTTCTTGTACCTGGAGTTAGCTGCCATAGTCCTGCATCCGAAAATCGGGTTTTCCCGGCCAGCCAGGGCAATCTTCCGCCTTGAAACGACCAGGGAGCGGGGCTGCTCACAATGTGCTTCAAACGCATGTCTAATGGCTCTTTTGTACACAAAGCTGTAACAGAGTGAAAACAAGACTTAGCAACTACTCTATCTCCCAAAGTATTGGTGGAAAACTGACAAGTTTGACACTGTTGGAAAGCCCTGCTCATGGGCTTTCCGAAAATCCCGGTCTTGGAGCTGTGGGATAAACAGGGATGATGCCAGGGACTGCGGAATGAGGACACCCCGAAAATGGCCAGTATATACGGCCATGTTGTGTGTATGTCAACAATAGCCAAGGCCGCTACGTGTGTGCTGGACCGAAGGCAGCAAAAAAAAAAAAAAAAAAAAAAAAAAAGACGTCGGCAGCGCCACTGCCAATAACTCCAGAAATAATGGGGCTAGAGAGAAATTTCTTGTACCTGGAGTTAGCTGCCATAGTCCTGCATCCGAAAATTGGGTTTTCCCGGCCAGCCAGGGCCATCTTCCGCTTTGAAACGACCAGGGAGCGGGGCTGCTCAGAATGCGCTTCAAACGCATGTCTAATGGCACTTTTGTACACGAAGCTGTAACAGAGTGAAAACAAGACTTTGCAACGACTCTATCTCCCAAAGTATTGATGGAAAACTGACAAGTCTGACACTGTTGGAAAGCCCTGCTCATGGGCTTTCCGAAAATACTGGTCTTGGAGCTGTGGGATAAACAGGGAGGATGCCAGAGACTGCGGAATGAGGACACCCCGAAAATGGCCAGTACATACGGCCATGTTGTGTGTACGTCAACAATAGCCAAGGCTGCTACGTGTGTGCTGGACCAAAGCCAGCAAAAAAAAAAACGCCGAAAAAAGAAGTCGGCAGCGCCACTGCCAATAACTCCAGAAATAATGGGGCTAGAGAGAAATTTCTTGTACCTGGTGTTAGCTGCCATAGTCCTGCATCCGAAAATTGGGTTTTCCCGGCCAGCCAGGGCCATCTTCCGCTTTGAAACGACCAGGGAGCGGGGCTGCTCAGAATGCGCTTCAAACGCCTGTCTAATGGCACTTTTGTACACGAAGCTGTAACAGAGTGAAAACAAGACTTAGCAACGACTCTATCTCCCAAAGTATTGGTGGAAAACTGACAAGTCTGACACTGTTGGAAAGCCCTGCTCATGGGCTTTCTGAAAATACTGGTCTTGGAGCTGTGTGATAAACAGGGAGGATGCCAGGGACTGCGGAGTGAGGACACCCTGAAAATGGCCAGTACATACGGCCATGTTGTGTGTACGTCAACAATAGCCAAGGCTGCTACGTGTGTGCTGGACCAAAGCCAGCAAAAAAAAAACGCCGAAAAAAAGAAGTCGGCAGCGCCACTGCCAATAACTCCAGAAATAATGGGGCTAGAGATAAATTTCTTGTACCTGGAGTTAGCTGCCATAGTCCTGCATCCGAAAATCGGGTTTTCCCGGCCAGCCAGGGCAATCTTCCGCCTTGAAACGACCAGGGAGCGGGGCTGCTCACAATGTGCTTCAAACGCATGTCTAATGGCTCTTTTGTACACAAAGCTGTAACAGAGTGAAAACAAGACTTAGCAACTACTCTATCTCCCAAAGTATTGGTGGAAAACTGACAAGTTTGACACTGTTGGAAAGCCCTGCTCATGGGCTTTCCGAAAATCCCGGTCTTGGAGCTGTGGGATAAACAGGGATGATGCCAGGGACTGCGGAATGAGGACACCCCGAAAATGGCCAGTACATACGGCCATGTTGTGTGTATGTCAACAATAGCCAAGGCCGCTACGTGTGTGCTGGACCGAAGGCAGTAAAAAAAAAAAAAAAAAAAAAAAAAAGACGTCGGCAGCGCCACTGCCAATAACTCCAGAAATAATGGGGCTAGAGAGAAATTTCTTGTACCTGGAGTTAGCTGCCATAGTCCTGCATCCGAAAATTGGGTTTTCCCGGCCAGCCAGGGCCATCTTCCGCTTTGAAACGACCAGGGAGCGGGGCTGCTCAGAATGCGCTTCAAACGCATGTCTAATGGCACTTTTGTACACGAAGCTGTAACAGAGTGAAAACAAGACTTAGCAACGACTCTATCTCCCAAAGTATTGGTGGAAAACTGACAAGTCTGACACTGTTTGAAAGCCCTGCTCATGGGCTTTCCGAAAATACTAGTCTTGGAGCTGTGTGATAAACAGGGAGGATGCCAGGGACTGCGGAATGAGGACACCCCGAAAATGGCCAGTACATACGGCCATGTTGTGTGTATGTCAACAATAGCCAAGGCTGCTACGTGTGTGCTGGACCGAAGGCAGCAAAAAAAAAAAAAAAAAAAGACGTCGGCAGCGCCACTGCCAATAACTCCAGAAATAATGGGGCTAGAGAGAAATTTCTTGTACCTGGAGTTAGCTGCCATAGTCCTGCATCCGAAAATTGGGTTTTCCCGGCCAGCCAGGGCCATCTTCCGCTTTGAAACGACCAGGGAGCGGGGCTGCTCAGAATGCGCTTCAAACGCCTGTCTAATGGCACTTTTGTACACGAAGCTGTAACAGAGTGAAAACAAGACTTAGCAACGACTCTATCTCCCAAAGTATTGGTGGAAAACTGACAAGTCTGACACTGTTGGAAAGCCCTGCTCATGGGCTTTCCGAAAATACTGGTCTTGGAGCTGTGTGATAAACAGGGAGGATGCCAGGGACTGCGGAGTGAGGACACCCTGAAAATGGCCAGTACATACGGCCATGTTGTGTGTACGTCAACAATAGCCAAGGCTGCTACGTGTGTGCTGGACCAAAGCCAGCAAAAAAAAAAACGCCGAAAAAAAGAAGTCGGCAGCGCCACTGCCAATAACTCCAGAAATAATGGGGCTAGAGAGATATTTCTTGTACCTTGAGTTAGCTGCCATAGTCCTGCATCCGGAAATCGGGTTTTCCCGGCCAGCCAGGGCCATCTTCCGCCTTGAAACGACCAGGGAGCGGGGCTGCTCACAATGTGCTTCAAACGCATGTCTAATGGCTCTTTTGTACACAAAGCTGTAACAGAGTGAAAACAAGACTTAGCAACTACTCTATCTCCCAAAGTATTGGAGGAAAACTGACAAGTTTGACACTGTTGGAAAGCCCTGCTCATGGGCTTTCCGAAAATCCCGGTCTTGGAGCTGTGGGATAAACAGGGATGATGCCAGGGACTGCGGAATGAGGACACCCCGAAAATGGCCAGTACATACGGCCATGTTGTGTGTATGTCAACAATAGCCAAGGCTGCTACGTGTGTGCTGGACCGAAGGCAGCAAAAAAAAAAAAAAAAAAAAAAAAAAAAAAAAGACGTCGGCAGCGCCACTGCCAATAACTCCAGAAATAATGGGGCTAGAGAGAAATTTCTTGTACCTGGAGTTAGCTGCCATAGTCCTGCATCCGAAAATTGGGTTTTCCCGGCCAGCCAGGGCCATCTTCCGCTTTGAAACGACCAGGGAGCGGGGCTGCTCAGAATGCGCTTCAAACGCATGTCTAATGGCACTTTTGTACACGAAGCTGTAACAGAGTGAAAACAATACTTAGCAACGACTCTATCTCCCAAAGTATTGGTGGAAAACTGACAAGTCTGACACTGTTTGAAAGCCCTGCTCATGGGCTTTCCGAAAATACCGGTCTTGGAGCTGTGGGATAAACAGGGAGGATGCCAGGGACTGCGGAGTGAGGACACCCCGAAAATGGCCAGTACATACGGCCATGTTGTGTGTACGTCAACAATAGCCAAGGCTGCTACGTGTGTGCTGGACCAAAGCCAGCAAAAAAAAAAACGCCGAAAAAAGAAGTCGGCAGCGCCACTGCCAATAACTCCAGAAATAATGGGGCTAGAGAGAAATTTCTTGTACCTGCAGGTAGCTGCCATAGTCCTGCATCCGAAAATTGAGTTTTGTCGGCCAGCCAGGGCCATCTTCCGCTTTGATACGACCAGGGAGCGGGGCTGCTCAGAATGCGCTTCAAACGCATGTCTAATGGCACTTTTGTACACGAAGCTGTAACAGAGTGAAAACAAGACTTAGCAACGAATCTATCTCCCAAAGTATTGGTGGAAAACTGACAAGTCTGACACTGTTGGAAAGCCCTGCTCATGGGCTTTCCGAAAATACTAGTCTTGGAGCTGTGTGATAAACAGGGAGGATGCCAGGGACTGCGGAGTGAGGACACCCCGAAAATGGCCAGTACATACGGCCATGTTGTGTGTACGTCAACAATAACCAAGGCTGATACGTGTGTGCTGGACCAAAGCCAGCAAAAAAAAAAACGCCGAAAAAAGAAGTCGGCAGCGCCACTGCCAATAACTCCAGAAATAATGGGGCTAGAGAGAAATTTCTTGTACCTGGTGTTAGCTGCCATAGTCCTGCATCCGAAAATTGGGTTTTCCCGGCCAGCCAGGGCCATCTTCCGCTTTGAAACGACCAGGGAGCGGGGCTGCTCAGAATTCGCTTCAAACTCATGTCTAATTGCACTTTTGTACATGAAGCTGTAACAGAGTGAAAACAAGACTTAGCAACGACTCTATCTCCCAAAGTATTGGTGGAAAACTAACAAGTTTGACACTTTTGGAAAGCCCTGCTCATGGGCTTTTCGAAAATACCGGTCTTGGAGCTGTGGGATAAACAGGGAGGATGCCAGGGACTGCGGAGTGAGGACACCCCGAAAATGGCCAGTACATACGGCCTTGTTGTGTGTACGTCAACAATAGCCAAGGCTGCTACGTGTGTGCTGGACCAAATCCAGCAAAAAAAAAACGCCGAAAAAAGAAGTCGGCAGCGCCACTGCCAATAACTCCAGAAATAATGGGGCTAGAGAGAAATTTCTTGTACCTGGAGTTAGCTGCCATAGTCCTGCATCCGAAAATCGGGTTTTCCTGGCCAGCCAGGGCCATCTTCCACTTTGAAACGACCAGGGAGCGGGGCTGCTCAGAATGCGCTTCAAACGCATGTCTAATGGCACTTTTGTACACGAAGCTGTAACAGAGTGAAAACAAGACTTAGCAACGACTCTATCTCCCAAAGTATTGGTGGAAAACTAACAAGTCTGACACTGTTGGAAAGCCCTGCTCATGGGCTTTCCGAAAATACCGGTCTTGGAGCTGTGGGATAAACAGGGAGGATGCCAGGGACTGCGGAGTGAGGACACCCCGAAAATGGCCAGTACATACGGCCATGTTGTGTGTACGTCAACAATAGCCAAGGCTGCTACGTGTGTGCTGGACCAAAGCCAGCAAAAAAAAAAACGCCGAAAAAAGAAGTCGGCAGCGCCACTGCCAATAACTCCAGAAATAATGGGGCTAGAGAGAAATTTCTTGTACCTGGAGTTAGCTGCCATAGTCCTGCATCCGAAAATTGGGTTTTCCCGGCCAGATAGGGCCATCTTCCGCTTTGAAGCGACCAGGGAGCGGGGCTGCTCAGAATGCGCTTCAAACGCATGTCTAATGGCACTTTTGTACACGAAGCTGTAACAGAGTGAAAACAAGACTTAGAAACGACTCTATCTCCCAAAGTATTGGTGGAAAACTGACAAGTCTGACACTGTTTGAAAGCCCTGCTCATGGGCTTTCCGAAAATACCGGTCTTGGAGCTGTGGGATAAACAGGGAGGATGCCAGGGACTGCGGAGTGAGGACACCCCGAAAATGGCCAGTACATACGGCCATGTTGTGTGTACGTCAACAATAGCCAAGGCTGCTACGTGTGTGCTGGACCAAAGCCAGCAAAAAAAAAACGCCAAAAAAAGAAGTCGGCAGCGCCACTGCCAATAACTCCAGAAATAATGGGGCTAGAGAGAAATTTCTTGTACCTGCAGGTAGCTGCCATAGTCCTGCATCCGAAAATCGAGTTTTGTCGGCCAGCCAGGGCCATCTTCCGCTTTGAAACGACCAGGGAGCGGGGCTGCTCAGAATGCGCTTCAAACGCATGTCTAATGGCACTTTTGTACACGAAGCTGTAACAGAGTGAAAACAAGACTTAGCAACGAATCTATCTCCCAAAGTATTGGTGGAAAACTGACAAGTCTGACACTGTTGGAAAGCCCTGCTCATGGGCTTTCCGAAAATACTGGTCTTGGAGCTGTGTGATAAACAGGGAGGATGCCAGGGACTGCGGAGTGAGGACACCCCGAAAATGGCCAGTACATACGGCCATGTTGTGTGTACGTCAACAATAGCCAAGGCTGATACGTGTGTGCTGGACCAAAGCCAGCAAAAAAAAAAAACGCCGAAAAAAGAAGTCGGCAGCGCCACTGCCAATAACTCCAGAAATAATGGGGCTAGAGAGAAATTTCTTGTACCTGGTGTTAGCTGCCATAGTCCTGCATCCGAAAATTGGGTTTTCCCGGCCAGCCAGGGCCATCTTCCGCTTTGAAACGACCAGGGAGCGGGGCTGCTCAGAATGCGCTTCAAACTCATGTCTAATTGCACTTTTGTACACGAAGCTGTAACAGAGTGAAAACAAGACTTAGCAACGACTCTATCTCCCAAAGTATTGGTGGAAAACTAACAAGTTTGACACTTTTGGAAAGCCCTGCTCATGGGCTTTTCGAAAATACCGGTCTTGGAGCTGTGGGATAAACAGGGAGGATGCCAGGGACTGCGGAGTGAGGACACCCCGAAAATGGCCAGTACATACGGCCTTGTTGTGTGTACGTCAACAATAGCCAAGGCTGCTACGTGTGTGCTGGACCAAATCCAGCACAAAAAAAAACGCCGAAAAAAGAAGTCGGCAGCGCCACTGCCAATAACTCCAGAAATAATGGGGCTAGAGAGAAATTTCTTGTACCTGGAGTTAGCTGCCATAGTCCTGCATCCGAAAATTGGGTTTTCCCGGCCAGATAGGGCCATCTTCCGCTTTGAAGCGACCAGGGAGCGGGGCTGCTCAGAATGCGCTTCAAACGCATGTCTAATGGCACTTTTGTACACGAAGCTGTAACAGAGTGAAAACAAGACTTAGCAACGACTCTATCTCCCAAAGTATTGGTGGAAAACTGACAAGTCTGACACTGTTGGAAAGCCCTGCTCATGGGCTTTCCGAAAATACTGGTCTTGGAGCTGTAAGATAAACAGGCAGGATGCCAGGGACTGCGGAGTGAGGACACCCTGAAAATGGCCAGTACATACGGCCATGTTGTGTGTACGTCAACAATAGCCAAGGCTGCTACGTGTGTGCTGGACCAAAGCCAGCAAAAAAAAAAAACGCCGAAAAAAGAAGTCGGCAGCGCCACTGCCAATAACTCCAGAAATAATGGGGCTAGAGAGAAATGTCTTGTACCTGGAGTTAGCTGCCATAGTCCTGCATCCGAAAATTGGGTTTTCCCGGCCAGATAGGGCCATCTTCCGCTTTGAAACGACCAGGGAGCGGGGCTGCTCAGAATGCGCTTCAAACGCATGTCTAATGGCACTTTTGTACACGAAGCTGTAACAGAGTGAAAACAAGACTTAGCAACGACTCTATCTCCCAAAGTATTGGTGGAAAACTGACAAGTCTGACACTGTTGGAAAGCCCTGCTCATGGGCTTTCCGAAAATACTGGTCTTGGAGCTGTGTGATAAACAGGGAGCATGCCAGGGACTGCGGAGTGAGGACACCCTGAAAATGGCCAGTACATACGGCCATGTTGTGTGTACGTCAACAATAGCCAAGGCTGCTACGTGTGTGCTGGACCAAAGCCAGCAAAAAAAAAAAAACGCCGAAAAAAGAAGTCGGCAGCGCCACTGCCAATAACTCCAGAAATAATGGCGCTAGAGAGAAATTTCTTGTACCTGGAGTTAGCTGCCATAGTCCTGCATCTGAAAATTGGGTTTTCCCGGCCAGCCAGGGCCATCTTCCGCTTTGAAACGACCAGGGAGCGGGGCTGCTCAGAATGCGCTTCAAACGCATGTCTAATTGCACTTTTGTACACGAAGCTGTAACAGAGTGAAAACAAGACTTAGCAACGACTCTATCTCCCAAAGTATTGGTGGAAAACTAACAAGTTTGACACTTTTGGAAAGCCCTGCTCATGGGCTTTTCGAAAATACCGGTCTTGGAGCTGTGGGATAAACAGGGAGGATGCCAGGGACTGCGGAGTGAGGACACCCCGAAAATGGCCAGTACATACGGCCTTGTTGTGTGTACGTCAACAATAGCCAAGGCTGCTACGTGTGTGCTGGACCAAATCCAGCAAAAAAAAAAAACGCCGAAAAAAGAAGTCGGCAGCGCCACTGCCAATAACTCCAGAAATAATGGGGCTAGAGAGAAATTTATTGTACCTGGAGTTAGCTGCCATAGTCCTGCATCCGAAAATTGGGTTTTCCCGGCCAGATAGGGCCATCTTCCGCTTTGAAGCGACCAGGGAGCGGGGCTGCTCAGAATGCGCTTCAAACGCATGTCTAATGGCACTTTTGTACACGAAGCTGTAACAGAGTGAAAACAAGACTTAGCAACGACTCTATCTCCCAAAGTATTGGTGGAAAACTGACAAGTCTGACACTGTTGGAAAGCCCTGCTCATGGGCTTTCCGAAAATACTGGTCTTGGAGCTGTGTGATAAACAGGCAGGATGCCAGGGACTGCGGAGTGAGGACACCCTGAAAATGGCCAGTACATACGGCCATGTTGTGTGTACGTCAACAATAGCCAAGGCTGCTACGTGTGTGCTGGACCGAAGCCAGCAAAAAAAAAAACGCCGAAGAAGAAGTCGGCAGCGCCACTGCCAATAACTCCAGAAATAATGGGGCTAGAGAGAAATGTCTTGTACCTGGAGTTAGCTGCCATAGTCCTGCATCCGAAAATTGGGTTTTCCCGGCCAGATAGGGCCATCTTCCGCTTTGAAACGACCAGGGAGCGGGGCTGCTCAGAATGCGCTTCAAACGCATGTCTAATGGCACTTTTGTACACGAAGCTGTAACAGAGTGAAAACAAGACTTAGCAACGACTCTATCTCCCAAAGTATTGGTGGAAAACTGACAAGTCTGACACTGTTGGAAAGCCCTGCTCATGGGCTTTCCGAAAATACTGGTCTTGGAGCTGTGTGATAAACAGGGAGCATGCCAGGGACTGCGGAGTGAGGACACCCTGAAAATGGCCAGTACATACGGCCATGTTGTGTGTACGTCAACAATAGCCAAGGCTGCTACGTGTGTGCTGGACCAAAGCCAGCAAAAAAAAAAAAACGCCGAAAAAAGAAGTCGGCAGCGCCACTGCCAATAACTCCAGAAATAATGGCGCTAGAGAGAAATTTCTTGTACCTGGAGTTAGCTGCCATAGTCCTGCATCTGAAAATTGGGTTTTCCCGGCCAGCCAGGGCCATCTTCCGCTTTGAAACGACCAGGGAGCGGGGCTGCTCAGAATGCGCTTCAAACGCATGTCTAATTGCACTTTTGTACACGAAGCTGTAACAGAGTGAAAACAAGACTTAGCAACGACTCTATCTCCCAAAGTATTGGTGGAAAACTAACAAGTTTGACACTTTTGGAAAGCCCTGCTCATGGGCTTTTCGAAAATACCGGTCTTGGAGCTGTGGGATAAACAGGGAGGATGCCAGGGACTGCGGAGTGAGGACACCCCGAAAATGGCCAGTACATACGGCCTTGTTGTGTGTACGTCAACAATAGCCAAGGCTGCTACGTGTGTGCTGGACCAAATCCAGCAAAAAAAAAAAACGCCGAAAAAAGACGTCGGCAGCGCCACTGCCAATAACTCCAGAAATAATGGGGCTAGAGAGAAGTTTCTTGTACCTGGAGTTAGCTGCCATAGTCCTGCATCCGAAAATCGGGTTTTCCCGGCCAGCCAGGGCCATCTTCCGCCTTGAAACGACCAGGGAGCGGGGCTTCTCAGAATGCGCTTCAAACGCATGTCTAATGGCACTTTTGTACACGAAGCTGTAACAGAGTGAAAACAAGACTTAGCAACGACTCTATCTCCCAAAGTATTGGTGGAAAACTGACAAGTCTGACACTGTTGGAAAGCCCTGCTCATGGGCTTTCCGAAAATACTGGTCTTGGAGCTGTGTGATAAACAGGGAGCATGCCAGGGACTGCGGAGTGAGGACACCCTGAAAATGGCCAGTACATACGGCCATGTTGTGTGTACGTCAACAATAGCCAAGGCTGCTACGTGTGTGCTGGACCAAAGCCAGCAAAAAAAAAAAAACGCCGAAAAAAGAAGTCGGCAGCGCCACTGCCAATAACTCCAGAAATAATGGCGCTAGAGAGAAATTTCTTGTACCTGGAGTTAGCTGCCATAGTCCTGCATCTGAAAATTGGGTTTTCCCGGCCAGCCAGGGCCATCTTCCGCTTTGAAACGACCAGGGAGCGGGGCTGCTCAGAATGCGCTTCAAACGCATGTCTAATTGCACTTTTGTACACGAAGCTGTAACAGAGTGAAAACAAGACTTAGCAACGACTCTATCTCCCAAAGTATTGGTGGAAAACTAACAAGTTTGACACTTTTGGAAAGCCCTGCTCATGGGCTTTTCGAAAATACCGGTCTTGGAGCTGTGGGATAAACAGGGAGGATGCCAGGGACTGCGGAGTGAGGACACCCCGAAAATGGCCAGTACATACGGCCTTGTTGTGTGTACGTCAACAATAGCCAAGGCTGCTACGTGTGTGCTGGACCAAATCCAGCAAAAAAAAAAACGCCGAAAAAAGAAGTCGGCAGCGCCACTGCCAATAACTCCAGAAATAATGGGGCTAGAGAGAAATTTATTGTACCTGGAGTTAGCTGCCATAGTCCTGCATCCGAAAATTGGGTTTTCCCGGCCAGATAGGGCCATCTTCCGCTTTGAAGCGACCAGGGAGCGGGGCTGCTCAGAATGCGCTTCAAACGCATGTCTAATGGCACTTTTGTACACGAAGCTGTAACAGAGTGAAAACAAGACTTAGCAACGACTCTATCTCCCAAAGTATTGGTGGAAAACTGACAAGTCTGACACTGTTGGAAAGCCCTGCTCATGGGCTTTCCGAAAATACTGGTCTTGGAGCTGTGTGATAAACAGGCAGGATGCCAGGGACTGCGGAGTGAGGACACCCTGAAAATGGCCAGTACATACGGCCATGTTGTGTGTACGTCAACAATAGCCAAGGCTGCTACGTGTGTGCTGGACCAAAGCCAGCAAAAAAAAAAAACGCCGAAAAAAGAAGTCGGCAGCGCCACTGCCAATAACTCCAGAAATAATGGGGCTAGAGAGAAATTTCTTGTACCTGGAGTTAGCTGCCATAGTCCTGCATCCGAAAATTGGGTTTTCCCGGCCAGATAGGGCCATCTTCCGCTTTGAAACGACCAGGGAGCGGGGCTGCTCAGAATGCGCTTCAAACGCATGTCTAATGGCACTTTTGTACACGAAGCTGTAACAGAGTGAAAACAAGACTTAGCAACGACTCTATCTCCCAAAGTATTGGTGGAAAACTGACAAGTCTGACACTGTTGGAAAGCCCTGCTCATGGGCTTTCCGAAAATACTGGTCTTGGAGCTGTGTGATAAACAGGCAGGATGCCAGGGACTGCGGAGTGAGGACACCCTGAAAATGGCCAGTACATACGGCCATGTTGTGTGTACGTCAACAATAGCCAAGGCTGCTACGTGTGTGCTGGACCAAAGCCAGCAAAAAAAAAAACGCCGAAAAAAGAAGTCGGCAGCGCCACTGCCAATAACTCCAGAAATAATGGGGCTAGAGAGAAATTTATTGTACCTGGAGTTAGCTGCCATAGTCCTGCATCCGAAAATTGGGTTTTCCCGGCCAGCCAGGGCCATCTTCCGCTTTGAAACGACCAGGGAGCGGGGCTGCTCAGAATGCGCTTCAAACGCATGTCTAATTGCACTTTTGTACACGAAGCTGTAACAGAGTGAAAACAAGACTTAGCAACGACTCTATCTCCCAAAGTATTGGTGGAAAACTAACAAGTTTGACACTTTTGGAAAGCCCTGCTCATGGGCTTTTCGAAAATACCGGTCTTGGAGCTGTGGGATAAACAGGGAGGATGCCAGGGACTGCGGAGTGAGGACACCCCGAAAATGGCCAGTACATACGGCCTTGTTGTGTGTACGTCAACAATAGCCAAGGCTGCTACGTGTGTGCTGGACCAAATCCAGCAAAAAAAAACACGCCGAAATAAGAAGTCGGCAGCGCCACTGCCAATAACTCCAGAAATAATGGGGCTAGAGAGAAATTTCTTGTACCTGGAGTTAGCTGCCATAGTCCTGCATCCAAAAATCGGGTTTTCCTGGCCAGCCAGGGCCATCTTCCGCTTTGAAACGACCAGGGAGCGGGGCTGCTCAGAATGCGCTTCAAACGCATGTCTAATGGCACTTTTGTACACGAAGCTGTAACAGAGTGAAAACAAGACTTAGCAACGACTCTATCTCCCAAAGTATTGGTGGAAAACTAACAAGTCTGACACTGTTGGAAAGCCCTGCTCATGGGCTTTCCGAAAATACTGGTCTTGGAGCTGTGGGATAAACAGGGAGGATGCCAGGGACTGCGGAGTGAGGACACCCCGAAAATGGCCAGTACATACGGCCATGTTGTGTGTACGTCAACAATAGCCAAGGCTGCTACGTGTGTGCTGGACCAAAGCCAGCAAAAAAAAAAAACGCCGAAAAAAGAAGTCGGCAGCGCCACTGCCAATAACTCCAGAAATAATGGGGCTAAAGAGAAATTTCTTGTACCTGGAGTTAGCTGCCATAGTCCTGCATCCGAAAATTGGGTTTTCCCGGCCAGATAGGGCCATCTTCCGCTTTGAAACGACCAGGGAGCGGGGCTGCTCAGAATGCGCTTCAAACGCATGTCTAATGGCACTTTTGTACACGAAGCTGTAACAGAGTGAAAACAAGACTTAGCAACGACTCTATCTCCCAAAGTATTGGTGGAAAACTAACAAGTTTGACACTTTTGGAAAGCCCTGCTCATGGGCTTTTCGAAAATACCGGTCTTGGAGCTGTGGGATAAACAGGGAGGATGCCAGGGACTGCGGAGTGAGGACACCCCGAAAATGGCCAGTACATACGGCCTTGTTGTGTGTACGTCAACAATAGCCAAGGCTGCTACGTGTGTGCTGGACCAAATCCAGCAAAAAAAAAAACGCCGAAAAAAGAAGTCGGCAGCGCCACTGCCAATAACTCCAGAAATAATGGGGCTAGAGAGAAATTTATTGTACCTGGAGTTAGCTGCCATAGTCCTGCATCCGAAAATTGGGTTTTCCCGGCCAGATAGGGCCATCTTCCGCTTTGAAGCGACCAGGGAGCGGGGCTGCTCAGAATGCGCTTCAAACGCATGTCTAATGGCACTTTTGTACACGAAGCTGTAACAGAGTGAAAACAAGACTTAGCAACGACTCTATCTCCCAAAGTATTGGTGGAAAACTGACAAGTCTGACACTGTTGGAAAGCCCTGCTCATGGGCTTTCCGAAAATACTGGTCTTGGAGCTGTGTGATAAACAGGCAGGATGCCAGGGACTGCGGAGTGAGGACACCCTGAAAATGGCCAGTACATACGGCCATGTTGTGTGTACGTCAACAATAGCCAAGGCTGCTACGTGTGTGCTGGACCAAAGCCAGCAAAAAAAAAAAACGCCGAAAAAAGAAGTCGGCAGCGCCACTGCCAATAACTCCAGAAATAATGGGGCTAGAGAGAAATTTCTTGTACCTGGAGTTAGCTGCCATAGTCCTGCATCCGAAAATTGGGTTTTCCCGGCCAGATAGGGCCATCTTCCGCTTTGAAACGACCAGGGAGCGGGGCTGCTCAGAATGCGCTTCAAACGCATGTCTAATGGCACTTTT
Source organism: Marthasterias glacialis (assembly GCA_911728455.2). Classification (NCBI taxonomy): domain Eukaryota; kingdom Metazoa; phylum Echinodermata; class Asteroidea; order Forcipulatida; family Asteriidae; genus Marthasterias; species Marthasterias glacialis. Next base: position 3,575,799 of record OU452223.1, read on the forward strand.
GTACACGAAGCTGTAACAGAGTGAAAACAAGACTTAGCAACGACTCTATCTCCCAAAGTATTGGTGGAAAACTGACAAGTCTGACACTGTTGGAAAGCCCTGCTCATGGGCTTTCCGAAAATACTGGTCTTGGAGCTGTGTGATAAACAGGCAGGATGCCAGGGACTGCGGAGTGAGGACACCCTGAAAATGGCCAGTACATACGGCCATGTTGTGTGTACGTCAACAATAGCCAAGGCTGCTACGTGTGTGCTGGACCAAAGCCAGCAAAAAAAAAAACGCCGAAAAAAGAAGTCGGCAGCGCCACTGCCAATAACTCCAGAAATAATGGGGCTAGAGAGAAATTTCTTGTACCTGGAGTTAGCTGCCATAGTCCTGCATCCGAAAATTGGGTTTTCCCGGCCAGCCAGGGCCATCTTCCGCTTTGAAACGACCAGGGAGCGGGGCTGCTCAGAATGCGCTTCAAACGCATGTCTAATTGCACTTTTGTACACGAAGCTGTAACAGAGTGAAAACAAGACTTAGCAACGACTCTATCTCCCAAAGTATTGGTGGAAAACTAACAAGTTTGACACTTTTGGAAAGCCCTGCTCATGGGCTTTTCGAAAATACCGGTCTTGGAGCTGTGGGATAAACAGGGAGGATGCCAGGGACTGCGGAGTGAGGACACCCCGAAAATGGCCAGTACATACGGCCTTGTTGTGTGTACGTCAACAATAGCCAAGGCTGCTACGTGTGTGCTGGACCAAATCCAGCAAAAAAAAACACGCCGAAATAAGAAGTCGGCAGCGCCACTGCCAATAACTCCAGAAATAATGGGGCTAGAGAGAAATTTCTTGTACCTGGAGTTAGCTGCCATAGTCCTGCATCCAAAAATCGGGTTTTCCTGGCCAGCCAGGGCCATCTTCCGCTTTGAAACGACCAGGGAGCGGGGCTGCTCAGAATGCGCTTCAAACGCATCTCTAATGGCACTTTTGTACACGAAGCTGTAACAGAGTGAAAACAAGACTTAGCAACGACTCTATCTCCCAAAGTATTGGTGGAAAACTAACAAGTCTGACACTGTTGGAAAGCCCTGCTCATGGGCTTTCCGAAAATACTGGTCTTGGAGCTGTGGGATAAACAGGGAGGATGCCAGGGACTGCGGAGTGAGGACACCCCGAAAATGGCCAGTACATACGGCCATGTTGTGTGTACGTCAACAATAGCCAAGGCTGCTACGTGTGTGCTGGACCAAAGCCAGCAAAAAAAAAAAACGCCGAAAAAAGAAGTCGGCAGCGCCACTGCCAATAACTCCAGAAATAATGGGGCTAAAGAGAAATTTCTTGTACCTGGAGTTAGCTGCCATAGTCCTGCATCCGAAAATTGGGTTTTCCCGGCCAGATAGGGCCATCTTCCGCTTTGAAACGACCAGGGAGCGGGGCTGCTCAGAATGCGCTTCAAACGCATGTCTAATGGCACTTTTGTACACGAAGCTGTAACAGAGTGAAAACAAGACTTAGCAACGACTCTATCTCCCAAAGTATTGGTGGAAAACTGACAAGTCTGACACTGTTGGAAAGCCCTGCTCATGGGCTTTCCGAAAATACTGGTCTTGGAGCTGTGTGATAAACAGGGAGGATGCCAGGGACTGCGGAGTGAGGACACCCTGAAAATGGCCAGTACATACGGCCATGTTGTGTGTACGTCAACAATAGCCAAGGCTGCTACGTGTGTGCTGGACCAAAGCCAGCAACAAAAAAAAACGCCGAAAAAAGAAGTCGGCAGCGCCACTGCCAATAACTCCAGAAATAATGGGGCTAAAGAGAAATTTCTTGTACCTGGAGTTAGCTGCCATAGTCCTGCATCCGAAAATTGGGTTTTCCCGGCCAGATAGGGCCATCTTCCGCTTTGAAACGACCAGGGAGCGGGGCTGCTCAGAATGCGCTTCAAACGCATGTCTAATGGCACTTTTGTACACGAAGCTGTAACAGAGTGAAAACAAGACTTAGCAACGACTCTATCTCCCAAAGTATTGGTGGAAAACTGACAAGTCTGACACTGTTGGAAAGCCCTGCTCATGGGCTTTCCGAAAATACTGGTCTTGGAGCTGTGTGATAAACAGGGAGGATGCCAGGGACTGCGGAGTGAGGACACCCTGAAAATGGCCAGTACATACGGCCATGTTGTGTGTACGTCAACAATAGCCAAGGCTGCTACGTGTGTGCTGGACCAAAGCCAGCAAAAAAAAAAACGCCGAAAAAAGAAGTCGGCAGCGCCACTGCCAATAACTCCAGAAATAATGGGGCTAGAGAGAAATTTCTTGTACCTGGAGTTAGCTGCCATAGTCCTGCATCCGAAAATTGGGTTTTCCCGGCCAGCCAGGGCCATCTTCCGCTTTGAAACGACCAGGGAGCGGGGCTGCTCAGAATGCGCTTCAAACGCATGTCTAATTGCACCTTTGTACACGAAGCTGTAACAGAGTGAAAACAAGACTTAGCAACGACTCTATCTCCCAAAGTATTGGTGGAAAACTAACAAGTTTGACACTTTTGGAAAGCCCTGCTCATGGGCTTTTCGAAAATACCGGTCTTGGAGCTGTGGGATAAACAGGGAGGATGCCAGGGACTGCGGAGTGAGGACACCCCGAAAATGGCCAGTACATACGGCCTTGTTGTGTGTACGTCAACAATAGCCAAGGCTGCTACGTGTGTGCTGGACCAAATCCAGCAAAAAAAAACACGCCGAAATAAGAAGTCGGCAGCGCCACTGCCAATAACTCCAGAAATAATGGGGCTAGAGAGAAATTTCTTGTACCTGGAGTTAGCTGCCATAGTCCTGCATCCAAAAATCGGGTTTTCCTGGCCAGCCAGGGCCATCTTCCGCTTTGAAACGACCAGGGAGCGGGGCTGCTCAGAATGCGCTTCAAACGCATGTCTAATGGCACTTTTGTACACGAAGCTGTAACAGAGTGAAAACAAGACTTAGCAACGACTCTATCTCCCAAAGTATTGGTGGAAAACTAACAAGTCTGACACTGTTGGAAAGCCCTGCTCATGGGCTTTCCGAAAGTACTGGTCTTGGAGCTGTGGGATAAACAGGGAGGATGCCAGGGACTGCGGAGTGAGGACACCCCGAAAATGGCCAGTACATACGGCCATGTTGTGTGTACGTCAACAATAGCCAAGGCTGCTACGTGTGTGCTGGACCGAAGCCAGCAAAAAAAAAAAAAAAAAAAAAAACGCCGGAAAAAGAAGTCGGTAGCGCAACTGCCAATAACTCCAGAAATAATGGGGCTAGAGAGAAATTTCTTGTACATGGAGTTAGCTGCCATAGTCCTGCATCCGAAAATTGGGTTTTCCCGGCCAGATAGGGCCATCTTCCGCTTTGAAACGACCAGGGAGCGGGGCTGCTCAGAATGCGCTTCAAACGCATGTCTAATGGCACTTTTGTACACGAAGCTGTAACAGAGTGAAAACAAGACTTAGCAACGACTCTATCTCCCAAAGTATTGGTGGAAAACTGACAAGTCTGACACTGTTGGAAAGCCCTGCTCATGGGCTTTCCGAAAATACTGGTCTTGGAGCTGTGTGATAAACAGGCAGGATGCCAGGGACTGCGGAGTGAGGACACCCTGAAAATGGCCAGTACATACGGCCATGTTGTGTGTACGTCAACAATAGCCAAGGCTGCTACGTGTGTGCTGGACCAAAGCCAGCAAAAAAAAAAACGCCGAAAAAAGAAGTCGGAAACGCCACTGCCAATAACTCCAGAAATAATGGGGCTAGAGAGAAATTTCTTGTACCTGGAGTTAGCTGCCATAGTCCTGCATCCGAAAATTGGGTTTTCCCGGCCAGATAGGGCCATCTTCCGCTTTGAAACGACCAGGGAGCGGGGCTGCTCAGAATGCGCTTCAAACGCATGTCTAATGGCACTTTTGTACACGAAGCTGTAACAGAGTGAAAACAAGACTTAGCAACGACTCTATCTCCCAAAGTATTGGTGGAAAACTGACAAGTCTGACACTGTTGGAAAGCCCTGCTCATGGGCTTTCCGAAAATACTGGTCTTGGAGCTGTGTGATAAACAGGGAGGATGCCAGGGACTGCGGAGTGAGGACACCCTGAAAATGGCCAGTACATACGGCCATGTTGTGTGTACGTCAACAATAGCCAAGGCTGCTACGTGTGTGCTGGACCAAAGCCAGCAAAAAAAAAAACGCCGAAAAAAGAAGTCGGCAGCGCCACTGCCAATAACTCCAGAAATAATGGGGCTAGAGAGAAATTTCTTGTACCTGGAGTTAGCTGCCATAGTCCTGCATCCGAAAATTGGGTTTTCCCGGCCAGCCAGGGCCATCTTCCGCTTTGAAACGACCAGGGAGCGGGGCTGCTCAGAATGCGCTTCAAACACATGTCTAATGGCACTTTTGTACACGAAGCTGTAACAGAGTGAAAACAAGACTTAGCAACGACTCTATCTCCAAAAGTATTGGTGGAAAACTAACAAGTCTGACACTGTTGGAAAGCCCTGCTCATGGGCTTTCCGGAAATACCGGTCTTGGAGCTGTGGGATAAACAGGGAGGATGCCAGGGACTGCGGAGTGAGGACACCCCGAAAATGGCCAGTACATACGGCCATGTTGTGTGTACGTCAACAATAGCCAAGGCTGCTACGTGTGTGCTGGACCAAATCCAGCAAAAAAAAAAACGCCGAAAAAAGAAGTCGGCAGCGCCACTGCCAATAACTCCAGAAATAATGGGGCTAGAGAGAAATTTACTGAACCTGGAGTTAGCTGCCATAGTCCTGCATCCGAAAATTGGGTTTTCCCGGCCAGCCAGGGCCATCTTCCACCTTGAAACGACCAGGGAGCGGGGCTGCTCAGAATGCGCTTCAAACGCATGTCTAATGGCACTTTTGTACACGAAGCTGTAACAGAGTGAAAACAAGACTTAGCAACGACTCTATCTCCCAAAGTATTGGTGGAAAACTAACAAGTCTGACACTGTTGGAAAGCCCTGCTCATGGGCTTTCCGAAAATACTGGTCTTGGAGCTGTGGGATAAACAGGGAGGATGCCAGGGACTGCGGAGTGAGGACACCCCGAAAATGGCCAGTACATACGGCCATGTTGTGTGTACGTCAACAATAGCCAAGGCTGCTACGTGTGTGCTGGACCGAAGCCAGCAAAAAAAAAAAAAAAAAAAAAAAACGCCGGAAAAAGAAGTCGGTAGCGCCACTGCCAATAACTCCAGAAATAATGGGGCTAGAGAGAAATTTCTTGTACATGGAGTTAGCTGCCATAGTCCTGCATCCGAAAATTGGGTTTTCCCGGCCAGATAGGGCCATCTTCCGCTTTGAAACGACCAGGGAGCGGGGCTGCTCAGAATGCGCTTCAAACGCATGTCTAATGGCACTTTTGTACACGAAGCTGTAACAGAGTGAAAACAAGACTTAGCAACGACTCTATCTCCCAAAGTATTGGTGGAAAACTGACAAGTCTGACACTGTTGGAAAGCCCTGCTCATGGGCTTTCCGAAAATACCGGTCTTGGAGCTGTGTGATAAACAGGCAGGATGCCAGGGACTGCGGAGTGAGGACACCCTGAAAATGGCCAGTACATACGGCCATGTTGTGTGTACGTCAACAATAGCCAAGGCTGCTACGTGTGTGCTGGACCAAAGCCAGCAAAAAAAAAAACGCCGAAAAAAGAAGTCGGCAGCGCCACTGCCAATAACTCCAGAAATAATGGGGCTAAAGAGAAATTTCTTGTACCTGGAGTTAGCTGCCATAGTCCTGCATCCGAAAATTGGGTTTTCCCGGCCAGATAGGGCCATCTTCCGCTTTGAAACGACCAGGGAGCGGGGCTGCTCAGAATGCGCTTCAAACGCATGTCTAATGGCACTTTTGTACACGAAGCTGTAACAGAGTGAAAACAAGACTTAGCAACGACTCTATCTCCCAAAGTATTGGTGGAAAACTGACAAGTCTGACACTGTTGGAAAGCCCTGCTCATGGGCTTTCCGAAAATACTGGTCTTGGAGTTGTGTGATAAACAGGGAGGATGCCAGGGACTGCGGAGTGAGGACACCCTGAAAATGGCCAGTACATACGGCCATGTTGTGTGTACGTCAACAATAGCCAAGGCTGCTACGTGTGTGCTGGACCAAAGCCAGCAAAAAAAAAAACGCCGAAAAAAGAAGTCGGCAGCGCCACTGCCAATTACTCCAGAAATAATGGGGCTAGAGAGAAATTTCTTGTACCTGGAGTTAGCTGCCATAGTCCTGCATCCGAAAATTGGGTTTTCCCGGCCAGCCAGGGCCATCTTCCACCTTGAAACGACCAGGGAGCGGGGCTGCTCAGAATGCGCTTCAAACGCATGTCTAATGGCACTTTTGTACACGAAGCTGTAACAGAGTGAAAACAAGACTTAGCAACGACTCTATCTCCAAAAGTATTGGTGGAAAACTAACAAGTCTGACACTGTTGGAAAGCCCTGCTCATGGGCTTTCCGGAAATACCGGTCTTGGAGCTGTGGGATAAACAGGGAGGATGCCAGGGACTGCGGAGTGAGGACACCCCGAAAATGGCCAGTACATACGGCCATGTTGTGTGTACGTCAACAATAGCCAAGGCTGCTACGTGTGTGCTGGACCAAATCCAGCAAAAAAAAAAACGCCGAAAAAAGAAGTCGGCAGCGCCACTGCCAATAACTCCAGAAATAATGGGGCTAGAGAGAAATTTACTGAACCTGGAGTTAGCTGCCATAGTCCTGCATCCGAAAATTGGGTTTTCCCGGCCAGCCAGGGCCATCTTCCACCTTGAAACGACCAGGGAGCGGGGCTGCTCAGAATGCGCTTCAAACGCATGTCTAATGGCACTTTTGTACACGAAGCTGTAACAGAGTGAAAACAAGACTTAGCAACGACTCTATCTCCAAAAGTATTGGTGGAAAACTAACAAGTCTGACACTGTTGGAAAGCCCTGCTCAAGGGCTTTCCGAAAATACCGGTCTTGGAACTGTGGGATAAACAGGGAGGATGCCAGGGACTGCGGAGTGAGGACACCCCGAAAATGGCCAGTACATACGGCCATGTTGTGTGTACGTCAACAATAGCCAAGGCTGCTACGTGTGTGCTGGACCGAAGCCAGCAAAAAAAAAACGCCGAAAAAAGAAGTCGGCAGCGCCACTGCCAATTACTCCAGAAATAATGGGGCTAGAGAGAACTTTCTTGTACCTAGAGTTAGCTGCCATAGTCCTGCATCCGAAAATTGGGTTTTCCCGGCCAGACAGGGCCATCTTCCGCTCTGAAACGACCAGGGAGCGGGGCTGCTCAGAATGCGCTTCAAACGCATGTCTAATGGCACTTTTGTACACGAAGCTGTAACAGAGTGAAAACAAGACATAGCAACGACTCTATCTCCAAAAGTATTGGTGGAAAACTAACAAGTCTGACACTGTTGGAAAGCCCTGCTCATGGGCTTTCCGAAAATACTGGTCTTGGAGCTGTGGGAAAAACAGGGAGGATGCCAGGGACTGCGGAGTGAGGACACCCTGAAAATGGCCAGTACATACGGCCATGTTGTGTGTACGTCAACAATAGCCAAGGCTGCTACGTGTGTGCTGGACCGAAGCCAGCAAAAAAAAAAAAAAAAAAAAAAAACGCCGGAAAAAGAAGTCGGTAGCGCCACTGCCAATAACTCCAGAAATAATGGGGCTAGAGAGAAATTTCTTGTACCTAGAGTTAGCTGCCATAGTCCTGCATCCGAAAATTGGGTTTTCCCTGCCAGACAGGGCCATCTTCCGCTTTGAAACGACCAGGGAGCGGGGCTGCTCAGAATGCGCTTCAAACGCATGTCTAATGGCACTTTTGTACACGAAGCTGTAACAGAGTGAAAACAAGACTTAGCAACGACTCTATCTCCAAAAGTATTGGTGGAAAACTAACAAGTCTGACACTGTTGGAAAGCCCTGCTCATGGGCTTTCCGGAAATACCGGTCTTGGAGCTGTGGGATAAACAGGGAGGATGCCAGGGACTGCGGAGTGAGGACACCCCGAAAATGGCCAGTACATACGGCCATGTTGTGTGTACGTCAACAATAGCCAAGGCTGCTACGTGTGTGCTGGACCGAAGCCAGCAAAAAAAAACCGCCGAAAAAAGAAGTCGGCAGCGCCACTGCCAATAACTCCAGAAATAATGGGGCTAGAGAGAAATTTCTTGTACCTGGAGTTAGCTGGCATAGTCCTGCATCCGAAATTCGGGTTTTTCCGGCCAGCCAGGGCCATCTTCCGCCTTGAAACGACCAGGGAGAGGGGCTGCTCAGAATGCGCTTCAAACGCATGTCTAATGGCACTTTTGTACACGAAGCTGTAACAGAGTGAAAACAAGACTTAGCAACGACTCTATCTCAAAAAGCATTGGTGGAAAACTAACAAGTCTGACACTTTTGGAAAGCCCTGCTCATGGGCTTTCCGAAAATACCGGTCTTGGAGCTGTGGGAAAAACAGGGAGGATGCCAGGGACTGCGGAGTGAGGACACCCCGAAAATGGCCAGTACATACGGCCATGTTGTGTGTACGTCAACAATAGCCAAGGCTGCTACGTGTGTGCTGGACCGAAGCCAGCAAAAAAAAAAAAAAAAAAAAAAAACGCCGGAAAAAGAAGTCGGTAGCGCCACTGCCAATAACTCCAGAAATAATGGGGCTAGAGAGAAATTTCTTGTACCTAGAGTTAGCTGCCATAGTCCTGCATCCGAAAATCGGGTTTTCCCTGCCACACAGGGCCATCTTCCGCTTTGAAACGACCAGGGAGCGGGGCTGCTCAGAATGCGCTTCAAACACATGTCTAATGGCACTTTTGTACACGAAGCTGTAACAGAGTGAAAACAAGACTTAGCAACGACTCTATCTCCAAAAGTATTGGTGGAAAACTAAAAAGTCTGACACTGTTGGAAAGCCCTGCTCATGGGCTTTCTGAAAATACTGGTCTTGGAGCTGTGGGATAAACAGGAAGGATGCCAGGGACTGCGGAGTGAGGACACCACGAAAAATGGCCAGTACATACGGCCATGTTGTGTGTACGTCAACAATAGCCAAGGCTGCTACGTGTGTGCTGGACCGAAGCCAGCAAAAAAAAAAAAAAAAAAAAAAAAACCCGGAAAAAGAAGTCGGTAGCGCCACTGCCAATAACTCCAGAAATAATGGGGCTAGAGAGAAATTTCTTGTACCTAGAGTTAGCTGCCATAGTCCTGCATCCGAAAATCGGGTTTTCCCGGCCAGACAGGGCCATCTTCCGCTCTGAAACGACCAGGGAGCGGGGCTGCTCAGAATGCGCTTCAAACGCATGTCTAATGGCACTTTTGTACACGAAGCTGTAACAGAGTGAAAACAAGACTTAGCAACGACTCTATCTCCAAAAGTATTGGTGGAAAACTAACAAGTCTGACACTGTTGGAAAGCCCTGCTCATGGGCTTTCCGAAAATACTGGTCTTGGAGCTGTGGGATAAACAGGGAGGATGCCAGGGACTGCGGAGTGAGGACACCCCGAAAATGGCCAGTACATACGGCCATGTTGTGTGTACGTCAACAATAGCCAAGGCTGCTACGTGTGTGCTGGACCGAAGCCAGCAAAAAAAAAAACACGCCGAAAAAAGAAGTCGGTAGCGCCACTGCCAATAACTCCAGAAATAATGGGGCTAGAGAGAAATTTCTTGTACCTAGAGTTAGCTGCCATAGTCCTGCATCCGAAAATCGGGTTTTCCCTGCCAGACAGGGCCATCTTCCGCTTTGAAACGACCAGGGAGCGGGGCTGCTCAGAGTGCGCTTCAAACGCATGTCTAATGGCACTTTTGTACACGAAGCTGTAACAGAGTGAAAACAAGACTTAGCAACGACTCTATCTCCAAAAGTATTGGTGGAAAACTAACAAGTCTGACACTGTTGGAAAGCCCTGCTCATGGGCTTTCCGGAAATACCGGTCTTGGAGCTGTGGGATAAACAGGGAGGATGCCAGGGACTGCGGAGTGAGGACACCCCGAAAATGGCCAGTACATACGGCCATGTTGTGTGTACGTCAACAATAGCCAAGGCTGCTACGTGTGTGCTGGACCGAAGCCAGCAAAAAAAAAAACACGCCGAAAAAAGAAGTCGGCAGCGCCACTGCCAATAACTCCAGAAATAATGGGGCTAGAGAGAAATTTACTGTACCTAGAGTTAGCTGCCATAGTCCTGCATCCGAAAATCGAGTTTTCCCGGCCAGACAGGGCCATCTTCCGCTTTGAAACGACCAGGGAGCGGGGCTGCTCAGAATGCGCTTCAAACGCATGTCTAATGGCACTTTTGTACACGAAGCTGTAACAGAGTGAAAACAAGACTTAGCAACGACTCTATCTCCAAAAGTATTGGTGGAAAACTAACAAGTCTGACACTGTTGGAAAGCCCTGCTCATGGGCTTTCCGAAAATACCGGTCTTGGAGCTGTGGGATAAACAGGGAGGATGCCAGGGACTGCGGAGTGAGGACACCCCGAAAATGGCCAGTACATACGGCCATGTTGTGTGTACGTCAACAATAGCCAAGGCTGCTACGTGTGTGCTGGACCGAAGCCAGCAAAAAAAAAAACACGCCGAAAAAAGAAGTCGGTAGCGCCACTGCCAATAACTCCAGAAATAATGGGGCTAGAGAGAAATTTCTTGTACCTAGAGTTAGCTGCCATAGTCCTGCATCCGAAAATCGGGTTTTCCCTGCCAGACAGGGCCATCTTCCACTTTGAAACGACCAGGGAGCGGGGCTGCTCAGAGTGCGCTTCAAACGCATGTCTAATGGCACTTTTGTACACGAAGCTGTAACAGAGTGAAAACAAGACTTAGCAACGACTCTATCTCCAAAAGTATTGGTGGAAAACTAACAAGTCTGACACTGTTGGAAAGCCCTGCTCATGGGCTTTCCGGAAATACCGGTCTTGGAGCTGTGGGATAAACAGGGAGGATGCCAGGGACTGCGGAGTGAGGACACCCCGAAAATGGCCAGTACATACGGCCATGTTGTGTGTACGTCAACAATAGCCAAGGCTGCTACGTGTGTGCTGGACCGAAGCCAGCAAAAAAAAAAACACGCCGAAAAAAGAAGTCGGTAGCGCCACTGCCAATAACTCCAGAAATAATGGGGCTAGAGAGAAATTTCTTGTACCTAGAGTTAGCTGCCATAGTCCTGCATCCGAAAATCGGGTTTTCCCTGCCAGACAGGGCCATCTTCCGCTTTGAAACGACCAGGGAGCGGGGCTGCTCAGAGTGCGCTTCAAACGCATGTCTAATGGCACTTTTGTACACGAAGCTGTAACAGAGTGAAAACAAGACTTAGCAACGACTCTATCTCCAAAAGTATTGGTGGAAAACTAACAAGTCTGACACTGTTGGAAAGCCCTGCTCATGGGCTTTCCGGAAATACCGGTCTTGGAGCTGTGGGATAAACAGGGAGGATGCCAGGGACTGCGGAGTGAGGACACCCCGAAAATGGCCAGTACATACGGCCATGTTGTGTGTACGTCAACAATAGCCAAGGCTGCTACGTGTGTGCTGGACCGAAGCCAGCAAAAAAAAAACACGCCGAAAAAAGAAGTCGGCAGCGCCACTGCCAATAACTCCAGAAATAATGGGGCTAGAGAGAAATTTACTGTACCTAGAGTTAGCTGCCATAGTCCTGCATCCGAAAATCGAGTTTTCCCGGCCAGACAGGGCCATCTTCCGCTTTGAAACGACCAGGGAGCGGGGCTGCTCAGAATGCGCTTCAAACGCATGTCTAATGGCACTTTTGTACACGAAGCTGTAACAGAGTGAAAACAAGACTTAGCAACGACTCTATCTCCAAAAGTATTGGTGGAAAACTAACAAGTCTGACACTGTTGGAAAGCCCTGCTCATGGGCTTTCCGAAAATACCGGTCTTGGAGCTGTGGGATAAACAGGGAGGATGCCAGGGACTGCGGAGTGAGGACACCCCGAAAATGGCCAGTACATACGGCCATGTTGTGTGTACGTCAACAATAGCCAAGGCTGCTACGTGTGTGCTGGACCGAAGCCAGCAAAAAAAAAAACACGCCGAAAAAAGAAGTCGGTAGCGCCACTGCCAATAACTCCAGAAATAATGGGGCTAGAGAGAAATTTCTTGTACCTAGAGTTAGCTGCCATAGTCCTGCATCCGAAAATCGGGTTTTCCCTGCCAGACAGGGCCATCTTCCACTTTGAAACGACCAGGGAGCGGGGCTGCTCAGAGTGCGCTTCAAACGCATGTCTAATGGCACTTTTGTACACGAAGCTGTAACAGAGTGAAAACAAGACTTAGCAACGACTCTATCTCCAAAAGTATTGGTGGAAAACTAACAAGTCTGACACTGTTGGAAAGCCCTGCTCATGGGCTTTCCGGAAATACCGGTCTTGGAGCTGTGGGATAAACAGGGAGGATGCCAGGGACTGCGGAGTGAGGACACCCCGAAAATGGCCAGTACATACGGCCATGTTGTGTGTACGTCAACAATAGCCAAGGCTGCTACGTGTGTGCTGGGCCGAAGCCAGCAAAAAAAAAACACGCCGAAAAAAGAAGTCGGCAGCGCCACTGCCAATAACTCCAGAAATAATGGGGCTAGAGAGAAATTTACTGTACCTAGAGTTAGCTGCCATAGTCCTGCATCCGAAAATCGAGTTTTCCCGGCCAGACAGGGCCATCTTCCGCTTTGAAACGACCAGGGAGCGGGGCTGCTCAGAATGCGCTTCAAACGCATGTCTAATGGCACTTTTGTACACGAAGCTGTAACAGAGTGAAAACAAGACTTAGCAACGACTCTATCTCCAAAAGTATTGGTGGAAAACTAACAAGTCTGACACTGTTGGAAAGCCCTGCTCATGGGCTTTCCGAAAATACCGGTCTTGGAGCTCTGGGATAAACAGGGAGGATGCCAGGGACTGCGGAGTGAGGACACCCGGAAAATGGCCAGTACATACGGCCATGTTGTGTGTACGTCAACAATAGCCAAGGCTGCTACGTGTGTGCTGGACCGAAGCCAGCAAAAAAAAAACGCCGAAAAAAGAAGTCGGCAGCGCCACTGCCAATTACTCCAGAAATAATGGGGCTAGAGAGAACTTTCTTGTACCTAGAGTTAGCTGCCATAGTCCTGCATCCGAAAATTGGGTTTTCCCTGCCAGACAGGGCCATCTTCCGCTTTGAAACGACCAGGGAGCGGGGCTGCTCAGAATGCGCTTCAAACGCATGTCTAATGGCACTTTTGTACACGAAGCTGTAACAGAGTGAAAACAAGACTTAGCAACGACTCTATCTCCAAAAGTATTGGTGGAAAACTAACAAGTCTGACACTGTTGGAAAGCCCTGCTCATGGGCTTTCCGGAAATACCGGTCTTGGAGCTGTGGGATAAACAGGGAGGATGCCAGGGACTGCGGAGTGAGGACACCCCGAAAATGGCCAGTACATACGGCCATGTTGTGTGTACGTCAACAATAGCCAAGGCTGCTACGTGTGTGCTGGACCGAAGCCAGCAAAAAAAAAAAAAAAAAAAAAACGCCGGAAAAAGAAGTCGGTAGCGCCACTGCCAATAACTCCAGAAATAATGGGGCTAGAGAGAAATTTCTTGTACCTAGAGTTAGCTGCCATAGTCCTGCATCCGAAAATCGGGTTTTCCCTGCCACACAGGGCCATCTTCCGCTTTGAAACGACCAGGGAGCGGGGCTGCTCAGAATGCGCTTCAAACACATGTCTAATGGCACTTTTGTACACGAAGCTGTAACAGAGTGAAAACAAGACTTAGCAACAACTCTATCTCCAAAAGTATTGGTGGAAAACTAAAAAGTCTGACACTGTTGGAAAGCCCTGCTCATGGGCTTTCTGAAAATACTGGTCTTGGAGCTGTGGGATAAACAGGGAGGATGCCAGGGACTGCGGAGTGAGGACACCCCGAAAAATGGCCAGTACATACGGCCATGTTGTGTGTACGTCAACAATAGCCAAGGCTGCTACGTGTGTGCTGGACCGAAGCCAGCAAAAAAAAAAAAAAAAAAAAAAAACCCGGAAAAAGAAGTCGGTAGCGCCACTGCCAATAACTCCAGAAATAATGGGGCTAGAGAGAAATTTCTTGTACCTAGAGTTAGCTGCCATAGTCCTGCATCCGAAAATTGGGTTTTCCCGGCCAGACAGGGCCATCTTCCGCTCTGAAACGACCAGGGAGCGGGGCTGCTCAGAATGCGCTTCAAACGCATGTCTAATGGCACTTTTGTACACGAAGCTGTAACAGAGTGAAAACAAGACTTAGCAACGACTCTATCTCCAAAAGTATTGGTGGAAAACTAACAAGTCTGACACTGTTGGAAAGCCCTGCTGATGGGCTTTCCGGAAATACCGGTCTTGGAGCTGTGGGATAAACAGGGAGGATGCCAGGGACTGCGGAGTGAGGACACCCCGAAAATGGCCAGTACATACGGCCATGTTGTGTGTACGTCAACAATAGCCAAGGCTGCTACGTGTGTGCTGGACCGAAGCCAGCAAAAAAAAAACACGCCGAAAAAAGAAGTCGGTAGCGCCACTGCCAATAACTCCAGAAATAATGGGGCTAGAGAGAAATTTCTTGTACCTAGAGTTAGCTGCCATAGTCCTGCATCCGAAAATCGGGTTTTCCCGGCCAGACAGGGCCATCTTCCGCTTTGAAACGACCAGGGAGCGGGGCTGCTCAGAATGCGCTTCAAACGCATGTCTAATGGCACTTTTGTACACGAAGCTGTAACAGAGTGAAAACAAGACTTAGCAACGACTCTATCTCCAAAAGTATTGGTGGAAAACTAACAAGTCTGACACTGTTGGAAAGCCCTGCTCATGGGCTTTCCGAAAATACTGGTCTTGGAGCTGTGGGATAAACAGGGAGGATGCCAGGGACTGCGGAGTGAGGACACCCGGAAAATGGCCAGTACATACGGCCATGTTGTGTGTACGTCAACAATAGCCAAGGCTGCTACGTGTGTGCTGGACCGAAGCCAGCAAAAAAAAAAAAAAAAAAAAAAACCCGGAAAAAGAAGTCGGTAGCGCCACTGCCAATAACTCCAGAAATAATGGGGCTAGAGAGAAATTTCTTGTACCTAGAGTTAGCTGCCATAGTCCTGCATCCGAAAATCGGGTTTTCCCGGCCAGACAGGGCCATCTTCCGCTCTGAAACGACCAGGGAGCGGGGCTGCTCAGAATGCGCTTCAAACGCATGTCTAATGGCACTTTTGTACACGAAGCTGTAACAGAGTGAAAACAAGACTTAGCAACGACTCTATCTCCAAAAGTATTGGTGGAAAACTAACAAGTCTGACACTGTTGGAAAGCCCTGCTGATGGGCTTTCCGGAAATACCGGTCTTGGAGCTGTGGGATAAACAGGGAGGATGCCAGGGACTGCGGAGTGAGGACACCCCGAAAATGGCCAGTACATACGGCCATGTTGTGTGTACGTCAACAATAGCCAAGGCTGCTACGTGTGTGCTGGACCGAAGCCAGCAAAAAAAAAAACACGCCGAAAAAAGAAGTCGGTAGCGCCACTGCCAATAACTCCAGAAATAATGGGGCTAGAGAGAAATTTCTTGTACCTAGAGTTAGCTGCCATAGTCCTGCATCCGAAAATCGGGTTTTCCCGGCCAGACAGGGCCATCTTCCGCTTTGAAACGACCAGGGAGCGGGGCTGCTCAGAATGCGCTTCAAACGCATGTCTAATGGCACTTTTGTACACGAAGCTGTAACAGAGTGAAAACAAGACTTAGCAACGACTCTATCTCCAAAAGTATTGGTGGAAAACTAACAAGTCTGACACTGTTGGAAAGCCCTGCTCATGGGCTTTCCGAAAATACTGGTCTTCGAGCTGTGGGATAAACAGGGAGGATGCCAGGGACTGCGGAGTGAGGACACCCGGAAAATGGCCAGTACATACGGCCATGTTGTGTGTACAGCAACAATAGCCAAGGCTGCTACGTGTGTGCTGGACCGAAGCCAGCAAAAAAAAAACGCCTAAAAAAGAAGTCGGCAGCGCCACTGCCAATAACTCCAGAAATAATGGGGCTAGAGAGAAATTTCTTGTACCTAGAGTTAGCTGCCATAGTCCTGCATCCGAAAATTGGGTTTTCCCGGCCAGACAGGGCCATCTTCCGCTTTGAAACGACCAGGGAGCGGGGCTGCTCAGAATGCGCTTCAAACGCATGTCTAATGGCACTTTTGTACACGAAGCTGTAACAGAGTGAAAACAAGACTTAGCAACGACTCTATCTCCCAAAGTATTAGTGGCAAACTGACAAGTCTGACTCTGTTGGAAAGCCCTGCTCATGGGCTTTCCGAAAATACCGGTCTTGGAGCTGTGGGATAAACAGGGAGGATGCCAGGGACTGCGGAGTGAGGACACCCCGAAAATGGCCAGTACATACGGCCATGTTGTGTGTACGTCAACACCAGCCAAGGCTGCTACGTGTGTGCTGGACCGAAGCCAGCAAAAAAAAAAACGCCGAAAAAAGAAGTCGGCAGCGCCACTGCCAATAACTCCAGAAATAATGGGGCTAGAGAGAAATGTCTTGTACCTAGAGTTAGCTGCCATAGTCCTGCATCCGAAAATCGGGTTTTCCCGGCCAGACAGGGCCATCTTCCGCTTTGAAACGACCAGGGAGCGGGGCTGCTCAGAATGCGCTTCAAACGCATGTCTAATGGCACTTTTGTACACGAAGCTGTAACAGAGTGAAAACAAGACTTAGCAACGACTCTATCTCCAAAAGTATTGGTGGAAAACTAACAAGTCTGACACTGTTGGAAAGCCCTGCTCATGGGCTTTCCGAAAATACCGGTCTTGGAGCTGTGGGATAAACAGGGAGGATGCCAGGGACTGCGGAGTGAGGACACCCCGAAAATGGCCAGTACATACGGCCATGTTGTGTGTACGTCAACAATAGCCAAGGCTGCTACGTGTGTGCTGGACCGAAGCCAGCAAAAAAAAACCACGCCGAAAAAAGAAGTCGGCAGCGCCACTGCCAATAACTCCAGAAATAATGGGGCTAGAGAGAAATTTACTGTACCTGGAGTTAGCTGCCATAGTCCTGCATCCGAAAATTGGGTTTTCCCGGCCAGCCAGGGCCATCTTCCGCCTTGAAACGACCAGGGAGCAGGGCTGCTCAGAATGCGCTTCAAACGCATGTCTAATGGCACTTTTGTACACGAAGCTGTAACAGAGTGAAAACAAAACTTAGCAACGACTCTATCTCAAAAAGTATTGGTGGAAAACTAACAAGTCTGACACTTTTGGAAAGCCCTGCTCATGGGCTTTCCGAAAATACCGGTCTTGGAGCTGTAGGATAAACAGGGAGGATGCCAGGGACTGCGGAGTGAGGACACCCCGCAAATGGCCAGTACATACGGCCATGTTGTCTGTACGTCAACAATAGCCAAGGCTGCTACGTGTGTGCTGGACCGAAGCCAGCAAAAAAAAAAAAAAAAAAAAAACGCCGGAAAAAGAAGTCGGTAGCGCCACTGCCAATAACTCCAGAAATAATGGGGCTAGAGAGAAATTTCTTGTACCTAGAGTTAGCTGCCATAGTCCTGCATCCGAAAATCGGGTTTTCCCGGCCAGACAGGGCCATCTTCCGCTTTGAAACGACCAGGGAGCGGGGCTGCTCAGAATGTGCTTCAAACGCATGTCTAATGGCACTTTTGTACACGAAGCTGTAACAGAGTGAAAACAAGACTTAGCAACGACTCTATCTCCAAAAGTATTGGTGGAAAACTAACAAGTCTGACACTTTTGGAAAGCCCTGCTCATGGGCTTTCCGAAAATACCGGTCTTGGAGCTGTGTGATAAACAGGGAGGATGCCAGGGACTGCGGAGTGAGGACACCCCAAAAATGGCCAGTACATACGGCCATGTTGTGTGTACGTCAACAATAGCCAAGGCTGCTACGTGTGTGCTGGACCGAAGCCAGCAAAAAAAAAAAAAAAAAAAAACGCCGGAAAAAGAAGTCGGCAGCGCCACTGCCAATAACTCCAGAAATAATGGGGCTAGAGAGAAATTTCTTGTACCTAGAGTTAGCTGCCATAGTCCTGCATCCGAAAATTGGGTTTTCCCGGCCAGACAGGGCCATCTTCCGCTTTGAAACGACCAGGGAGCGGGGCTGCTCAGAATGTGCTTCAAACGCATGTCTAATGGCACTTTTGTACACGAAGCTGTAACAGAGTGAAAAAAAGACTTAGCAACGACTCTATCTCCCAAAGGATTGGTGGAAAACTGACAAGTCTGACACTGTTGGAAAGCCCTGCTCAAGGGCTTTCCGAAAATACCGGTCTTGGAACTGTGGGATAAACAGGGAGGATGCCAGGGACTGCGGAGTGAGGACACCCCGAAAATGGCCAGTACATACGGCCATGTTGTGTGTACGTCAACAATAGCCAAGGCTGCTACGTGTGTGCTGGACCGAAGCCAGCAAAAAAAAAAAAAAAAAAAAAAACGCCGGAAAAAGAAGTCGGCAGCGCCACTGCCAATAACTCCAGAAATAATGGGGCTAGAGAGAAATTTCTTGTACCTAGAGTTAGCTGCCATAGTCCTGCATCCGAAAATTGGGTTTTCCCGGCCAGACAGGGCCATCTTCCGCTTTGAAACGACCAGGGAGCGGGGCTGCTCAGAATGCTCTTCAAACGCATGTCTAATGGCACTTTTGTACACGAAGCTGTAACAGAGTGAAAACAAGACTTAGCAACGACTCTATCTCCCAAAGTATTGGTGGAAAACTAACAAGTCTGACACTGTTGGAAAGCCCTGCTCATGGGCTTTCCGGAAATACCGGTCTTGGAGCTGTGGGATAAACAGGGAGGATGCCAGGGACTGCGGAGTGAGGACACCCCGAAAATGGCCAGTACATACGGCCATGTTGTGTGTACGTCAACAATAGCCAAGGCTGCTACGTGTGTGCTGGACCGAAGCCAGCAAAAAAAAAAACGCCGAAAAAAGGAGTCGGCAGCGCCACTGCCAATAACTCCAGAAATAATGGGGCTAGAGAGAAATTTCTTGTACCTGGAGTTAGCTGCCATAGTCCTGCATCCGAAAATTGGGTTTTCCCGGCCAGCCAGGGCCATCTTCCGCCTTGAAACGACCAGGGAACGGGGCTGCTCAGAATGCGCTTCAAACGCATGTCTAATGGCACTTTTGTACACGAAGCTGTAACAGAGTGAAAAAAAGACTTAGCAACGACTCTATCTCAAAAAGTATTGGTGGAAAACTGACAAGTCTGACACTGTTGGAAAGCCCTGCTCAAGGGCTTTCCGAAAATACCGGTCTTGGAACTGTGGGATAAACAGGGAGGATGCCAGGGACTGCGGAGTGAGGACACCCCGAAAATGGCCAGTACATACGGCCATGTTGTGTGTACGTCAACAATAGCCAAGGCTGCTACGTGTGTGCTGGACCGAAGCCAGCAAAAAAAAAAAAAAAAAAAAAACGCCGGAAAAAGAAGTCGGCAGCGCCACTGCCAATAACTCCAGAAATAATGGGGCTAGAGAGAACTTTCTTGTACCTAGAGTTAGCTGCCATAGTCCTGCATCCGAAAATTGGGTTTTCCCGGCCAGACAGGGCCATCTTCCGCTTTGAAACGACCAGGGAGCGGGGCTGCTCAGAATGCTCTTCAAACGCATGTCTAATGGCACTTTTGTACACGAAGCTGTAACAGAGTGAAAACAAGACTTAGCAACGACTCTATCTCCCAAAGTATTGGTGGAAAACTAACAAGTCTGACACTGTTGGAAAGCCCTGCTCATGGGCTTTCCGGAAATACCGGTCTTGGAGCTGTGGGATAAACAGGGAGGATGCCAGGGACTGCGGAGTGAGGACACCCCGAAAATGGCCAGTACATACGGCCATGTTGTGTGTACGTCAACAATAGCCAAGGCTGCTACGTGTGTGCTGGACCGAAGCCAGCAAAAAAAAAAACGCCGAAGAAGAAGTCGGCAGCGCCACTGCCAATAACTCCAGAAATAATGGGGCTAGAGAGAAATTTCTTGTACCTGGAGTTAGCTGCCATAGTCCTGCATCCGAAAATTGGGTTTTCCCGGCCAGCCAGGGCCATCTTCCGCCTTGAAACGACCAGGGAACGGGGCTGCTCAGAATGCGCTTCAAACGCATGTCTAATGGCACTTTTGTACACGAAGCTGTAACAGAGTGAAAACAAGACTTAGCAACGACTCTATCTCAAAAAGTATTGGTGGAAAACTAACAAGTCTGACACTGTTGGAAAGCCCTGCTCATGGGCTTTCCGAAAATACCGGTCTTGGAGCTGTGGGATAAACAGGGAGGATGCCAGGGACTGCGGAGTGAGGACACCCCGAAAATGGCCAGTACATACGGCCATGTTGTGTGTACGTCAACAATAGCCAAGGCTGCTACGTGTGTGCTGGACCGAAGCCAGCAAAAAAAAAAAAAAAAAAAAAAACGCCGGAAAAAGAAGTCGGCAGCGCCACTGCCAATAACTCCAGAAATAATGGGGCTAGAGAGAACTTTCTTGTACCTAGAGTTAGCTGCCATAGTCCTGCATCCGAAAATTGGGTTTTCCCGGCCAGACAGGGCCATCTTCCGCTTTGAAACGACCAGGGAGCGGGGCTGCTCAGAATGCTCTTCAAACGCATGTCTAATGGCACTTTTGTACACGAAGCTGTAACAGAGTGAAAACAAGACTTAGCAACGACTCTATCTCCCAAAGTATTGGTGGAAAACTAACAAGTCTGACACTGTTGGAAAGCCCTGCTCATGGGCTTTCCGAAAATACCGGTCTTGGAGCTGTGGGATAAACAGGGAGGATGCCAGGGACTGCGGAGTGAGGACACCCCGAAAATGGCCAGTACATACGGCCATGTTGTGTGTATGTCAACAATAGCCAAGGCTGCTACGTGTGTGCTGGACCGAAGCCAGCAAAAAAAAAAAACGCCGAAAAAAGAAGTCGGCAGCGCCTCTGCCAATAACTCCAGAAATAATGGGGCTAGAGAGAAATTTCTTGTACCTGGAGTTAGCTGCCATAGTCCTGCATCCGAAAATTGGGTTTTCCCGGCCAGCCAGGGCCATCTTCTGCTTTGAAACGACCAGGGAGCGGGGCTGCTCAGAATGCGCTTCAAACGCATGTCTAATGGCACTTTTGTACACGAAGCTGTAACAGAGTGAAAACAAGACTTAGCAACGACTCTATCTCAAAAAGTATTGGTGGAAAACTAACAAGTCTGACACTGTTGGAAAGCCCTGCTCATGGGCTTTCCGAAAATACCGGTCTTGGAGCTGTGTGATAAACAGGGAGGATGCCAGGGACTGCGGAGTGAGGACACCCCGAAAATGGCCAGTACATACGGCCATGTTGTGTGTACGTCAACAATAGCCAAGGCTGCTACGTGTGTGCTGGACCGAAGCCAGCAAAAAAAAAAACGCCGAAGAAGAAGTCGGCAGCGCCACTGCCAATAACTCCAGAAATAATGGGGCTAGAGAGAAATTTCTTGTACCTGGAGTTAGCTGCCATAGTCCTGCATCCGAAAATTGGGTTTTCCCGGCCAGCCAGGGCCATCTTCCGCCTTGAAACGACCAGGGAACGGGGCTGCTCAGAATGCGCTTCAAACGCATGTCTAATGGCACTTTTGTACACGAAGCTGTAACAGAGTGAAAACAAGACTTAGCAACGACTCTATCTCCCAAAGTATTGGTGGAAAACTAACAAGTCTGACACTGTTGGAAAGCCCTGCTCATGGGCTTTCCGAAAATACCGGTCTTGGAGCTGTGGGATAAACAGGGAGGATGCCAGGGACTGCGGAGTGAGGACACCCCGAAAATGGCCAGTACATACGGCCATGTTGTGTGTATGTCAACAATAGCCAAGGCTGCTACGTGTGTGCTGGACCGAAGCCAGCAAAAAAAAAACACGCCGAAAAAAGAAGTCGGCAGCGCCTCTGCCAATAACTCCAGAAATAATGGGGCTAGAGAGAAATTTCTTGTACCTGGAGTTAGCTGCCATAGTCCTGCATCCGAAAATTGGGTTTTCCCGGCCAGCCAGGGCCATCTTCCGCTTTGAAACGACCAGGGAGCGGGGCTGCTCAGAATGCGCTTCAAACGCATGTCTAATGGCACTTTTGTACACGAAGCTGTAACAGAGTGAAAACAAGACTTAGCAACGACTCTATCTCAAAAAGTATTGGTGGAAAACTAACAAGTCTGACACTGTTGGAAAGCCCTGCTCATGGGCTTTCCGAAAATACCGGTCTTGGAGCTGTGGGATAAACAGGGAGGATGCCAGGGACTGCGGAGTGAGGACACCCCGAAAATGGCCAGTACATACGGCCATGTTGTGTGTATGTCAACAATAGCCAAGGCTGCTACGTGTGTGCTGGACCGAAGCCAGCAAAAAAAAAAAACGCCGAAAAAAGAAGTCGGCAGCGCCTCTGCCAATAACTCCAGAAATAATGGGGCTAGAGAGAAATTTCTTGTACCTAGAGTTAGCTGCCATAGTCCTGCATCCGAAAATCGGGTTTTCCCGGCCAGACAGGGCCATCTTCCGCTTTGAAACGACCAGGAAGCGGGGCTGCTCAGAATGTGCTTCAAACGCATGTCTAATGGCACTTTTGTACACGAAGCTGTAACAGAGTGAAAACAAGACTTAGCAACGACTCTATCTCCCAAAGTATTGGTGGAAAACTAACAAGTCTGACACTGTTGGAAAGCCCTGCTCATGGGCTTTCCGAAAATACCGGTCTTGGAGCTGTGGGATAAACAGGGAGGATGCCAGGGACTGCGGAGTGAGGACACCCCGAAAATGGCCAGTACATACGGCCATGTTGTGTGTATGTCAACAATAGCCAAGGCTGCTACGTGTGTGCTGGACCGAAGCCAGAAAAAAAAAAAAACGCCGAAAAAAGAAGTCGGCAGCGCCTCTGCCAATAACTCCAGAAATAATGGGGCTAGAGAGAAATTTCTTGTACCTGGAGTTAGCTGCCATAGTCCTGCATCCGAAAATTGGGTTTTCCCGGCCAGCCAGGGCCATCTTCTGCTTTGAAACGACCAGGGAGCGGGGCTGCTCAGAATGCGCTTCAAACGCATGTCTAATGGCACTTTTGTACACGAAGCTGTAACAGAGTGAAAACAAGACTTAGCAACGACTCTATCTCAAAAAGTATTGGTGGAAAACTAACAAGTCTGACACTGTTGGAAAGCCCTGCTCATGGGCTTTCCGAAAATACCGGTCTTGGAGCTGTGTGATAAACAGGGAGGATGCCAGGGACTGCGGAGTGAGGACACCCCGAAAATGGCCAGTACATACGGCCATGTTGTGTGTACGTCAACAATAGCCAAGGCTGCTACGTGTGTGCTGGACCGAAGCCAGCAAAAAAAAAAACGCCGAAGAAGAAGTCGGCAGCGCCACTGCCAATAACTCCAGAAATAATGGGGCTAGAGAGAAATTTCTTGTACCTGGAGTTAGCTGCCATAGTCCTGCATCCGAAAATTGGGTTTTCCCGGCCAGCCAGGGCCATCTTCCGCCTTGAAACGACCAGGGAACGGGGCTGCTCAGAATGCGCTTCAAACGCATGTCTAATGGCACTTTTGTACACGAAGCTGTAACAGAGTGAAAACAAGACTTAGCAACGACTCTATCTCCCAAAGTATTGGTGGAAAACTAACAAGTCTGACACTGTTGGAAAGCCCTGCTCATGGGCTTTCCGAAAATACCGGTCTTGGAGCTGTGGGATAAACAGGGAGGATGCCAGGGACTGCGGAGTGAGGACACCCCGAAAATGGCCAGTACATACGGCCATGTTGTGTGTATGTCAACAATAGCCAAGGCTGCTACGTGTGTGCTGGACCGAAGCCAGCAAAAAAAAAACACGCCGAAAAAAGAAGTCGGCAGCGCCTCTGCCAATAACTCCAGAAATAATGGGGCTAGAGAGAAATTTCTTGTACCTGGAGTTAGCTGCCATAGTCCTGCATCCGAAAATTGGGTTTTCCCGGCCAGCCAGGGCCATCTTCCGCTTTGAAACGACCAGGGAGCGGGGCTGCTCAGAATGCGCTTCAAACGCATGTCTAATGGCACTTTTGTACACGAAGCTGTAACAGAGTGAAAACAAGACTTAGCAACGACTCTATCTCAAAAAGTATTGGTGGAAAACTAACAAGTCTGACACTGTTGGAAAGCCCTGCTCATGGGCTTTCCGAAAATACCGGTCTTGGAGCTGTGGGATAAACAGGGAGGATGCCAGGGACTGCGGAGTGAGGACACCCCGAAAATGGCCAGTACATACGGCCATGTTGTGTGTATGTCAACAATAGCCAAGGCTGCTACGTGTGTGCTGGACCGAAGCCAGCAAAAAAAAAAAACGCCGAAAAAAGAAGTCGGCAGCGCCTCTGCCAATAACTCCAGAAATAATGGGGCTAGAGAGAAATTTCTTGTACCTAGAGTTAGCTGCCATAGTCCTGCATCCGAAAATCGGGTTTTCCCGGCCAGACAGGGCCATCTTCCGCTTTGAAACGACCAGGAAGCGGGGCTGCTCAGAATGTGCTTCAAACGCATGTCTAATGGCACTTTTGTACACGAAGCTGTAACAGAGTGAAAACAAGACTTAGCAACGACTCTATCTCCAAAAGTATTGGTGGAAAACTAACAAGTCTGACACTTTTGGAAAGCCCTGCTCATGGGCTTTCCGAAAATACCGGTCTTGGAGCTGTGTGATAAACAGGGAGGATGCCAGGGACTGCGGAGTGAGGACACCCCGAAAATGGCCAGTACATACGGCCATGTTGTGTGTACGTCAACAATAGCCAAGGCTGCTACGTGTGTGCTGGACCGAAGCCAGCAAAAAAAAAAAAAAAAAAAAAACGCCGGAAAAAGAAGTCGGCAGCGCCACTGCCAATAACTCCAGAAATAATGGGGCTAGAGAGAACTTTCTTGTACCTAGAGTTAGCTGCCATAGTCCTGCATCCGAAAATTGGGTTTTCCCGGCCAGACAGGGCCATCTTCCGCTTTGAAACGACCAGGGAGCGGGGCTGCTCAGAATGCTCTTCAAACGCATGTCTAATGGCACTTTTGTACACGAAGCTGTAACAGAGTGAAAACAAGACTTAGCAACGACTCTATCTCCCAAAGTATTGGTGGAAAACTAACAAGTCTGACACTGTTGGAAAGCCCTGCTCATGGGCTTTCCGGAAATACCGGTCTTGGAGCTGTGGGATAAACAGGGAGGATGCCAGGGACTGCGGAGTGAGGACACCCCGAAAATGGCCAGTACATACGGCCATGTTGTGTGTACGTCAACAATAGCCAAGGCTGCTACGTGTGTGCTGGACCGAAGCCAGCAAAAAAAAAAACGCCGAAGAAGAAGTCGGCAGCGCCACTGCCAATAACTCCAGAAATAATGGGGCTAGAGAGAAATTTCTTGTACCTGGAGTTAGCTGCCATAGTCCTGCATCCGAAAATTGGGTTTTCCCGGCCAGCCAGGGCCATCTTCCGCCTTGAAACGACCAGGGAACGGGGCTGCTCAGAATGCGCTTCAAACGCATGTCTAATGGCACTTTTGTACACGAAGCTGTAACAGAGTGAAAACAAGACTTAGCAACGACTCTATCTCAAAAAGTATTGGTGGAAAACTAACAAGTCTGACACTGTTGGAAAGCCCTGCTCATGGGCTTTCCGAAAATACCGGTCTTGGAGCTGTGGGATAAACAGGGAGGATGCCAGGGACTGCGGAGTGAGGACACCCCGAAAATGGCCAGTACATACGGCCATGTTGTGTGTACGTCAACAATAGCCAAGGCTGCTACGTGTGTGCTGGACCGAAGCCAGCAAAAAAAAAAAAAAAAAAAAAAAACGCCGGAAAAAGAAGTCGGCAGCGCCACTGCCAATAACTCCAGAAATAATGGGGCTAGAGAGAACTTTCTTGTACCTAGAGTTAGCTGCCATAGTCCTGCATCCGAAAATTGGGTTTTCCCGGCCAGACAGGGCCATCTTCCGCTTTGAAACGACCAGGGAGCGGGGCTGCTCAGAATGCTCTTCAAACGCATGTCTAATGGCACTTTTGTACACGAAGCTGTAACAGAGTGAAAACAAGACTTAGCAACGACTCTATCTCCCAAAGTATTGGTGGAAAACTAACAAGTCTGACACTGTTGGAAAGCCCTGCTCATGGGCTTTCCGAAAATACCGGTCTTGGAGCTGTGGGATAAACAGGGAGGATGCCAGGGACTGCGGAGTGAGGACACCCCGAAAATGGCCAGTACATACGGCCATGTTGTGTGTATGTCAACAATAGCCAAGGCTGCTACGTGTGTGCTGGACCGAAGCCAGCAAAAAAAAAAAACGCCGAAAAAAGAAGTCGGCAGCGCCTCTGCCAATAACTCCAGAAATAATGGGGCTAGAGAGAAATTTCTTGTACCTGGAGTTAGCTGCCATAGTCCTGCATCCGAAAATTGGGTTTTCCCGGCCAGCCAGGGCCATCTTCTGCTTTGAAACGACCAGGGAGCGGGGCTGCTCAGAATGCGCTTCAAACGCATGTCTAATGGCACTTTTGTACACGAAGCTGTAACAGAGTGAAAACAAGACTTAGCAACGACTCTATCTCAAAAAGTATTGGTGGAAAACTAACAAGTCTGACACTGTTGGAAAGCCCTGCTCATGGGCTTTCCGAAAATACCGGTCTTGGAGCTGTGTGATAAACAGGGAGGATGCCAGGGACTGCGGAGTGAGGACACCCCGAAAATGGCCAGTACATACGGCCATGTTGTGTGTACGTCAACAATAGCCAAGGCTGCTACGTGTGTGCTGGACCGAAGCCAGCAAAAAAAAAAACGCCGAAGAAGAAGTCGGCAGCGCCACTGCCAATAACTCCAGAAATAATGGGGCTAGAGAGAAATTTCTTGTACCTGGAGTTAGCTGCCATAGTCCTGCATCCGAAAATTGGGTTTTCCCGGCCAGCCAGGGCCATCTTCCGCCTTGAAACGACCAGGGAACGGGGCTGCTCAGAATGCGCTTCAAACGCATGTCTAATGGCACTTTTGTACACGAAGCTGTAACAGAGTGAAAACAAGACTTAGCAACGACTCTATCTCCCAAAGTATTGGTGGAAAACTAACAAGTCTGACACTGTTGGAAAGCCCTGCTCATGGGCTTTCCGAAAATACCGGTCTTGGAGCTGTGGGATAAACAGGGAGGATGCCAGGGACTGCGGAGTGAGGACACCCCGAAAATGGCCAGTACATACGGCCATGTTGTGTGTATGTCAACAATAGCCAAGGCTGCTACGTGTGTGCTGGACCGAAGCCAGCAAAAAAAAAACACGCCGAAAAAAGAAGTCGGCAGCGCCTCTGCCAATAACTCCAGAAATAATGGGGCTAGAGAGAAATTTCTTGTACCTGGAGTTAGCTGCCATAGTCCTGCATCCGAAAATTGGGTTTTCCCGGCCAGCCAGGGCCATCTTCCGCTTTGAAACGACCAGGGAGCGGGGCTGCTCAGAATGCGCTTCAAACGCATGTCTAATGGCACTTTTGTACACGAAGCTGTAACAGAGTGAAAACAAGACTTAGCAACGACTCTATCTCAAAAAGTATTGGTGGAAAACTAACAAGTCTGACACTGTTGGAAAGCCCTGCTCATGGGCTTTCCGAAAATACCGGTCTTGGAGCTGTGGGATAAACAGGGAGGATGCCAGGGACTGCGGAGTGAGGACACCCCGAAAATGGCCAGTACATACGGCCATGTTGTGTGTATGTCAACAATAGCCAAGGCTGCTACGTGTGTGCTGGACCGAAGCCAGCAAAAAAAAAAAACGCCGAAAAAAGAAGTCGGCAGCGCCTCTGCCAATAACTCCAGAAATAATGGGGCTAGAGAGAAATTTCTTGTACCTAGAGTTAGCTGCCATAGTCCTGCATCCGAAAATCGGGTTTTCCCGGCCAGACAGGGCCATCTTCCGCTTTGAAACGACCAGGAAGCGGGGCTGCTCAGAATGTGCTTCAAACGCATGTCTAATGGCACTTTTGTACACGAAGCTGTAACAGAGTGAAAACAAGACTTAGCAACGACTCTATCTCCAAAAGTATTGGTGGAAAACTAACAAGTCTGACACTTTTGGAAAGCCCTGCTCATGGGCTTTCCGAAAATACCGGTCTTGGAGCTGTGTGATAAACAGGGAGGATGCCAGGGACTGCGGAGTGAGGACACCCCGAAAATGGCCAGTACATACGGCCATGTTGTGTGTACGTCAACAATAGCCAAGGCTGCTACGTGTGTGCTGGACCGAAGCCAGCAAAAAAAAAAAAAAAAAAAAAACGCCGGAAAAAGAAGTCGGCAGCGCCACTGCCAATAACTCCAGAAATAATGGGGCTAGAGAGAAATTTCTTGTACCTAGAGTTAGCTGCCATAGTCCTGCATCCGAAAATTGGGTTTTCCCGGCCAGACAGGGCCATCTTCCGCTTTGAAACGACCAGGGAGCGGGGCTGCTCAGAATGTGCTTCAAACGCATGTCTAATGGCACTTTTGTACACGAAGCTGTAACAGAGTGAAAAAAAGACTTAGCAACGACTCTATCTCCAAAAGTATTGGTGGAAAACTGACAAGTCTGACACTGTTGGAAAGCCCTGCTCATGGGCTTTCCGAAAATACCGGTCTTGGAGCTGTGTGATAAACAGGGAGGATGCCAGGGACTGCGGAGTGAGGACACCCCAAAAATGGCCAGTACATACGGCCATGTTGTGTGTACGTCAACAATAGCCAAGGCTGCTACGTGTGTGCTGGACCGAAGCCAGCAAAAAAAAAAAAAAAAAAAAAACGCCGGAAAAAGAAGTCGGCAGCGCCACTGCCAATAACTCCAGAAATAATGGGGCTAGAGAGAAATTTCTTGTACCTAGAGTTAGCTGCCATAGTCCTGCATCCGAAAATTGGGTTTTCCCGGCCAGACAGGGCCATCTTCCGCTTTGAAACGACCAGGGAGCGGGGCTGCTCAGAATGTGCTTCAAACGCATGTCTAATGGCACTTTTGTACACGAAGCTGTAACAGAGTGAAAACAAGACTTAGCAACGACTCTATCTCCTAAAGTATTGGTGGAAAACTGACAAGTCTGACACTGTTGGAAAGCCCTGCTCATGGGCTTTCCGAAAATACCGGTCTTGGAGCTGTGGGATAAACAGGGAGGATGCCAGGGACTGCGGAGTGAGGACACCCCGAAAATGGCCAGTACATACGGCCATGTTGTGTGTACGTCAACAATAGCCAAGGCTGCTACGTGTGTGCTGGACCGAAGCCAGCAAAAAAAAAAAAAAAAAAAAACGCCGGAAAAAGAAGTCGGCAGCGCCACTGCCAATAACTCCAGAAATAATGGGGCTAGAGAGAAATTTCTTGTACCTAGAGTTAGCTGCCATAGTCCTGCATCCGAAAATTGGGTTTTCCCGGCCAGACAGGGCCATCTTCCGCTTTGAAACGACCAGGGAGCGGGGCTGCTCAGAATGTGCTTCAAACGCATGTCTAATGGCACTTTTGTACACGAAGCTGTAACAGAGTGAAAACAAGACTTAGCAACGACTCTATCTCCCAAAGTAAAGGTGGAAAACTAACAAGTCTGACACTGTTGGAAAGCCCTGCTCATGGGCTTTCCGGAAATACCGGTCTTGGAGCTGTGGGATAAACAGGGAGGATGCCAGGGACTGCGGAGTGAGGACACCCCGAAAATGGCCAGTACATACGGCCATGTTGTGTGTACGTCAACAATAGCCAAGGCTGCTACGTGTGTGCTGGACCGAAGCCAGCAAAAAAAAAACGCCGAAAAAAGAAGTCGGCAGCGCCACTGCCAATAACTCCAGAAATAATGGGGCTAGAGAGAAATTTCTTGTACCTGGAGTTAGCTGCCATAGTCCTGCATCCGAAAATTGGGTTTTCCCGGCCAGCCAGGGCCATCTTCCGCCTTGAAACGACCATGGAACGGGGCTGCTCAGAATGCGCTTCAAACGCATGTCTAATGGCACTTTTGTACACGAAGCTGTAACAGAGTGAAAACAAGACTTAGCAACGACTCTATCTCCAAAAGTATTGGTGGCAAACTAACAAGTCTGACACTGTTGGAAAGCCCTGCTCATGGGCTTTCCGAAAATACCGGTCTTGGAGCTGTGGGATAAACAGGGAGGATGCCAGGGACTGCGGAGTGAGGACACCCCGAAAATGGCCAGTACATACGGCCATGTTGTGTGTATGTCAACAATAGCCAAGGCTGCTACGTGTGTGCTGGACCGAAGCCAGCAAAAAAAAAAACGCCGAAAAAAGATGTCGGCAGCGCCTCTGCCAATAACTCCAGAAATAATGGGGCTAGAGAGAAATTTCTTGTACCTGGAGTTAGCTGCCATAGTCCTGCATCCGAAAATCGGGTTTTCCCGGCCAGACAGGGCCATCTTCCGCTTTGAAACGACCAGGGAGCGGGGCTGCTCAGAATGCGCTTCAAACGCATGTCTAATGGCACTTTTGTACACGAAGCTGTAACAGAGTGAAAACAAGACTTAGCAACGACTCTATCTCCCAAAGTATTGGTGGAAAACTAACAAGTCTGACACTGTTGGAAAGCCCTGCTCATGGGCTTTCCGAAAACACCGGTCTTGGAGCTGTGGGATAAACAGGGAGGATGCCAGGGACTGCGGAGTGAGGACACCCCGAAAATGGCCAGTACATACGGCCATGTTGTGTGTATGTCAACAATAGCCAAGGCTGCTACGTGTGTGCTGGACCGAAGCCAGCAAAAAAAAAAACGCCGAAAAAAGAAGTCGGCAGCGCCTCTGCCAATAACTCCAGAAATAATGGGGCTAGAGAGAAATTTCTTGTACCTGGAGTTAGCTGCCATAGTCGTGCATCCGAAAATCGGGTTTTCCCGGCCAGACAGGGCCATCTTCCGCTTTGAAACGACCAGGGAGCGGGGCTGCTCAGAATGCGCTTCAAACGCATGTCTAATGGCACTTTTGTACACGAAGCTGTAACAGAGTGAAAACAAGACTTAGCAACGACTCTATCTCCCAAAGTATTGGTGGAAAACTGACAAGTCTGACACTGTTGGAAAGCCCTGCTCATGGGCTTTCCGGAAATACCGGTCTTGGAGCTGTGGGATAAACAGGAAAGATGCCAGGGACTGCGGAGTGAGGACACCCCGAAAATGGCCAGTACATACGGCCATGTTGTGTGTACGTCAACAATAGCCAAGGCTGCTACGTGTGTGCTGGACCGAAGCCAGCAAAAAAAAAACGCCGAAAAAAGAAGTCGGCAGCGCCACTGCCAATAACTCCAGAAATAATGGGGCTAGAGAGAAATTTCTTGTACCTGGAGTTAGCTGCCATAGTCCTGCATCCGAAAATTGGGTTTTCCCGGCCAGCCAGGGCGATCTTCCGCCTTGAAACGACCAGGGAACGGGGCTGCTCAGAATGCGCTTCAAACGCATGTCTAATGGCACTTTTGTACACGAAGCTGTAACAGAGTGAAAACAAGACTTAGCAACGACTCTATCTCCAAAAGTATTGGTGGCAAACTAACAAGTCTGACACTGTTGGAAAGCCCTGCTCATGGGCTTTCCGAAAATACCGGTCTTGGAGCTGTGGGATAAACAGGGAGGATGCCAGGGACTGCGGAGTGAGGACACCCCGAAAATGGCCAGTACATACGGCCATGTTGTGTGTATGTCAACAATAGCCAAGGCTGCTACGTGTGTGCTGGACCGAAGCCAGCAAAAAAAAAAACGCCGAAAAAAGAAGTCGGCAGCGCCACTGCCAATAACTCCAGAAATAATGGGGCTAGAGAGAAATTTCTTGTACCTGGAGTTAGCTGCCATAGTCGTGCATCCGAAAATCGGGTTTTCCCGGCCAGCCAGGGCCATCTTCCGCTTTGAAACCACCAGGGAGCGGGGCTGCTCAGAATGCGCTTCAAACGCACGTCTAATGGCACTTTTGTACACGAAGCTGTAACAGAGTGAAAACAAGACTTAGCAACGACTCTATCTCCCAAAGTATCGGTGGAAAACTAACAAGTCTAACACTTTTAGAAAGCCCTGCTCATGGGCTTTCCGAAAATACCGGTCTTGGAGCTTTGTGATAAACAGGGAAGATGCCAGGGACCGTGGAGTGAGGACACCCCGAAAATGGCCAGTACATACGGCCATGTTGTGTGTACGTCAACAATAGCCAAGGCTGCTACGTGTGTGCTGGACCGAAGCCAGCAAAAAAAAAACGCCGAAAAAGAAGTCGGCAGCGCCACTGCCAATAACTCCGGAAAAAATGAGGCTAAAGAGAAATTTCTTGTACCTGGAGTTAGCTGCCATAGTCCTGCATCCGAAAATCGGGTTTTCCCGGCCAGCCAGGGCCGTCTTCCGCTTTGAAACCACCAGGGAGCGGGGCTGCTCAGAATGCGCTTCAAACGCATGTCTAATGGCACTTTTGTACACGAAGCTGTAACAGAGTGAAAACAAGACTTAGCAACGACTCTATCTCCCAAAGTATTGGTGGAAAACTGACAAGTCTGACACTGTTGGAAAGCCCTGCTCATGTGCTTTCCGAAAATACCGGCCTTGTAGCTGTGTGATAAACAGGGAGGATGCCGGGGACTGCGGAGTGAGGACACCCCGAAAATGGCCAGTACATACGGCCATGTTGTGTGTACGTCAACAACAGCCAAGGCTGCTACGTGTGTGCTGGACCGAAGCCAGCAAAAAAAAAAAAAAAAAAAAAAAAAAAACGCCGAAAAAAGAAGTCGGCAGCGCCACTGCCAATAACTCCAGAAATAATGAGGCTAGAGAGAAATTTCTTGTACCTGGAGTTAGCTGTCATAATCCTGCATCCGAAAATCGGGTTTTCCTGGCCAGCCAGGGCCATCTTCCGTTTTAAAACGACCAGGGAGCGGGGCTGCTCAGAATGCGCTTCAAACGCATGTCTAATGGCACTTTTGTACACGAAGCTGTAACAGAGTGAAAACAAGACTTAGCAACGACTCTATCTCCCAAAGTATTGGTGGAAAACTGACAAGTCTGACACTGTTGGAAAGCCCTGCTCATTGGCTTTCCGGAAAAACCGATCTTGGAGCTGTGTGATAAACAGGGAGGATGCCGGGGACTGCGGAGTGAGGACACCCCGAAAATGGCCAGTACATACGGCCATGTTGTGTGTACGTCAACAATAGCCAAGGCTGCTACGTGTGTGCTGGACCGAAGCCAGCAAAAAAAAAAAAAAAAAAAAAAAAGAAGTCGGCAGTGCCACTGCCAATAACTCCAGAAATAATGGGGCTAGAGAGAAATTTCTTGTACCTGGAGTTAGCTGCCATAGTCCTGCATCCGAAAATTGGGTTTTCCCGGCCAGCCAGGGCCATCTTCCGCTTTGAAACGACCAGGGAGCGGGGCTGCTCAGAATGCGCTTCAAACGCATGTCTAATGGCACTTTTGTACACGAAGCTGTAACAGAGTGAAAACAAGACTTAGCAACGACTCTATCTCCCAAAGTATCGGTGGAAAACTAACAAGTCTAACACTTTTAGAAAGCCCTGCTCATGGGCTTTCCGAAAATACCGGTCTTGGAGCTTTGTGATAAACAGGGAAGATGCCAGGGACCGTGGAGTGAGGACACCCCGAAAATGGCCAGTTCATACGGCCATGTTGTGTGTACGTCAACAATAGCCAAGGCTGCTACGTGTGTGCTGGATCGAAGCCAGCAAAAAAAAAACGCCGAAAAAGAAGTCGGCGGCGCCACTGCCAATAACTCCAGAAAAAATGAGGCTAAAGAGAAATTTCTTGTACCTGGAGTTAGCTGCCATAGTCCTGCATCCGAAAATCGGGTTTTCCCGGCCAGCCAGGGCCGTCTTCCGCTTTGAAACCACCAGGGAGCGGGGCTGCTCAGAATGCGCTTCAAACGCATGTCTAATGGCACTTTTGTACACGAAGCTGTAACAGAGTGAAAACAAGACTTAGCAACGACTCTATCTCCCAAAGTATTGGTGGAAAACTGACAAGTCTGACACTGTTGGAAAGCCCTGCTCATGTGCTTTCCGAAAATACCGGCCTTGTAGCTGTGTGATAAACAGGGAGGATGCCGGGGACTGCGGAGTGAGGACACCCCGAAAATGGCCAGTACATACGGCCATGTTGTGTGTACGCCAACAACAGCCAAGGCTGCTACGTGTGTGCTGGACCGAAGCCAGCAGAAAAAAAAAAAAAAAAAAAAAAAAAAAAACGCCGAAAAAAGAAGTCGGCAGCGCCACTGCCAATAACTCCAGAAATAATGGGGCTAGAGAGAAATTTCTTGTACCTGGAGTTAGCTGTCATAATCCTGCATCCGAAAATCGGGTTTTCCTGGCCAGCCAGGGCCATCTTCCGCTTTGAAACGACCAGGGAGCGGGGCTGCTCAGAATGCGCTTCAAACGCATGTCTAATGGCACTTTTGTACACGAAGCTGTAACAGAGTGAAAACAAGACTTAGCAACGACTCTATCTCCCAAAGTATTGGTGGAAAACTGACAAGTCTGACACTGTTGGAAAGCCCTGCTCATTGGCTTTCCGGAAAAACCGATCTTGGAGCTGTGTGATAAACAGGGAGGATGCCGGGGACTGCGGAGTGAGGACACCCCGAAAATGGCCAGTACATACGGCCATGTTGTGTGTACGTCAACAATAGCCAAGGCTGCTACGTGTGTGCTGGACCGAAGCCAGCAAAAAAAAAAAAAAAAAAAAAAGAAGTCGGCAGCGCCACTGCCAATAACTCCAGAAATAATGGGGCTAGAGAGAAATTTCTTGTACCTGGAGTTAGCTGCCATAGTCCTGCATCCGAACATTGGGTTTTCCCGGCCACTCAGGGCCATCTTCCGCTTTGAAACGACCAGGGAGCGGGGCTGCTCAGAATGCGCTTCAAACGCATGTCTAATGGCACTTTTGTACACGAAGCTGTAACAGAGTGAAAACAAGACTTAGCAACGACTCTATCTCCCAAAGTATTGGTGGAAAACTAACAAGTCTGACACTGTTGGAAAGCCCTGCTCATGGGCTTTCCGAAAATACCGGTCTTGGAGCTGTGAGATAAACAGGGAGGATGCCAGGGACTGCGGAGTGAGGACACCCCGAAAATGGCCAGTACATACGGCCATGTTGTGTGTACGTCAACAATAGCCAAGGCTGCTACGTGTGTGCTGGACCGAAGCCAGCAAAAAAAAAAAAAACGCCGAAAAAAGAAGTCGGCAGCGCCACTGCCAATAACTCCAGAAATAATCTGGCTAGAGAGAAATTTCTTGTACCTAGAGTTAGCTGCCATAGTCCTGCATCCAAAAATTGGGTTTTCCCGGCCAGCCAGGGCCATCTTCCGCCTTGAAACGACCAGGGAGTGGGGCTGCTCAGAATGCGCTTCAAACGCCTGTCTAATGGCACTTTTGTACACGAAGCTGTAACAGAGTGAAAACAAGACACAGCAACAACTCTATCTCCCAAAGTAATGGCGGGAAACTGACAAGTCTGACACTGTTGGAAGGCCCTGTTCATGGGCTTTCAAAAAATACCAGTCTTGGAGCTGTGGGATAAATATTGCGGATGTCGGGGACTGCGGAGTGAGGACACCCCGAAAATGTCCAGTACATACGGTCATGTTGTGTGTATGTCAACAATAGCCAAGGCCCCTACGTGTGTGCTGGACCGAAGCAAAAAAAAAAAAAAAAAAAAAAAAAAACGCCGAAAAAAGAAGTCGGCAGCGCCACGGCCAATAACTCCAGAAATAAAGGGGCTAGAGAGAAATTTCTCGTACCTGCAGTTAGCTGCCATAGTCCTGCATCCGAAAATGGGATTTTCCCGGCCAGCTAGAGCCATCTTCCGCCTTGAAACGACCAGGGAGCGAGGCTGCTTCGAATGCGCTTCAAACACCTGTCTAATGGCACTTTTGTATACGAAGCTGTAACAGAGTGAAAACAAGACTTAGCAACGGCTCTATCTCCCAAAGTATTGGCGGGAAAAAAGAAGTCGGCAGGGCCACGGTCAATAACTCCAGAAACAATGGGGCTAGAGAGAAATTTCTTGTACCTGGAGTTAGCTGCCATAGTCCTGCATCCGAAAATCGGATTTTCCCGGCCAGCTAGAGCCATCTTCCGCCTTGAAACGACCAGGGAGCGAGGCTGCTTCGAATTCGCTTCAAACGCCTGTCTAATGGCACTTTTGTACACGAAGCTGTAACAGAGTGAAAACAAGACTTAGCAACGGCTCTATTTCCCAAAGTATTGGCGGCAAAAAAAGTCAGCAACTCCACGCTCATTAACTCCAGAAATAATGGGGATAGAATTTTTTTTTTACCTGCAGTTAGCTACCATAGTCCTGCGTCTGAAGATTTAGTTTTGCCGGCCATCCAGGCCCATCGTCTACCTTGAAACGACCATCAACCACGAGTGCTCCATATGCTCTTCAAATACATGTCTATGGGCACTTTTGGACAAGAAGCTGTAACAGAGTGAAAGCAAGACTAAGCAATGTGTCTATCTCCCTCTATATTGACGGGATCTTGACAAGTGTAATACTGTTGGAAAGCCTTACTCATTTCCAGAAATGCCTATTAGGGCCTGGGAATAAATATGGAAGATGCTAGGGTCTACGGAAGGACACCTTAAGGTTGTCAAAAAGATACGGGCATCTGGGTGTACGTGAACAATAGCCCAAGCCGGTGTGCTGAACCGAAACCAGGAAGATAGCCCAGCCCCCCCCCCCCAAAAAAAAAAAAAAAAAAAAAAAACAAGTGGGAAGCTCCCTGCTCAATAACTCCAGACATAATGGGGCTAGAAAGAATTTTCTGTTACATGCAGTTAGCTACGATAATCCCGTGTCTGAAAATTGAGTTTTGCCGGCCATCCAGGCTCATCTTCTACCTTGAAACGACCATCGGCCAGGGGTGCTCCAAATGCTCTTCAACACATGTCTCATGGCACTTTTGCACACAAAGCTGTAACAGAGTAAAAACAAGAATTAGCAACGTCCTTTTCTTCCTCAATATCTCATGCTCTGGGATATTTAAGGAGGATGCCAGAAACCGCGGAAGGACGCCACCCTGAGGATGTCAAAAAGATACGGGCATGTGTGTGTACGTGAAAAATAGCCCAAGCCAGTGTGCTGGACCGAAACCAGCAAGAAAGCAAGGCCCCACAAAAGTTGGTATCTCCCTGCTCAATAACTCCAAAAATAATTGGTCTAGAAAGAATCTCCCCGAACCCCCCAACCAAATAATTATATTCAACCTATCCTTTTCATTCTTACTCGACGTCTTGGCTGCTTTGTTTTCACACTACGTGAAATTAGAAATGAGACGTCAATGTCTCGTTTGTACTGCGTCTGTCGGGGCTCCGTGATTTCAAGAACCCCGCAACCTCCTAACTGAGGCAAACAATAACGGTTTGCTTCAGCTACACTGTCGTGAGACAATTCTTTTCGGTGTCTTCTCAGATGCCACACAACATGATGCATAATAATGTGCATCCCAAACACTGCCGTCAAGAAAACGACTTGGCTTCATATTTACCATATTATGGTGATAAATACCAGCTTCTAAGATGGGACCAGGCAATGATTTGGAGCTTACAATGCGGACTTGTTTTCATTATCTCTCAGTATGAAAACTCAATACGTCATTCATACAGGAGTAAGGTTATCTGTATTTATACTTCGGGAAAGCGTTCAGTTTGGAAATTAGCCCTAAAAGTTTGCACCGCCGTCTGATAGTCCTGGACCCCGTCCCTGAGAGCGGGGCGGCACCCCCCCCCCCCCCCCCCACACACACACACACACAAATGCACCACCACCCTCATGTACTTTAAAAAGTTCCACAATTTCACCTTTAAATTTCAGGCGAACCTAATGTTTTTGAAAAGGTCCGAAAAATGATGTTGATTTATACATGAAGATTTAAGGGGCGCATTCAGCCCCTCTGCCTAGCTGAAGATTTGAATTTGAGTCAATTGGTTCTCATGGAGATGACTCCAATTCAATAGACCGATTGCGCGACCTACGTCCCGTGACCCCTGTTGGGTATAAAATGTAAACACACACGTAATCCTCCATAGGAAAGGGTGGTACGGTACACGATGATTAATGCATTTTGTTTATTCGAACGAGGCTGTTCTTGCTCGACATCTGTGAAAGATATTCCAGAGTTTGTACCAAAGACCTTTAAGTGGCTGAATAAAACCAGTAAACACAGTTTGAGCAAGTCTTGAAAATTGTATAAGTACCGTATAAATGTGCACGATGTGTACACAGCGCGCAACGGAACGTTAAGCCAGACGACTGCGATCACCACACACTTTTCAACACAAAAATTTCAAAGTTTTGAAGCTGAAATCCTCCAAAGAAATTGCTTTACAAAACTGTGTAATCCCTTTGCCTATTTGAAATTCTGCAAGGCTAGGTATTCCCAACATTTATTTTTTGACATTTTTTTTTCTCTTCTTTGGCTATACAGATATCAATCATGACAACAAATATTAAATGTACAAATGTAACAGACTATTAACAATTAGAGAGAAAAAATGTGAGGCTACTGTGCTTAACAGTATGTACTTAACAGTATGTAAAGCCACCGGGATTTGATAACAAATGGGTGATATATTCACACAGCTAAAAAGGCTGACCGAAATTTCCCAGACAACTGATTTATTAATTTGTTTTTATCTTCCTGCTAATATGAGGATGGGTTACACAAAAAGAAACATTTGGGTTACAAATTATTTAGTCACCAACTAATTAGTGAAACTACACTGTAGGCTACAGTGGTCGTGTCACTGTGCAGTTACACTGTGTGCACACAGTGTCACTAAATACAAACACATGTAAATGCACTTCCTGTCCGGAAACTGGACACACATGACAAGTTTATAAGGAATGGAAAGCTACACTTTTCGAGCAGAAACTGACAATGTACAATGTAGTTTTTCATGCTCTATTCATCTGTGTATTTACCTGCCGTGTTAGTCACAATATCATAACACAAGTAAAGCAAGAAAAGGGCAACTTTTAAACTCACCGCCACGCCCGCTTTGCAGTCAAAATTCCTCGTGCCTTTCCTAGATTGGTACCCTTGTACACAAGCAACAGACCGTATCAAATTGCACGAAGACAGTCACGAATTAAGACTGATTCGGATTTTGCATTGTCACGATGTAGTATTACCGATGGAGAAAAAGGTATGAGAAGCCTCAGTGCAAAAATGTGATGTAATTATTTCTAAATGATTGACAAATACCCGAAGTAACTTAAGCAAGTCCAATATGTCAAAGAAGTGTAAAACATGATTCACTCCCTTAAAAGTAATATCAATCGAAAAATTCTGGACGGCAAATACAGGCCGCACAAACTTATATTTTCGTTTCCACATGGCCGGTCATACACAACTTGAAAAGTTAATGAACAAAGGAGATCGCTTATAAATTGGATAAAGGCTGCAAAATCGGGAAGAGATTATGCTTTGAATGGATGAAGAAGGGGAGTGTGATGATGGTTACGCATTCGTCAATATTCAGCCGATCTATGACACAATGTGACCTTAATTTAGTACAATGTTCATTTCTGATGTTTCCTACCAATATCCATTTAAAACAAATTGTCTTCGTCATTTAAGTGAATAGATCGTTCCAGCCTGTCAAGCAAACTGTGTGCATTGACCAATTGGATCACTTTTTTGGTCATGTGACCTCGGTCAAACTCGGTCACACGTAGAGCGTAAACGCACACAAACTAAGGTGTGTGGGCGGGGTTTGTTGCCAAAGCCGGAACGGTCTATTCATTTGTCGAATCAAACTCGCTAAGCAATAAAGATTGATATGAAATAAAGATTAATACAAGGCTTCCTCATCATATTTAGCAATCTTAGATCTTTGTGAATCATCATCTTGGCTTTTTTTTTTTTATTGTGATTTGTTTTTAAATCTATTGGTTTTTCCACTAAACGCGAAAAGCCTTTGTTCTTCATGAAAGCTTGGATCTTCATGACTCTTCGTCCAAGCCAAGATGGCATAGTAAAGATGTACATAGTACAGTTACGTAATTGCGACATCATGAGATCTCATATGACGTCACGTTAAAGGTGCAATTTTTAAATATTTGAAAATCTGTATCAGCTCAAGCACAAAACACCAAAGGCTGCTTTTTACGGCTTTTGATATGCTTTGTATCTAGGTCTTTATTTTCTGTTTTGTGCGTTGCGTGAAATCACGCAAGCTTTACTTCCGCTCGAAACCGGAAAAGCCTTATATCTAAAAGTGGCAACTTTTTTTAATTGCTCTTCAACGATGTTATAGTCCAGTAAGGATCTAGTTAATAAAAAAATAAATAAAAAAAAACTGTGACGTCATAAAATACCCGAGCGCCCTCTAGCGGCAGGTTGAAAACAATATTAAAGTTTCAGATTGGTGACATCTTCGCGCGTCACATGACATCACCGTAAAGGTGCAATTTTCTAAGATTCATATCAACATGAAAACAATACTCGATCAAGCTGAAGCTTTGCAAGTAGTCAAGCCGGGATGTGTTGCATGACAAATTTGAAAATTTGTATTAATGACGTCATCTAGTGTCACATCTTAGAGGTACAGTTTTACAAGATCTGTGCATACAGAGAAAAAATGACTCACAGGTTGGTTGACTGGACCCAATTTTATGGCCCTTCCTTAGCACAGAATTTTGCACTTACACGCTTTACAAAGCACCAAAGCAAGGCCATTAAGTTGGGCCTATGATGTGTTAATTGTAGAACTACAGATAAGTACAAAACATCAATGATGTACATGAATCACAACTTTAACAATATAAAATACTTATCTGCAACAGCTTAGAAACCAAATTTAATTGCAATTTCAGACTCTCCAAACAATTCTTTATGATCAGCTGAGATAAACTTCAAGGCCTGCTTACCTTAAATATAAAAAGCTTCTTAAATGATAACAATAATAACATTAATAATATTACGCAATTCTTATGCAGCGTTTCAAACCTGATGGGCGTGTCAAAGCGCTCAGTATTATTTCCTACAAGGTCAGAAGGTATGCAGAGTTGCGTCTTTTTAAGTATGAGACCTGTTCCTTTACATAGCACCATGTAACGGTTCACAAAGTGCTGTGGCACAATCTGCAGCCGATCAAACCAGGAACACCGGGGCGAACCCCTTCTCTTTGCAATAAGTGCACTGGGTTCTTTTACGTGCATTACACAACACACAATACATCCGGCTTTAAGTGTCTTGCTTAAGACTCAAGTGTCTTTACCAGGATTAAGCCTGTTAGCTCATCAAACAAACGAGATAAAGAGTTTTCAAATAACCCCTAATTTAGGCTATAATGGATGCATACCTCAACATATAGATTGTTTAAAATATTCGTTCAAGACTTTGAAGGCTGAAGGAGATTTTGAGAAAATCCTGAAATCAGGAAAAAAAACTGATAAATCACATGCTTGTTGACATTTTCAATGGTTGTTTGTATGCTGTGTTTATTAAAAACTGGTAGAAAGGGAATAAGTTTACTATTAAAAAAAAAACCAGTTATTTCCAATTTCAACCTTTCACAGACACAAATTTCACAATTTCAGATTGCACTTTAAAATAAAAAAAAGAAGGAACAAAAAATACACTGAAGTAGCAAATTCGAAGACGCTTCTTTAAAGAAACATTAAATGGAAATTAAGCTACAAACAAGCGGGTCCCTACACACTGTCAATGGTGTCCACGGTTCCCTTCAGCTAATGCTAAGCATCTTGGAGTCTGGGACCACTTTACAACCATGTCATTTTGTGATTGGGTATGCAAATTGAAAAATCATTTGTTATTATTTTTATCTGATAGACAGATACCAGCAGCCAAGTGATGAGTTGGAGTTAAAGTCATGTTTTGGTCCCAATTCTGGTCCTACGATTGGTATAACCTACACATGTAGAATAGCCCATATGCACATGCGCCAACTTAAATATATCTCGCAATGCATCTTGGGAAAAAATTAAATCGAGTTGTCAAGATGGACACCGTGCTGTAGTTTACACGTAACTATGCCAGGTTTTACTTGTTGTGTCTGTATTGCTTCAAAATCAGCATGCAATGATGGTTGCCGGTGTTGTCTGGACTCGGGTTTCACCCAGAATACTTTGCGCTCTGATCATTTCTGGTCATGCGCACTGCAACATGCATATGGGCTATTACAACTAGCTTTTAACCAGTTCATACTTCATGCAAATAATTCTCAGCAGTGTATTGATTATCGCTGGATTATTGCTGAATTGTCCTTTCTTTATTTCCTTCTGATTCAATAGTGTTGAATAGTAAACAAGCAGCAATGTTGTTCTAGATGGGAGCTGTCCTTACAGAACCAAGAGAGGGCGCTATAAGATGTTAGCCACTTAACATCGATATGCAAAATCAACACATCAAAAGTTCATAATGAAGCCTCTTTTCGCCCGGACAGTTAATAGCTCAATGGAAGAGCTAGTGGTATAACTGCCCAGTAATTGGATGCGAAAACATTTCATGGGATGTGTGTTGTCGTGGTTTATAGTGGCTGGCATATCAGGGTCATAACAGGGCTCCTTCTATTCAGTACGAGCAGTGCACGAGAGGTGTACCACAACATTTATCCATGACCTGTTTGCAGAAGTTGCAGGAGTCAAAACTATGATGAATGACATCATCGTCTGGGAACTTGACAAGAACCAACAATCTCAAACACAGCCTAGGGAAGTGTGAGGTTGGAGCAAGAAGTCTGACTTTCAAAGGGGATGCTATCAGTGACGAGTGAGTCCAACCAGTGCCTAATTTCATGGCTCTGCTTACCGCAGAATTCTGCGCTTACGCCTTGCCACGGCTCATAGGGGTAAGCTTTGTAGGGCGTCGTAAGCACAGAATTCTTTAGTAACCAGGGCCGTGAAAATTGGGCCCTGATCCCAAGAAAGTCACTGCAATTCCCAACATGGAAAGACCAACAAATCTCACTGAGGTTCAAAGATTCATGGGGATGATCAAACTACATGGGAATGTTCATCCCTGATGTGTCATTGACGTCAGGCGGAGTCAACTGGATAAGAGAAACCAGTGGATGTGGTTAGACACACATGAAAAGGCCCGGCAGAGAACTCAAAGTAACCTGGACAGACGAGCCAATCTGAAATACCTATAACCAAGCAATGGGAATGGGAATGATGGTTTCATTTGTACGCAGTGACGCATAACTACCAGACTTAGAGTGTGTTTGGTGTGGCGTGTGCGTACACACACACACCAACACAAGTATGCGTTCACATGCAATCAGGGACACCCTATTGTTCCTCTTTTGTTTGTACTCTAACTTTTTTGCAACACCTCCCATATATGTTTTGTGCACGTTTGGCAACTGGGGACACTTGGCGAACCGGGGACTCTGTTGTTCCCTTTTGTTGTATGTCCCCTGTTTGAATGCCAAGACAAACTCATACACAGTATTATGGCATGTGAGGTCAAAGTTGCCTTCGGCAGGTATGAGGATCTAAAGGTCGGTATCTGGCATTATTTACGAGCCTCGCAGAGTGGCGTCAGATGTTCGGGCTATTGCAGCCATAGGCATACATATTTAGACATTTGATTTGTCTCTGATACTGGTGGTCCTTTGATGTATTTCACACATCTTGTATGGCCAGAGTGTTTCAATTTTGAAATGTAATTACTGAAACAGATCGCACAAAGTATGAACTGGTTTTTAAACTGGTTTCAACATAAAAACTAAAAAT
Source organism: Marthasterias glacialis (assembly GCA_911728455.2). Taxonomy (NCBI): domain Eukaryota; kingdom Metazoa; phylum Echinodermata; class Asteroidea; order Forcipulatida; family Asteriidae; genus Marthasterias; species Marthasterias glacialis. The sequence goes on from OU452223.1 coordinate 3,619,537, forward strand.
TGAAGAAGAAAAAAATGTCTTTAACTATTCATGTATCAAAGACTGATTCATCTTCGGAGTCTGTGCCCATGTGACCGAGAAGATGGAAATTGATTGGTTGCATCTGTCGTGCTCTCTGAATTCGTCTCCTCCGCCGGAAGTTCATGAAGAGAAACACCATCATAACAAAAGCGACTACAACAGCGAGAACTGTGAAGCTAGCGACGAGAGTCCAACCTGGGGTTGAAGAAAAAGATAAGGAAATGGGTAAGAGATAACTACCCCCAGCAGTCTCCCACGCTGATTAAATCGGCCCAATTTGCAAGTAGTGTATTTACAAGGCTGACTATATCGGCCCTATTTGTAAAGGCAAATCAGGTCGTGTGAACTCAACCATTGCATTTAGCCTGTGTGCAGTATTGCTTTTCTGCACTTTTCGGACCTTCCAAAGTAGTTTCTTTTTTTCCAGAATATCATTGTCACAATGTTATCATTGACTAAACAAAGTAATGACAACAAACGTTCTCATAAAATGCACCCAAAGTGGTTAAAATGACCTTTTTGAAAGTTGAAATAAAGTTTGGAAAGTCAGCTTTGAACTTTTGCATGCTTTAACTATTAAGTAATTGTTTCTAGAATTATGAAAAAAATTGCAAACAAAACGTTTCTAGAATTGTTATATTAAAAAAAAAAAAACAATTGTCTAAAAAAAAAAAATTTACACCTGAAATTGCCTGAAAAGCACACACCTTTATTAACGCTAGAGTTATAAAAAAGACGCTATTGATAAGATTGTATCAACGGCATCTTAAAAACACGCTTTATAAGGTCATTTTCATCAGTTTAACTGGTGTTGTGTTTCCTTAATAATAATTATAATAATGATGATAATAATACACAGTTATTATCACACCTGAGGTAGTCTCAAAGCGCTCATTAAAACTGCTAAAATCTTGAGCTATATATGCACACGAAACCATGAGGAGCATTACTAAACCTAAATCACCCTCAACCCCAGCATGTATTTCACGCAAAGTCTACAGAATAACTACTTGCAAGGAACATTTTTGCAAACAAAACACTTCAGTTATAAACATTTACATGAAAACTAAGTTGAAAAGGTCACCAGAAATGATGTTAGTAGCTAGCATGCCCAATACCATGCTGTGTAAGGTGTTAAAAAATGAAGTTAAAACTCAAGTACATCTAATAAACCAATGTTTCAGAGGGCAAGTAGATGTTTAAAGTTGAAGTTGATTACAAAACTGTGCTCCAACAAGGTTGTATCTCAATTTGGTCAACAGTTTTTATCTTGCTCCAAGCAACAAGGCTGTATCTCAATTTGGTCAACAGTTTTTATCTTGCTCCAAGCAACAAGGCTGTATCTCAATTTGGTCAACAGTTTTTATCTTGCTCCAAGCAACAAGGCTGTATCTCAATTTGGTCAACAGTTTTTATCTTGCTCCAAGCAACAAGGCTGTATCTCAATTTGGTCAACAGTTTTTATCTTGCTCCAAGCAACAAGGCTGTATCTCAATTTGGTCAACAGTTTTTATCTTGCTCCAAGCAACAAGGCTGTATCTCAATTTGGTCAACAGTTTTTATCTTGCTCCAAGCAACAAGGCTGTATCTCAATTTGGTCAACAGTTTTTATCTTGCTCCAAGCAACAAGGCTGTATCTCAATTTGGTCAACAGTTTTTATCTTGCTCCAAGCAACAAGGTTGTATCTCAATTTGGTCAAACGTTTTTATCTTGCTCCAAGCAATAAGGTTGTATCTCAATTTGGTCAAACGTTTTTACCTTGCTCCAAGCAACAAGGTTGTATCTCAATTTGGTCAAACGTTTTTACCTTGCTCCAAGCAACAAGGTTGTATCTCAATTTGGTCAAACGTTTTTATCTTGCTCCAAGCAACAAGGTTGTATTTCAATTTGGTGAAACGTTTTTATCTTGCTCCAAGCAACAAGGTTGTATCTCAATTTGGTCAACAGTTTTTATCTTGCTCCAAGCAACAAGGTTGTATCTCAATTTGGTTAAACGTTTTTATCTTGCTCCAAGCAATAAGGTTGTATCTCAATTTGGTCAAACGTTTTTACCTTGCTCCAAGCAACAAGGTTGTATCTCAATTTGGTCAAACGTTTTTACCTTGCTCCAAGCAACAAGGTTGTATCTCAATTTGGTCAAACGTTTTTATCTTGCTCCAAGCAACAAGGTTGTATCTCAATTTGGTCAAACGTTTTTATCTTGCTCCAAGCAATAAGGTTGTATCTCAATTTGGTCAAACGTTTTTACCTTGCTCCAAGCAACAAGGTTGTATCTCAATTTGGTCAAACGTTTTTACCTTGCTCCAAGCAACAAGGTTGTATCTCAATTTGGTCAAACGTTTTTATCTTGCTCCAAGCAACAAGGTTGTATTTCAATTTGGTGAAACGTTTTTATCTTGCTCCAAGCAACAAGGTTGTATCTCAATTTGGTCAACAGTTTTTATCTTGCTCCAAGCAACAAGGTTGTATCTCAATTTGGTTAAACGTTTTTATCTTGCTCCAAGCAACAAGGTTGTATCTCAACTTGGTCAAAAGTTTTTATCTTGCTCCAAGCAACAAGGTTGTATTTCATTTCATTCATTCTGAGCTTACATCTGGTTGTTTTTCAGCAAAAACATGACCTTGTTTCGGTTTGAAAAGTAATGTTCAACAGGGTCCTAACACATCATACAACCTTGGCCAAAGTTCATAGAGCTGCTTAACGGCCGATTTTGTGCTTACTGTGCCGTTTCCATTTCATAGCGCTGCTAACTGCAAGCACAGGAAAAGGCACGCTAACTTTCAAGAGCTTACTGTAGGAAAATGAATGACGTAACAATGCAAATATATGGTGAATGCGCAAGATGGCCGCCTAATTTTCTTGCTAACCTGTGAAATTTGTTTCTTAAGCATTTTTTCTGCTATAGTTAGCACAAAGATATGCTTACTGTTAAGTAGCGCTATGAAATTGGCCCCTTGTTGCACTGGTGTGATGTCTTGCCAATAACCTCCTTGCAGCGTTTTGTCAGGAACCAATTAGAAATCATGAATCTAACTCCCTGACCCCTTATAAAATCAGTCCGCCTGGTTGGTTTGGCTAGACGTAGAACTCAAAGTCCAAAGTCGAGTCCAAACCAGTAATAGTGTGGGACAACTTAGTGGTGATAAATGGAAATGTGTTGTGAATGTAACTTCAATGTCACTCTTTTAAATATGATTTTGCAAAGAGGGACTAAGAATCTCATGTTGTTTAATCAATGTGACCAATACATGCTGGAATGAAATTCCACGGTTATTCATATTACACTGAATGCAGAAATTATGGTTTTGTCTCAACAGTTATCCTGACTTCACGTGTTGAATTTTTTACTTTCAATATTACAAATCCAAACGTATAAAAGAAGCACCAGACTTGTAATATCCGTTGTCAATGTAACGAGAGTAACCGTGAAATTTCTCCTAAGGTTAAGGCATAACGAGGCATATGGGTTTATGAGGCAGAGCATGGTGAGGTATCAACTGATCTTCGGCTTGCGTTAAAACCATAAAACTAAATATCTATTTTGCTGTGGAGATTGTTCTTGTGAGAAATCTACTCTGCGGTAGTAGAACAACTAGCAGGACAAGTTCTCACAAGAACAATCTACACAACGACGTAAAAATGGTGTTACCGCAAACCGAATATCCCTCAGAAGGCATAATCTCAATCTCTTGATTCTCAGACTGTACTGAATGCATTATTAGTATTACAAGTAGGTAGCCATCCCTGCTACATGGGAAGGAGTAATAAGAAGTATCTCACATGAGTAGCTATACATCTGCAACGGCAGTGAATCCACGGAGCTTGCAGTGGATACTTAGATTCTGAAGAATTTTCCCCACTTTCCGAAAACTTAGGAGGAGGACAAGCATTGCGAGCCCAAAGATAAATATGAACACCTGGTGGCTACCAAAGACAGGCAAAAGTCCTGCAAAGAAGGGATATACCTCTGGTAAATGCATTTGTACATTAGGAGAATCAGGAGGTTATGTTAAGCGTAGGCTGATTGCATTTTTGGAAAATAAATCCTGACAGAATTGCACTCTGTTTTTTAGCATTGAAAAAGATTCCTGGTCAGTGATCCAGTTCAGATTTTTACAGACACTACATGCTTTCTGGACAAAAGGACTGCCTAAGCACATAAAGCAGCTAAGCACAACAAAATTATGCTTACCAGAATAAGGTTACCAGCCAAACTACTATGTCACATGAACAATTTATGACTGGTATCCTGTTCATTTCTGCTTAGCAGCAATTTTGTAAGCAATATTTTCTGCGTAATGATTAATGGCTTCGACAGTAGCTAAAATGTATAATCAGATCGCTGGAACGGCAATGCTGTAGCAATAACAAAAATCACTAGATTCAGATGTAACCTTACTCATGATAAAAAGTGGACACAGGGTTGTCTGAGATGCTTACAAGTAGGTGGATTTCTCTGTTAAAAAATGATTGAACTTGTCTCCCATTTACCTGTATTCCATGATTTAGGTAAGAAGTTTCCGCCATCGTGTTCCTTTTTGGGTTTGCATGCTGTTGTAACATCACTCAGTAGTAAATGCTTTGTGATCTTGTAAAAATGTTCTAAAGTACATTGTCCACTGGAACCCGTCATTTTCAGCTTCACTGCTTCCTTATTGGAGGTATTTTTAAACAGCACATCAATTGTAAATAACCTGAAAAAGTTAACAATAAGACAAACTGAAGTATGGGCTTTAAGTGTGGCTCAACAATGGTTAACAGACTGTAAATGCTTCCATTCTTTGCACAAATTAAGATTTGTAATAAAACGAACTTGTGAAAATGTCAGCTCACTTCGTTGTTTCATTTAGGAAAATAACGGTAAACATGCATTCAGCATTTTTTGTACGCATTCCTATTGGCAGAGTTTTCGTCTCACTGAGACGAAAACTAACTTTCATTCTTATTTCTCTTATTATTTAAAAACGATAACACTTCAGGCAGAAATATTTCAAGGAAAGTTTTCTATCATCATTATCTTTATGCCATGTAAAATATATGTAAATCTGTGAACATTTATGTTTATCTTCTTACCAATGTTGAGCTGGGGCTTTTAAGACACTATATTGGATTGGTAAGGATAAAAGCATTATTGTTTAGTTTCTGTGTGAAAGCTTACTGTTTATGAAGTAACCAGTATTTCGGTGAAATATTTCCCTTTGAAATGCTGTCATATTCAAGAAAGCGGTATTTGAAAACCTTTAAAAATGCAACAGCTGATTTCGGTTGTAACAATCAAACTTAAGCACAATGTGTTTGCATGCTTAGAAGTGTGCACGGTTTTTCACTTTTTTCTCCTGACTCAGACGAAGGATAGAGCCCAAATCTTCACAGGCTTGTTTTTACTTGTATATATTGAATCAGACAAAGTAAGAATGCTGCTTTACCAATCCTGTATAGTGCCTTTAAAGAAAAGCACCATTTTCAAAACATTTATACAGAGTTCAAATATAGCAGTCGCCGTCACTCGTTCACCAAATGTGAGTGAAAACAGTTGTGGACAAGTGAAAAAAAAAAACTTGTTTTTTTTCCGACAGGCCAGTTAACATTTTATTTTAGTCATAATAATTGTGTGAAGGTCTGTTGAACTAACGTTGTATTTCATTTACAAAAGCTTTGAAGTCCCGAAAACACAAGTTCACAATTTACCTATAGTTATACACATGGACAATTATTACCAAGCTTACAAACACGTGAGAGCTTGGCATGGACATTTTTTAGTTGTCCACGATGTGGTTTAATCATGTGGTTTCACACTTCAATGTCCTTCTTGTGTATTTGTTGAAAGAACAACACAGAAGCTAGACTGGTTCCCGGTCCCTACATCGATTTCGTTCTGACTGTATAAAGGGACCAGTAGCGGGTAATGAAAGTTAGTATACACCTGACAGAAATCTGCCATGTATATGCTAATTAGAATTAGCATCAGGGTCTATGTAATCCCATAAAGCAATGCGGTCTTTAAACAAAACATGACGGACAAAGAATCTCAGAATCTCTACAAGAACTCTATCTCCCCTACAAGCCAGAGCATCAACTGTGTTCCAGTGATGCTCACTTGCTTGTGTCTCTATCTGCATAGCACCCCAGTATCTACAAGAACTCTATCTCCCCTACAAGCCAGAGCATCAACTGTGTTCCAGTGATGCTCACTTGATTGTGTCTCTATCTGCATAGCACACCAGTATCTACAAGAACTCTATCTCCCCTACAAGCCAGAGCATCAACTGTGTTCCAGTGATGCTCACTTGATTGTGTCTCTATCTGCATAGCACACCAGTATCTACAAGAACTCTATCTCCCCTACAAGCCAGAGCATCAACTGTGTTCCAGTGATGCTCACTTGATTGTGTCTCTATCTGCATAGCACCCCGGTATCTACAAGAACTCTATCTCCCCTACAAGCCAGAGCATCAACTGTGTTCCAGTGATGCTCACTTGCTTGTGTTTCTATCTTCAGCAAGATGCTTAATACTATAGTTGCTTTTCTTCACCCACGAGGTATAATGGGTACCTGCGAGGGTAGAGGTTGATATTGTGTTTGAAAAAGCCTTTGGAGCACCACAGCAGCTCGGGGCTGTATACTCCCCAGGGAGTTGAGAAAGATTACAGGAATGTTGTTGGCCAAATGACCAGAGCACTAATGTCAAGCCCATTGAAGGCGTTATTGTGAGATGCGCTACATAAGAAACAGTGATTATTATTTTTAATATTAACAAAGTTTCTTAATTTAGACAGTAAAAAAATTAAAAAGTGCCAGTAAATAAATAAGAAACTGTATGTTGATTTTTTGAGTACACTTACTTGTTTTCCTCTTGGTATAGTTCAATGAGTACACAACTGGCTGTTGGTGGCCAAAGGTTGTTGAATACATTTAAAGATGCTAAGAGTGAGGCAACATTATCATCATGCTGTAAGGAGCAATCATTTACAGATGGTGAAAAAAAGTAGAAAAGTAAGAAAATTGTACTAAGTAAGAGGGCTGACCTTGTGCAACTTTGTCACAGATCACACACGTGCTTTCAACATTGCAATTTTGGTGATTACCTTTCCATAAGAAAAGTACTTTTCAAAGGAAACATTTAACAGATTCGAACGGGAATTTTGTAATTGTTTTCGAAAGCTGGAAACTATTACGTCAAATAATGAATTTACTTACCAAGCTTACTTTCATAATGAAGATATTTGAATTTTGAGTTTAAAAAGATGATTTGATGTGGTAAAATTACAGAAAACTTATCAACACGTGTGTCAACCTGACACGCAGCAATATACGCACATAATTTGGCGTAACGCAGACGATATTTCTTTGCAGTGATTAGCTCAATACCGCACCGTGCATCGCGCACCGGATACTTGTAACAGTTGCACGAGACTGAAATATGCGCTGGTGATTTACAAAATGATTGCAAGCGGTCGGTGACGTCACGTGCACAAGTTCTATAGGCTTGTATAGGCTTTTCATGCTTTTTAATAAAAGTTTTGCTTATTTTTCTGAGGTCAACAAATTGGAAATCAGACTATAGCAAGTAAGATTTGAAAGTTTGCATGGTGGCCTTTGGTGGGAATATAATCTACTAAGTTTTTGCGGAGACACAATGTTATTATCTCTTATGAGTTGGTGTGGGTCAGAAAAGAACCGATGGTTTAACAAACTGACGTTTCGATCAGTATACTCTGATACTCGATCAGTATACTCTGATTGTCTTCATTCTCCGGAAGACGATCAGAGTATACTGATCGAAACATCGAGTTACTATACCTTCGGTACTTTTCAGAACTACACCAACTCATTAGAGATAATTACATGTACATGGTGTCTCTGTAAAAAAACTTACAGGACAGATTAAAGTAGAGAGAATATCACGTCTGCATGAACAGGGCTAAGACCCAACCAAGAAATAGGAAATCCAAAAGAAATGAAACCAGAAGAGAGGACTCGGGAAAAACTGAAGGTAGGAGTTTAGACTTCTCTTGAATCTCTTAGATTTCTCTGGAGTGTCGTGGCCGAGCGGTCTGGCACACCAGACCCAAGTTGTTGGGTTCAGGTTCCGATCATGGTAACTTGTGTCCTTGAGCAAGACAGAAATAACCACAATTGCTTTGTCCTTCGGATGGGACATCAAGCCGCTGGTCCTGCATATTGAAAACAACCCTATACACTTGTAAACAGGTTTGCCCTGGTGTGTCTGGCAGGGCTGGCTGCAGATTGCGCTACATTATCTTGTAAACCATTACAAGGTGCTATATAAAATGGGTCTCACCATTCAAACTTAGTATACCTGTTGTTAAAATATTAAGCCCCTTGAGACGCCTGTACATAAAGCGCTATATAAGAACTGAGCATTCTTATCACCATAGGGTGATGAGAAGCATCCAAAATGCAAAGATTTCTACAGAGGTTCAGCACATGGGGAATAAGCTGTTTGCAAAAGCCAGTTCCCGGCTGACGTGTACCCACAAAAGTATTTTTTCAAGACTGCAAACAGGTGATGTTGATACACGCTGTTGCGTAAAATTGGAATACTGGAACAAAGGTCGCCCAGACATTCCACAGAGCACACACAAGTTGTGTAACACTTCGTTTCACCCATACAATTACAAACAGGACAGATGGCGCTCAATTATTTGCTAATTTTTGGCTATTGTGCAGGCATTATTGTGTCTGATTCCAGACCTCTGTCCTTTTGTTCCAAGAAGAGGATTACGAGGCATCGAGAGGCTTCCACCATTGTATATCATTGTATTTTGGCTCCATGGAGGTAAGTCTGAGTGAACTGAATCTCCAGCTTTGGTTGGCCATGTCTCACAGCCGAGGTTTTGTGATTCACGACGCATACAATAACCCCCACATAATGGGCAAATTTCAGCATAATTTCCAGGACCACTCGTCCTCTATGTGCGGTTGAAACAGAACGTTAAACAGTGAGTGCATGCTCCATAGTGGAATGTTCAGGCAACATTTGCTCCGAATTTCACACAAAAATACAAATTACGCTTCACCCCTTTTTCTGGCACGGAAAATAATGGCATGTACATATGCATCAGTCGTTCACTGGTTATTGGAATGCCAGTTGTTTACCGAAGGCGACTCACAAATAGTATTCACAAAAATAAAATCACTCAAAATAGTAAACAACTTACTGCACTGTACATAAACATTTTTGTAGTTTCTTTTCCTGCAGTTTTGTTCTTCAGATGACCAACAATTTCATGTAATAATGGACCTTGGTTGGGGGAAAAAAATAAAAATAAAAAATTAATTAAGCGTAACAAATACCATCTGACAAAGAAAAAAACGGTGCATGAATTTGACATTTTCTCGAAAGAGAAAACAAAATTAACTGTGCAATAAAGAGGATCTTTGTTCTCTTGGCTTTGTCAAGTCAAGGTTTCTTTGTGCCAGCAGCACTCTCAAAAATGATTCCGGCAATTCCAAGAAAATAATCCCGTCAGGCTGGTGGGAAGAAAAGGGAAGAATTCTGGTGGCAACTGGTAAAAAAAACTGTTTTTGCATACTCTGCGTGTTCCAAAAATTAATCCTGCCAGTGGACTTCGGAAAATTTAGTGAATGACAGAGCAAAGTGGTTCAAACTTCTGCACTTGCCAATACGTATCACCCCACCACTCCCAACTTCCCTCATTTGATTACCTGATCCAAGCCTCAGAAACTCCTCACCAAGCTGCGATTCTATGGTATAGTCAACATTTATCACATCCACAAGTTTCTCCACGACATCTTGAGTGGCCCAGTCTGGTAGTTTCCTCCCATCTTCCCTCTGAGTGACAAACGAACAGAAAGCAGGGATAATCAAGCAATCAAGGACCATCACAGGATATTCATGCATCTGGGACATTGAATACTTCACTGATGTTAACCACTTGAAAACGGATGACGTGAATACATGCAACGGTTTCCCCTGCCTGGAAAGGGAAGCCGTGTAAGGCCATGATGTCATTTCTGACCACGGAGTGTGCGCAGACCACGCACACGCCGTTTCACACACTTCGTTTCACCCACACAAGGACAAATACTGGCATTTTGTGGCTATTCAGAGGCGATTTTTGTGTAATCACCGATTACAGACCTTTTCCCTTTTGTTCCAAAAGGAGGATTACAAGACATCACGAGAGGCTTCCACCATTGTTCATTCATTGTATTTCGGCTAAATGGAGGTAAGTCAGAGTGAGCCGGCAATCAAGCCATGGTTCTGTGTTTAGTACCACTCCTATGCCGTCAGTAACGACTCATGTTTTGCAATTCACAGTGCGATGATTTTACATTTTCTCGAAACAAGTTGGACGATCCAATAAAGAGAATCTTTGTTCTCTTAGCATTGTCAAGTCAGGGTTTCTTTGTGCCAGCGGTACCCTCAAAGAAAAAAGATTCTGGCAATTCCGCAAAAAAAATCCACAAAAATGGGCAAAAAAAAAGAATCCCAGCGGCAACCGGTTTAGAGGTGTAATAATTGCACTAGTTAGGCCTATTTTGTTTACCCTACACCATAGATGGTAAGCACTGTATACTCAATGCTTCCAGAGTAATGCCGACAAAAAACCCACTAGCATACTACTCTGGTGGGATTCGAACCCATGACCCCGGCATTCTAGAGCAGATGTCTTACCACTAGACCCCCTGACAAAGATATTGACCAAAAAGGGAAATCGCCAACATAAGGCTACATAGCTCAGTTGGTAGAGCACTGGCACGTTAATCCAGAGGTCACAGGTTCAAATCCCAGTCTGGCCATTTTTTCTTTGTTGAACCCAAAATTGAATTAAACTTTACCCAGTCAGTTTCCCTTGTGGTTTATTATCTACTCTTCAGTTGAAATTAGATTAAAAAAATGTTTCTATGATATGTTTATTGAAAACTAGAGGATGGGCATGAATTTGTTTTTTCCAAAACTAATGATGTATCATATCTTTGTGCCCCCCCCCCCCACCCTCATTTTCTGCAAAATAAAAATCCAGAGACAACTGTGCATAAGAGTGTCGGAAACCTTTTTTTGTACAAACTGATTTAAAAAAAAAAAAAATACAAAAACTTCAGGGAAATGTTCACTATTTTCTCAGTAAAATAGGTATATTTTAACAAAAAGTTTTGACAAATTTACTTGTAAATGTGCTTTTGCTGTATAAACTAAAGGCACACGAGACACAAGCCAGGTTTTGAACCATTAATAGACACCTCCGAGAGTTTATGACCTCTGATTGGTCTAAGACTGGTCATGTGGGGGTGTTTTAAAATGTGATATAAAAACCGGCTTTGTGAACTAGCAAATAAATGGTTCCTAAATAAGCATACTGTTGTGTAAAAATTCTGTATGGTGTGTGCATTTTGAGTGGAGAACTATCGAATCAACTGTTTTTCAGCTTCTGTTAGGTCCAATAAAAGCCGCCACCCACCAACCCGGTCATTACCACACGGTGAAGACAGGGTCCTCACACTGCTATTCCCTGACGATAATGCCACCATAAGAATCCAATGAATTCATTCATTTAACCCCAAACCACCATAAACACTTACCTCAAAATAAATTGTATCGGCCAATGTAGAGTAGTTTTTTACTGTGAAGGTCTTTGTATCGAACCCACCGTACTTTGCCATAGACTGAAAGAAATTCTGATAATAAAAGAGAAGGAGTTGAAATTATTAGTGGCTCTGGAAGTGCCATCCAGGTTGCTACGATCATGAGATGAGATTATTTCTTGGGGATGGCGAGATCTTGAAAGTAGAGTCACTGTTGATAACTGATCCAACATTAATGCACAAACTTCGGCACTACAAAAATTAAATACATTGGTGTTACTACTTGTGCATCTATTGAAAGTCAAAGGAAAACATTATTCCTGAGTTTTCACTCTTCAACTGTTTATTTCTTAAAACTCGGGCCCCAATAGAGCTGCTTAAGTACAAAAAAATTGCTAAGCACAAAACAATTTTGCTTGCATGAATCAGGGTTCTGCCCATGGTGGCCGGTGCAGGAAAACCCACCCGGCACTCAGGATTCTCTGACCATCACCACTGGAACACTGGACTCAAGCTCTGGTGTTTCTGATCAGCAGAGTGTGGGTTCAAGTCTCGTTCTTGACACGTTGTGTCCTTAAGCAAGACACTAAAAACCATAATTTCTGCGTCCTTCGGATGGGAAGTAAAGCCGGAGGTCCCGTGTGTTGTGTAATGCACGTAAAGAACCCAGTGCACTTATTGCAAAGAGAAGGGGTTCGCCCCGGTGTTCCTGGTTTGATCAGCTGCAGATTGCACCACAGCACCTTGTAAACTGTTACATGGTGCTATGTAAAGGAACAGGTCTCTTGCTTCAAAAGTAACTCCAAACACCTTGGAGGAAAAAATACTGGGGGCTTTGAGACGCCCATCGAGTGTGATAAAGCACTATATAAGAATTGCATATTATTATTACTATTATTATTATTACTATTACTGGCACTATTTTCTCTTTTTCCAAACACCACACATTTTCCAACTTTTTGAATTAAGTGTCTTGCTTTTACACTTTCACTACGAAATATAATGTACAGCCATGACGGAAGTGTTTCATATTTTGTTTATTTTGAACCGCTGACAGTGCCTCTCTGGCGTATGAAGTAATTCAACGAGCCGCTGTGAGTGGTGCGCCGTAATAATAATAATAATAATAATAATAATAATAACAAACATTTATACCACGCTTAATACTACGTTTCTAAGCGCTATAATTATGGTGCTGTTGTCATTGTAGACTATTAGGTGAAACAAGGGCAATCGCATCAAAAAATAAAGAAACAAAATTACAGGTAGAAAACACTAACTGACATGGAGTGTTCAAACACAAAAGGTTTGCAAAATACAAAGGAAACTAACAGTAGTACAACAAAGTTTGTGTGGACCAAGCAGCAGATTGGGTAGGACATACAGGTATTACAGAGATTTGAATAAGTGAGTTTTCAACATGGATTTAAATGTTTCTAAGGATGAGGCATTTTGAATTTGAGGAGGGAGACTGTTCCATAATTTGGGAGCAGCGACCGGGAGAGCTCTGTCACCAGAGCGTGTTTTCACTCGAGGACCCGGCATAAGTTGAAGATGAGGGGATGTGGAAGAGCGTAGCCGGGTTGATGGAATTTTGGGTTTATTGAGTTCTGAGATATAAGTCGAAGAAAGAGTGAAGAACACAAGTGTCAAGACCAGGACTCGAACCCACACTCTGAACAGAAACACCACAACGTGAGTCCGGTGCCATCGAATACTCAGCCAAGACACGCTTTTTATACAAAGTTCCTTAAGTTTGAACACCCAAAGGACTTGCAAAGTCTATTAGTTGGAGAAATACTCCATGAGGCTGAAAGGACGAGAGATCTAGACCTAATTTCATGGCTCTGCTTACCGTGAAATTCTGGTCGGGGTCACTAAAACGTGCCCCAACTAAACTAAATAATATTTCACAGAATACTTACTTTGTGTTTACTGAAATAGTTCTGTTTTCTAGCTGTTGCTTCTTTCATGAGTTCATCAAATCTTGGGCAGTGTGTGTGATCAATTGCAAGTAACTAAGGGAGAAAAAATATATACTTTGGTTGAAATTCTGTTACCTTTCTAGTACAATTCTTGTCAATCTTAATTGACCTGAATAAATAAACTCCCAATTTTCTATGGTCCAAAGCCAAATTTAATACAATTTAATTACAATATGTTATTTAGGGAATTTGTTGTTTGTCATGGAGAATAAATACCAAAGAAAATGAATTGTAAACCTCAAATGGCAAAATTTATTTGAATACTTACAAAGTCGTCTTCTTTAGGTTTAGAAAACACAGGAATTGGTTGCCATGGTAACTCTTTATTCCATAACTGGTTATTAGATGGTGGGTAGAGACCGGCTAAATTACTCAGTGCAGACATGATGGTACGGTCATAACCGGTACTACGTACAGCAATCTCTTTCCTAACATAGGATGAATTGAGAAAGGTACTGTATCGTTTCCGAAACCACCGGCCAAGTTCATAGTGTTGCCTCATGCCTTTCTGTACAGACAAATACAGGAGAATAAAAAGAATTGTCAAAACAAATAAAGCATAGGTTAAGTCATAATAAAAATTACGTAGTTTGGAAAATCAAAAGTTTGAGGGGATTTGCTGTGTTTATCTTCAAGCAAACTTGAATCTAGCCCTGAGTTATCCATGCACGGAGTCTGTAAGGACGATCCTCAGTGTCATACACACAAACACACACACAGACAGTCCATGCACGGATGAACGGAGTCCATCAGGACGATACACACGTGCGCATGCACAGCATGCCCTTGCACGGAATCCTTTGATGCTTCTGTAAATGAAAGCTTATGTGTTTTTTATTGTCCGGTTGGACTTCCTACGGATTTATGCATGCAAGATGTGAGCGTATCATTTTAGCTTTGACCACAGAGCAAGGACTTTGACCCCTACAGTAATTTGTACGCATACATGTGGCTGTGCAATTCAGTGTGACGTACCATATACTACACTATGCTCTCTATAGGCTGGTTGTTTTGTGAACAAAATGGCGTTTCCAAGCAAAATGTTGGATCATAAAGCAACAAAGTCTGTTCCTTGCTGTATGGTTGGATCATGGTTCAATCAAGAAATAATCCAATTGTGAAATCTCGGCTACTGACAAGTTAAAAATCATCGATATGAGTTCAGAGCAGAGACAGTCCTTCAACATTTCCATAGGTCTTCTTTCAATGCTGTCCTTATAAATGCAAACAATACACTGAGTTGGATGAGAATGGAATCATAGAAGAGTATGACACATTGGTAATTTTGCCTGCTGGATATAGTAAATCCACTATTTTTAGGCAGCCCTGTATGTTTTACATGTAGTTGCATATTTCTGAACACCTGCACACATTGTAGGCCTAAGTAACAGGCTGTGATTGATGTTGTAGTGAAGAGTCGTTAGGCCAACCACGAAGCAATGAGAATCCTTTTTTTTGTGTGTTGCCAAGTACAGAAGCATCAAGACACAACAACGACTAGTCATACACACACAGTGTACTGTATAAGCACTGCACAACATGTGCTGGAGTTTTGGGCACAGCATATTCAACGAGGCATAGGCATAATAAAAATATGGCAAAATGCAAATAACCTGTTCTGTCTGGCTGGCTTGCCCTGATCAAGGCAAGTACATATGCACAAATGTTTCCCTTGCCTGGAAATGGAAGCCGTGTAATTACGGCATTGTGTAAAATCGGAATACCAAAAGCAAATGTCGCCCGGACATTCCACTGCTGAGAGTGCCCAGACTACACACAACGTCTAATGCTTTGTTTCACCAACAAAAAGACAAAACATGGTCTTTAATATTTTGGCCATTTCTGGCTATTCCCAGGTTGTTTTTATATAATTCCCGATTCCAGACCTTTATCCTTCTGTTCCAAGAAGAGGATTACGCAACATCGAGAGGCTTTCGTC
The DNA here is from genome assembly GCA_911728455.2 of Marthasterias glacialis. NCBI lineage: Eukaryota > Metazoa > Echinodermata > Asteroidea > Forcipulatida > Asteriidae > Marthasterias > Marthasterias glacialis. The sequence continues at coordinate 3,635,056 of OU452223.1, forward strand.
ACTGTTTATTTTATTGTATTTCGGCTCACTGGAGGTAAGTCAGAGTGAGCCACGAATCAAGCCATGGTTCTGGGGTTAGTACCAATCATACCAAAATGCCAAATTATGAAAGACCTTTTTTGGTCTTTGCGTGGGTGAAACGATGTGTTAGACGGCATGTGTGTGGTCTGTGCACGCTCGGCATTAGAATGTCTGGGCGACCTTTGCCCCTCTGGTCCGCAATGGCGCCTTTACACACCTTCCACGTCCAGGCAAGGGAAACACTTGAGTGTATGTCACGTCATCCGGTGCCTACTAGTTGAATAAAGTCTGCCAGACATGCCCAAGTGTTAGCATGCAATACTTGTTTTGCATAAATTTGGTTCAGGAATGATGTCAAAGGTCACATTATTCAAAGGTGATCTGACCTGTCACCCCAAATCCAATTTATGCAAAAGTAAATGTGATGTGTGCACCCACTGCGGGGCAGAAACTTCATGCTTTGATTTCACCTTGACATCAGAGGGCACATCGTCAATAGAATCAGTCATTTTGGGAGATTACAATTAGGCTTCTCATGAACTCTTGTTATCAAGAATATCATGAAAACTTATCCCAGGAAAAAAACGCCACCACAAAGATTCCTCATGTTTCTAAAAACACATTTTTTAACATTATTCATTTTTTCCCTTGCATATAAGGTCAGAAATCGTTATAAATCCACATAATCAAAACTTGTAACTGACCGATTGCGCGACCCTGCATCACATGACCTATTATGGGTATTAAATGTAAATGAACACGACATCCTCCATAGGAAAGTGCGGTATGGTACGTGATGATTGTTTCATTTGTTTATTCGATCGAGGCTTTTCTTTCTCGAAATCTGTGGAAAATATTCCAGAGTTTGTACCAGAGACCCTTCGAGTGGCTGAATAAAACCAGTAAGGACAGTTCCAGCAAGTCTTGCAAATTGGACAAGTAAATGTATAAATGTGCACGATGTGTACTAGTGCACGACGGAACGTTTAGGCCAGACGACTGCGATCACACACTTTCCAACACAAGAATTTCAGTTTTGAAGCTGAATCATCCAAAGAAATTGCTTTCCAAAACTGTGTGATTCCTTTGCCTATTTGAAATTTTGCAAGGCTAGGTGTAAATGCTCACTTTTCCAACGTTCTTTATCCTTTTTTACAGTGATTTAGACCTACATTACAAACTACGTAGTCACCCGACGCCGGTAGTGCACAACTCAAAATAAACCTCTTTTGTAGTAGAATACTTGAAGTTTATGAAACATTAATGTGATTAATATCAATGTCACAACATACAACTTCAATACAATGGCTTAGTAAATGTGTTATTATTACCAAAAGCTGACTTTTGGTGTGACTCTGTCGGTCACAGCATGTACATGTATTTGCACGTAGTTTGCCATCAGCCAAGGTGATTTAGTACCCACGACATGATGACATGAATTCATGTCATCATGTCGTCGGTACTATACATCGGTCGTGCAATCAGTCTATTGAATCAAGATGGTGCAGATTTTCGGAGGGCAATGTGAGGATGTAGGGGAGGTGTCGGTGGGGGGCGGGGAGACGAGGAGATATTTTAGTAAGATACCTGAGTGAGTTGTCCATATCCTTGAGGCCAACTGTCCTCCTGATAAGGGTCAGAAGGATACCCTTTAATTGGAGACCGATTTCCATGTCGGAATAGCTGTGGGATGAAAGTAAATCAATATTGCATGGGATTATAAACACTGGTCTATAGTATCACTATTATTCAACACATTCAAAAACTCATGGGCAGTTGTGGAAACACATCATGAATTTACAATTTGGAAATTGCAGAAGTAAAACCCTAGCTCCTTTGTAGTCCGAGTTACTGGACCCCACAACGCTTTTTAACATTTGGACGTTATCTGGCATATGTAGGGTCCAAGTGAACGCTCATGTGTGCCCTTCACAATTCAAATCACCAAAAGAGGGAGTGACCAAAAACTGCTCCAAAATCCATCAAAGAACTCTACCTTAAAATCACCTGAAGTATGCAGAAGATGTTCCCGGTTAATATGATGGTACGATTGTGTCACAGATGGTTCAAAAAACAGAGAGAAATTTTCAGCTAAAATCTGAACTGATGACATCAATGCTGGTTATGTGCCGTTTGCGCATTTGCACAAATTGCTTAACAGACTGATTTTTGGGGAAATTTGACAAATGTATCCTGCATCCATGCGGTCATCAGCTCAGATTTTCGCTGAAAATTTCTCCTTTCGTACCATCATATCAAAATGGCATTATCTCCTGACTGTGTACTTCAGTAGGTGAGCTTAAAGTAGGCTATAGCCGTCTTTGATGGATTTTGGAACATTTTTTTTCTCTCAGGGATTTGAATCTTGTATGGCGTTTGTACACATGTAGCGTTCACACGGACCCTACCTACGGCAGATAATGTCCAAAATGTTACAAAGCATTGCAGGGTCCAATAACTGGGACTGGCTTCCGTGAGTGACTTACTCGGGATCCTTCCTCTTTTTAAAAGATCCAACATCATTGGTAGCTCAACACCCATACCAAAACTGAGGGGGGTTCTACCTCCATGCTTAGCATTTATTGTTTAATTTTGTTCGCTAAATTCTAAAAAAAGTGTTATTTGAAGATGTTGAATGTAATGTAATGTAATGCCTAAATGAATGACATTAGAGACGGGTAGCTGAGTCCAAGAGTGGTCATGCTTTAGTTGCGATAATCGTAACTCTCCATCCTCTGCAACTGTCGGGAGGATGGAGGGTTGCGATTATCGCAACTAGACATAGTTGAACTTGAATACACCTGATGCATGTGATGTCATCACTGCCATAGAGCGACATGCAAAAGCGCCCATACTGAGGTCAGGGCGGGTGTAAGGTTACCGATGAGAAAAGCATGACAAGGGTGATACATTGGCTTGCCCTGGTAGGACATCAGCATCTCCGTTTTACTGCACTGACAAGTGACATCCTGGGTATAAAAAGCTTCTCTACAATGTGAACAAAATTACAAGAGTTGTTTTCCCCTATTTTACCCGATGTTGGAAGCTGAAAGTCTATTCATATATATATAGGCCTATTCCCGGTACTTTAAAATACTCTTTGAATATCTTTTAAATATCTGCATTCACTTTTTGTGAAAATTATACTTAAAATAAAATGTGAACTTGTACAAATCGTCCTGATCATACTTTCCATGTAAAATTTCTAAACACCCAGAGTCAGCACAGAAAGTTTCACCAGAGACGTCGCCAATTTTTATTTAATTTCATAACAAAGGACAAAATTAACAACTCTGTGTCTTGGAATTCCGGAAATAAGGAATATGTGCACAGTTTCAGCTTCCCCCATGAGCTATAAATATGAAAATATGTTGTTACATAAATGTTTTCGAATGGCAGATTGGCAGGGGAGCTTTCCCTGACCATGCTGCAGTAACCCTGGCCTGAACTTCGTCACGTTGCAACTTGCCGACTTGTAATTGTATTGTAATGCAACGGAGGAGTCCAGCCATTGATTTAACTTTTGCCCCACGTTTCCAAATTCAATACAACAATCACATAACTGAAAGACAAGCAAACAATCATTTACCACATGTGTCATCTTGAGGGTTCTTTCTGAGCTACAAAGACTGCATAATAATGAAAATACCATAAAAAGGCACCATAGTGAAAATTTAGAAAACGTCTCACACCAAGCAGCCATCTTTTGCAACAGCGCCCTCTGTAGTTTGACACTTTAAACTACCGATTGAGGGCGTAAAACCACTTCTGCAAAAGGCAAAAGAATTATAATAACTTCCAATACTAAACATCGAGTCCAAGATATTATAATAAGGGTCTGGTCCTTACTCTATGAACAAACCCAATGTTATACTAAAAAGATGGTGACAATATAAATAATATTAGTTTTGGGAAATAGTTCCCAATAAATAAAATGTAAGATGATAAGTTTGCGACAAGTAAGAAAACATAAAAATAGTCGATACAAAGATTGTTCCAGAAGACGATTAGGGCATAGGGCTTGCTGATCTGAACGTTATTGCACACATTCTGGTGTATGTCTGAAAATTAAAAAAACCTGGATATACTCCAATTACCTGTGCCCAACCATTCGCTTTGCATAATCGGTAGGATCTTTGCCTGATAACCAACTAAGTTGCTACAGCGCAAAGTCACACCTAAAGTGAAAGTTGCTACACCACTGTGTCTTGTCACAACCATAGACAGTCATTGAGTTGTATTATGTACATGGTGACACTGCAAACCTTACTAGATTGTATCCCCAACATGCAAAGTTTCAAAACCTAACTGGAAGTGTTTTCTTGAACAAAAATTCAATAAAAGACATTCTTACTCGACCCCCCCCCCCAACCGAAAAATGTAAAAAAAAAAAAAATAATAATAATAATAATAATAATAAAAATAAAAATAACGAAATAAATAAATAAATACACCTGCAAGCAGTTGCTATCTGCAAAATTGTACGGAAATCCACCTTTTCTGTATTAATTCAAATCAAAGCAACTTAACTTTTAGTGTGGAAAGTCAGAACCCTCCATTGTCACGTGAACAAGAGGAAACTGACAAGGATTGTTGCAGTCAAAGATCTAACCGATTGAAAACGGGTCTGATGACAAAATTAAACCACTAGAGGGCGAAATGCAAAAATGTCTGTTCTCCTTTTTCAGCACTCTGCGTTTTCGGTTCGTAGAGAATAAAATTAATTACTTGTTGTACCCAAACATTATTTCGTAAAGTCAGTAATTCACTGACAGTGATGGAACGGGAGTCTTATTTTTCTAGGTTTCAGCGGGAAATAAGATAATTGAATAAAGAGGTTTATCATCGTCCGTTTTATATTTTTAATACATTTCCATGGCGACGAGCGAGAATAATCAACTGCAATTATTCAGGGTTTGACGCCCTACGTCTCCGAAGACTCGCCAGCTACTCGAGTGGAACTCTCCAGGAATGCCAGAGAAGGCGCAGCGAATTTCGCCCACGTGAAATATAATAGCTCAGGCAATAATATCTGGCATCAGCAACTCATAAATCTTCAGTTAATTGATTTACCTTCTTGAAAAGACGAGTCTTATTGTCTTTATTTTGAAATCACACGGTTTCATTCCCCTTGCTGTACTAGACTCGGCGTCTTTTAAGACACCATTTTCTTGAGCGGGAATTAAATTTAAAATAATGAAGAAAACAATATTAGGCGTTTTGAAACAGCGTATCAAACGCCTTACACTGCTACCACTACCCTTATTCATTCCAGAGGATTTTTTACATAGAAAAATTGATTCTGGAAACGAGTTAATTGTGATCCGGAAATTGTCTTGACCTCCGGGTGCCTGATCTGGTTCAATTCTATCAACTTAGAAACAGAAAGTTATTGATTTCGAATTGACTCCTGTGTGTCAGTTTGACTCCTAGAATACGGGTCAATTGACTCTGGAGATGGGTCATCGTGATCCGTAAATTGGTCTGGTCCCCTGGAACCCCGATCAGGTTCAATCCCGTGAGATTAGAGATTGTGTGCGGGATCGAACACTAGCGTCAAACCAATAATGTCATCAACTCTTTCATTTACATCCGTACTGAAGATCAATTCCTCTAAATATTTGGATAATAAGAGAAGTATGTGAGACACGTGATCCATGACACGTTAAGATTTGAGTGGTCTCTCGCACTTCGAAGCTAATCGTCAAACCACACAATCCAAAGAAACGCACATAAACTTGGAATGGATTAACTACAATTAGCTTCTAATCATGATGATTGATATTGCATATACGATAATTAAACGAAGGTATTTTTGTTTCCGCGTTAACACTCTTAATGAAAACTAATTCATTCTGATCGGTCTCGTCACCACCAGTCAATGTGTTATGTCAATTAAAGAAATAGAAGAGGATTTGGTAGCAATCACAACAATTCATTTGCCCATGTATGTCCATCTCGAAGTTGGTACCACTGTCTATCATCTTTGAGTTTGAAAATTTTCATCCGAAATGGTGTAATTTCTGAGAAATATTTCTTCGAATGTTGTCTTAGTTTAAGTGTTCGTCAGCTTACCAATCATATTATTTTTCGAAAACACAGTTAAATGCATAAGGATAAAGGATGTAAAAAAAATGATTTCATTTAATGTGCACCCAAGAAAAAAAACTAATAAATACTAAATAAATAGATAGATAAATAAATAAATAAATAAATAAACAAATATATTCTTTAATTATATTTTGATCGTAATTGATCGTGTGTTTATCTATTTAACTTAAGTTAATATTGTTTGTACTTTGTCATATCAAGTGATTATATTACTATAAGTTGTATAAAATTGAAATTATTATGTTTGTTGATTAATTCAGGGCGATCTGTCTTTTGGATCCTTTTGTTGCTTTGTAATAAAGGTATTTATAGTGGACTGGGTTGTTTATCTGAATTATTTGATCATGTGTTGTTGGAATAAAAGGAGTAGCACAACTCCACTGGTTTAGAGGAGAACCAAATAAAAAAAAAGAAAAAAAAAGAACATTACAATGGTGGCAAAGTGAGTTGTTTGCCGTGTTACATCGTTTGATGTAATACTCAACGGTTTAGCCATGGTTGCATGCACTAATAAACAGAAATTGTTGTAAATCCTACACAGAAATAAACATTACAATAAAGGCTAATGTCACACCAGCTTTGTATGAACTGTCACTGATGTTCTTGTTCAGTTTTTGTGGGAACTTTTTACAAGTGTGTAGGTTCAAGTTTATTCTCAAATCCTTTCGTCACGATCATATTATGTTGTTGATTTTGTTTTGGCAAGGCAAATACCGATTGAAGTTAATAATGTGGGAATGTGTCAATGTATTACTTAAAGATCTGAAATAAAAAATCTTATATCAAAAAGATGACGAAATATTCTCTCCTACAACATTCTCGTCCGTCTGGATTTTTCACGACGAGTGATCTTCAATTTTGAGAGGCTGAACCAGACATCGCTGTTACTTCCCTACCGAATTCCAGCTCATATCTTCCCACGTCTATACCTGCCCAGATTGCAACAGTCTCTTCCCACGGTCGTTGATTGACAACTCGGACCTGACAGGGCAACTTTGTCGACGAGTCTTGTTTTCAAATTGCTGCAATTCGTTCAAATCCTCTCCGAAGGACGGCCATCGGGCTTTTATTCCCATTAGGTCTGGCGAGCCACCGCTTCAAACGTCTCACTCGATTTTCGTCAAAGATTCCCCATTCTACAAGATTCACCCACGTCCAAAATGGTAGCAAACAGTTCAACACATTTAAAGATCTGTCATCAAACTTAATCTATTAACATATTGAAGGGTAAAGGTAACAGACAAATCTACACTTGAGGGAACAGTTTTATGACAAAACTAAAGGGACTTTTGGAAAGTCTACAAGTATTTTAGTGCCTTATTTGACAAAAATAATTCGGAACAAAATGTTCTACTGAATGTTTAGGCTTACACTTTTGTCGCCTAGCTGGATTATTGAGTAAAAGTCTAGCTTACATTTCACAAAGAACTATGAACAAAGAGTTTTTGGACGCTTTATGAAAGTGAAGTTTTGGGCAGCTTCAATGAGAGGACTGGTACCTGCCATTAGTTTGTGTTCGTATACTGAACCCAAATAGCGAGAGAGTGCAGGAAGGGGGAACGGGTACCTTCTGCGAGTCCTTGTCTGTTTAAGGAACCCTTAAACTATAAACGAAACACCACAACACCTGCCAATTAGTATCCCATAGAAATTTTAAATCAAAATTAGAAAACAACATTTTGGGAAAGGATTGTTACCCAAGCCAATCTGACAAATGAATTAAACGGAGGGGGGGGGTGCTTCTTGAAGTTGCAAAAATAGCATTCTGAGTTAAATTTTTACTCTGTGCAAAACGAGAAGGTTTATTTTGGCGTATTAACGCGTGAAGCGACGCTATCCCAAGGTCTTGCGGCTTCCTTCGCCAGATGCCAACGGTTACTTTGCAAGATGCTGCGGATTGTCTGGTCATGGCCAAGGCTGAGGCGAAGTCAGGCTGTAGTTGAAAACCAGGGCTTGAAGATGTAGCCCGGATGAGGGAACTATTGTTAGGTAATTACTCCCAGGAGCAGTGAATCACGTCCCACCGTCTAGGGGTTGCAGAGGGGACAGTTGGGCCGTGTTATCGCCATTAAGGTGACACCCCCGTATGACACGAGGAGTGGGCGGTCGTAATGGAATAATTCATACATTAAAAAGAAACTGCACATGTGAGAGGTCTGAAGACATGTTAATCTCCATTTTATAGCAGCAAATTTTTGCACTAAAAATAAGAACCCTGCTAAGATTCAAAAATGACAAAAATGTCTAAATAGTTTACTATTCCTTTTATAGATAGTGGGGGGGGGTTGTTAAATGACGACGACGACCAAGAGTCTCACTGTATTTGAGATGTTTCCATACACTTTAAGAAAACTACGTAATAACTACGTAATATGATGTGAGGAAAAAAACACAGCGCCTTTATCACCAAGGTTCTAACCCCCCCCCCCCAAAAAAAAAAAAAAAAAAAAACTAATTTCTTTTAGTTTTTTGATACCATAAACTATTGTTCGGGGTGGTTTGAGCCCCTCTCTCATCCAAGGGCATGGCCGTTTTCCACTTTTACCTATAATTGAGGGACAATTTGTACCCAAAGGAACACTAAAAGTGTTGTGCTGATGAGAGGATTTCTTTCTCAGCAATCCCCCCCCCGACACACACACATCCGTGTTTGTTGTCCCTGTAAACCGAGGACTTCTCTTTATTCTAACATTGTTTGGACTTGTTTTTCTTTCCAGTGACGTCCCCGTTGGTTCTGTACACGAAAAACGAAGCGAGGACGTCCCGCATTATCAAAACACCCAGATCCATTTTGTTCAAAAACCTCGGTTCAACGGTTAGAGACCCCCTCCCCCCCCCATGTGTTTGTTTTGGCATTCAAACTGGGGACATATGTAACAAAAGGGAACGTAGAATCCCCGGTTCGCCAAGTGTCCCCAGTTGCCAAACGTGTACAAAACATATGGGAGGTGTTGCAAAAAATTTAGAATACAAACAAAAGAGGAACAATAGGGTGTCCCTGATTGCAGGTGAATACACACTAAGTGTGAGTTTGTGAATCTGGAACATCAAGGTCTTCGCTCTGTTTTCCCATTGCTTGGATTTAATTTTTTTTTTAACGACGTCCCTAATGGTCTGTACACGAAAGCAAAGCAAGGGCGTCCTCGCTCTGTCAAATCACCCGGACCCCCTCTTTTTAAGTTCTCAGTTTCAACGGGTTACACACACTTTCTTTACTTCATGCTCACACATAGCAAAGACATTTCAGGGTTTGCTACAGGCAAGCTGGGTGATCTCCCCAAATGTTTGGTTCGAAGACACGGCACACATTTTTATTGTTATTGTTCAAATGTTAAAATTGAAGCACTATTTGAGCTTACGCTGGAAATAATTAGCTTTACAAAGCGACCAAACACAATGGTTTTAATTCTAACCAGAGCAAACTTGTCAGCTAAAACGGGAAGAGAATTTTATAGTGTGTTAGTTTCAAATAGGAGCAACTGAAGTTTCAACAGTTTCAATGGAAATCTTTAAAATTCCATGGTCCATCCTCTTTTTATCAAACAGGGTTAAGTTATCATTTACTCAGAGTAATTAAATAGACTTTTTGATGTGCATAATGAAACAAAAACATTTTTAAATCTGTCAAACTCCTTCCCGGAAGTGTTTACTCTTTTGTATAATAGACAGCCCCATAAGGAAACCCAAGCAATCAACAATACATAAGCCGTGTATAGCCAGTGGGCTCGATCGTGAACCCAACCTTCTTTCTAAAGGAGCTTAACACCCACAAAATAAACTACCCACTCAAGAACATAAATAAAAACATTTCAAACCGGGCCAGACATCGCTAAGAACGCTAAACTCACGGTGAGGTATCAACGAGAGTGCAAAGTCATCAGCCAAAACAACACAAGAAGTTTCCGAGTATGTTTTAGCACTTACAGCAGCCAGTAAGTTAATTGCCTTAACATAGATTCGTACCTGTTTGTAAGTCGCTTGAGTTGAAAACACTCCAACAACAATCACGTCTAGTGTCGGCAACTTCTTTGACTGACTTCCGTGAGTTAATCAGTGCTCGAAGGAAGTTATGTTTTTTTCCTTATAAATACCTAACCCTAACATGTTTTCGTTCAAGATAAACCACCGGGTGATGTAGTTTTTCCACATTGCGTGATCGAAGTTTGTTTGGGAGTTTTGATAGATGAACCAAACCAAAGTATGTTTGTTATTGCCGCGGTATTGCCTTTGAAATTTGATTGCAGGATTTGAGGGGTTTTTTTTCTTCTTTCTTGATAGCCTGCATTTCAACTGATAAATACATGAACATGTGCGTGGAACATGAAAACAACTTCTGTGGTCGTTGCCTGAAGTCAACGCACAGGGTTTATTCGACAACAATATGGCTCAATATTTACCTTACATCCAATTCTTGTATTATTATTATTATCATTATTATTATTATTCATTCGACCAATACAAACACAAAATACACAGCAACAGAATGAGATACATGTACATATAAATACAACTTAAGAAAAAGATACGATGGAAATGACCACAAAAAAATCATGTTTTATCTTAAAGACTTTATTAATCTATCTGTCTGGGAATTAAACAAAGCAACCCTCATTTATAAAGCACCAGGATCCGTAGGCCTGAAGATAACCATGTTGAGAAGATGATGAAGAAATGTCAGTTTTAGATGTGGGAGGAAAACCCCAAATAGGGAAAACCAACGCAATCAGGTAGGGACTGAAAATCCAATCCACATGCAAGGCTCCGGGCCGGGATTCGAACCGGGGCCCACCGAGGTGAAAAGCAAGGAAGAAGACTATTTTTTATGAGCTATACCTAACGGACATGGTACGGTTAAATTATGTATAATTTATTTAACATGAAGTTCCCGCCTCTGTCTCAATTTTGATCAAAGAAACGATGACAACAATGCGGAAGTTCTCAGGTCAATCTGAAGAACTGACAACGAAAAACAAGGGCCCTTATCTTCTTAGATAACCTGTAGTGGCGTAACTGGAGAATGGGTGCGGGGGGGGGGGGGCAAAGGAGGGACCGCCCCCGCTCAGAACCCTCTCCCCTCGTCCCCTCCCAAATGAGATCGAAAAATGCACAAAAGAAAGGTTCGATACAATAGCTCGGCCCCCCCCAAAAAAAAAAAAAAAAATAAATAAATAAATAAATAAATAAATAAAAATTAAATAAATAAGTAGATAAACAAATAAATAAATGAATAAATAAATAAATGAATAAATAAATAAATAAATAAATGAATAAATAAATAAATAAATAAATAAATAAATAAAAATAAAATAAGTAAGTAAGTAAGTAAGTAAGTAAGTAAGTAAGTAAGTAAGTAAGTAAATGGGAATAATAAACAAAGATAAGTAAATAAAGTCCCACCCCAAAAAAAATAAATAAATAAATAAATAAATAAATAAATAAAATAAAAAACAAAATAAAAAAAACAACAACAAACAGAAAAAAATGTCTTTGCCCCCGCTTACCCCCTCCCCTCACTGGTAACCTCTCTAGTTTGGATCCCACCTCGGGCTGAAATATCAAAATAGGATTTAATAGTGAGTTTCAGTGCCTACCTACAATGCTGTCGGTAATACCCACCCTCTGGTTTTCCTTCCATCACATAACAAACAAAAGCATAACCAATATTGTCCATTGGCATCTCTTCAACCTTCAAGCCCATGGGTTTTACGGTTCTGAACATTTTTGAGGATTATGCTTTCATCACCGGAAATTATATGAATAAACAGAAAATAGTGTTTACGTTTATCCTTTCGGCCAAAAATGAAGGGAATGACACGTAACCATAATCAATCTGATGTGTCCCATCAGCGCTTAATTGAAGCAGAACAAGACTGGTCGTGTTCTTCCCTTGGTTATTCTAAACCAACCCAAACCCGAAACCACTGCTGCTTGCGGGGCCGGCTATTTCCAATAATTATAGAGTTATGGACTTCATTGGGCGCTTGTTCGGAGGCCCAGTCACGCGAGCTTGATTGCATTCTTCGAGCTGGCTGCTTCTATCTGATTGGCCTAATCAGGGAGTCAGCCAGGAGCTTCTTTAAGTTATAGATAAGATGATATTGGTGGGAGACCGTGTCTCCCAGCAAGCCCTCTAAAGATCATAGGGACTTGCTGTAATACCAATCAGTGAGGTAGATTAGCGCATCTTCAGACCAACATGTCGCTTATTAAAGGGAATTACAAAGAGTCAAGGATTGACAAAAACTGCTCTCAGGAGCTTGCCAAAGTTTCTCCTGGTTAAGGTAAAACAAACTGTTTCGGGCGATTGTGATAAAGTTGCACACTGCAAAAACTGGGGTGTTAAATTGATTATCTTGGTATCTATATGTGACAACACCGACATGGTGTTAGTTATCCCCATTCCTTTACCGTTGGTAAAATTAACACCATGCTGGTGTTGTCATAATTATATAGATACCAAGAGAATCAAATTAACACCCCCAGCTCTTGCAGTGCATAATTCTGATGAATTCTCCACCTCACAACAATAAATACGGTAGCTCAAAACAATCTGACAGGAAATGTTGATTGTATAGTTCTAGTTTAGCGTAAATATTGAGGGCGGTATTTAACAGATTCGGTGAGTGCTGGTAATCTGAGATTTTCGGATAAGATGATGGCATTTCATGATCGCGATCAGTGAAGGTTTTCTTGAGAAATGAAAAACGCTCATGGTAAGGATGGTCATGTAATCACCCACAGTGTACGTCCATGTTCGTAGAACCATTACTGTTTCCACCCAAGTATCATTAATAATAATAAAAAAACACCAATCCCGCTTGAAGGTCAAAGGAAGGTCGATAGACCTTTTCCACGCTGCAGCCATCTTTGTCGCGTTCCCCAGATGCGACTGCAGTAATTAATACAGATTCTCTTATTTCAAGAAGGGATCAGGCTACTAGCCCACCCAGCCTCGGTGTGGAGAAAAACAACCTGCACTATGACCAAGGTGTAACATCTTACATAAATAATGGTTGTTCCTTTTATTGGATCCCATTTTAGCTCCGCAAAAGTGTTCTCCGAAATTATTTAAATTTCGACTCACTCCGCTACAAACATTTTTGGGGTCATTTTATTTTTTATAAAAGTGATAACTCAATCCACAACCCTATATAAGCCTACAGTTGCTGTTAAGCAGCGATGTTTGAAACAGTTGGGGGGGTGTCTGTGTATTTATCTTTCCACCTATCTGTACAACTATATTGTGTTTTACCCATACACCGATGTGTGTTAGCACCGTATATTCGGTACTATTCCCGAGTCCTGTGAAACAAATCACAGGCATATGACTCGGGTGGGATTGGAACCCACGACCTTTGCCATTCAAGAACAGATATCTGACCAACTAGACCACCGAGATTGCAAGGCAGAGACAGTTTGAATCCTTTATTTGAGCAGCCGGTACCAACGCAAAATTAACGTCTACTCAAACTATAATCACGATATGCGAGCCGACTGTAACGATTGTCTTAATTACATGGCAATTTAAATCTCTGTCGTTTATAATAGGGGTTTCCTTTATCATAACCCATCAACTCTTGACTTGTTCATTATCTGCATCGATGCTAAAATGTCAGCTGAAATCCTCTCAAACGCTCAATTTATGCAAATAGACATTTTATCATGGTGTGGAAATCTCTCGTCATTCGTTGGTTTAATTGGATCTTGAAAATGGCACCTTTATGCCAACTGGAAACCGGTATAAACATGAGTCGTGTTGTATATGTATATAATGACTTAATGGCAAAGATAAAGCAGCACTACAAAAGTTAGTAGAGACTTGCACACACCACAATGTTTAGGAGCCACGAAGCTGATAGGATACCTCCACACCACCAGATCTTGTGAAATATCATTTTTCTGATATACAGTTTCATTGATTTTGAAAACTATACTCATCCCATTTGAGATGAGATGTGTTAATAATAGTTCCTTTAAGAAATGTCTTTGAAGATGTCTTTGCAGGAAGTCGGTGCTCGCAGCGTGCAGAGCGGAGCATCATCATCTGGCTAATCAACGAGGGAGCGCGAGGCAGAATGTCAGGCCGCAACAAGCGAAGGTGAGAGTGCCGTGATGGGGATGAATCTCAGCGAGTCCCCGGTGAAGATGGCGAAGCAGAGACCACGGCCGTAATAAAACACAGACGGAAACAAGGGGAGCATAAAGCCCGCCGGATAATTGCCTGTTTATGCCCGTGACAGGGTGCACCGCGGCACCCCGCATCCATCATATCTCCCACAAGATAAAGGTGTAATCACCGGGGCTTAATTTGGAAACTTTTTAAGCATCCCGGCAAAAACGTCATGACATACCAATTAACGAAGTGAATTATGCACCCCAAGAGCGCGTGGAATGGTAGAAGGGATTGCTCAAAGGGAGGTAGGCCCAAACATTCTTGGGGAAGCAGCCAAGAATACAGTGGTGACCATTTTAAGAAATGAGGAGGCATTTTATCATCTTTAAAACATCTCCCAGTAATTGTCTTTATCTGACTCGGTAAAAATACACCGAGCTCGTTACGTCCTGCGTCTATCAAACCCGAGGCCTTCAAAAATGAGGAAGTACTGGGGATAGATAGCGATCTCAAGACGCTTAGTGTGTTGAAGTACACACTGAGTTCATGGCTACCAGAGAGTAATGAGTTACGCAGAAGACCGTGATAGCCTATCGCTTTCTCTACGATTACACAAGTATGCATGTAAGGACCATGTAAATATCCACTCTAACAGATTGCATGAGTGACATCTTGATATGATATTATAGAAACTTGGACGTGTTAGGTTCGAGTGACAACTCAGTGAAATTAATTATATATCAGTCCCAACTGATGGCTCTCCAAATGATAGATCGTCTTGAATAGATTTCCATATTATAACCGGGCGTGAAGAAGGGTTTGTTTGCATGGGCGGGGATTTAGGGGGATAAGCAAGGGGGCAGGTGTACTCTATCTTCCCTTAACTGATTCCTTATTGATCGCTGAGCCAAACTATGATCACTGAGTGATCTTTGAACATATTGAAGTTCCTGCTTGTTTTCCAGGTATGGGCGTGTCTCGTTTAACCCCCACCTGCCGCAACCACTACGTGTTGATGGTACAGGACAAGCAAGCATCCCCAGCAGACAGACTGGCAGGAGCAGACAAGTTTAGTACAGGCGAACAAGTTGGCGAGTAGGCAAGGATATGGGCTACGAAGGAAAAATAACATTATACACAGACAAGCAAACGGCAAAATAGAAGCAGCTCCAGCAAATCAACAGGCAGGGGAAATGTACACGCTAATTGCTGCACAACTTCAAGCAATATTTAAGCACTGCTTTCAATGAAATAAAGCAGTGAGGGAGAGCGCTCGCTGCAAAGTGTCTAGCAAGTAGTCGTGTAGACAAGCTGAGTATATTAAGAACAAAGTAAACAAGTTTGTAATTAATTCAAGCTGGCAACTCATCACGAACAAGCAAAACAGGCCAGTTTAAATGACAGAAGTACTGCGCAGGAGTCGAGTGAGAAGACAAGACAGACAGCGCATATAAGGCGACACGAGTACATTTTATGAACATATTGGTCTGCTGGTATCAATGAACGAAAACAATATTTCAATATAAGCAACAGCCACATTGCAGTCGAAAAAACTTAACCCCAAAACGTGGATCCTGTTTTGATTATGTTATTAAGTTCAATCTAGAATAAGCTAAGCCCGCCATACGAAGTAACGTGGACAAAATCTCTAACGGACACACAAACCGTTATTATACATGTACTATTGTTGTCTGGAAAACGTGGCCTCCCACTTTGATTGGTGAAGTTTCACAAAGTTGGTTGTTTGAACCGAACTAAAGCAAAACGTAGAGTAGATGAAGAATTCCTTGAAGTGTCTGGTATAAAAACGGGCATCAAAGTGGAACTAACCTTGGTGAACATTTTTCTGACAAACATTTTATTTTTTAAAGTTATATAAAAAAAGATTCATTATTTGTAAACTTGTTGTTTGTGTTTTACGTGGGCCATAATATTAATACCCTTCTGTTGTTTTTGTAAAAGCTAAGTTCCAATCTTACATTTTATAAGTTTTCAATAAACAGAACACAACCAACCTGTATGGAAATTGCATCAAATGCGATGATGACGTTGTTTTGTCAGAGATGCTAGCTCATAGTATTGAGCTTATCTCGATTACAACAATCGGAATAAGAAATGGTCATTTGTTAGGTCTGCAAAGGCTATTTTGACATTTACCAATGATGGACCCTTGCAGAGCAAACAAAGTTAGTTATAACTCCATGCAGGTGAAAAGAGGCAATGAACAAATGTAAGAGAACAAACTACTTCGAGCACGTTAAACAAGACGAGATCGTGAATCCGTGAGTGTCGTTACTGTAAACTTGCGCCTTAACAGTACAAAGGAGTTAGGATGTTAAAGATCCTCATTTTGTGGCAACAGTTTGGGATTGGATCCCCTACAAAAGAAGAAGAACATAAAAACTTGATCAAAAGTTTTGAAATCACCGAAAACATTTGTCACCGTCATAACTTTAGGTAATGCGATACATAATTATTTAGTCATCTTTTTTTTTATAGAGTACGATCTTTTTGTCCAAATATGTTTTATTTCTGTCATGAAATTTTAAAGGCAAGAAATCCTAGTCAATCTGAAATCTCACTGCTCATAAAGTTCATACCAGTACCGATCCTCGTGGGAATTATTTCCATCTTAAATACTGTCAAAGTTGGGGAAAAGCCAGATATCAACTTGTACAAATTCCTGACAAAACATAAATCTTTTCTCGACATTTTCCCTAAAAGGTTTCCTACCGAATTGTATGAAATTTTGAACAGGTCGGTTGCATCATACCGGTTCTTGCCCGATCGATTTACGGATTTATGGTGTCATTTTGTATCATGAGCGAGCGACATGAGCGCCTTTTTGGGCGGATACAGGCGCTTTATAAGACTCCTTTATGATTGTTATCATTATTATTACGAATATATTATTATGTATAATTATAATGAATATATTATTGTAATTAACATTACTCTTAATATCATTAATGCGGAGGTTTTGGCGCTTTTTATCTCTTCATTAAAAATAACAAAATGCTAACAACTCTTACATCGAAAGAAAACCTATAGGTGTGATTGATATAATACTTCACCAAAGTTATCAGATGAACTTTGAAATTTTAAAGATTGCAGTGTAAATGCGTTCACCAAGAGGACGTCATGTTATCTTAACTTTAAAAGTTACTTTGCAAAAAAAAAAAAATCGAAAGTGTATGTAAAAAAAACTTACAAAAGTTTTAAAGCACGAGATTTAATTCCTTTCCTTATTTCATTTGTGGTATCAAATGACTGGAAGAGAGAGTCTATACCGTGTACATTTGACAACGTTGACTTGAACAAAAGGGAGCTTGGTACTTTGACAGACCGAAGTCGTCCTCGGTTCCATGTTGTGCCCAAAACCAATGGAGCGTCGCGAAAATAATAAAGTCCAAACAATGGTGGAACAAAGTGTGTGGGGGAGGGGGGAGGGGGAGGGGTGTCTACCCATAGAAATTGAGGACTTTAACAAGAGGGATCCGGGTGTTTTTTGGAAGAGTGAAGACTTCATCGCGTTGCTTTCGAGTACAAAGCCAATAGGGACGTCACTAAAACAAACCAGGTCCAAACAATGGGAGATCAAAATAATTAGAGGTGGTCGATGTACTAGAGTGACAAACAATGTGTGTGGGTTGGGGGTGGAGCGGTACCATTTCTTTCACGGGTCTGCTGCGGTAAAATTTGACTGATATCCCAAACATTTCATGCGCTCTGGAGACAGAATTCAAAGTTCCTGTAGAAGTCTTATCAACAGGATAGGATGAAATACACTCTCTCTTTCTATTACGCAAGAACTTAAACATGGTCCACAAACATCCCCTAATTAAAATAACACAATCAGTTATTAAATAAACAGTAGAGATAGTATTTATGTAGAACCTTATCCGAATCGCTGGTGTCTCTGAAAAGTAGAAAAAGAAATTAAGCAAGCTGAACTTCATCAGTCAAGAAACACTGTGGGCAATCTAACTATGATCTAACCAAGCGTAAAGGCTGCTTGTCTTGTTTATGCACGACTCATTTGAGCTTGAGTTAGTACGCGTGGCGTGGTTTGGGTAACTAGGGAAGCCCTCTTGCTTGGCCTGTATTCTATGCGGCTTGATATGCGCACGCCGAAACGGCCTATCACGCCGCGTGACGCCCTGTGTGTCACCGCTAGCTACGCCATATAAATCCAAAACACATGCTGGGGACTTCGACTTTACGATATCGCACACATGGTATCTGATTCTGACTCGAGTCTATACAGCAAGACACGTTGATTGTTTTGTATTGACAGCCGATTCGCATTTCCGACCAGTAACACAACCAAACATTGTTTTACACGTGTGTGAGCGAGGGGGGACATCATCATCCATCGCTAGTGTGCCGGGCAGTCAGGAAGTTTCTTTCGGGCTCGATTGGCTCCAATCCACGCTTCAGCCTCTTCTGATTTATCTTCCCTTGTTGAAAGAGTACCCCCGTAAGAACCTGCTGGCGTGTCAATTGATTTAAACGCTTCTTAAAACATGACTGTTTGACTTGTGAAGTGCGCTTCCGAATTCCACCACAAACAAAGTGCAAGAGGAAACTTTACTAGCAGACAATAAAACGGCTTTTATAACTTTTTTGTTGAACACCATGGATCAGTCTCGAAGTAGTTGCCGTTACACTGAGATGCAGCCCATGTCTTACTATGATAACTACCCAGCAACAAACAGCGATATGGCCAACTATAACACATTGCCCCACTCCATGTACGTGTCCAACGGCTACCATGACGGTTTACACAACGGAGCCGCATCGCCTGTCAGGGGAGGGGGGCATTGCTACCCTACCCCAGACGGATCAAACTCCTCGGACAGCTGTAGGGAGGAGGACATTGAACACGTTCTAGCCCCTGGGTATCCCGGGGGTGGGGAGAGAAGGTGCTTGCTGTGGGCCTGTAAGGCGTGCAAGAGGAAGAATGTTGCCGTGGATAAGAGAAAAGCAGCCACGATGAGGGAGAGACGACGTCTGAGGAAGGTCAACGAAGCCTTCGAGGCCCTGAAGAGACACACTTCGGCTAACCCCAATCAAAGGCTGCCCAAAGTGGAGATTCTTAGGAATGCCATCGAGTATATTGAAAAGTTAGAGAGATTGCTTCAGGTGGAGAAAGGGAACGGGGAGAGTAGTGAGATGGAGACGGCCGAAACCAGCTCCAACGCGTCCGATGTTATGGTAAGTCCGCTGTTTTAACCCATTGGTTGTTGGTAACACGGTATAAAGGCAATGGTCGATAAAGCCACTAACTCCCGCTCTACGTTTACAGTGTTTGTTTTACGTCATTTATACTCATCAATATGCCTGTTCTCAGGTTTAAAAAAGGGAAAATGTAAAGAGTAAAAAGACTGTGGTTCGCCAAAAACCACAAGAATCAATTGCCCCGCCTACAGTATTACAAACGCGTTTGCTATTGTTGTTAGTAACGGTCTTCTAACTGTAAGTACACATACACATGTACAATACACATGCACAGTACATACACGACATTGTCACAAGCTTGATGGTAGTTGTAGATGACCATGGGTGATCGTTATCAACCTAGCCAGTTATGAAACTTTGAAAACATATGCCTACAAAAATCAGGATCTTTGATACATTGTTTTTAAACGTTGAGTAACTTTTGATGGTTTATGAACTTTCGCATAAAGTTCGCTTGTAAATGGGTACTGAGTTTTCACTCTTGATCAATCTTGGTAATTACCAATTTTATAACTTTTATGAATTGATTTTACATTGGTTTGTGTGTTGTCTTTAATCTTTAAGATTTATTCGGTATTATAAATCCATTTTTTTATACTAGTGGATTTTTTTGCTGGTTGATTTGAAAATTGAGTCTTTAAAAGGCATCAGAGGGAGCGTGACGAGTCTGGAATGCAGTACCGTCAGATCGGCTCTTAAGACGGCGTAAGCTTCTGTGATTTCATGCCTTCTTTCGATCATGACTTGAGTCTCGAAATACACTCACTCAGGCTTGTTAAGTTTGCTTATTCTTATTGCGTTGAGTTTAACAGATGGGTTTAGCTGGGTAAGAAACGTTATAAACTTATAAAAACCAGATAATGTTTGAAAGTGTCAAGCTATATAAACATAATAATTGAATCACCATGATTTACCTGAATGAAACATACGTAGGACGCTCTTTCCGATCTTTTCGAAAACCCAACTTGAGTTACATCGTCATTGATCTTACCTTCACAATCCTCCTCCCATTTTTACACCAGACAAACTTGCTTCACTTTAGACATGTTAAGAGCTATTTACTACCCCCTATGTAACATGGGTATGTACGAGATGGTTTACCAACATGAGTCCAAACTCATACCGTGAAGTCGCTCTAAGAGTAGGCGTTTACTACCAGGTAATCCACGGTGATCCCACAAGGCAGAATCAGTTATGAGTCAAAATGAATGTTCCCATTATTACACAACTTCCTCATTCTAAACCTTAGATTAAAGCATTGACCACGCATGAAAAACGGTGATGTGCATTTCCATACAGATATTAAGTCACCACTGTATCGGGTATAGTCAACATCAGTCATAACACCTTGTGTTTTGAAAGTGTTTTCACATACATCGACTACAACATAGACAGCAAAAAGTTCTGTTGAGGTTGCCTTAATGAACTGCATTGTTTATACCACTGGGTGGGAAGAATTTACATCAGCATTAAACTTTGTGGGGGGCGCCAGAAACTTCATTCTCTGATTTTCCGATTAGAAATGACACAACAAATTCGAAATGACATTTCAGATTTTTGCCAAAAAGAAGCTAACTCATTAAAGTTGAGTTTTTTCTTTAGGAGTGTCGGGTTCAAATCAATAGTCTTATTTTCCGGTCCGTTGTTTTGCTTCGTAACTGCAATAAACCGGAACTTTCGGATTGAAAGACACTTTAAGTGAAGGGAAAACCCACCTAAGTTAAATGTAAAATATAAGATTGGTAAAGCTGATAGTACAGTGCTCTTACTTTGTGTGATTCAATATATACATGAAAACCAAACCTGTGAAAATTCGGGGTCAATCCGTCGTCCGAGTCAAGAGAAAACAGTAAAAGCCGTGCACACTTTTTTAGCATGTAAACACACATTGTCCTTTAATGTTGATTGTAACAACCGAAATTAATATAGGGGTCTTCAAATTCCCTTTTCTCGGCTTTGACAGTATTTCAGACAGAAATATTTCTATAGAAGATCGGTACTGGTATGAACTTCATAATCAGTAGCTTTCAGTCTGATACTTCTAAAAAAATGTTTGAATGAATACCAATTCTGTATTTTACCTTTAAGTTTATTGAAGTCGCGATACCGATTTCAAACCACTATATTAAAAGTACATGTATTTGCCATTTTAATGATAGAATTACGACCAGGATTAACCTCGGATGTGCAGAGTTTTGTCATCAAGAATTTATGAACTCAAATTGTCTCGCTTGTTTCCTTAAGCGTAAAAAAAAAAACACGGACTTTCACCCATTTATCCTCGTGACTGACATTTATAACGTAATAAAAGTTCAAAGGTTAAACAAATTAAGCCGCAGGTTCCGTGCACCTTCAAACACCCTGAAGGCATGGAGGGCCGCCTACCAGCTACACCGACGGGAGCTATTGCCCGATTGAACGGATCGTCACGATCCAATGCGAAACTAAACACTCCAAACGTTTGCACATAAAACCATGAACAACTTCCCGTGGCGATGCATGAAAAAAAATGATTAGGACAGGCAAACACCTTTGGGGAAACGATGGCCTTATTTTACAAGAATTAAGAAATGTGAAGGAAAATAAACCCACAAAAGTAATGGCTCATTGTTTCGAAGTACTCAAACAAAATATTGTACACACACGATAAATTGAAATGGAACAACGGTCAACTTCACAGATCAGATTCAAACTTTCTAACTTTATGAACTATCCGGAATTTTTTGTATGAGATGATATCAAATTATTTTTAAAATCAATTTTGGGGTGTTACCCAGTTTCTCTTGTGGTTTATTGCTTGCCATTTGTTTTAACTATTAAATTTCCCTACAGCACAGTCAGTGCCCTCTTCTGAGCTGTTACATACAATAGTTAAACTATACTCAACTATGGCAACATATTGTTTTATTTCATGAAATGCATTATTCGTTTGTCTAGGTTGCTTCACGACTTGTTGTAGGCCTATTTGGTAATAACGGACGTTCATAATGTTCCATCACTCTTAACTTGTTATGTTCACCCATTAAGTCCTTCGGGGCATCTCGCATCTCTGGTTTATTGTGCCCTCCCAGACTCCACTCACCAAGCAATGTTATGCAAGATATACTAAATAATATGGAAGCCACAGAAAGCTACAAGTTAGAAGTAAAAAACAAAACGGCAAGTAAAAGCATTCACAAGCCCTTGCCATCGACTACTTTTTACTGAAGATTTATCACCAGCCACAACAGGCGAATATCAAGAGAGAAGAAGGGGAAAAAATGCGAAATTTAATACCCGCCAAGAAAAACAAATAAACAAATAAATAAATAAAGTTTAAAAGCGATTAAACAAACGTTTCAAGTGAGACCAGTTCAAATGCATAACCCGCACGGTATATCAAGATGCTAATTTCAGTTTCATAACAGTCTGACGATCGCTTGACCAATGAATTGTTTCCGACGACTGCTTCGTGTAGCCCGAGGTATAGATAGTTAATGAGGTGTAGTCTTCTGGGACGTGCCCCTACGGAAATAGAACACCCAACCTATACCCCGCCTTGGGACTCGACTTAAACAGTTCGCCTTGGGCTACTTCAACGCTACACTCTATTAGCCCAACATGCCAGACACGATTTAGTCAACTCGACGATGAAATTTTACATTCTCATGGTGTCCGCCTTTGCAAGCCTTCGGTTTTCGTTCTCGCTTGGGCAATGGAGATAACGTTGGTAATCTAAATCTCCCTTTAAACAAGTTTAACAAGTGGAAGTACAATTGATTTTGAAATACCAACTGTAACATGAAATAACTGTATTATTGCTGATAACATTAGTGTGGTGTTGGGTGGTAACCGTTTGATTTGTAAGCTTGACTATAGTGAACATTTCTAGAGGTTACGGTATACTGGCGGGACATTGAGCATGGCTAGACGAGTGCCAACCGTCTGATGGAATGCTCTCTCTAAATGTTCTACAATTAAACCTCTAAATTTCTAACCATTGGAAAGAAACATCGGTACAAAATTTAAAAACCCTGCGGTTTTAATTTGCCGCGCAGTTTATTGTTTTTCCTCCCACAGCCTTTTTAAATTGTAATAAATATTTCAAAAAAATGAAAGAATTATTTGTTGGGAGACTCTATAAATAGCGCATGGAATGGGCAACGGGTTGGTTAATAATTTATCAAGTCAAAGACGATTGTATTCCATATGTGAGTAGCCATCAGGAGAATTGGTAATTTGTATAATTAGTTTAAATTTAAGCTGAAAGTACCTTTTTTCTCACTATCAGCCGAAACATTTCTGTAAGAGCGCTTCGGAAAATGAAACATCAATATGCTTTTCATCATTATTATGTGGGTAATTATTTAGAACTATCCATCACGGAAAGACTACTTTGGGTTTCTGACCTAAAGACATCCAGTTTGTAGTATTTCTTGTAAAATTAATACACAAAAAAGGGAATCAAGTTTTGAGTCATCTTCATCCGAGTTCCAAACATCCACAGATCAGTTCCCACCAGATCAGTTCAATGTGTTTTTCTCATTGATGCCGATATTGACATTACACGCAGTAACACATGATTTAAATTGACAGGCCTGGGTACCTGTCATGTCTATGGACAATCAAACCATTTGATGTTAACATTCCAGTCCTCAATTCGCTACTATTTGAAAACCGCTGGCCAAATTGAAAGGCATTTTCAAATGTCAAGATTCACTATCAGACCCGGAGTTCTGGCAGAAATTTTCATTTTTCAAGATAATTTGGGAATTTTGTGAGTTCACGGTCAAATAGTTTACCAAGTAAAATAGATTTTCTGCATTTAAATATCATCAGTGATTACGTTAAGTCTTCGGGAATAATTGGAAATTATTTTGAAATGTGTATATCATCCTGAATGAAAAAAATAACATCTGACAAAAATATTGTCTTTCCAAATGATGAAAGAGTTGTTAAAAATGTATTGAATATGTCTGAGTTTTTACGATGACCTTAAGTTGTGGTAATAAATGTCTTTATGTTTCGTCTTTTATGAATACAATGCATAGAATTAGATTATTGTTCCTTCAAAAAGGGGTTTAAAGTTGTTCCTTCTCTAAAACAAAAACGTCAACAAAAGTTTAATTCGTAATTCTAACGAGCGCTCCCTTGCTCTCCCGTACCTTTGTGGAGATTGTTGGCCACTGTTTCCAAGTTATTTGTTGGTGGGGGTTAAAGGTCATTCCAGGATAGGTATTCATCCAAAAAAAAACTTAATCAACATCAGTCTGAAAGTTTACTGCTTGCGAAGTTCAGACCGGGACCAATCTTTCATAGTTATGTCTGAAATACTGTCAAAGTCGAGGAAATAGCATTTGAAGACCCCATTCTCAATTACGATTGCAACAATCGAAATTAAGGACAATGTGTTTACATGCTGAAAAGTGTGCACGGTTTTCACTATTTTCTCCTGACTCAGACAACGGATTGAGCTCAAATTTCCACAGGTTTGTTTTGTTCATGTGGCCTATATGTTGCATCACACAAAGTAAGAACACTGCACTGTCAGCTTTACCAATCCTATTTACCTTTAAAAAAAAATACATTCTCTGAAAAGTTTACAAACACATAAATGTTTCATTAATAAACTCTTTCAGGAGCTGTTCAGGCGAACTTGAAATTCGACCAATTAACATTTTATCTCGGTGTTATAATAAGTAATCAAGTAATTGTATTTTCCTGAACTACCTTTTCCTGATAGCTTTGTGGTTTCTGGCAAGCCTTCGGTGTACTTTTACAAAATCAACTGATATTTACCAGAAAACATGTTATTCCTGTAAAGTGTTCGTTTATGCTACAACAAGTAGAGGTAATAGTACACGGTCAAGCCGCTCATGAAATTAAGGAGGGAAATCGAGTGAAATGTTGTGTGTATCCGGGGCGGTCTAACACGAGCGTGCCGAGCAACAACACGCCGTGGGGGCTGTCCTGCTGCGACCTGCCCCGACCACCGCCGCTAAGGCCACGCTCGCGGTGTCCAGACCGGTGACAAGGAATCCTTCACTTTTCACTCGTTGATTGGATCGCTGAGGTCCCGAAAATACGGTGGGTAGAACATAATTCGTGCCCACCGCCTCGTAGTTGTTTGCTGGGGATTGGGTTGATTCCCTCATCCGAATTGAGCAATGGGGAATCTGGATCGGTAGCGTTGGATCAATTCATTTCGGGGTGTTTTGACAGGGAATCACATTACGGCACGTGATTGGGACATTAAAAAACATGATTTCAACCCTTGTGAGTATTAATTCCATGCATACTGTGTGGCATTTCAGAATATAACAAAATATAATTACTTTATTTTTCAGAATAGGTGGTTTCAGAGTTTACATTGGAGTGGGCCCAGCGTGTGTGTTGTTATGAAGGAAAAGGAAAAGCCGCGTTGGTAACGCATGAAGATGTGGTTTTGTTGACAATCGTATACCACAAATCGAGGTTGTAACTAAATCTTAACTCAATAGCTAATAAATTGAAGGTTACTTTTTTTCTGGACTTTTCTCAGGAAACTCTTTATGTTTCCTACATCAGTGGTCACTACCGAATCCGTAATATATTTTAACTGCAGCTTTACGCTGTTTTCTCGCGTGGTGCGCCGATCGCAAAGCCATAAAGTTACTCGAGTCGGCTCGGGCCATAAACCCAGCAACTCCCGAGCGACAGATAATTCTTCCTGTTTGGCTCCCGTGTTCTCGCCAAAGCTCGCTGCCGCTAAATTAGACAATTATCGGCGGGGATCAACCTTCGCACGGTGAAATAGTTGGCTGGATGTTTTGGGTCTCGATGGTGATCTTTGGCGCCCGATTTAGGTGGAGATATACGACATCGTATTAAATCGTCTGCTTGTCCGCGGTAAAGAATAAGAATGTACGCTATGTGAGTCACCAACCTTCCATAGCTTCGTGCTTTACCTTGAAAATGAAAATGGATAAATTCTCACTTTTTACTGCGAGAGTAATTGACTAAAAATGTCCCAAAGTGCTGGCCATCCTTTTAATACAATATTTGGAAAATTATAAAAGCAATTATTGGTTCTCAAGGCGTTAATTTCGAGCTGCTGTGTAGAGTTTGTAATTTATGATCAGGAAATAGTCCGATATTGACGGCATAAGCCATCGTTAGTGAAAACCAGTGTCGTTGTCCATTAATGTCAATATTATCATCATACTTTCTCTTGCGTCAGGTACATTTCTCGTGGGGGGGGGGAGAGCAAACACTTCCTTGGCTGGTTTCGCAATGTGGTAGATGTTCACAATCTTACATCGAGCTTTCACAGTTCAGCTACCCCTAGTGGAACATCTTGCCCCCTGTCAGCCTCTGAACACTCAGACAGTTTTAATAGTAACTGCCCCCTCTAAAAATATCTGTGCCCCCCCCCCTTTGCCCCCTGCAAAAAATGCACTGCCTTCTCGAACACAAGTCAAAGTATCATTATCTTTACAAACAGAATCAGCAAACCAGTGGCTCTAAGAATACCACGCTGTGTCACAAAACAATGCCACATTGAGAAGTTTAAGTGGGGGCCATCTTGTTCCCTATGAACGTG
The DNA here is from genome assembly GCA_911728455.2 of Marthasterias glacialis. Lineage (NCBI taxonomy): Eukaryota > Metazoa > Echinodermata > Asteroidea > Forcipulatida > Asteriidae > Marthasterias > Marthasterias glacialis. Next base: position 3,662,103 of record OU452223.1, read on the forward strand.
ATGTCACACTTCCATGCACCAATTTATTTGATGTTGACGAGCTTCGCATTATCAGAGCAACCTGTGGTCAATGTGGGTTTTTTTTTTAAGTTATTGTGGCAGGAGATTCGGGAGCGTTTGCAATGCAAATTAGATGCCACGGAACATGACGTCACCACCTGATGTAGTTGTTGGACGTCGGCCCCATCACCCAGCACGCTTCAATCCATCTCAAGATATCATGGTCTTTAATGTTGTTTCAACTTGAAAGTCGCGAGGTACTGCATCTTGTTTTGGCCACTTTGTCCACAAGCTTTATTCCCAAGCTATTGTCTATCACAGTCAATTTCTGCCCTGCTCACAGATCGTGACCCATATCTTTACGATGTCCATATTTACCAATGCATTCGGATTCACTTGATATTATAGATGATCGACGAGTTATTTACTGTCAAATTCATATGTGAAGTATTTGCGGTGTCCATTACCTGGCAAATCACATTGCTTCAGAAGAGAAAATTGTTGGCTCGACCTCAATGGGCGGGACCCTCTGGTTAACCGATAGAGGAGGACATCCTGCTAAGGATCAGGGGTCACCTGGCCAAGGGCTTGTTGCACAACAACGTAGTTTGTTTTGTCACGAGAAAAGCGAAACAAGCTTTTAAAGAAGAACCCTCAGACCAAAAAGATCAAAACATAAAACAGTAGCCACACAGTCACTGAATGAATTATGAAATACAGGGGGGCTGGCTGTGAATGAGGTATGGCTCCTGTATAGCAAGCTGTCTACTGGATTGTAGATTGCGGAATAATGGGGCAAAGCTGGCGCACAGGTCGTTGCGACCGGGTGAGGCTTGGTCCTCAAGGCGCCCTAGTCGTTAGGCTTAGGGTCTGCTAAACTACTCAACTCCAGTCAGTGTAGACTGTGTAACCGATCGAATCTCTCAGGAAAAGATTGAAATACACCAACAAAAGACAACATATCCGAAGGGTTCATTCAAAGTTTTTTTTTACTTCTTTTGAACGGCACTTTAAGCAGTTATCGGCCTTGTGTAGTCAGTCCGTAGGGACGTCTTTAGTTTGTACACAAATCTTTTAGTAAATCTGCCACGATTTCTGAATAAATCTCTTGATTTCCATGGCTTTCCAGAATTTGTTTTTCACTAACGAGTAAATGCCGGGCGATTGGTGGATGCTACCCGTTAAATCTACAACCGTCTTGGGTTTCGTTTGGATCGGCCGGCCATAGAAATTCAATTAACTTAAAAGTTCAAAACAAATAACCAAGCCATCTGATTTATTTGGGTTTTTTCATCAATTTAATTGACCAGAGAGAGGTTGTTTTTGTGTGCTATAATTTACTGAGTATTCTTTTAGAGTCAAGGTCACCATGAATGTACATTATTCGATGATAAGAAAACGAGTAATTGATATCGATTAAGATAAATGATAACCTTACAAACCTGAAAAGGAATTTTTAAAATCTGTTTTAGGATGGATTGATTTCAAGAAAGAGGTCATTTAACTATTGAGGAAGGACAGAACTATCTTGTGGAAACATTATTGACAAAAAGTGAGCTTACTTTCTTGTGAAATCAAAACACAGGAAACGTGTTGGAGAACATCAGTCGAAATATCCCATAGACGAGTGAAAAACAGAAATGTTGTTCAGAATGATAGGCTTATTTATCAATCTTAGGCGGGATGAGATTATGATTATATCACATTATGATTATCATGTGATATTTTTCTCATAGAAGTTTTGTGTATGTTGTTGTTGTTGTTGTTGTTGCTGTTGCTGTTGCTGCTGTTGTTGCTATTGCAGCTGCATGCTGCTGCTGCTGTTGTTGCTGTTGCTTCTGCTGCTACTGTTGCTGCTGCTGTTTCTGCTGTTGCTGCTGCTGTTGGTGTTGTTGCTGCTGTTGATGTTGCTGTTGCTGTTGATGATACTGTTGTTGTTGCTGTTGATGATGACGATGACGTGATTCTGACGTCCTCTTTAGACCAATCAGTCTGTAGCTAGGTACTAAAGAGCGATGAAGTATCCACGGAGGCTTAGCAGATGGCGATCCATTAGATATGATTGAGCGTTGTGATTGATGACTTCTACACGAATTAATGCACCAAATGATTCAATGTCAGGAATGTTATATCCTTGTACATCACTGCCGCAAAGTGACTGGCTACAGCACACAAAATCTAACCATTGCTTCCTCGAATTGAATGATATAACTTATTCTGTTGGGAGGGGGACCTCACTACCCCTATATACCCTAAAAGATTCAACAGTTTCCGCATTTGAAAGTAACTGACACCCATACATCCTTCCATACAAATCATTTATACCTCGCTTATTCGCAAATGGGTCTAATGGCCATTACAGACTGCTGCCATGAGGAAAACTACTACACAGAAAAAGAAGAGAAATTGTAAACATTGTGCGAAAACCTAAGTGATAAATAAGTAAGTTACACTACATGTCAAATCTCAAAAACATGTACGGTACAACAGATATGACAAAACATCACTATGTTTAAGGGGAATTGATATTTAAAAATTAGAAGAAGAAAAAAAAGAAAAAAAGGTAACGAACATACAAGCAATTGAATAACAGAAAAATCGAGCACTCATCCTGAGAGAAAAACATGCAACATTTATTTGTGTTTCTCGAAAAATATGCGTTGCTATCTTCGAAAAACAGTTGCAATGTTTCATCAAATTTCATGTATTTCTTTATTTTTTATTATTACTATTATTTTTTAATTTTGCTATGAATTCATTATTTTACATTAAGTATTGCAGCAGGCAACCGGTTTGTAAGCAATGAATGGACATCAAAAGCATATAAATTTGTGTAATAAAATATTCATCTGGATACCATTTGTGTATATAGGTCTACTTTTAGCAGTGCTGATTTGTGGTCAAAGGTCATAATCCTAGGGCGCCTCCACACGGCACTTGATCGTCACCGTGGGAGTATTTATACAAATCCTCAGAGTAAGACAACACTATTGCGAAGAGCCTTTCAGCTTTTAACATTGTGGTATAAATAAGAAGCTATGTAAGAGAAGCTTTCGACGGAACATTGTACAGGAGACTTTTTTAACCTTTGGAAGATTTTAGGGAAAACTTTGCGAAAATGTGTTATATGAAAAGACTGATATACAAGTCTAGTAATGATGGCGCACTCCATTGATACAAAACATGTGACGATTAATTTGGCATTTATCCATTTACCACCATGCCAGCAGCTATTTTTCGCAACGAGGGAATGTATAAATCCGTATGTTCGAAACAAAAACCCTCATTATCTTTAATGTCATTTTGAACTTAGTTTGAACTTTGAGTGTTTGAACGCAGACCAATTATTATGACTTCCGTATGGGTGAATTTACAGACCTTTCCTATTGCTGCATGCAGTACAGTAATTCCTACCAATCACAGGCAGTGACTTCATGGAGAGATATAGATAAAGGCCTTGATTCGTGTACATGTTTACCCGATCCGTAACTGCATCCCAGTTTCAATTACTCGTCTCGATTGTCCTTGGGCGTCCAAGATTTGTTTAATATTTAATGTTTTGGCGCTTTGCTTCTACCCCTCTCAATAAGGAAGGCAGAGGGGTGAGCTTCCTTGTGTGAAACAGTGACAGACGCGAAGCGAAACGCCTTGGCTTGCCCATGGACGGACGTATTAAAATGGCTAGTTTCCGACACCAAGCTTGTAGTGATTATATGCGCATCTTCTCACGGTACATTAAAGGGGAAATCATTTGCTTGATTTCAGAATATTATAAAGTGCTTACAAGTTTCCCTAAAATGCAAGGTTGTTCCAATGGAAGATCCCTATAAGCCTCTCGACCCGAGGCCAACTGCATAGAGCTGCTTAAGCGCAAAAAAAATAGCTAGGCGCAACAAAAATATGCTTACCAAAAATAGGGTTAAAGATAACGATTGCTGTGTACCATCTGTGACTGGTAGTCTGCTCTTTTTCGCTCAGCAGATTTTGATACGTGAAAAAAGAAATGGCTTGATGATGCAGCATCGGGCTTCCGGTTATCAAATCGTGACATCATTAATGTTGCCACGCCCTTTTTAAGCGGCTATTAATTCGAACGGAACAATCAGCATTCTTTACGGTGCGAGAGACCAAACAGCAACTATTAAAGGTTGAACCCGGGTTATAAAAAAACTGTAGAATTTACAACATTTATACTGGAATTGTAATTCAGTTAGGAAGTTGTTTCAACTGTAAAGCCTAGTAATAATGTGAAGGTATAATTCACGCCATCAGTATCTATCCAGTCGAGTTAAACTGTGAAGTATCGCTCGTTGTAATGGAACGCTATAGAAGAGTACATCATTACACTAAGCAGTGTTGTAGTACTCGTAATCGGTACTTGAATACTCGAGTACTAATCGAGTACTCGAATACTAATCGAGTACCGTTTTGATGGTACTTGTACTCGTACCCATACTCGAAGAAGTCCATACTCGATACTCGAGTAAAACATAATCTGCACTCAAAGTCATGTGTTCGATACTCGACTACGAATGTACTCGGACTCCAATTTGAAGTACCCGTGGTTGTGAGAACCAACGTCAGTCTGAAATAATTAAAGAATCTTTCTTTACTTCCACTTAGATTAATTTACAAATATCTGGGTCCAATACCCCTCCTCTTACTCAATTTATAGACACTCTTAATTTTAGAAAAAACGTGACTCTCGTACAGAATTTATGTTGAGTTTTTAATAAATCAAATTAACTTACGGGTTTGCAGTTTGGTGAGTCGCCTTGCCGTTGATCACCGATCTAAGTCACAAATGGTAGCCTCAATGCTTCCAAATTGATTTTAGTTTTTTTTCCTTCTGAGTTTACTACAACAAATCCCAGTGGGATATTATCTAGAGCCAATTGCTCGAACAGTAAAACATCTGACTTCCAGAGAGAAGAAGACCACAATAGCGATCGGTCAGACAGGAAGCAATGGAAGGTTAAGACACCTCCCCTCTCCTTCCAGACACACTCACACTTCACTACACACTCTCAGACAAAAGGCCACCCCCCAATTCCAGACATTCTTAGCCATTCTTACCTTCTGGGTTAATGTATTCACAAAACAGTCCGTCTTAATATGTACACACACAGACATCAAAACTGGGGGAAATAGCTTTGTACCAATAATCAACTTGGAACACTTGTATGCCTATTTAGAAGAGTACATCATTACCAAGCACTGTTCAAATATTCGTACACGGAGAAGTCTATACTCGATATTCGACTAAAAAATTATCTGTACTGGAAGTCATGTGTTCGATACTCGATTAACAATGTACTCAAACTCCAATGTACTCAAGTACTCGTGGTCGAAACAAAACAAAATCCTTTCCACCTTCCTATACATAGAAGAATAAAGCTTTTGAAAAAAGTAAATTTGAAGTTGTTTTTGATGTGTTCATAGGACAGTTATTATAATAAGCACACAGTGGCGCCTAGAAATTAGTTTCCCCCAAAACAAAAATGGTTTTTAAAGATCCCCTTATAAAGATTCTGCCTTTTGATGGGATTAAAGCGCGTCACATGATATGTCTCTGTTTAGAAACGCGCTATACCCGTAGCAACCAATTTACTATACACATAACAACCAATGTACTATACCCATAGCAACCAATGTAATATCCCCATAACAAAAGCAGTGAAATGGTACCTAGACGCCACAATTACGTATGGGGTGTTATAAAACAATTGATTGCAGTAAACAAACAGTTCCTCACAGTGCGAGGGGAGCTTCCACTTTTAAGAAAACATCGCAAACAAGTTTTTGACGTTTCTTTACCGACTTCGTCATTGAGGCATCGTTTTTTTCAAGAAGATAACCATTAAAAGAAGCTTGTTTTTTTCTGAGTGTAAGGCTAAATTACAAGAAAGGGATGGTAAGTAGACCATTGTCTTTTGGGAGTGTAAATCCACTCTAATTTTCTAGTTTTAAATAAACACACCGTACAACCAACCTGTGGAAATTTTTATTAAATTATGTGGTTGCGTTGAAGTAAAATCATTGAAAATAGTTTACAATATTGTGTCAGGGAATTTGTGGAATTGCATTCTGAATTCGAAAAAATCGACAGTGATTTATGGGGGCAATCATTAGCCGTTTCCTCGACTTTTCACAATGTTTCAGGCGGAAACATTTATCTAGAGTATTGGTCTTGCCAAGAATTTTATCATTAGTGAGCTCTCAGATTGAACCTAATTAGTTTTGTTTTCGATAATTACTTATCCTGAGCACGCGGCCATCATTGGTACAGTAATTGTCACAGACAGTATACGGTACATGAAGTAGAACCCGTGACAGTCAAATTATCACAAGTTTTTTTTTTCTTCTACTGGATCACGCAAAGTAAGAACACTGCACTATCAGCTTAACCAATCCTATAGTTCACCTTTAAAGCAAACTTTGGCAATATGGATGTGAGTTTAATGACAGTAGTCTTAATGTTCCATTCCTTTAACCGATACGGTCAACGCTAGAAGCGAAGAGTTTGGTGATGTCAAGTCGTAAAGCGTGAAGACAGAGTACCACTTCTAACGTCTTGTTGGAAATTAAAGCGGAACGGTGCAATCTTGTAAGTTGTGGTTAGCCTAGTTAGTCAACGGAAACAATAAAGCCCAGGGAAATTGGGAGATTTCCGATGCATTCTCACGAGAGGGCATCATGCACGTCTTTATACTAAATGGCAGTTGTCATGGAGTGTGTGTGTGCACAACAGATCATGATCAAGTTAAAGAAATAACTGAATTCCTTCCAAAAATATAGCCTAGATTGGCTTGAGTCACTTGCATAATACAATAACCAGGGGAAATAGTTACGTATACGATCTTGAATCAATCATCCTTTATTAAAACGGTGTCATTTACAAGCTGGTAGCAAGTCTGTCTGAGAAATAGTTCGCTGGTGTTGGACTCGGAATGTTAAAATCTTCCTGATGTTTAAATCGTGAGGTTGTCACCGCTTCTTTGAAACGGGTGAAAATAACCATTCTGTTTCATTTTCATTCCACCAATATACCGGTACCACAAAATGAAAGGATGCTTTAAAAGAAAATGGCATTGGTTGAGGGAAAAAAACTATACTCCAAATTCTGAAGTTGTAATCGTAAACTACAATCACGTCAAGAAACATTTACTTAAATCAATTCTTGAAAGGTTTTTTTTTTAATCACAAAATAACTGTCAAATATGCTGATGTGAGAGAGTACTTTGTGTAAAGTCAGCACTGGTATAAATCATGCTGAGGACTATCCGTTCAAGGTCAAATGATGTCATTATTGAAGAAAAAAATGTGGCCTTACTTCAATGTACTTTTTTTTTTTTTTTATGTTATGTTTTGGGGTCCTCAGACAACAAACTCACCAAATAAGGGGGCTGCCATCTTAGAACATTTATTACACGTTTCTCCCTTGTAGTTCACGCTACCCTTGACATGTATTTGTAACTTGCAGTTCGTGATAACACATAATATAACAAAAAGAGGCGCCTTCCTCCCAACAAATATTTATAGGTATATATATTTATTGAAATAATATTGTGCTTATTCAACATTGCCTTTCTCATTTTCAATGTTCTTGGAATTGACGTTTACATGTTAAATTTAAAGATTAGAAATTCAATGTCATTCCATAATCTAAAGATTCAATATTCAAAATCTCAGCAAAAAAACATATTTCACTTTTCTTAAAGAATGTTTTGTTATGTCTTTCCAAAGTTGCCTTACAAGAGGACGTTTGGTAATAGGAAGTTTTTTCCTCAAAGCTGAGGCTTTTTCAAATGGCATGATTTATATGGGATTGTTATTTGGACCAATATTGTACAAATTTGACATTTGTTTGTTTGTTGGGTTGTTTGTTTGTTTGTTTGTTTGTTTGTTTGTTTGTTGGGTTGTTTGTTTGTTTGTTTTATTAATATTAAACTGTTACCAATGCTGTGTATAGTCAACCCATCTTACTGTAGGAGCTATACGATCTGACGAACCTACAATATTGGTCATACTGAATTTGCATGAGTCGAGCATGATTTGGTGAAAATTCAGTCCAGACACAGGTAGCACCTGTAAGTAGGGAACTGTCATAGTTAAAAATACCAAATTGACAACCGCCTTCAGTGATCTGGATTTTTTTTTTCTCTCCTTCTTTCGTTTTTTTTGTTGGCCAGTGTTCAATTATCATTGATGACTCGGTTTATAATTTTGAATGACAAAGTTGTGGTTGACTTTTGAGCATACACGACTTGATGACCAAGGCCAGGCATGTTATCGCTGACTTCACTATGAGTCACGGTAAGAGTGTCCCAAGATCACACAGGCTGTCTTGTCGTACCCAGTGCAACACCACGGTCCGGAAAGTACAGCTGAACTCTTGTACACGTCCTTACGAATCCATGCTCCCCAGAATCCTCGCCGAAAAGAGAGAACAAGGAAAAAAAGTGCACCCACCCTCCTTAAGGGTCGACCCTTGGGCCTCCAAGTACAAACTCAAGTCCAGGCATTCTTCGCCAAGCATTCTAGATAATCGAATTTGGTAATTTTCCTCGCGTCCCGGCCTGGTGCAGGTGATGTGGGTCGGACCCACGACATCATCGCTGGTAACGAAGACAGCTTCCCCCCTGCCGGTTATGTTATGGTACATACGATTTGACACATGAGAACGGACAAGCTAGTTAGCTAGCAAAATACCAGCACTGAGCTGCTCGCAATATGTGGGGGCTCCCTGCCAGGTTTACGCGCGCAAAAAATACCAGTGCTCATATTTTACATGATGTTTTTTTTGCGTTATTAATGAGTTGGCTGGTCTGTATACGATAGCTTCTCTACCAAACGATCCACAGTTTCTCTTTAAGAAGTTCACATTACTTACAGAAGACTACTGCAACTGTAGCAGGTTTGCCACTTCAGGCTACCACACAAGTTCGCCCCAGCTTCGTGGTTCGTCATACTTTTATAGTTATGCCGGTCGAGTTTAGTAACTTGTAACAGTACACCGAGATATTGTGAAGTTCATGTTCAAGTGTATGATCCACAAGGGAATGCACCAAATAGCCCCAGTGGAATACGGCATCGATGCTTCTGACACGAAGGCGGTGGAAACAAGCATCATATTCTATGAAAAAAACAATGTTGAGAACAACAAGCTTTGATGTATGGTTAAGCTTCATGCTCCCCAAGGTTTTGCTTAAATGATTTCTTCTCGTGAAAGTTCCTGTTCCTCTAAGTTTCTTTATAAATTGAACGGTAAAGATTAGGACTACAGATTGTTCTAAATATTCTTTAACGTTACTGGCAAGTTTTTATTTATTTATTTATGTTTTATGATTTTGTTTTACCAAGCAAAATATTCCACAATTTTCTTAATTATGTCAACTTATTTTGTTACCAAAGAAAAACGTGGTTTTTTTTTTGTGAACAAACTTTTATTTTATTTTTACAATTGTTTAACTGCAACCATCCTTTTTAGAGTCTCAGCTTAGCATTTTAAAGTTCTTCAACATTCGAGAAAGCTATAAGCTTTTATTTAAGGTATTGCACGAACAAAAAGTTAAATGTATTATATACATTGTCAGTGGCATATGCAACAGTTTTAACGTTATTCGATTTGAAAACCATCATCTGTTGAAGTTCGTTTCTAAAAACAAAAAATAAAAACGACTACTTCGTCAATTTTTAAACTTCTTCTCCAGTTTCAGTCCACTGATAGAATCCATTCACGTGTTGCAAAATGTGATAAAACCACAACGAATCGTTCTTTAAATGATCTAACAAATTGAATAACGTGTAACAGGAAATAGCCGCTGGGCTCAAATTCTGACCTAAACTTGATTGTTTCCTATCACGTTCAACCCTCATCAGTCTTAGTTAGCGAAGAGATGTTGCAGGGACCGACTACTCTTTGAGTACGTACGTGGATGAATGTGAATGTTATTTTGATGTGAAATCAGCAGTCCCGCCCGGGTACCCATAGGAGTGCCTCAAGTGGGACACCCCCACGTGAATAGTTCAATCATGGAGGTAGAAATTAAATTTCTACCTCCATGGTTCAATCAAGCTGTTTTTTTCTTGTGCAGTAAACCTTAAACATGGTGTGGCCATGTTGTTTATCCTCCCTAACAATAAATCAGGCCATTATAGTCTGAGCCCCCTTTTCGTACAATAAGAATCACCACACGTATTGTGTTTCTATCCAGGGAACACGCCAAACATGGCACAAGGATTTTTAAAAAAAATGACTTGAGGTTAGTCTATGTCCAATGTTAGTTGTATAAAATAGCGACCACAACATTGTAGTCAACTTGCTAAGAAGTTGTTTTGTCTTTTCGTTACGACGGAGGGCTTGCTTTTCTATCCTTAATTGTAGTCTAATTTCCATTTTCCAACTCGGTCACTAAAAATGCTACAAGAGATAATCCAAGATGGCCTTTTTGACTCGAGTATCTCGACGTCTCCCGTTGATGTTGTTGAACTGAATGTCCCTGCCAATTTACACTCTCCGCGTGTAGCATGGTGGGGGATCTTCAGGACTCCGTCTTTGGAGGTTTCTTGGCCATAAGACAACTACCACCAGCTTCTGGAAATATTATATTGTATTCTAATCTACCAAATAATGTTGCCTACAACGAGACAATAGTGATGGTGACAAAAGCGTTTGTGAACAAACAACTGTAGCATGTTTACTGAATTGTTATTTCAAGAGAACCGGAGTTTGGGGGGGGGGGGCGTTCGTGGACGGGGTTGTCTTGGGGTCAGCGTGACCTCCTTTGGTATTGACCGTACACCTGCCGTATGACAGGCTTACATTACATCCGTCTACGGACTGACTTTGTAAATGCACCGCCAGGAGCCAGGAATCTTATCTTCATCGAATTATCTCACATTTGCAAATCTCTATCACGCTGTATTCGGCCATCTTTACCTCTGTTCCAAGTGAGAATAGATCGTTGAAAATCAAATCTCAAAAGAAACCAGTCTATTTTTTTAATTTGTGTTTCGGTTCACCAATTAGATTTGTTGTTGTTCTTTTAATTAGTCTGGTAAAGTCTGATTTTATAACAGATATGACGTGAATTGTTTGAAGTTTTTGTCTTCAGTGATGTGAAATGCATAGTGTTACATCCGCCACTTTGCATCATCGTTTCTGTCAGTGATCAGAGGCGCAGAGTGCGAAGCGGGGATCATTACCAGGTCGCCTGGACGGAGCAGACAGCTGCATCCCAATTACGCCTCGTAGTCAAGCTCGTCTTTTAATTCTTGTGACATAATGCATCTTGTTCACCTCATCTGGTAATACACGATCTGCAAACTCTCCCCTCCCCCCTCTCCGGTTAACAAGGGGGGGACCACAGCGCTTCAAATCCACCGTAACAAATTACCTAAAGTGGGTATGCGTGCCGACACCGTATCAAATCCACAGCCACCCTGCTGATTGGAGATACCAGCGCTTGTCAACACCTCGATTATCTTCATTACTCCTTACGGGATCATGGAGGTCTCTGCTCGCTCTCTTCACCAACATTCACACCTCAATAGAATTAACCACAGCAGATTCGATTTCATAGATGTATTATTTCAAAATTTACCTGTTGTATACCTTGGCCGGAGACACACGGGGAGGCCCTCCTCCGTGCAACTGTACTTTTTATCAGGCCTTGCTTAAGGAGGTTGACTGCATTCAGAATAATTCAGCTAACGCCCACTCTTACTTCTGGTATACTTTGTGTCCTATCCACTTACGGTGAACTCACACTGAACTTACACCGTTCTTACACGAGCAAAACTGTTTGACCTCGTTGTTTCTGATGCATTCTTCTCCGATGTATGGTACTAATATTAGTTTATAAAAACTCAAACAACACCATGCAAGGCAGACAGCCAAAAAGGTGGGTGGGAAAAGAACAAATCGAAATTCTAAATAAAAAACAAACAAAATAGTTTAAAAACTTCATATTTTGCGAAGTAATGGCTCAAACAGATTTACTTCCTCTTCAAAAATAGACATGTCTTACTACCTAACAGAAATAACAAAAGTCGATAATTATATTTTAGCCGCACGTCGGTTTACAGCGCTCAAACTACGACTTATAAACTTGAGCGGTCGTGAAAAAATACACTTTTTAAGCTCATGAGAGCATCATCAGCTACTCGTTTGAAAGTGATTGATGTCCACGACGTAAAGGAGAAAACCATCTGATTTTGCAATCTCTAATCCCTGTCCAGTAGTTGATGTCACGCTATGTTTTTCCCAAACAGAAGAAAATACAAGGTAAACTCATTAATCCATCTCCACCAATCAGGGAGCTCGTTACTCACCGTCACGCAGTGAGAACCAAATGTTTTATATGACGCTGCGTGGTTGGCTAAAATCCATCAATTATTCCAACATTCCACGTTTGTTTTCTCTTTAAATCGACAACATATTCAGTTTTATTGGGATTAATAATACAAGAGATATCCATTTTAAAATTACTTTCAATACGGGAGAAAGGTACAATGGGTGATAACACGCGGTGCCGAATTTGAAAACAACAAAATTCTAAAACTATTTGGTGAAACAACGATGCTGTAATGAAGAAATGATCGCTTCCATAATGTTTTTGAAATCATTTCAAATGATAAATGTATACGGATAGTCCACTGTAATCAAAATCAAAGACCACAACATGATCGTGTGCCCCACGACTAGAAGGAACCGAGACGGTCAGTGTTCCGAGCCGTCCGTCCGGCGCGCCACCTCCCGCACCCTTCCCCCCGTAACTTGGCCGTGACAAAACGGCGGCTGCGTTGGCGAGATCCCCGGTAGTGACATGAGCAAGTGTTACGGAAACATTCCACTGGCAAGGATTAATTGCCAAAAGCAAAAAGAAGAATGATCGGGTGGAATTCATGTAAAAAGACCCCCCAAAAAAGTGTGTGGGGGGTGGGGTGGTAGACAAACGATACATGAGGAAGATGGGGAGGTCTTGCATGGTGTAGTAAATGGCTAAAAGGAAATGGCTCGCCTTTCCGATCTATAAACCATCTGGAATGGGCAATGGTTACACACTCGTTCCCAGGAGGTTACAATGACTGACTTGCCTGAAACTAACCCACAGTGCAAGCGAAGGCATGTTTCTGCGCGTGTTGACAAGTTTGCTTTTCGGTTTTTTTTTTTTTTTTTTTTTAACTCTTCGCTCTTCACGAAAGTCAAAACAGTTTAAGAATTTGCCAGGCACTATAAGTCGTTTTAGGGCAGTATTTTATAAAGTGAACTCCCCGTTCAGTTTGGCAGGAACTGCTCTTCGCGTCTTTTTTCCGTCTAGAGCCAAAAATGATACAAAAAAAACTTGACCATGTTTCAATAATGACCCCAGCCGTGAAGGTCATTATTGACCAGGGCGGTTTCCACCTCCTTGTATTTCCTCCACGTTAATGTTAGATGCGAATGGGCTCTGCATTCAAGACCGAGACTATCTCTTGGTTTACTGTTCCCTCTTCCTGTCTTTACTCTATCAGTTTGTTTTTATCTTTCTACGTTCTTTGTTCCATAACTTGTAAATCCTTCCCCCAATTTCTTACTACCCCCCCCCCGCCCTACAATATTTGAAGATTATCAATCTGGGTAGATGGTAGACTAAAGCACCCTTGTTTTCTTGAGCTCTCAACACCAAACAATGTTAATATCAAAGCCACATTTGGATCTAGGCATGTAACCCAAAGCAAACTCCAGATTACGGCAAACTTCCGAGGATTGGGGGTGGTATTAGTTTCTCAAAACGTGGCTTCGGGCTTCTTGGATTCATTCATACCGTAGCCAGGGTGCTCTGTCGTTAATACCGACTTGATCCACTGCGAGCTTAGTTTCTAAAGTACACGCACATGTTCGGCCTGTTGAACTCCGTAGACGGGTCGGTTGTCAATAACTAGTAGGTCTAAGCCTACCCGTAGAAGCTCTTGCTCTACGGGTCCCGGACCTAATGCAATGTGCGCCAACTGTAGTGTACTGGTGGGTCTTTGAATAATTGTAGATAATTTATTTGAAACAGCCGGTCACGTCGTACCGTTGAGTTTTTGCACAGTTGAAAAGCTATCATGCATCATGATGTAACAGTGTGAACGTGTGAAATGAAAAACAAAGTGAACAGAATTCTTGTGAAAATGGCTTGCCGTTTATTCAGATTTCAACACTCGGTGTTTGATAACTTCCGATTTTGTGCTCCTCGCGGTGAACCACAAGCTGTGCCGGGCCACACTGTCATTAGCCCGGGGGCCCTCCGGGTTAAATTGTGTCCGGGCAGGCTTCACGGGTCCAAGGGTTTTCTGCGCGTGTCGCACGCCGCGCCGTGCTACAACGCAGCAGCGATGGGTGTGTCCGGCCCACAGCGCCCGGTGTGAACTTCTGCCAAAGACGGCAAGTATCACGTACGGCTAAATGGTTGCATAAACAATCTCTGACGTTCAATATTGGGGTGTTGTTGTCTTGGGGAAGTTCTTTTAAGTGACAATGGGAGATCGTCTAAGTTCTCCAGCCTTTGACCTTTGTTTTGCTTGTTAGCGAACAATAATAATTTATGATTGTTTTTACACTTAATTTAATTAAGCGTTGTTTTTGTTTTAGTGGTGATGTCCAAACTTGCAGCTAACCACCCGCACGTCATGTGATTTAACCTCCAAAAGTATCGAATTATGCCTTGTCTCAATTTCAACCAAAATAAGTCAACTACCTCAATGCATTCTTGATAATAGAAATGATAAACCACAATAAAAATAGAAGATTTTTTTGAAAAACTACCGACTTTCTCCGCAGAACGGACAGTCGGATATCATGTCATGAGTTGCATTCAATGGGGGGGAGGGGTGATTAGTGGCTTAGCCAGCATCTGTTTTTGCAGGGGGCAATATCAGTTGAGGTCAAGTCTAAAATTGCCTGATTATAGCAAATTTCTCGGAGTCTAGAGACTGACAGGGGGCAAGCGGGGGGGGGGCAGCTGTCCCCTTTACCCACCCCCTTGGCTACGCGACTTGGGAGAGGGAGTGACGACCTCGGGTGGGGACACCGCGCCGCTGACTGCACCTGCAACCTTTAGGAAAAGTCAGTTATGTAGTGATCTAGGCCGCGTAGCCTCGGCCAAAACTGAAAAGATCTCAAAATGTTTGTGGACGGTTTCCAAACTATGTTGTAAAATGGGATGAGTATACCCAAAAAGCAAGGGTAAACTATAAAAACTTACTCAGTCAAAACAGCGTTAATTGGTCAATTTAGACCTCATTTTGACTAAAATTAGTCAAAAACGGTCTAAAATGACTAATTAAGGCTGTTTTGACTAACTTTAGTTTTAGAGTGTAAAAGTGTTTGCGATATAAGTGAAATAACCACCCCAGCTCGGATTTAAGACAACAATTTAATTAAAAGGCTTCAAGATAATTACTTGATTGTGTTTTAGATCTGAAAGTCGCTATTTATGTTTGTTTTCTTTGGTAGGAGAATCCCCTAACGCGATATCTGAGAACGCGGATTCTTCTTGACGCGGTATTAATACAACACTCTCGATGAATCATCCAACACGTTGACAGACTCGGCCGGCCATACTTATGCGAGCTCCCCCATTTGCAGTGATTTATAGCTTTCTTAATTTAATAATTACTCATTCAAGAGTGACCGCAAATATAGAGTAAGTCCCTGGGGAACCATCGAAGTACAATAGCAAGATAACATAATGGGTTTCTTAATTACCCTTTCCGCAATCTTTAACTTTTAAAGACGATAGTGCGGTGTGTTGCCGTTTTGGGGGGAAAAAGTGGTTAATTGTGTTTTGGAAAAGGCGGGAAGAAGAAGGTGAAACAGACGACAGGTGAGGTGACAGACCTGTGGATGTTGAGGTGCGATGTCAGCTCCGGTGTGCTACGATGGAGTGATTTGGGTTGCGTATAGACAGAACTGCGTATGATGCTGACCACCATTAGATACAGCACCTTTCTCTATGCTACAGGCCTGTACAGTAGTGCGGTGACACAGGGCATTGCTTAAAGCAATACTTATAATTATGCTTAGCAAAGTTATGTGCTTAACAGCATGGATGCAATTGAGCCTTGGTATAATTATTTTCCTGATGACCGCGAAACCAAATTGGGTTGTAGGGGGCATCAAGATGGCAGCGCAACCAAGAGTCGTTACTTCCTCTTGTGTTACTACCTAAACGACGGCAGTTCAAGGTTCCAAGATTAATGATCAGTGTGGTTGAGCCACAATAAAACTCCATCTAGAAACGATTAGGTGATTTTCTCTCTGTTGTTGTCTTCTCAGTGGTCCTATTGAAGCGATTATGGCCCACAGCAAGGCCAAACCTATCTGTTTTAATTAGGAAGTAATTACTAAAAATGATGAAGGCTGCATAGCAAGGATGCCGTGCACGCCTCACAGAACCGCGGCAATCCATCGATAAAAAAAAAAAAAAACATAGACCCAATGGTCTGTAATGGTATTGATACAATTTCAAAGGTTTTGTTTCTAAGTTTGAACGTAGACTGGTTCCCATACAGCCTCGGGTTATGGAGGAATAACCGAGTGAGGAAAGTTGGACCACAAAGCTATACAACCTCCACGGTTGGACCATCACTAATAATATTATGAAACACGCAAAAGCTAACCTAGTTTGTGTGGTAATGCGGGTGACAATGTTGTTTGCACTAAACAACGGAGTAAGTGTTTCTTCCCATGATGTGCAAGCATTGGGCCTATGCGATAATTATTATAACAATATTCCTGACGATAGAGGGCAGTATTCAATCCACCAGCAAGCAATCTCAACGCGGAGTGGTGACAATGAAACTTCAATGATGTGAGACCTATAGCTTCAGTTTTTTGTGGAATTTAACTACATTATGAAACTAGAAATTGAATTTCATTCATTTTTCAAATTGAAGTTTGCACCACACCTTTATTTTCTTGTTTTCTGTCGTAGGCCTCTCGTATCTAAACCAACCATTCCAAACGGCCATTTTGGATGGAATAAGTGACCAGCTTTATTCAATTTTCCGTTCAGTTTAATTTCCTTCCCCCTTGGTTTACATAGAATCAAATTTGAAGAAACTTCGCTTTCCTCGAGACTGACCAATACCATAACTGCTTCACAATGGTGATGTTTATCTCCAGCATTAACTTCTTTACTAACTATTGTGAACTGCCAATTAATGACGACACATAAATACTGTTTTCGACTGAGAACAGTCCATGTTTTATATCAATGAATCATTCGCGAAAAAAAGTTACCGTAAAAACGGTAAGTTTCAGTAGTCCATTGCTTCTTTGACTTGTTTTCATGTTCCGGATGTCCCCAATTTACCCGCAGGAAGAAGATTTTTTTTTGTCTTTTCGATCTGTTCGGATTATTTGTGCAGGGAACTTGAAGCTTTTTCGCGTCTGCTTCTTTGCTTTCTCATGGTGACTTTGATATGTCACAGCATGATGTTGCAAAGAATCACTTGACGTTTCACCCCAGCAATCCCTGGTCCCCAAATTCCCGTCGACGGTTTCGTCACCATCGTTCAAACTCTGATTTATTTCTGTGCTGAGAATAAAACAACTGTAGATTAATTTTTTACTTTTAAGAATGCTAACTATATCATTTCCCCCAGTGCAACACTGATGTGTGGCAAGCACGGTATACTCAGAGGAAACAAAGCTGTCTGAAATCGCTGCCACTTTCAAGATTTTTAAATCTACTGTTATTTCAATTGCATTGCTACAGAGGGGGGGGGACACCCCAAACATTGTACCATAATTTGCTTTAAGATCAGATGTTGCTTTTTTTTTTACAAAGTAAAGACTTAACGCATGCGGACAACATTTGTAATTTTGTCAAGACCAGGGGAGGATTTCACGAAACTAGTCCCAACTTAGGACTAATCCTAAACTATAACTAGTCCTAACTTATAACTAGTTAGGACTAGTTACTGGTCCTACCTCGAGATAAGACTAGCCCTAGCGGCTAGCGCTTTGTGAAATCCACACCTGGATCCACACTTTGTGTGACAAACGTTTACATGAAATAACAATCCTGTGAAAAATTTGAGCTCAATCGGTCATCAGAGTCACGAGAAATAGTGGAACAATCTTATATTTTCACTGTTTTCAAACATTGGGTATTTGTACTCTTGGGATAAACACTAATTGTTTTACTGATTTCTCAGCGAATGTAACTTGTAAGCCTATTTCGAGTGAAGTTTTGCGTCATGACCGCCCTGACAATTTAAATTATGGTCAAACCTATACTTGGAAACACCCTTTTCTTTAAAGATAAAAGTTATGAATGCCACACCCATTTCTTGAGGATTTGTGAATCACCAATCAAGGCTTGAAATAAAAACAGACTGGCCCCTCATAACAATCCACACAGTAGATAATATTGTACACACTAGGAATCAAACAAGCTGCAGTATATCAAGGTGATCTTCTGTTTCTAAGTATAGCCTCTGACGTTACCAAAACTTCATCTTTGATCCGACTTGATCCGGAAATTTCAAATACCAGGGATGTAATGGTTTTATCAAAACCTGCGATGTGATGAGATGGTTTATTTATTTTTATGGTATTTTGGGCCCAATTTAAGAACAGTTTTAGAAGAGCTTTTAAAAATTCATGAACCTATCTTCAAATTTAAGAACCCCCGAAACTAAAATTCTTGTCAAACTGTTATGACGAAATACCGAGACACGCATTGATAAGGCCGAGTTAGAGAATTAGTTACTGTTAGAGAATGACACTTCAAGTACTGACGAGATTAGCTATCTATCTATAAGTATGTCAACGTGGTATACCATAAAGCTTGTTTGGAAAGTTCAGCTTTATAGTTCTACATTGGATCCATTACATAGAAGAAGTATACAGTAACTTCATGGGGAGTTCAGGACGAATGCAAAAGAAACAGTTTTTATTTCATTTCCATCCTTTCACCGCTTTTAGCTAATTAACCAAACATGATCAACATTTCTTTCCTGACAGATTTGTATCAAAACAACTGTCTCCTCTCAGACCACGGGACAGCTCCATAGTGCCAGAAATCTTGTCACAGTTAGATCACGTTTCCAATTGGAAAAGTTTAAAATTTATTTATGTTTTATCGGGTAACTTAACAGAATTCGAGTTCAATCTTGAAGACAAGTGAGTTGAACGAAGAGATGACTGAGTATAATGGGGTATTAGGTGTACATGAGGTTTGTGTACCTCACGGATGAGGTGTACCTCACTGATGAGGTGTACCTCACTGATGAGGTGTACTTCACTGCTGAGGTGCTAGCAGGTTCTTTTACCTCACGCTTTGGAGGTACAACAGATGCTACGTTTTCAGAGGTTGACTGGCAAGTACAATGGGCTTGGCCCAGTACAGCCAAGCATGTACCCTTTTAATACTGAGGGTTCTCTGAAGAAAAGCTTTAAAGACCTTGTCAAGGATATTTCAGGAAACAACCCAAACAAGCGTAACACCTACAATGGTTCCTGAGGTAAATTGGTCTAATTTCCTGCCGAAAATTAATCCATGGGGAACGTCTATTCCCCCAAGTTCACCGCATCATAACTTCCCCCCTCACGAGCTGAACAGGAAAACAAGAGAAATTCAGGGACAGCCTCCGGATATTTGGATTGGATAATCCAGTTTCCCTCTGCCAGGATGATGCGAGGTGGTATCCCTTAATGACGCCATGTGGTTGGTTAGATGTGTCAACGCTTGATACGTGCATAGCCAAACAGGGGATCAGATGGATTAACTCTAATCTGAATTGACGCCTGACTGTAAGGCTAGTGTCGAATTCGGTTAATCAGAACATTTAACAAGAACCCACCAATAGTGAGTAATCCGCACAGGCTTGTCATATCGTCGCCCAAATTAATTTTGTCTTTTTTTTTTCTTCTGGTGCGATCCCACATGGCGGGGGGCTCTCCTGTTTTGTAACTGTGTGATGGCAGTCCATGCCTGCATTGAATTAACCGGGTTCTTTGAGTGGTATCTTGGGGCAATGTTGGTATAGGTCTATCTGTCAACGACAAAAGCATGGTGAGGCGCCCCAATATGTATTCTGTATCAACCGAATATATCAACACGATGGCTAACTCCGGGCCCCGGGCATTTCCCAATTGGCTTCCTTCATAAACTCTAATCCCATGTTTTGATTTTATTCATGTAATTTACTAACCAAATGTTTATTTTGCGTAGCACACACATGATTCGTCATTCACGACGCCCCCATTGGCTTGGTACACACACCAAGTTGATTAAACTTCTTCGCTGATTGGGGGCCCCTTTTCATTCCCTCAACCTTTTCTTGTTTCTTAATTTGAATTTCTCTGGGTTGTATTTTTCAGACAGACGGGAGCAGTCCAGGGTCCTTCTCGTCCGACAAAATCCATCACTATGGTGACAACTATGACGTCACGTCACCATACGGTACGTACCACTCTGTACACAATTAAAAAAAGTTGGCGCGTTTTAATCCGAGCCAACTGGTATCCTCTCCATTCGCAGCTTAATGAGGGCGCAATTCAACTGACTCTAAATCCCGATGCAGCGTTCGTTCGCCTGTATAATAGGATAACAGGCCAACGTCGTATCATGTCATCATAACTTCCGTTAAAATTTAACACAACTCATTATTTGTATTGATATGCCTCCAATATTTCACCTGAAAAGTAGGTAATTGAAACATAATCAAAAAGACCAATAAACATCAGCAATTTGACATGATATTTATGTGCCTGCAACTCGATAATGCCTCAGTGTAAAAAAAAAAAAGAAAGAAAGAAAGACTGCGAAACAGAAGAGGAGAGATCTTGAGGTTCTGACCCATCCTTTTGGAATAGACATCGATGGGTCAACAATTTTGAAGCAATTACAACCTCTGCCTCATCCCTTGTTCTAGGCTTTTCTAAATCTTGAAAGGAATATAAAGAAACTTGTCACAGGAGTTTCAGTGATGATAAGACTTCCATTCTGCTTCACTTGATATTAAATTCCTGCACCGAGTGAGATCGAGATGCATTATTAAACAGCTTCGCGTGTATGTGACGTATCACGTTACTGGAAGTGACAAATACTGATTGGGGGTTTATTTAACCTGAAAAAAAGAGAAAAGCCCAGGCCACGCTAAGAACTTCTGGAAATGCAATTGAGGAATCTCTGTCGCCGCCTTTCAACGTCAGTCAGATGCGCGACAGTTATTTCTGTCAAGATGAGACGTGCTCAAGTCATTAGAGTTGAGCAACCTATCATTTTCTACCTGTGTTTGTGTTTTCTCGGTGAAACTTTCGCATGAAGAAAACTCCCTGGAGACGAGACTAAGCGGTCAAAGGTCACATCGCGCCTCTGGTTTTAGCCAACTTGTCTCGGGTCAGCTTCCCATTGATTACGCGCAAAGACTTAGTCTACATACGGGCTGTTCTGAACCGCAAATCTCAAACTTTCATGTCACGCCATTCATGATTGTAGTTATTGTACTCCAGAGGATTATACCGGAAGGATTTTATTTGATTGTTGGTTTGGACCAACATCCCTTTTTAATTGCACCACGGGATTGGGTAGATGTTTTTCCAGTCTGATTTTAGAAGAAATGAATTTGCAGGCATAATTTCCCTGACCCTTCGGTTGAAGGGTGCATGGGTTACGAAGTGTAGTAAAGGCCACTGCGCCACAAATGACTTCCGAATCCTCTTCGAATAAAATGACAGCATGTGGAAATACTTCTACGTGTGTGGACCAAAAGCTGGGAATTTGTTCCCCTACACTCTTGTCAAATGGTTTCATTTATTTAAAACTGCGTTAGCTTAGTTCTTTCTCCTCCTTTTTGAAAGGACAGATTTACGCCTGTAAAAACGCTTTTTGATTTAAGGGAATATAGGGTTGTCATCAAGTCGGCCATGGTCGAGCGTGGTCCTTGTGTAAAAAAAACAGCAACAACAACAACAACGACGACGACGACAACAGCAACAACAACAACAACAACAACAGCAGCAGCAACAACAACAAAACAAAAACCAAACATGTATTTGTATAGGATATGAAAAGTCAAAATAGGTTAAACTTAAATGCGTTTGTAATGCGTGAATTCTGTTCTTTGGCTTAATTCCCGAACAGTGCGCTGAGGTTTCATTGAAAATGAAGCCTAATTTGTTTCAGTTTGGATGTCTGTGATTTTTCTGACCCCACATTAAATGTCTTTAGAAGGAGCCTGTGAAGAGATGTGGAAGGCAAGGGTCATACACGATGCATAACCATCATTCCAAGACAGGTTGTGGGTGGAGAGAAGGTGCGGCTGTGGGTCGGAAGGGGGGGGATTGGGTTGAACACAGACAGACACGTGATGAAGTCTCCAAGCTTACCAGACAGTTTATCCTTAATGGGGACACTATTCTCAATTGATAGGCCTAGTCTATCCAGTGATGTCAGACATAGAAACACCGACGTGGGATATGAAAATCCTTTCCCGGGATCGTACAACCCCTGGGGATTGAAATCTCGGTCCACAGGGGTCGGCCAGATTCTGAATAGCGTCTACCGTGTTGGTGCCGCATTTTGGGATGCGTCATAAAAGCCTTTTCGAGAGCCCCCGCCGCAGCTCGCTTAGCCCGTCAATATGGATTCCACACAAGTTAAAAGTCGTCCGCGGAGTCTGGTGCCAGAGCCTGAGTTTGGGGAAGGCTTTAAGTTTTCTGTATAATATAATTGCATATCCACACCCTTTATAGCTGTTGTACCATTTTATTAAAGATTGTACTTTTCTTGTGTGTTCCGCAGGTTTCCAATGCACGAATACATCCAGCTTGGATTGCCTGTCTCTGATTGTAGAGAGCATTACACCGACGAAGGGAAAAGCAATTACGTCACCCAAGAAAGCGACATCCGATGGCATATGTATGTGCTAAAACTCAGACTGAAATCAACTTAATGACTGAAAAACATGAGTATAATAAAACAATGTTATTTATCTTTTGTATGGTCGAGATTGGAGGAAATAAATGAAGCATAGCAAGAGGACAATTCAAACACGACGGTGTGCAAAAGAGGAGAGCTGCAGACATTTGTGAATAGACAACGAGTGCCACATGGTGGCGCTACATTTAGTGTGCGGCGTCATCTAATGGGACACAGCACTGATCGGATGATGAGACTTGCCTTGAGTTTCGAGATATGTTAGAACTTTCCGCATCATATGTCTACTTCCCACGTTGTTCGTAAAGCGCATGGGCACTGGAGTATCGGAAGAAACGCGGAATTCCAAAGGCATTTCTTGAAAGATGGCGCCCTGCCGCTCGAGTTGATATCGGATGATAATCACGTGATGATCACCCATCCAATCACTGACTCCGTAGTGAAACATTCAGAAGAACTCCGAAGAGATGCACTGTAACATATTGAACATGTCCTCTGCAATTAGTATAAGAGCATGGAAACGTGCCGGAGAGTCGTTGCGTATAGCTTACGGACACAATGACTGACTTTGAAATGTAAAATTTATGACAGGAAGATAACAGGATCGATTCCTTTAAAGTTACTAATATCACTACTAATCAAGAGTGGAATCTTTGATTCAGTGTTAAATCACCATCGAGTGAAGTTTTGTAATTCATTGAAGATTTTGCATGGGAGGTGCCCTTTATTTAAAAGTGCCAAATTAAAAGTTCCTTGTAGATACATTCTCTCCCCGATGGGTTGAAATTCATTTTAATAATGAAAGTTAATAGTATTAATTACTATTGTTTTCTTCAAAGTGTTGGGATATATTAATGGACCTTATGCATTGACGTCATCACGCCGCCATCTCAGAGATAAAACGATGGTGAAACAGTGGAAAACATGTACACGCGCGGCGCAAAGGATGAGCCCTCTCGCCGAGGGCGCCCTATTCAAGTGACGTCATGTGCAAAAGGTCTACGGTCAAGGGTTGGCTAAATTTGACAGGGTTTACATAAACGCAGGAGTACGAGTCAGACTGTGATTTATAGGTGGTTTGGGGCAATAATATTGTTAAGCATTCGAAGTTGAATACTTAGTTAGTGATCATGATCCTCACAATAATAATTTAATTCCAGCTTAAAAGGTCATGACCTGACCATGAATAATGCATTTTGTTTAGACTATGTAATCTACCTATGGGGTGTCGGCCTGAACAATGCATAGACTTGGAACTATCAGTCGTTTGACTGATTACCTTCAGGTTTATCAAAACTGTCAGGGAATCCCTTCTGGACAACCTTGTCCCTTTATGGTAAATGGTTCTTGAGAGAACTAACATAATTATGTATGTATTTGGGGACGAGGTTGCTTTCGTAGCCATATTTATTCTATTTTCATATCATTACAATTGGATCTTCTGATTTGTTGTAAGAATTTTTAATTCTGTAATCGACAGGTAACATTACTTGAATGCGGTTGCTATAGCTGTCTTATAAAAATACAACATTGCAACATAAAGCCACATGATGAACTTGCATTGCCCTTTTTTCAAAACTCACATGAAGACATTTTTGAAGAAAGTAACATTGTTCACGGTTGTCTAATGTGATGTGCCTCAAGACGCCACATTTTGCCTCCTACACTGACTACTTGGATCTAAGATACTAAGCTTTAAAAAGCTATTCAAAAGATAAGCACCCATCGGCAGAGGGCGCTCCATGTGTAAACAAAGTAACACTATGATGTCGCACACAAAAAGTCCTCTGATGTAATCAAAAATAGTACAATAAGATGTGAACAAGTACCGCATAATAGCTGTAAGTAAAATAGGCTATCATCAGTTGATTATTTATGTTAGTCTGATGTGATCCAAGCACACATAAAAAGGGCCTGATTTCAGAGCTGCTATGCACAAACTAATTTTGCTTACCACTAAAGGGTTACCAGCCAGAACATTTAAAGTCATAAGTACCATTTTGAATGGCTTCCTGTCAAAGTTTGCTTAGCTGAAAATGTGTAAGCAACTTTTCTGCTGAAGCAACTACTCTTTCTAATTTTGCTCTTTCTAATTCGTTCATGTAGAGTACAGTGAAGAAAACAAAAACAAGAAAATAGATCCATGGGGAAAAATATTAATACAATGTAGAATTACTTCGGCAGAGTAATCTTCTTTATATATATATATATATATATATATACATATGTGGATGTAAATGACATAAATATGAGACTGGGCAGAAACTACAGAACTGTTCAAATGAAATGCCAATACATTCAAGTTGGCAAAGTGATTTCTGCCCTGCCTTTCACCTCTGCGGACTCTGGTTCGAATCTACAGGCACATTACTCGAGTGGGATTCGAACCCACAACCTTTGCCATTCTAGAGCAGATGTCTTACCACTAGACCACCAAGCTTGTTATATATATATATAAAAAGAGCATGTAGCTCAAATATTTTTTTGAAAGTTTTGGTTACGCTACACCTCATACGGAGACGACAATCATAACCATGTAAAATTTGAAATATCCTTGAAGGTTATATTAGTGGTATAACATTATAATGGATCGTATAGGACAGATAATGAAAAGGGAATCTCAGTGCGCTCTATACATGCCCTTTTAACGAAGTGATAATGTGATCTTAAAGACTTGCTGTATCATCTGTTCGTGTGAACAGCTTCTAGCTTTAGCACCCTATGAGAGTTTAGGAACTCCTTTTAGAACAATCCCACCAGTCCCTTGGGAGAATTTGCACCCGATGAATAACTGCATTAACGATGACACGATGTTATGATATCATGTGCCTTGTGCTCAATTTCATTGTGGAGACTTTCCTCATTGTCGCTCCCCAAACATGCCATGGATCAACGAAATTGCACTAAGAGTCAAAGGAAATATTAATTAAAGGTGGAAATTGCAATGGGAAATATGCTATTACGGAGTTGATGCCTGGGGGGTTGGTCAAGACATGGTGATCCCCCCCGGTATCGATACAATTGTCAAAAGCTAGGAAGTAATGTTTCAACTGCTCTATACGCAGCAAGAGAATGGTGACTAACCCGGAGCTAAGTTGACGCTGAGGGCGTTGTTTTCTGAACGAGGTTCCTGAGTCAGTCATAGGCTTTGCTTGGTTATCATTATGTCATAAACGGAAAGGAACTTTGTGGTTTCACCGAGGATTTGTTTCAGATTTTGAAATTAAACAAGTCAAGGCATTGATAGATTAACGTGTGCACGATTACACCTGTGATAACATTGACCTCCATCTACCCTTGCTGGAATTATTCATCTCCAAACGACGGAGTATAGTATTGGGTTTTTGACATGCACACCCCCACGAATTTTTTTTTTAATAACTACATAAATAAACAAATAAAATAATAATAATAATAAATCCTCCAAACTCGGAATCTAACTAGTTAAAGTTTTTTTTTTTGTTTTTGTTTTTTTTTTTTTTTGCACAGGACTCGGGAAAGTACTGAGTATACAATGCTTAACACACATCAGTGTATGGGAAAAACATTACAAATAATATTTTTTGTCCCCGATGCAAAAAATTAACATCTATCATAATACTCCATTATGTTATGCTGATGCGCAAGCATGCTAGTTTAATTTTAAACAATGTCTTACAGCTTTTTTCAGTTCTGAATAGTCAGCAATACTTTTGTCAAATATGAGAGCAACAACAAATATCAACTTAATTTTAACTTAGCTTTAAAATAAGAAAATTTAGTGATTTTTGAAATGAGAAAATGCTGAATTTGATTGGGATGCTTTTGTGACTTCTCCAAACACTGACGGTATTCTTTTGGGTTCGATTGTCAAACTACAATATCACTTGGCTTATTCGGTAACTTTCTTGCTATCGGTTTATCTTGATCATAAGTGGTGCGGAATGAATTTTGGTTATCTGATTTGGATTTTTAAGATCTAAAATAATCCCAACAATGGACAACTAAAAATACTTTTGTGGAATTTGATTGTAAAAACTGTAAATAAATTTTCTTTATTTTTAAGCAAAGTGTATTTATTTCTCGTATCAGTGTAAATGAAAAAAAAAATGAAATATGATTGTTTTGAATATTCTATTAAAGGAAAAAGATTACTCACTTGAGAATTTGATTATTGAAGCTTTCAATTATTAAGTGTTTGCTTGTCTCCCCGATGGGGAAACCGGACCTCGACAGACTAAAGAGACAAGATTCTGGTGAGTCTTCGAGAGTAGACTTTTACCAAGGTGAAACTAAAATGGTCACAGATCTACTTTTTGTCATATTCTTGTTGTAAGGCGATAGCTGCAGTGGCGCATAAATGACGCACACGATGTTTTTCACCCCCTTTGCTGAATAATTAAACCAAGGGCGGATGAATATTTGATCACTTCTCACTAAGCCAAAAGACAAGGAAAAGGAAAGACGAAAAGGAAAAAAAAAAAACAGCGGGAAAAGCAGACGACACCTCTCTGTTCAAGATGGCGTCCTGTAATTCGAAACAGACCCACAGTAGTAAACGAACTGTAGTTCACTCGCTTTTCCTCGCTACCCTTTATAAATAATAAACTGGAAAATAAACCACACCAGGGAATGTGGTTTCAATTACTATAATATTTTTATGACTGCATTTCAAGTGATTTAATTTTGCAGAGGGGAGAATTTTTCAATTGGGGGGAATTTACTGCTTGGAGTCGTAGTGCAAAACAAACAAAACAGCTTTAACGGCATCCGAAATCTTTTATGTCCGATCGTACAGAATGTAGACTACGTAGGGTTGGTTAGAACAACGTCTAACTAGTTCGTGAAATGTGTTTTTACTTATCAAATTATCACGCTGAAAGGAACTTGAAATAAAAGTGGTCAATTGATACCAAAGTCATGACGGCCTGGGCCCCGCCATGTTGTCATGGACGATGGATCTTTCTAATCTAACCTAATTTTTGATAGGTATATTCGGCAGTCCAATCTACGATTATGAATCCATTCTAGACAATACGATTTACAGGTGAATATGTTGTCATTCGCATTTGAAATTAGAATACAAAATTGGTATTCAGTCATAAAATGTTTGTTAATATGGCAGTCTGATTATGAAGTTCATACCAGTATCAATCTTTTATTTTTAGAAGTATTTCTGTGTGAAATACTGTCAAAGACGAGAAAACATAATTTGAAGACCCCAATTTTAATTTCGATTGTAACAAATTAAGGACAATGTGTTTACATGCTGGAAAGTGTGCCCGGTTTTACGCTATTTTCTCCTGACTCAGACGACGGATTGACCCCAATTTTCACAGGTTTTTATTGTACATGTATATGAATCACAGAAAGTAAGAACACTGCACTATCAGCTTTACCAATCCTATATTTTACCTTTAAGCCAATTGCTGTCATGCAAGGACCCATGCGCATTATTTTTGCGCAACACGTAGTGCATCTTACCCTTACGCATTATTATTGTTAATTACTATATTTACCGAAAGGAGAGCCGCAACCTTAAAGCCCAGGGAGACCGGACAGAATGATGACACGCCCCACGGGTTGTGTTTCGGGATACGACTGGCGTGACTGTGACTAGCATCACGTTGAGGTGCCCCACGGCCACGCATGGTTGGTGTATTACGCAATCACGTTTCACTACATTATGTTCTGAGGCTGTACTTCTAAAACGGAAGGAGTGAAGGGAGGATCCTGTTGTGAACGAAGTCTGATCACAGTGTTCTCCCATAAAGATGAAGGGGAGTGTCTGCATTGGAATCTAGATGCACGGAGGAAGGCTTGCTGAAGTTGTCATGAGATCAATGTGTGGTTGTCTCATTCCCACATATATAGAACAGAAATGTTGACTGCCATTTATCGAGACGCTTCTTTTACAAACATTTCTCAGAATGATTTATACTTGTACCAAAGTCTTGGGTACGAGGATAAAGACCAACATTGGTACGGTTCGCTGGAATTTAGCATGTGTCCTTATCTTATCCAAATGAGACAGACTCAGTAAATCAAGTTCCTTTGCGCAAAGATGCAGTTCTGTATTTTCAGACATGCTACTTTTCAAAGCTATATACCTCCTTAAAAAGAATATTATCCCTTTCAGTTTTCTTCAAAAGCAAAAGTACTGCAAGGTGCACATGTGCTTATGATGTAGAGGCCAACAACACACTTCATTCGGTTTGAAATGTTTTCCAAGTCGACTTATTAAAACTTCTCTATTTTACAACCAATCCCAAACATAACTTTTGGCACGGAGGATATAAAACCTAATTAAATCAATAAATTCCGGTCTAAAAAACAAAATCATAATTTTGGTGGAGTCTCCATTCCCCGGAGATTAATGGCGACAGTTTGGGACCAGGCAATGTGGCGGTATAGACCGCCGCTATATAAAGCCGCATTTTATGGGACCCAGTTAAAATAGGATTTTGCCCATAACACTGCTGACAAGAAAACTGAATGACTTTTTATCAGGACAAGCTGAATGGCCTACTAATGGGACAGACCAATTGGTTTGGGTTAAAGAATAATGTAGTGCCAAAGTTAGTGTTTATTTATTTTTTTTCTCTCAAAAATGTACGAAGATCTTCATAGTTGTCGGTCAAAATACAGTCTCGAGAGCAGTTGCACAACTAGACATTTTTAATGGGGGGATCTTTTTGGGGGATGGGCATATTTCATGTATCTAACCAACCATTTGTGCATTTTCAGATCTCTTGGGAGGGGCAAGAGGGGAAAGGGTTCTGAGTTGCAGTTAATTTCAGGTCAGTTTATGGTTTACTAAAATAGACAAAATACGATCCCCATATCAATTAACTCTAATTCATGACATTCAAAGAACTTAGAATTACTCAAAATATTTAAAAGTCTCTCAGCCTCTTGAAATCAAATCAAAATAATAAAAAAAAAAAAAAAAAAATTGACAACTAAAGCTGTTTTTTCTTTTCAAATGTTGGTAGGCTAGCCGTTCAACTTTTGAGCTATGCCTCTCCCCAATGAAAACAACAGTGGACGAGTCCGCTGGCTAGACTCCATATTTGGGGGAAAAGGCCCCACGCAAAATAAAGCCATTTTGCTAGAAAGTCAACAACCTCAGATCACAATCAGACCATTTTAACAACTCACAAAAATCTCTAACCTTCAAATCCCTTATTTACAGAAGAACACAACCAATAGTCCTTATTGTTAAAACATGATTGTAAAAATTGTCAATATTTCCTTTGAAGCGAAGTTTTTCAAAACCTGAGATTTCCAATGGGCCAAACCAAATCAAATCAAATGTTTTTAATTAAGGGAGGGTTTAGGCCTACAGTATGAAACTTAATAGTTTGATGCCTAAGTCGTTTCAAGGACCGGGCTAAAAAGCTTGGTCCGCAGCGGCTCTAAGAAACTCCGACCGGTTACAAACGTTTAGCAAAAATTCCAAGCTCACGTGAAATTAAAATTCTGTCGGGAGCATTTTGCACGAGGTGCGTCGACTGTTATAATAAAATAAATATATAAAGAATATTGTCAACTTTGTGATATTGTCCATATCACCCGGTATAATTCAATCACATAAAATTTAAATTAATGATGAATGTTTAATATTCTTTCATTGGTCGATTCTTGTAAAAAAAATAAACAAGTCTGCTGAAGGCCTGAGTCTATTCTGCCTGATGTAACCATAGATCGTAAACCGTATATTATGTTTTTATTTTTCCCGGGGGGAGCATTTTGAAAACACTAAACTTTGGTCTGACCTCTGAACTTCATTCAAAGGTCACGACGCGTCCACCCGAAGGAAAAGAGATCTTGGTTCGTACCTCGTCCCAGAGGCTTTTGACCCATTCTGTTTTTATCTCAGTGGTACTGTGGTGAGGTGAAGCCCTTTAAAGAAGAACTTGATCTCAAGAAATGATGAAATGAAATTCTCGGGAGATTTATTCCTTGAACCATAAAAGTGTTTGTTGTTAATTGATTGATTTGAGATCCTTGACCTCCGATTCTGTATGGTCTTAAAGATATAACACATGCATTTATGTGGGAAAAGGAACACAGTCGTGGTCAGTGTTTGACATAAAAACTTATTATTTGCAGCAGTTTATCAATTTCTGCTACAAACATGTATGCGTAAAATCCCCTTATTTCCCAAAGAAGAACGAAAGGTTTGATTTAGGTTTGGGAAAGGTATCTTTGTAAAGAACTTCAGATGAAAATCAGGTGTTAGATGTAGGATTATTAGAGGTTTGATGCAACAGCGCAACCGGGGGGGGGGGGGGGCACAAGAGGGGGAACAATTTTTCCGAGGGGGGCACTTTTGGCCAATTAAAACTGTAGTTTCCGTTTGTGTTTTTCCTAAACAAGCCCCTTTTCAGTGTTCTGCGTGTAGAGGTAAAACAAAATACAATATTTGTGTAAATATAAAAAAAAAATATATAAAAAAAAAAACTTCTAAAAAACATTGAAATTACTACGTGAATGCTCATAAAATGTAACACTTTATTCTGGTAATTTTTAATCTCAAAAGTCCAGATTTCAAATGGGGGGGGGGGCACCAGGGGGGGCACGGACATCAGTTGGGGGCACTTGCCCCCCCCCCCGTGCCCCCCCCCCCTAGTTACACTAATGGTTTGATGCTCCCTGGTTCGTCGTGATTATAGTGCTACCTCAGAAAGCTATCCTTTATTCATCTTCCAACATGTCAAAATCAAAGTTTTTTATGATATTCAGTAGAACATAATGGTTTTAATTGAGATTGATATTACAAACAAAACCGTTGATTCATATAACCCAGAAATTTGTGTTGACAAACTATCATTATCAAGACATCACAGAATTTGTTGTAAGTTGTTTTTTTTTTTTTTTTGTTTTTTTTTTTTTTTTTTTTACGTAAAATAGTGTGTATCAATTAAACTATTCCATGTGTTCAGAATTGTCTTAAGAAGTTTGTAAACTTGCGGGTAAAACCATGTATAAATTTCTTTTGGGAGGAGTGGTGGCTCTGAAAAGAGCCGGTGTGGACTCGACGTTTCGAACAGTATACTCTGCTTGTCTTCATGAGACTTGTCTTGTCAGGACACGCAGGCCTCAAAGGGTTTTGTATGATATAATATACACAGCAAAAACTGGGGTGTTAAATTTAACACCCCCACCCCGGTGTTACTAGAGGACCACACGAAGAATTTTCACAGGTGTTAAAATTGTGGGTGTTTTTTTAACACTTTTGGTGTTATTCTTTACACCCATGGGTGTACTGACACACCCATGGGTGTAAATGAGAACACAAAAAGTGTTAAAATAATTTGGTGTGCAGTGTACATACATGCTTTAGTAGGCCTTCAAGTAATTAATTTCGCTGTTAGCTTGTTTGTGCTCATTCCTATTACATTTGAACTCCTTAAAGTAGAAGGTAAGTCTGCCGCCACCTAGCGTTCCAAAAAGTCCCACATTGTTCTGTATTGCTCAGCAAAAAAAAGTAGTGTGGCACCAATCACATCATAATGAAGTACACTGCGTTTTGTCTGGTAACCTGTCTATACTGGGTAACGAGACTGTGCTAAGCACATGTTTGTTTGCTTACCGGCTTTATGAAACTTGGCCTTGGTAACACACGAACCGTCGTCAAGTTAACATGCATTTTGCTTTGTTTGGGGGGGGGGGGCAGATTATTATTTATCTTCATGGTGTTATGTGAAACCAAGGGACCCTCAAAAGTGACTAGCACTGTGACCCGTAGGCCTTAAGATAACCACGTTGAGAAGATGATGAAGAAATGTCAGTTTTAGATGTGGGAGGAAAACCCCAAACAGGGAAAACCCACGTAATCAGGTAGGGACTGAAAACCCAATCCACATGCAAGGCTCCAGTCCGGGATTCGAACCGGGGTCCACAGAGGTGAAAGGCAGGGAAAGAAACCACTGAGCCCACTTAGAATGAACACAGAAGCAGTTGACACCCGTTTACATCCATTTTGCTAGTAAACGTTTAGCTTACGAGCAAGTTGTTCATGCTAAGTGAATATATATGTTTTTAAAAGCTCTATTACTGAGTCCCAAATGATATCAGTGCTTTCAGTCAATCGTGCACATGGGATTTGACAAAGATGCTAGAATTGCAAAATGGGAGTCTAAAAGCATCATACTTGAAGTTTAACCTCATGCAGTTAACATTGAGTCAATTAGAAATGCCGATTGCATAAACGTGACGTTTTGACAAGGGTTGAAGAGCTGCTCAGTTCCAGCGGCGAAACTAGGGTAACATTTTAGGGAGAGAGGGGACACAAGGGGTGGACCATTTTTTTTCTAGGGGGGCACTTCTGACCAATTAAAAATGTTCACTTTTCCTAAACAAGTCTTTTCAGCGGTCTTGTTATGCCGTTTTCTATTTTTTTATAAGATAATCTGACATGGAGATAAAAAGAAATACACTGTCTGCGTGTAAAAACACTGAAATAAAAGCTTACAAAATGTTACACTTTTTTCTGGTATTTTTCATTCTCAAAAGTCCAGATTTCAAATTGGGGGCACCCGGGGGCACGGACATCAACTGGGAGTGGGGGGGGGGGGCACGTGCCCCCATGGCCCACTTCCCCTTAGTCACGCCACTGTTCAGTTCACACCAAAAAAAATTGCGTTTACAAGAACAATGTTAGCAGCTAAAGTACTACATTCAACTACAAGAGTACATTAATGTGCTAACATTTTCTGCTCGTTTCAAGAATTTGTCAAAGATGCATCTCCCTATTTTTTATTTTATTTTATCTCTATTTATTTAATTATTTATTTCCGTCGAGTCGATAGTAACTGATTTAAATATTAGATAGTAACTTTCTTTTAGTTCAGGAGGTTTTAAATTATAATCATTTAAGACACCGAGCATAAACAAATAAATAAAAAAAATAATACAAATAAATCAATCAATCAATCAATAATAATATTTTCAGTAAAAGCATGTAAACGGTACAAATGAGTTATTGTTGAGGCCAGGCACAATTGCAAATTACCAGCAGACATTCACAAACACTTTGAAAGTGACAAGTATTTTCGTGCATTTATGATTGACTTTAACTGTCTGCTATTGCATAGAAGCCTTGGTGGACTTCGGTAGCTTATCAAACTTCGTGACCATCTCGTTCAAGTTCGGTGAAATTCGGCCGCGGGACTGAAAAATGATGACGACTATATAGACAGATCATTTTCAGTTATGTTCATAGGTTGATTAGCGCAGCTTGGATAAAGTTAATCTGTGTGTGTGAGTGTGTGTGACGGTTAGAGCAAGAGGAGAAATGACGACAGTGTGACAGTATGGACGGATTTAGAGGACGAGAAAAAACAAGCCCGGTGAACTGAGAGAAATAGCAGACTCATTGTCATGGCGAATCAAACGGGGTCTTCAGCAGGGCCACGTAATCGACTTCGACCGGTGAAGGAAAAAGGACAATCGTGAAAAGGCATTGGACGGAAAACTAAATTAGCACCGAAGGTCGCAACCTGACAGGATCCAGCACGGATTCGTAACGCAGAGGGCTGGCAACAGCGGGAGTCTGCCCTGATCATGATTTGACAAAAAACTATCAACAAAACGGGTCAGAAAGTTACGGTAAACGGAGAGGAAATCAGGGAAAGGGATGCCTTCCCTCGTGCGCTAAAATTAAATACCCTTGTTAATGACAACCATGGTAAAGGTCTTAACATAATTTGGTTAATTTTAAAAGTGCTGATACACTCTAAAATCAGAGTCATAGAAAACATGATTAACAAGCAGCTGAAAACGTTTATGACCTTTCACTATTTCCCTTTCTATAAACATTATTCTGTTTTTGCAAAATTCATTTGTATAACTCAAACAAACAAAAAGTTATCAACTATGCTTCGTTGGAATTGAAGTAGGGCTACAATATTTAATTATTGACGTAGAAATCTGCTGAAAAACTATTGTTAATAATGAGATTATTGTTTGTCTGTTGGCTTGTAATGCATGAAAATAATTTTCTAATTTCGTTTCTACTAAAATAGACACAGGAAATTAGTAAAGAACTAAGCTATCCTGGTCATGCCATTTGCAATGTACTTGATTTGACTTAAGAGGTTAGGGTGGGAGTGCGTGTTTTGAGATGGCATTAGTGGTAAGGTAGGATCGGGTATGGGAAGTGGTGAGTGGTGAAGTTAAATCATCAAGTCCGATTCAACACGTCCGGTAACCTCCCAAAATTAATGCTGCTCGTGGTGGTAAATTGAAAAATACGAGTCTGGCGTACCAGCTCGGCACAATGTGCAAGGTTCGTCCCGTAAGTCTGTGAAGAAAATTAAGAATTTATAAGATTTTTAACTCATTTTATTATAAAGCAAGAGAATTGATGGGAGTTTCTTAGAATGAGTGACTTTATAGATCTCGGTGAATTGGTTTGATTTATTGTTAATATGATTAATACAAAACAGTTATCTATTTTGATATATATATTTATGATTAATACAAATCATTGTCCATTTTGACATACATAGAATGGAACAAGTTTTTAACGCTATCGTAAGAATGTTGTTTGACGAGGTGTTTGTAGATGAAATGAAACAATGTTAGATACTGCAAACAGCTGACGGAGGTAACGGCTGGTCACCCTTCCGCCAGTGGAGGCTGGTCATTCTTACGGTGGACGGATGGAGTGGATCGGTTCGGGGGGTCACCTTAGGCTCACCTCAAGGGGGGACTAAAAAAGTACCGGTAGCCATCAGCTAAAAACTTGGACCCTTGCCGCGTCAGTCAGAGAGAGCTTTGCTGCGGTGACGAGCTCGTTTGCACCGGCAGGAAATTACTCCTGACACCCATATTATTCAATTTACTCCACTGGGTGCTCAGAAATCACAAAAAGACGAGTCACCAGTGACTTCAACGGCGATGACTGATGACTAGGAGGTACGTGAAAGAAGATTGTGTGACATTCGTCATACAAAAATAATATCATTATAAAGAACTGGGGTAAAAAAAAAATGATTTCAATCATCCGGGATGTATTACACAAGGCAGACAACGGGGGCGCTATAGCGGGGATTTGGAGCAGCAGCTCTGGTTTGATGGCTACCCACAAACCCAATAATTGATTTAATTGTACTCCTCGATGGAAAACACACATTGTTTCGATGGAAGTCGCGTGACCCTTAACGACTCACTGTAATTAGTAAAGCCATCATCACCTGCTAAAGATGAAAAGCTTTTCTAGAATAAGATCTTGGCGCTTATCTACATTAAGTTGTGTATTCTTATACCAAACAACATCCTGTATCACTAATGGAAATCAACGCATAACAACAACTGAAATCAACAAGTTGAGGTAACATACCCCAATAGTTCGCAACATTCATATTTTATTGTTACAGCAATACAACATATGGATAGTGATGAATATTATCAACACGCATAATACAAAATGTTAACAACAAAAACCAGATTTTTTTT
Source organism: Marthasterias glacialis (assembly GCA_911728455.2). Classification (NCBI taxonomy): domain Eukaryota; kingdom Metazoa; phylum Echinodermata; class Asteroidea; order Forcipulatida; family Asteriidae; genus Marthasterias; species Marthasterias glacialis. The sequence continues at coordinate 3,698,471 of OU452223.1, forward strand.
GCAAAACGATAAATATTATTATGCAAACAATTTTCCAGAAGCAAGTTACTATTAAGAGCCAGTATTTATTTTGACGATGACAACAGTACAAATTCTGGGCGCAACTCTCAGGTTGTGTCATGACCGTTTCAGATTTAGCGGCTGTGGATGCTGCTGCGGCTGTATCTTCGGCTGGATCACCATGAGCGTTGAAGCATGAGATACCAACAGCTACAGCCGCAAATTCGGACCTTCCATACTGGTGCCGATGTCACAGGGGATTTTGTTCCCCCACGGTAATTCTGTCCCCCATACGGCACACTGTATAGAAATTTCGCCTGATAGCGCCCTCTGTTGTCTCCTTCAGCCCATGTTAATTTACCGTAGGGGGGACAATCCCACCGGAGGGCAAATCCCTTATGACACCGGTAAAGAGAAACTGTTCTTTAATTATTATCCGAAGATCTGTGATTGAAACAAGCGAGACGCAAAAAGGCACATCAGGATTCGAGCTTTTTTCCTCCCATGTTTGGGCACTTAATACAACAGCTAACCTCTGAAGTTGGACCTCATTACTGACGGCCTATTATTTTCAGTTCACGCGAACCTCATTGTAACCCAAGAAGCAGTTGTGAAGACACATGCTTAGGTGAAACCACAAAAGGAGGACATCTTAACTTCCCAATGTTCCCAAAGCCCAAATCTCGACTCTGAAATCATGCACTCTGGAAGAATGTTCCACTTTGTGTGTTCCTTCCATCCGAAGTAGTCGTGGTACGCCACACACAATGAGAAGTTAGTGTTTTAAAACAAATTATTTTAACTGACCCATGGGTGTTAAGATGTTTGATTCCATAGTACAACGACTTTTGACCACTGATAAAAAATAATGATTCACGAATCCTTCAACCATCAACCGGCACCCTGTCCTTAGATGGTGAGATCAAGAACATGGCGAAGGCTGCAGGTGTCATGGCCAGGCTGAAACAGAGAATACTGAGCAACAATCTCCTGACTGAGAACACCAAGCTGTATGTATACTGTGCCTGTGTCCTCAGCACACTCCTCTACAGCAGTGAAGCTTGGACAACTTAGGCCAGACGTGAGAAGCGGCTAAACATATACTGCCCGTACTGCACATCCCCTGGTAGGGCAGACTGACCAACAGCGAGGTCTTGAAACCTGCGGACACCCCCAGTATGTCCAGCCTCCTCACCCAGAGGAGCCTCAGATGGCTCGGCCATGTCTGGCGAATGGAATCTGATCGCATCCCAAAGGAGCTGCTCTATACGGTGAGCTCGCTGAAGGAGCACGACCAATCGGACGTCCCCCTCTCCACTTTAAGGATGGCTGTAAGAGAGAAATGAAGTTGGCCAACATTGACACCAACAGCTGGGAAAGGAAAGCAGATAACCTTGCTAGTTGGATGTTACTAGAGGTCACTGGTGTCCAAAGGCACATTGAAAGCGGAGGAAGCCAGGCACGCCAAGCTAGCTGAGAGCCAGAAGGAAAAGCCAGAACAGCACTAGCTTCAACCCCCTCTTCATTCACCTGCAGCCACTGTGGACGGGACTGCCACTCCAGGGTGGGACTCTTCAGCCACTCGAGGAAGTGCTGTACAACTATCGTGCCATTCCATCATCTTTCCAGATGCACCGAAACTACTACCACTAGAGAGCACAAATTAGGCCTAAATAACATTTTATTAATAATTTGGTCCTCCACTCTGAAAGTCAAACAAAATTAAATGCGATTGTAGTCGGGTACTCTGAGTCCTACGTCAAGAAATAAGTTGTTTTTCCCCGTGGATTTTATTCACTCAAGACTTAAAACAATACTCGACTGAGAAGGAGGTTAGGATTGTTGATCCGGACCATCATGACCAACGGAATCGAGAGTGGTTGATCCGGACCAACAGGACAAACTGGACTGACAACAGCAGTGGTTGATCCGGACCATCGGGGCCAAAGGAACCGAGAGTGGTTGATCCGGACCAAAGGATCTAAGAGCAACAGTGTTTGATCCAGACCAAAGGGACCAAGAAGAGAGTAACTCTCTGTCAGTGAATCAAGTTTGAGGAACGTTATGCAGGGCAACGCATTGCATCAATAAGGCTTAATATCTCGTGGCACATGGGGGCGCCTCACACATCCTGATGCCATACATTGATTTACAAATTATGAGAGGGTACGAAATATACATGCATGTGACAAGCTGTTCGTTTTGTAAATAAATATCCGCTGTTTAATACCTCCACTCGTGCCATGATTGCTCTATTTTTGGGCCTCGGTCAGTTAATTTGGATGTTGTAGACATACAGTCGCTTGTAGTACTGTTTTTGTACTGATAGAGTTCAGTTAATTCTGCTTATTGGTGAATCCTTCCACAAAGTTTTTTTACGACGTTTTTCAACATGTCCATTCACGGTGATTCAAGTTCCACGTCCGATGTCGATTCCCTGTCTCGGTCGTTGGGGGCGGTAGACAGCGAGTACTTGGGCCCATAGTTAGTCGGAGTAATACTCTCCACAATGAGTGACAGATGGTCAAGACTGGAGACACGACCATCAGAATCTGAAGATGTGAGAACACAAAAAGTAAATGTTATGGTACACTTTGTTTATGTAAGCAAAGTAGGGAAAATATTTCACCTTTGTCCTCATCATTCATTAAACTCTAGCATTGTTCCGCGTCTATTAAATTCGCCAACTTATTACGCATTGTTGTCTTGGTTACCACACCACGTGACCTTAAAATTACCTTTGTGAAAGTTGTGAAAGTTTGGAAAGTCAGCTTTGAACTTATGCATGCCTTGACTTCAGTCACTGTTTCTAGAATCTTTATTTACAATTTCAAAAGTAGTAATTTACAGCTTTAATATGCACGTCATTACACGTATTTAATACCGGGGCACTGCTGTCGCCATTTGCATGTACGTCACACGCGGCGACTCACCAACAGGTACGTATGCGTGTAAACGCCGCGCCGCCTAAAATAAGACACGGAGACATTGACTTCCAAAATGGCCCAACCAAGATCATTGTGATGATGACGTCAGGTAAAATGGGTTAACTGGGTAGGGTGTTCATCCAAGAGGTATCGTTTATAGAGCAAACTTTCAGACTGATTTAAAAGAAAAGAAACTTTCAAATGTAAAAATGTTTTGAGAAAAGTTGCTCTCCTGAACGAGGTTTGATCAATATCAAGCATCGTTGAGTGGTTTGATATGGAAAGGGGGGGGGGCTAAGCTGAGTCGCTGATACTGGAAAAAAAAACCTAAAGATTTGTGTGAAAAAGAGTCCATTGTGTGTAGCCCATTGTGTGTAGTGTTGACGTTGTTCAGTGCCCGATTTCCTGTCTCTGCTTACCGAGAGGTATTCTGCGCGTACGATCCCATACAGTTACGTGCTTATACCGGGCGCCATAAGCACAGAATTTCACAGTAAGCAGAGTTGTCAAACTGGACCTGGAAGGGTATAAACAAGGGTGTAGATTTCTTTATGGCCAATAATTAGCCATTTTATCGTTTGGTTTTTCCAACTATTAGGAATAAGTTTATAAAAGATCGAAAATACAACTTTTTATACTTGTAAACAATATTTAAGAGTATTACATCCGAAGTAACATTTTCATGTGTAGAGATTGAGGAATGATATTTTTCAATTTTCAGTGTCAATGGAATGCTTACAGATCACATTAACACTGATCGGAGATCGATAAACTCTTGAAATAGTTTCCTTTTTTTTTTTTTTTTTTTGGTCACAAATTACTTTGACAGATTAAAAGTGCTTGTACTCCGCCACCAGACGGTACAGCTATCTGCGATACAGTCTATTCTATCGCTTGTAACAAACTACAAACAAACAGGGTGTAGCCGTAGGCGATTCCGTGGCAGCGCCTTTCTGCGGGGCTGGCCGCGAGACGACCCGCATGTTTTCGCGGGCACGGTCAGGTCACATCGGGTTAGGTCTTCCCGCTGGCGCGCGGACGGATGGATCTTGGGACTGGAAAAAACTTGCACTTCAGCACATTGGGAACAAACACATAGGCTAAATTCTACACCGAGTGGTGGAACAAGTATCGGTGAGCTGTTTATGTGGACCCATCTGTATCTGTAATATTGAATCGTGTTCATTTATCCAGCAAAATCTTTTCAAAACTCATGTCAAAGAAGCTGCGAACGAGATAGCTTTATGGTGACCATAAAGATAACATCCCCACCGATTATCATGATCACTTTCATACACAATATGCTATCATGGTAGGAGGGAATTTAACAACAGCTTCTCAATAAAATATTGAAATAACACTTCATGAAATGTTCGATCCGCTCCATGTACAATGTACCATAACAAACGGGTCAACCGCGCTTCCTGATATCACACTTTTCTCACGGCATCGGCTTTCCCCCTAAAGCCCGTGCCTCACGGCAGCTGTGTATCAGGCTATCCTGGACTATCCTGACCACTGATGGCACAAAGGGCGCCCTCAAAATATGTGTGACGTAAAACTCATACACCAGCCTGTAAAATTATGTCAACGTGTGCCGTTGAACAGAGTAAAAAACAGACAGCGTTGATGACACCTTGAAAAGAAAATGCAGCTATACAATTAAATAAACATTCAACCACTGCTCAGTTCGCCTACAAACTTCTAAACAAAAGAGGGCGCTCTTGCAGGGAGCCTTCTGTTGGCTTTCTCAAAAATTCGGCTTAGTTTCGGCTCAACTTCCCCGACCCCCGCTATTGTCTCCTTCGACATTTGGCTGATAGCAGTTTACACCGTCCTATTAAAAACTCTTACTGCTGTTAGACCACAGTTCGCGCCAATCCTACAGTTAGGACTTTCTAAATCTATTGGGAAGGGTCTGACACAGGGCGTAAAAATTACAGCCGGCTCTAATAATAATGCCCGTAAGGAGCCACTAATAATCACCTCATGGACATTCCATGGGCAAATACGTTTTATGATTGTTTTAATTGTTAAACGATCCTGTTTACTGCGTCAGTTTCATAAAAAAAATATCTGGCTCTCAACGTACAAACAACTCACAAGCCTAGCCTGTTGGTAAGTGATGACGTTTTGGAGCCGGAAGTGCAATATAAAAAAAATGGTACACATACATGTACTTGTATACATGTACATTCGTTACAAGTCAATGTAATTCCGGCTTCAAAAAGGGATGACGTTTTGGAGCCGTTTTGGTATACATACATGTACAATGTACATGGACATTTGTTACACTGCACTTCCGGCTTCAAAACGCCTTCACTTATACCAACATGATTGGCGTATGTTTGCATGTATGTAATGCAAAAAACGTACCGTGGAGCTCTGTGATCTGCCGCTACAGACGCAATATACCACACAACGGGAAATGAAGAGATGAACAAAACTTAGTTTCTTAACGTTATGTGCTAGATTTTGTCAAGAAATTGACTACAGAGTCAAAAAGAAATGTTGACGTCTAAATCCTAGCTCCCCAAAATACAAAAGCACATGTAATAATCACAAGGTAAACTCCACAGCTTCTAACAGTAAACTCTATAATGTAAATGGAACATTAATGTTCCGCTTTGAAAATGATGTCTGGTATTCAAAATGCCAAGGTAGTATTATATGAAAGTGGAAGTCCTCAAGAGCTAAGCTCCTACCAGAACTGCTAACTCTCAAAAAGCTTAATCAGCCCGGGGGAGGTGATAGGCCTATCCCTCGTCACTCAAAGTCAAAACTTTCTTGCGGTCCACAATGCAAATACTAGTGTCTCAACGGACTGGACACTGGGAACACATTCTAGGATTTCTGAAGATATGAATTACTTGTACTCGATACATTTACAGTAAGCATAAACAATAAATTGATTGTGATAGGTAAACTACACTTTGAATTCGAACAAAAGAAAATGTTGTAGAGGTGATTTAGGGGCAGGTTAGGGAGTTCTGGTTGTTTATGATTTTTTAATCACTCTGATGGAAAACGTATAGGAGTTTACGGGTGACAAACGTGTGAACGAATCTCTTCCACGAACAAGATATTCTTGGTTCTGAAAAGAACCAGTGAGTGATGGATTAGAGACCTGACGACTCAAACACTGCACTCAGTTCGTCAGGAGAATTTCGAAGAATACACGGTTCAAAACGTCATCTCCTTCATTCACCACAGTTCTTCATAAGAGAGATCCTATGGTTGTCAACTGTGAACTAATTACTTCTTATCCACACCATGCAAAGTATGGGAAAGGTTCTAACAGTAAACCACACAAGTTTGGACACAAAATTTGAAGCTGTCTGGATCCTTCATATTATTATGCAAGATCTTTAAAAGATGGAGGAAAGAAAAAATGCTTTCCAGTTTTTATTGGTTTTAACCTACAAATCGTACACAAACTATCAAACACTAGTCAGGAACAGAAAAGTACCTCACATTACGAGAATTCCCTCCGAACCAGACTCAAACCAACACAAGGTCTTGATAGCCCGGTATGCTACAAAGCGGCCCGATTTCCTCTCAAATTTCAAAGAGTTTATCACTCATGGTTCATAGAACTTGCTGCAACATGTTCTTCTGGTTATCGATTTGTCGTCAGTGTAAAATTTAACTAGTAGTAGTATACCCTCAAAAGCAGTACCAATTATAGATAAAATATATGATTGTATCTATCGGGAAAGTACATGTTTGTATGTCTATCGGGAAAAAGTTGATTAATTTTTAGTCTGAAAGCTCACTGATTATAAACATTCATCACAGTACCAATTGCTCCAGAGAAATGAGTCCGTATACCGTCCTAAAAAAGTTTTTATAAGGAAATAGCATTTAAAGATCCTACAAATCATCGCTGTTTATTACGATTAGGGCCTTTAAACGGCAATCGAAATAAGTCCAATTAGAACGTGACCAAAATCCCTGACAAAACATTAACCGTTTACGATGTTTTCACTGAAACCGGTTGGTTGGATGGTAGGGGACAATAGGGTCCCCGATTTGGTTGAAGGTTCCCAGTTGGAAAGTCATGTATAAAAACCAATGGGAGCTGTTGCCAACAAGTTTAAGTACAAACAAAATGGGGACAATAGAGGGTCCCCAATTGCAGGTGAATACCCACTTGGGTATGGGTGGGTAGGTATACACATTTAAACAGGGGGGACCTAAAACAAAAGGGACATAAGGTTCCCAGTTGGGTGAGGTCCCAAGTTGAAAAGCGTGAACAAAAACCAAGGAGCTGTTGCCAACAAGTTTAAGTACAAACAAAATGGGGACAATAGAGGGTCCCCAATTGCAGGTGAATACCCACTTGGGTATGGGTGGGTAGGTATACACATTTAAACAGGGGGGACCTAAAACAAAAGGGACATAAGGTTCCCAGTTGGGTGAGGTCCCAAGTTGAAAAGCGTGAACAAAAACCAAGGAGCTGTTGCCAACAAGTTTAAGTACAAACAAAATGGGGACAATAGAGGGTCCCCAATTGCAGGTGAATACCCACTTGGGTATGGGTGGGTAGGTATACACATTTAAACAGGGGGGACCTAAAACAAAAGGGACATAAGGTTCCCAGTTGGGTGAGGTCCCAAGTTGAAAAGCGTGAACAAAAACCAAGGAGCTGTTGCCAACAAGTTTAAGTACAAACAAAATGGGGACAATTGAGGGTCCCCAATTGCAGGTGAATACCCACTTGGGTATGGGTGGGTAGGTATACATATTAAAACCGAGGACCCCAAACAAAAGGGACAATAAGGTACCTGGTTGGGTGAAGGTCCCCAGTTGGAAAGTTATGTACAAAACCAATGGGAGCTGTTGCCAAAAATTTAGGGTACAAACAAAATGGGGACAGATAGAGGATCCCCAATTACAGCTGAATACCCACTTGGGTGAGGATGGGTAGGTATACACACTCAAACCAGGAACCTATAACAAAATGACGGTAGGGTTTCCGGTTGGGTGAAGGTCCCCAGTTGGAAAGCGTGTGCAAAACCAAGGAGCTGTTGCCAAAAAGTTTAAGTACAAACAAAATTGAGACAATAAGGAGGTCCCCGATTGCAGGTGTTTACACACTTGAGTGTGGGTGTGTGTACTGAAAACTCAAAAGATGGAAGTAAGTTTACTCTTTCACAGCTTATGATACAATCTTTAATTCACAAAAAGTTTCAAGAAATCATTGACCACTTTTGGGGAACGAGGTTTATTTCGTCTTTTTCTGTATTTACGCATTATACCATACATCACTCGGTACACGGGTAATTACGGCCTCGGTACACCGCACGGAAGGCATACACCCCTGTCGGTCTCAAACAAAAACAAGTGAAGAATTTTGGAGGTGTAAAAACATCGGAAAAAGTCATTTCCGCTGGGACCTTCCACGCCTAATCCTCGCCCCCGGTGATATCGGGTGAAACTACGGGCCAATAAGGTACTGACTGGGCGGTCAACCAAAATGCTAAGCACTCCCACGGTATGCACAGACATACCTTTGTATATCCAAGGCTCAATAGATAGATCTGTGCACGGATTTTTAGAACAAGGATTTTAAGGGGGGAGTCTATCACAACTTGCTTTTTTCTCATGAAACAAAGCAAACACACCAACCGAGGTCGATGTTTGTAAAGGTCTCTCAATGATCGAAGACAGGAACTCTTGAACTAACACGTAATTTTTTTGTTTTGCTGCAGTTTGTTTCTCACTTTGATTGAGAAAACCGACTGTTTATTATTATATTAGCTAAAATAAAAAGCCTTCTGTTTGTTCGATTTGAAGACAACACTATGCTGGTCTTCGTTCACCATTCAACTCTGACCAAGCTAAATAATTGATTTGTCGTTGTTTGTTTGGCAATCTTTTCCTGTTGCGGTAAGCAGAATTGTTAATCATATAAATTTCAGTTTGCCTTTCACCGATGTGTGACAAGCACTGTATACTCAGTGCTTTCGACACATCGAACACAGTGCTTATCACACATCGGTGAAAGGCAAATTGAAATTTATATTCATTCCCCCGATGCAAATATTGACATCTATCAAATTATTAATCATGTTTTGCTAAGCATTGTTCTTAAGCAGCTCTATGCAAATCTTAAAAGTTAAAATAAATCATTGTCTTTGGGAAAATGAATTAATTACCATCCCCAAGTTTTCATAAAACACATCATGCAAAAATTATTTTAAAAAGGCAAATCTACTAAAATTTCATGAAACTTCTTGTTCACCTTTTGTTGAACATTATGTTTTGTGCGCGGATTTGTGCACATTCATTACTGAAGCTTATTTTGATTATGCCAATAGAAACAAAGAGCAGGGAACTAGGGTACAGTAATTCGGGGTTCCTAGAAATTGCATTTTATAAAATGCAATTTTTCTCAACTTCGGCAGTATTTTAATGAGCTATCAGATTGAAGCTAATTAATATTTGTTTACATAATTACCAATCACGTAAACTGTCTTTGAATGGTAACTACAAGGTTGGGTTCTAACCATCGATCCATACTCCAAAATAAACACAAACAAAACCAGTGTTCAAAATCTTACGACAATGACAGTGCAAAGGGTCACTTCATAAGAATTAAATCAGACAGCCGAATACCACTATTCAAATCGAAATCACTTTTGCACCGCAGTGTGAAAAGTGCCCGAACATCAAGCATTTTCAAGCACGTTCCACTTAAAACTCTTTGTCAATGAGGTTTTTTTTTTATCTGGTGACCATGGTGTTTTTCTTTTTTGCTAGTTTTGATTTTTGTCATGATTTTTTTAACCCAGTATTGTATTGAGGACCTCCGTGGAAAGCAGCGCTGGGCACTGATTGGAGTTACCCTCAAAAAATGATGTAATAAAATAAACAAATCATGCGCTTTGTTTTACATTTTTTTTCTTCAGTAAAACCGAAGTATAACACAAACGTCTCTCAGACTCTGGTAATCTCTTGATGAAAGTGTTTACCTCGTCTCCATGACAACCAGCGGGCTAAGATGATGGAGGCGGTATTCAATACTTCCTCCAGTAACCAATTTTCGCGGTCAAGTAACGGGACAATGTACTTTGACGGTGTTTACAGTCAATCGTATAATATAGACTGTCTCTCATCGGTATCCACAATAGCGTGCGAGAGGGAAGCAATAAAATTCCGCTACAGTATCCGCCATTCTCTTTCCAGTAGGTTGACCTTTAAGGATCGAACCGTTCAATTGGCGAATGAGTTAATTTCGGCTACTCCTCTAGTGTCCGGCATGACCACTACCCTCGTATAAAGTTAGTATGTTTCCTGAGGACACTTGTCCTAAGAGCGTTGATGATGAGTTTGTTTTTCTCTTTTTAAAATGCCCAAGAATAACATGGGGGCAGAACAGAGACTTGACCATTACTACACAATATGGAAACTTATTTCAATGTTTGTAGAGTGACATCAACCTTTGCTTTTGAATAGTAATTCCCGAAATAAAATAGCAGAATAAAATAGCAGCTATACAACAAGAAACAAGTTCAAAATACATTCCACTACTCAAGTATAGATCTCGTTTAAAAACATGCTCTGTCGACAGCCAATAACCGCATTCAATTTTGTATTCGACATTGAAATAAAACATATGTGCAGAAGGGAATCAATTGATTTTATTTATAATAGATGTAATAATTGCATCGGGAATGAAAACTACTATTTGGGGTTTTACATCCTCACACCGACGTGTGATAAGCACTGTAAACTCAGTTCTTTCCGGAGTCCTGTAGAAAAACATCCACAGGCTTAATTACTCCTGTGGGATTTGAACTAATTTCATGGAGGTAATACTTTATTCCACGGATTTACACCATTGGCACTGGTTGGCAAACGTCTTACTCGACTGTGTTTTTCTTTTAAAGATCAAGCGTTTTCAAACGGCCACCTACTATAAATGTCCCATCATACACACTCCAAAAAAATCCTGGGTCAGAGTTGACCCGGATTACTGGACTCAGGGGACCTGACCCATTTCTGGATCGTAACCAGGGGGGGGGGGGGCAGGGGGCGTGTGCCCTTCCTCCTTGCCCCCAAGATATCGAACAAATGCACAAAATTAATGGTTCCAAACATCAAAAAGCCAACCCATATTATGTCTTTGCCTTGCTTGCCCCCACTTCCAAATCAAAATGTCTGATTACGCCACTGGACGGGCGCATGTCAAGGGCAAAACCAAACAACAACGACTAATCGTCCAAGAGATTGCACAAAGACAGATTAGAACTTATGCATCCTTCAACTGTTTTTAAAAATACTTAGGAGAATTTATTTTCTGTTTGAAATGGAATACGAACAGAGAATATTGCTCATTCGTCTGCACCAGACGAAAAGGCGCACTGACTTTCAACAGGAATCCCACGATGGATTTGGAAGATCACTGTAAATGTGGTCTTGGCACTGAGTCGACCCCCCGAGGCAAGTGGGATGCCGCTTTCATCCTCTGGGGATGAGATACAGGTAAATCATGGCAAATGACAACACTCTCAGTCACACTCCAGGCAGATGCCATCAAACTCGATTTAAAGCTTCCTTAGTTTGGACTCGGTATGGAAGATTTTACTTGCAAAGAGGTGATTTCACATGTTATTTTTGAGGTATTTTACATGTTATTTTACTTTATTTGTTTGTTTGTTTATGTTTGATTATTATTCATTTTGGGGCCGGGACAGCGGCGACAATAAGGTAAATGTTTAGGAGCCACCAGAGGTACACCAGTTTTTTCAAGGAAAGTGCTTAAGGCCACTAAAACTGTAGTTTCCGTCTTCATTTTTCTCAAAGCCCCAGCTCAACATTGGTGAGAAGAAAAACATAAATGTTCACATATTTGCATTTATACCTTACATGGTATAAAGATAATGATGATAGAAGACATTCCTGGAAATATTTCTGCCTGAAGTGTTACTGTTTCAATATAAAAAAAAGAGTAAGATCCAACAATTAGTTTTCGTCTCAGTGAGACAAAAACTCTACCTCTAGGACCGCGTACAAAAATGCTAATGCATTTTTTACCGTTTTCTCGCAAGCTAAACAACGAAATGAGCTGACATTTTCACAGGTTGGTTTCATTACAAATATCTTGATTTGTACAAAGAATGGAAACATTTACAGGCAGTCTACCAATGTTGAGCTGGGGCTTTAATCAAGTCCTTTTCCAGCACTCTTGTTATGCCGGGTTTTTTTTTCTTATAAGAAAGCCTGATATAGTCTTTGACAGGATTTCGGACTGAAGTATTTATATTGAGTTTTAGGACTATGATCTGACTAATCAGTGCGCTTTTCTGGAAAGAAACTAAAACATGATTTTTAACAATCCTATGCATGAAAAAAATAAATACAAAACATGTTTTTTTAATTCAGAGATATAAACTACCCGAGTGCAACAGCTTTAACACTGACTAAACTTCAACATATAAAGGAACAAATCAGTTAAAAAAAACTGTAGTTCAAAATATTTTACGACGAAAAAATAATAATAAATCTTCCTCAGATACAGATAATCCAGACCCCGCAGAGGGCGCCCTTACTATCGAGAGAAATCAGTGGGGGCAATCACGAGACTTCACCCCCTTGGTCCCTAATATAAATATACTGTTCCTCAACCAATTAATTAGGCAGATTTAATGCTGTAAAGCTGCTGTATCTTTCCAAATGAAATGAAAACAGTGTGAATCCAGGGGATCAGAACGTGTGTAATTCTCCAGACAAGAGGAGGTGTGTAATATAACTCCTCCCAGTTCACCGGATCAATCGTGGCTGTTCACGCCTGATAATTAAATTGATCCAATGTTGCAGGCTACACAATCCATACACGACAGAATCTGTAACACAGTTTGTTCCCATAAGACTAAAAAGTAACTAAATTCTCTGCATGAATTTAAAAAAATATCAAACGCAACCGGTCGTGTACCGTGGCTTATGTACATTGGTACATACAGGGTTATGGATACCATACTATAAAGTCAAATTAATTGACCATAATTAATGTATAGTAATTTCAACTCACATATCAGACGCTGTACGTTCTCTTTTAACGTACGTATAGCAACATTTGTTGTTATGAAATTAGGCTCAAATTTCTGAGGTCTTTGAAAAAACTGAGGAGAATATTACCTGTGTAGCGATTATGCATCGCGGTGTTACTGGAAATGACCAAACACCATTGTACCCCCACACAATGAAATAAGCATATACCCTAGCACTCGTATGTACGTTTCTTATGCAATTCGCCCATCACAAGGCCCAAAGGCCACTCGAGGTGTGGGCTACTTTTTGAAGGGGTAGAAACCTGCCCCAATGCGCAGAAACAAGACCATGGAGAGATATAAACGCAAGTCTCTTCACAGCACAGCTAAGAACAGGGTGGGGTAAATGAATCCGTTGCGAGACAAACATAACTGGCCTCTTCCCCCCATGGTAGTGTAGTCAAAGTGGTGACAGCAGAACAAAGGAAAACAATGAGAACAATGCTGTCCTCACATTGGATCTCTTTGTATTTTAGTATCCTCGTATTTACTTCGTGAACTTAGTCCAAGGGCAAGTTTTAAGTTAAAGGAACAAAAGAAAAGTCCTCACATTATTAATGCAAATGTATAAGTGTATGAACTGCCTATATACATGAATGGTAGATGGAGTAACGCAGCATGTAACGTGGTGCAAAAGCATGTATGTGTGTTCACAATTGAGATAGAATAACCATTATGGTGTTACTGAACAAGACTGGTGGAACATGACAGTAGAACACTCAAACTGTATATAGGGAAACTAGTTTGGATTTTTCTTTTGGAATGGATGCTTCACAATCGTTGCATGTTTTGTGTGTAAGTTGGCGACCGTTCGAATGTGTTAGGGGCCAATATAAAACTTTCTTTTGTTTACAAACATTGACCACCATTTTGTATGGAGGGCCTCGAGCACAAAAACAATTTTAACTAGGCAATTTTGCGCTTTATATCAAAACATTTGAACCCTTTTGAACGAATAATCAGCGTACTTTTTGTTTTGAATAGCAGAATGGAATTATCACTGATATGGGTAATTTTGTAGCATTTGTATTCAATGATAAAATATTGGGAGGGGGGAGGGGGCAGTGAAGGGCACCCGTACACTTGCCAAGCAAAGAATACCCCCCCCAACAAATCGTAATATAATAAAGCACAGAACCTTATATCACTCGTATATACATGTACTACTATACATTGTACATGTACAACACACGTTGACAAAACCTGCTGCTGTGACATTGCAAAAGAAACAGATATGCGTATAACAATGTCACCTAGCAGGCACGATAACTACGCTGGCCATGAGAAGTTCACATTTTGGACTGTAGTTACTGTATACTATTAAGAAATATAATATTAAGAAAAGACTATAAAAGCACAGATCCTTATATCACCCGTATGTACATGTACTACTATACAATGTACATCATGGTACAACGAACCTTGGCAAAACCTGCTGCTGTGACATTGCATAAGAAATAGATAGGTCTATATCAATGTCACCTAAAAAAGACTATAAAAACTTGGTTATACTTTTTAATTTCAGTTGAACTCCCTTTGTTTAAAAAAACGAACAAACAAAATCGTACGGTCAAATCGTCATAAAATGTAAGATTGTATATAATCTCATCCTTTGAACTGTGTACAAATTGTGCCTGTAGTAAGTCATGGGCCGGATTTCACAAGTCAGTGATTTTTTTTTTGTGAAATCACATTTTGCTTACTCAAATCTGTTCGCACTTGAGACCAATCTTTAGATCTTGGAGAAATCGAGCCCAGGTTCTTCGGCTCATTTTGTAAACGTGACGTCACGGGTAACGTGGTCTATGCTATACGGTAGCCGCATGATAGTCTGGTTTGGTTTGCTTAAGTTGACCTTGATAACATCTGAAGTATTTTTACAAGCAGTGAGATCGGTTTTTATGTTTTAGCCAACTCACCTTAATTTTAATTGGATCATTTACGAGTGGTTTTATCAGAGGTGCTGCGGTCACGATGGCTGAGTCGGCTAACAACTTTCCCAGCCATTAAAGGCAGGGGATACTTTTGGTGATAACTCCAAAAATAAATGACCATAAAAAGTTACTTGGTAAGGAGCAACAAAGTGCTGTTGATAGTATAAAACACTGTGAGAAACGACCCCCTTTAAAGTTACGTAGTTTCGAGAAAGAGGTAATTTCTCGCTAAAATATTTGAATCTGAGAAAGGTTTCAGGCATGAAGCCTTTTACACGTAAAGAAAACATGCAGTTTCAGCATTTTCGGATCCCTCTGCGTGGAATTCATCAGTCCAGATTTTTGCCGATATCTCAAGAACGCTAACATCTTTTGAAACACAAGTTTCAGAGGTAGTTTTATGGTATGTATATACAACTATATAGGATTGAACCAAACGTCCGGTTCCCAATACCAAAGGTATACCCTACCTTACACGGAACGTGAGAAAACATTCAACGGTAAACGGCCTTATAAATATTGGTACATTATTCACTCTTCTAAATCGGTATTTATTTTAAGAACCACATGAATTGATTGTAAGACATATTTTGTTGTCTAATTACGATAAAACATTCAATTTAAAGAATGCGAATAATGTTGGTAATTACCACTAATAAAATTCTATCTTCTCAACTTCGACAGTATTTCAGACAGGAATATTTCTATGAGGCATTGGTACTGGTATGAACTTCATAATCAGTTAGCTTTCAGACTGATACTAATAAAACAAATTTGGATGAATACCAATTCTGCATTGTGCCTTTAAGTTTTAATTTATTTTTTTTAACGAATACGTTATTTTGACAATGTTGCCAACATTTTACTGTATCCATATTTGAATTTAATTACCCCCTTCTCCTTCGCATTAGCTCTTCAACTGGATCAATAGTCTATCCACAATAACACCAAACATTCAACTGGTGAAATACTAAGTTTTATAAGTTTCTTTCTGGAAATTGTTAAAACTATTCCAGAGTTAGATACTAAATGTACAGACAACTTTTTAAGCACTCCATTGAGCGTAAAAAAAAAGTTCCAGCTGATATCATCACCGAAAGTTATAATATTGCAGTTACAATATTATAACATAACCAGCGTTGATACGTTTGTTTAAAAACTCTTCAAATTTTGATTATAGCAACTATATTCGGCATTATCTTTGAACATGTTCACGAGCCCTTTGAATTTCGGAGATATTGAAGTGAAGCAACAAAATGGACAATGTGTGTACAAAGTAAATATAAAGCCCCTGGTCAACATTGGTGAGGCGTCTGTAAATGCGTCCATTCTTTGCACAAATCAATATGTAGACCTCTAATGATACCAACCTGTGGAAATGTCAGCTCAATTCGCTGTTTCATTTGCGGAGTAAACGGTAAAACTACATTTAGCATTTTTGTACGCGTTCTTAGGCAGAGTTTTGGTCTCACATGAGACGAGAATTAATGTTTGATCTTATTTCATTTATTATTCAAAAACGATAACACTTCAGGCAGAACTATTCCCAGGAAAGTTTTCTACCATCATTATCTTTATAACGTGTAAGGCATATGTAAATCTGTGAACATTTTTGGGTTTTTTTTTCTTACAAATGTTGAGCTAGGGCTTTAAGCTGTATTCATTTTATACAGTCTATATTGGCAGTCGTATTATTATATGCCCCTTTAATTTGTACACTTCCTTGAAACCTAAAACCAACAAGTTAGCACATAATAAATTATCTATGTGAAGCATAGAGCCTACTGTGTGTACGAGCCAGTCTCCCGTATTCTCAGCAGTTAGCTAACGAACCATAATAAATCTAGCACCATTCGCCTATTGCTGAGCGCCTAGGGGAATAATGGCGTCTGTAACGTAACACCCTTCAGCGAACCATGCTCTATGAGCAGACAATGTCTATAAATATTTCGCGCCAAATTTCTCTGCATATCTGGCATAAATCAGGATGTTCTCAGATCGTGAACAGTCTTGAATTTCTTTCCGCCACAAACAGAAAACAAAACATAACAACAACAGTTACCGAAAACGTAAACAAGAACAAAACACCAACAATAACAACATGAGCAGTAGAAAATGAGAACAAGTCCTTATCAACAGATTATTAATTTTTGAATGCCATAGGGCCATGCCAAACAGGGCAATTTTGACTGGCAACTTGGAGGCAACCAACTACACAGGGTTTATTTTTCTAACAAAATCCTCAAGGAAATTAGGTGAACAATCAAATGAGAATGCATTTTCTTCTTGGAGATTGCTTGGAGCTGGTTGCCTGTAAATTGCCTCGTGTGACATGACCCTTATATTAATTTCAAATGTCTTATGATAGAATGATGTGCAGCTTCACCTTCCAAAAATGTGTACCCTAAGTCAGAACCGGTTAACCTATCATTTGTCAGAGTAATTTCTTCTGGTTTCTTCGAATCTGAGCAATAAGTGATTGTTGAATCGTATACTTATTCAACGGTACGGGAGGTCCTTCAAAAGAGCAAATAAACCCCACACAGAATGCTTCATACAAGAATGATTCAAGTAGATTGTGACTACATGTGGCAGCAGTTCTACCGACAATACCGACACTAATTACTAGCGACGGTATGGCCTTTTATTTGTTCATAAGAGTGTGCATCAATTTGGCCAACATTACCGCTGTTGAACATTTGTTGATTAAAACGCGAATAAGACACCAAACAGTAGATGTTTTGTCATTATTACTACAAATGTTCCAGTGTTACTGATGTTGATGATGTACCTTATATTGATTACAGGCAGTTTGCATACGGCCGATGGGCCTATCAACATGTTATGCCAACTTAATACAATACAGATGCTAGGTACATCGCCTGCACCGTAGCCTCCAGTCAAGTCAGAACACTTGAATCAAGCTAGCCTTCAAGCCCAGCCTTCAAGCTTACCCTTGCTTGATGTTTACACCCATGCACTTCTTACACTCTGGGAATTCCATGATCCCCAAAAAGTGCAACAAAAAACCCTGAACAAAACACACAAACGTCATATATCATAACTCACTCCCAAGTTGTCAAAAGCGATCGCTCGAAAAACGTTATAAAAACTTCTCGTAGTATGAGTTATGTGGGTAAAGTACGGCATGGATGCGTTTTCCCAGCGAGTCGCTGCGCGGGGCAGAGGGGAGGGATTCGCCCGTCACACGGCGAGTCATTACCTGTCAATGTTTTATGCACGGCTGTCCGATCCTTCAATCAGGAAATATGACATTCGCTTAGGTGTCATGGTACTTTGAAGGGCAACACGGGACTTGAGAACCCCAGATCAAAATACCAACTCTTCCAGAAGATTTCAAGCGATGAAAACGCCTCATTCCGCTTCTTTCTTGTTTTTGTGTGTTCGGATATTTATTGCTTTTCACAAAGTGCACTTTACTGCAACCGTTCAAACAAACTTCTGTGGGAACTACCGAGTTACTGCAAGACTTTAAATGGCTTGTGATGTCGCACCAATTGGAAAACCTTCAAAGTTTTGACATTTTCTAGTTTTTGAGGTATCTATATTTACAAACTTCAGACATCTTAAAGATGTTGCAGCAATAACGCAAACAGCAAATCGGATAAACATGTAATAAAGACAACTGTTTTCGACCTGTTTCGATTTGCTCGCATGTACATTTTGCACCTTGAACACTGGGTATGACTGAAAATAAACTGAGCTGTTGATTGTTTCTTATTTTCCAATCCGAATTAGCTAAGTTGCTTAGCTAGAGAAGACCGTGGGGGACCAAGTTGCATGGATTTAGACTGATCTATTTCAAGGCAGTTTGATTTATTCCCCAAAAGAACAAGATCCATGTATTTGGACAGCTTACCTTTTGATGTATCTTCACTCCCATCACATACGTCATCAGAGTTGACTTTCATCAACCGAAATGAACAGGACGAGCCGTGTAAGTCACCATGCTGTAAGAGGCACAGATATCAAAATAAGACAGATCCAAACTAAAATAAGACGTAATAATACAGCAGTGATGATGACAAGAAGTGTTCTGAAAGTTCATTTTGTGAAATAGTTGTGTTCCACCACACGTTGTACCGGAAAAAACGATTTTTGTAGAACCCATCTTTAAACGTAAACATGTTTCGTCAGGGTGACCGGTTTGCAAATTCGACTTCGAATGAGATGTTTTACACTTTGAGAAAAGGTTTTTAACATACCTCTTATCACTTTTTTTTTTTTTTGGGGGGGGGTTAAAATATTTGGTGATTGGGGAAGACAGTACTGGACTGAAACAGTGGGGGAATCGACCCACCCCCTAGCCCAGGCATGCAAACCAGTTTTAGTCGTGTAAACTGCGTGAAAACCAACATGTTTTCCCGCGTTCCTCCCACCTTCCCCTCCTCAGTCAGGAGCGACATTGGCAACGGGTAACATCTCTAACTTAACTTCCATTACTGAGCAAGGCGAGGTGGATGCCCCCCCCCCCTCCCTCTCATGAAAGACACAAAAAAAATGGAACACAGTAACATTCCGGTGAATTCCTTGAGGACTTCCTTATTTACGTTCATAGTAATTCTGTCCATCTGTTTACAATCGGTGCCCACGGACACCGAACAAACTGTTGTGGCGAAAATGTCCGTCCGAAATCTCGCCCAAACTGCCGAAATGTATCCCTTGATACAAAAGCTATCAGTGCCGTAACCCGTAGCGCCAACTGCCAAGGGCCTACTTGTAAATCTTGCGGGTTATCTGGACCCGTAAGGGTTTCTAAAGCAAAAATCAATGGTCAAAATTGTTCACAGTTGTGCTTCTAACAATGTTCTAACACACCGACGATTAACGCTTTCACTCCACCGGAAACTATTACCAACTCTAACGACCGCTGGTAGAGGTTCAGTTCGTTTTTATTGACTTAAAATCACTTGTTACTCTCCAATGAGATTTATCTGACGAGGGGTCGTGTTAATGTTTTCGTTCACCATCTTCAAGTTACATTTTATACGCTTCGTACAACAGTTACTTTTGCTGTGACCTAGCATTGCTCGAACCGTGTACAAAATCTGTATTTTTGTTCACATAAACAAATGGTTTTAAATCTCCCCTAGGACAGAGTGCACTGTACTAGGTAAAAAATGATGAAAAATACAGAAATCTCCGAAACAAGGTATTACGAAAGAGACATCCGCAATGGTTTATCATCATGCGCCGAGATTGTCTCTTAATTAATGCTTTGTGGTTGTCCCTGATAGTGGATCGTCTTGGACGTCTGGTGTTGAGTCATAGCATGGAGCTGGAGGTAGAAATACTTCTACCCTTGTGGTCACAGAGACAAAGGCAAATTCATCTCGAACGCTCTGCCATTCTCTATAACTACTAGAGGACGCGTGGTCTGACAAACGCAAAGTGGGTCGGGTTAGAAAATAGGAAGGGGTTGGGGATAGGGCTTGAGACCAAAAAGATGCAAAAACATAATCAAGCATTGATCTGATTATCATTTAAGATGTTTCCATCATTCAAGTTCTGCTAACTGCCTCCTTCGTAGCGAATGCAAGCTCGTGGCGCACCGAGCGAAGAGGTTCATGGGGTACAAATGTATTTTGCTGTTGTCGGTTTTGTGAATGTCTGGACCAGTATGAAAATATCCCAAGCATTGAACAATCCGGTCCAGCTGTAAAGAAATCAGCACTTTATTATCAAGTTATAAAACACAGTTCCGTGTGAAGGCCATGCGAAGCTTCAGCTTAAAGGGTGAACCGAAAATGCTACACCTTTAACGGCGGCTGACACCATAGCATTTCATGGCAGGCAAACTTCTGTACAGTCCGAACCGAACCGTGTTTTCTTATTTAAAAAAACAAAAACTGAATAGCATCTAAGATGTTCCCAATTCATATCAACATGATGAATTTGTACTTGCTCGTGTGTCTGCCAAAATGTTACATTTTCCGCCATAGACTAGTGCACATATTATGCCTGCCAGCCATGGCTAAGAATTCATTTCATTTTATTGACATCACATTTCGTGGCCCACAGGCCAAAATGGACGTGATTAACATAAAAATATTTAGCAACCAACAATAAAACTATTAAAAAAAAACCGACACCAGAAAGATGGACTCTTTTGTAAACATGTCATGTCATCTATAACTTGACAAGTTGCCAATATAGGAAAAAGTTGAACAAGATCACGGATCAGATTGACTCGGTGTTTCCTTTTTCC
Source organism: Marthasterias glacialis (assembly GCA_911728455.2). NCBI lineage: Eukaryota > Metazoa > Echinodermata > Asteroidea > Forcipulatida > Asteriidae > Marthasterias > Marthasterias glacialis. The sequence goes on from OU452223.1 coordinate 3,719,616, forward strand.
TCCCAAAAAGCAATGCAATAAAACCCGATAAAACTGCTGGCTTTCGCTTTTACGGTAAATGCAAGGAAAGTCCACCATTACACCAAGAGTGTCCTTTAATCAGGGAGCATAGAAGGACCTTGGTAGCCAATAACATTTTAGAAGTTAAATTGGAGGGGCATGACGGGAAATTAACGACAGTCGTTATACGCGCCGAAGATATACGATCGAGCTGAAGCGACGACAGATGACAGACGCGGCTCTCCATAGTTTAGAAAGCTATGTCAAAGATTGTAGTTTTGTATCATGTAACAATTTCGAGGAAAGCTTGGTTAAACTCTTGCTCAGTGGTTTAACCAATATTACGAGGAAGTTGTAGGCTAACCATGCGAGGAAGTTGTAGGCTAAAGGATACATCTTTTTTTCTTCCTCGTATCACTCATTTCAATTAATCCAAACCGAGGCTGGAAGGTTATTGGTCTGCCTATTAATGAATCAATTTATTTATTCACACCAAGTTGTAGTTTCAAGAATGAATTATGTTCCTTTACTTATAGATGTCATCGCAAATACAACGGTGTATTTATTTATTTATTTATTTATCTGTTTATTTATTTATTTATTTATTTATTTATTTATTTATTTACTTGTTTTTTATTATATATTTTTTCATTACACATCCAACAGCGCAAGCGCCAATAACAGGATTGTGATTAGGAAACGAGAAGAAATGCTCAGTTTTAGATGTGGGAGTTGAAAACTCCGAACGGGGAAAACCCGTCCAATCAGGTAGGGACTGAAAACCCAATTCACATGCAAGGCTCCGGTCTGAGGTGGGATTTGAACCGGGGTCCACTGAGGTGAAAGGCAGGCAAACAAACTATTGAACGGTCTTTGAAAGTTCAACTTCTAGATTTGTGCATGTAACTATACGCACGCAGTGGCCGAGGGGGCAGTGAACTGCATTTCATTTGAGAAATAATCAAATGGAAGTATTTCTATGACCTGTGCGAACTGTGGCAATGATTTAAGTCTGTTATGGATGCATTGGTATAGACTGCACCTAGTTTTGAAGCTGCTGATAAAAGACAAGTGTTTGCATTTGAATTGCGTAATTCGTATGTCCTCTTAATGCAGAAATGAAAAAACGGTTTTCGCTATGGGACGTTTCTTCCTGTAAACCACTGCGATGAAATGTTCTCGGTTGATTGAATTAGTTTTTTCGGTTTTTGTTTTTGTTTTTTTAAGCCGAAGAATCATTGGCCTAATTCTACAAGCCAATTCCAGTGTGCATCACCTTAAATCACAGTAGACCAAGTTATGGTCATGCTCATAGTCGTCTTTTTGTAGTAAATAGAGGGCGACAGATGGCAAATGTGAAGTTTTTCTTCCAGAAATGATCAGAGCAGCTCCATGCCCTTCTTTAGTTTTCTTGCCTACGCGTCAACATTTGTGATTAAAATGACATAAAAACTCTTCTAATCTGCGCAGTGGTTTTACAGCATAAAAAAAACTCTTTGACTTTATAAAACCCTCAACACCAGAGCGCAATTACTACAAGCAGCCATAAAGAATTCCCAGGCCGGGCTAGCCAAGACTTTGTCCAAGATATTATCACCTACAAGTATCAGTCAATTAATTAATTTCCAGCAGAGATGGAAATTGTCTGAGTTGGGGGACAGAAAGTCTCCCAGATTAAAGTGGTACACGGTCGTGAATTTTGTGAAATGGAATCCCAATAGAACGGCATAGAGCGTGTCCAAGTTGGATGAAATGATAGAGTGAATTTATGGTCAATATAACACGGTGTCATTTGGGATAACGTGTGATGGAAAGCATCCAATTCGATCATTTTGTTTTTATACCAGTCCAGCGGGCTCTCTCTTCTCTCTCTTTTTTCCAGCATTTTTTTGTTTTAAGAAGATCACACGAGGGTTTTCAAAGGAATTTTCTTTAGTCAAAGAATCAACATGGGACATTTGCCATGCTGTTTGGCTAGGTCTAAATTGGGAACTTGGAATTTGTGAGATTTTTGACCGGACTGTTGGCAGAGTACAGGGCATTTGTTTACAAACAAACTGTTCAGCAGTGCTGATGTATTTTACACAATTCCCATTAAGAATTACGTGAAGTGTCTTCGAGAGAGGTTCGTTGAATAAAAGTGAGAAAATGGCCCGCCCACCGCTTCTTCTCAGCACCGGTAACATATCACAATGGATTGGCATGAAGCTTTGCCCCGGTTTCCTACAAGTATAGCTTGAGAATTTTGAAAAACATCTTTGTGTTTTAAAATCCCCAACCTCTATACCACTGTCCTTATATGACTTAACTTCAATCTATAGTTAAGTTCTTCAAATATGTTACTATCCAAATACATCTGTTGGGATAAAACACTGCATGAAAAATATTTGGTTGTAGTTGTGGTAGCATCTAACAACATTTCTTACTTTTTAAGAAATAATTGGTTTGTAAACGAACCTTTAATAAACGAAAACAAGCAGGTCACAAAATTATATGATCCTTATGGAGGGCTATTCATGACACTCGTGAACGATAAACTGTTTTTCTCGATCACAGCTTGGTACTAAAAGCAGAGTTATCCGTTTGGCCGTTGTTTATTGACGTCCTGAAGGTGGTGGTTGGAGCCAAGACGGCTAGCATGCTAATGCTAGCATGCTTTGAACAGGGAGCCATACGGCGATTTTGTCTCAGAGACTTCGTGACTATTTTGCTTGGTTTTTGTTTTTCAGTAGGGCTACTTCTAACCTACCTTCTATGGTACGTCGATGGTTAAGGTAGCAATTCTGCAATTTTATCAGCTTAAATTCCGAAACTTATCGCGGAAGCATTCCATTTTTTCCGGTAGATCATCGTTTCATGCTTTTTTTATTGCTATTTAAATAGGGGAAGTTATATTTGTCTCGCTACGGATTCATTTACCATACCCTGTTCTTAGCTGTGCTGTGAAGAGACTTGCGTTTGTATCTCGCCATATCTTGTTTCTGCGCATTGGGGCAGGTTTCTATCCCTTCAAAAAGTAGCCCACACCTCGAGTGCCCTTTGTGCCTTGTGATGGGCGAATTGCATTAAAAATAAACAAATTAAAAAAAATTAAAAATGCCAGTAATTGTTTTGAACATACTATCTTCGACTCAGGGAAGGCACTTAATGACATATGCTCCTTATGACATTGGTAATCATTTTGTCTGCCCATTTCAAAATTAAATTTATTCTTTAAGTGATTAAAGTAAAACATTTTTGTTTTCATCCTCAGACTGGACCTTCACCAGTACAACCGTATTCCAGACTATCATGGGTGTGACATAATTATTCAAAATAGTCGGTTGACCCACGTGGTTCTTTGTCTTTTGTGTTGTATTTGACATCAATTTGGGGGAAGGGCACGTTCAAGTCCGGCAATGGTCTTCACGTCATGGTTTGCTGATTCTTATTTAGTTTAAAAAGAAGAAGTAAGCGACAAAGATTTTGAAATCATGGCTCACAGTTTTGTATTTTTAACCAAAGTGCATGTATTAGGAAGTTGTACAAGCAGATTGGTGTAGTACCAAGTGATCATTTAGCATTACTTCGAATGGCAAGAGATTGAACCAATCCCAATATGTTGAATCTCCACTTTGTTTAGCACATAATCAGCAATTTCATTTATTGTGATTCATTTCATCTTTCATCATGAAAGCATTGGGAACGGTATTATCTCATATTTGGTTATTCGAAGAATCACCACTTTTCCCAAGAAGAGTTCACGCCGGAATGTGGTTTCACAAAACCACCGGTGGTTTGTTTCTTCACATTTTTGTACGCATTAGCTTCAATTGGAACCACCAAAGCTTCTTTTTATGAAAAACAAATTCGGATAAGAATGTATAATTATTTATTCATTATTCATCAAAAACTTACTATGTAAGGAATCTCTCATGATCACATTTCATTTATCTGTTTGTTTATTTATTTTATTTTATTTTTTTTCCAATGATTTATTATTTATTATGATTGTCATAATTTTTTATATATTCATTTATTTATTATAATAATTTTTTATTTATTTATTTATTACTCTATTTAATTTCATTTTATTTTATCTTATCTTATCTAATTATCTTATTTTATTTATTTGTTTAGTTATTCACTTTATTTGATGGTGTTTTTTAATATTTTTCAAGTGGTTTGTGTTTTGGGTTACTGGACAATTTGTATCTCTTAATCTTATGCATTTTTATTTTGTTAAAATTTTTGCAACCGGTTGCTTGTGGTGTGGTTAATATCGTCATTTCAATTCCTTTGTTTTTGGCTTTAAAACAGGGCAGACAAAATTGCTTGCCTTCTTGTACCTAAGTGGAACGGAGGGAAAATATCCACCATTCATAATCCCCTTGGATTTATGCCCTTTTACAGTTCCCGTATCGCCACATTTTGCACGCATCACGCGCCACCACCACCACACCACGCCACTATAAACTGACGGCCTCTTTGCAGCCGGGTTCCCCACCGTGATATGCCCCGACACTCCCCATGGCTGATTGTGATTTCATTCGCCACGTCAAGACATTCTTTCCGGTCATCATGAAACCCGCTTACTCTGCGCACTTTTGACGGGTGGCTAACCGACCATAATGCCTTTTCAATCTGGTCTGCCCGACCGACGTTTTCCCGTATCCGCTTGATGGATGGTTGCTAAGTATGGGTATCGCATTAAAATTGTTGATAATAAATCCTTGTTTGCTTCGAATAGCACAAGAATGGCACAATTTCAACCACTTAAAGTATTTCTGTGTGAATTATCTCTGGTGATTCGATATCATCTTTTCTAATCTAATATAAAGTGATGTTGAAATGTTAGCTACGGAATGACCAGAAAGAGGGAACAAGAACAAGTGCGCATCAAGGCATGTTAGAGGCAAGTCGATCTTATTCACATATGTGGGTGAAATCTAGTGAAAAGAGACGCGCAGAATGAAACTGAATGATTGAAATTAAAATGATGCAAGCAAGCAGAGCAGCAACATTGGCATGCATTTTACAACATTGTACAACCTTACAGTGAAATGGTGTCAAAATTCGAGAAAAAGTTTTCCTCAGGCTTCCGAGCTACAGTGATTAAGTTCGCTTTTGAGGCATCCTTGGTTTTATTACCAGAAAATAATAATAATAATAATAATAAAAAAAAGATGATTCAATAAAAAAAAGACATATGTCTAAATGCACAAGGTTAATGCTAAAAAAAACATTGTTTAGTTTTAGTCTGAAAGCTTACTGTTTATGGAGTTAGTACTAGAGACCAATTTTTCTGTGAAATATTTCCCCTGAAACCATGTCATACGCAAGAAAACTGTATCTGAAAACTTAAATAAGCACAACAGCTGATTTCGGTTTGTAACAATCGAAATTAATAACAATGTGTTAACATGCTGAAAAATATGCACGTTTTTTCACTATTTTCTCCCGACTCAGACGAAGGATTGAGCCCAAATTTTCACAGTTTTTTTTCATGTATATAATATTGAATCAGACAAAGTAAGAACACTGCACTGCCAGCTTTACCAATCCTGTAATGCTTTTAAACATAGTACAAAGAACTACTACCGGTACAAAACAGCAGCTTCTACGCACAGTTTTTCACAAAAACCCCTCTTCTTAGGGACCTGTTTTTCTATATGGCTATAGGAAGCATGTGAATGAGTGTAGGGCCTATACCTTTTGCGTAAAATTTCCATTGAAGTATATAAAATAGAGACTTGGTATAAAATGGTAGAACTGCAATAGTGCATGACGTCTGAAGGATCTTTAACACATTTCTTGACCATCAACACCGTGATTTACGACGCGTATTTTGACCTTTGACCCCCAAATCTCAAGACGTTTATTGCGAACGCTTTGGTTGGGGTGCACCCCCTTGCAGAATCTGGTTTACAATGATGGCAGGATTTAAGAGTTTAATACGAGTCAGCCTTGGATTTGATCCAGTCTGATGCATAAGACACAAATGAAACTGTTTCAACATTAATATGAATTTGAATGGATTGTATAATTACGGGTGTATTGTATTGACTTAATACTAAATTAAGTCAGGTTGAATTTAAATGAACAAAACTAACATGTTTTGATTTGAAATAGAATTGATTTCATTTGGAATGACATGAAATTTAAATGGTTTCGATTATGAGTTCAAAAATAATGGAAGTGACATAGCTCGAATTGAAATGAATGAACTGAATTGAATTTAGTTTAATCACATTGGATTTGGAACAGTTGAATTTAAATGATATTAATTTATTGACTTATTAAGTGACAAAACATTGGATAAATTATTTAACTGAGTTTAATTTTCTTTCAAGAAACAAAAACATCAAGAATTTATCGAACAAAGCCAGTAATCATCACTGTCATAATTCGTCTTGTCTGCTCATTCACCTGTTATTTTAAATCTGTAAAGTTTAGTGTTAAGAGGAATTCCATTGGAATACAATGATTGCACGCTCACGACTTCATTTAATGTCAGTAGGTGGAGACCGTGGAGTATCGAAGACACCTGCATTGTTATGGTTACCGGTTCACATCCCGTGTGGAAGATTTACAGTCCTGATTTGTCATTCTGGTGTGGTAAGTACACCTCTACATGTAGAGCACTTCTACATAAGAGATGCAGATTTCTACGGGAACATCTTCTAATCTTGTTCATCATGCCAATGACCATGGACATCGAAGCAATAATGCCACCGTTGCCTCAAGGAAATACTGGGCTTAGTTTCCCTCTGTTTGCTCACAGAACTTGTGATAATAGAAGGCGCTGTTCATAATAGAACGCAGAAAATGGAGAAACTTATCCCAATGTTTAAATGTTTGACTTGGCATTTGATTTTGGGGCGTCAAATGAGGCCTTTGTCTTAAAACGAATAGCATTTTTGTTCAGTGTTTCATCTTTAAATTTTTATACAGATTACATACATGTAGGCCTATGTATTTAAACTTCTCGTTTTTTTTAACTCGTTTATTTTTAAGGCCAGATTACGTATTTAGCTGGCATTCGAATTCATAAGTTATATTTCTCTACAGAGAAAAACAACCTCACTCGCATCCAACGTAATTAGCCGCGCAGATAATTGTGATGCATGCCTCGTCATTAACTTCCTTCAAATCCCCATTGATGGGTTAGAATTCCAATCCCGTTTTTTTTTTTTTTTTTTTTTTTTCATTCTCAGCGTGATTACTCACCGAATTAAGCCGGGACTCTACCGAGGGTAGGACCGTTCCATCACTGCCTCGCCCCGGCGGTCCGTGGTGAATCAACGGGGAAGATTCTGCCTCGTGGAGCATCATCTGCAATCGCTCTATGTACTGGATGGCACTGCGGAGGATGGTCACCTTGGGCATTCGTTGCTCCGGGTTCGTACACGTTCGCCTCTTAAGCACTTCGAAAGCGGCATTGACTTTGGTCAGGCGTCGCCTCTCGCGGTCGGTAGCGGCACGCCTCTTATCAAAAATGTTCGTTTTCCGCTTGCAGGCTTTACACGCCCAGATCAAACACTGTCGCTCACCTGCAAATGCAAAGAACATTAACTGAACTTGAGACCGGAACAATGAAATTGTGGAAATGGTAGATAAAGGTCATTGAAATCGCTTCAGCTATAGAGCACATTCCACGTGAAGTTTGATGAAAACTCTTTTTAGGATTTTGATGAATTGGTTTACTGATACTAAGTGAATGACACTTATTATAAATGGTATAGGCCTACCGGGTATGGGAATTAAACTATTGATACACAAACAGATTAACACATCCTGCAACCAAATGGTCTAAACGGTTTCTCTAAGTCGAGACATTCACAATTAAAATTCAAAATTTAAACCACAATTTCAAACAGAAATTATTGTACCACATTTACGATAATTAATTCTGTAAGCTTGACTATTTGGGGCGAAGAAATGAGACACCTTGAAGATCTATATCATCTTTATGAAATCAAAAGATGTGACACTTGAACACCTAAGATTGTGTAAGTTTTCCCTTAAAACTTTGAAAAAGACACTGTTGGGTCTACCACAATGAGGCCATTGCCACTGATAGCATTTTCAAGTTTAAACACAATATAATTAAGACCTTATTAAATTGATGAAACAGACATACCAACGTGGTGGTTATGGTCATGGCCAGGCGCTAGGATGTGTGGATAGTGACCGGTCCCGTGATCCTCCCCATTCTGACTGAATTTCCCATTCACAAAGCCTGTTGTCCCCACCCCCCTCTCCTCCATCCCCAAGTCACGGTGGGGATCCAAATTCTCCCGAGAGTTCGGCCGGTAAATTCCCGGCGAGGCTTCCTCGGCGAAGCAGTGATAGTCCGGCGGTGAATCACCGTAAGAGAACGACTGCAGGCACACCGACGAGTGCTGGTCTCCCGTGTAACCAGGCGTGCTACCCATCGTAGCCAACATCAGAAACGACCACGAAGATGCCGGGGAAAATAAATCTCAGAAGTGGGGATGCACCATAAAAACACACAATACAAGTATCTTCAAGAAAGATGGATTACACTTATGAGATATCCCGAAGAAGTGTGCTCGAGAAGTCGACATGCGTAGGACGTTTAAAGGGCTGCGGTTTTTATATATATATATAATTCGGAGGAGTGTTGTCGGTTAGCATGTTGGAGTGGGACTGACGTAGTTTACTACATGGGTTTACCCATGTTGAAATACCACCACTCAAATCCCACGGGCGTACTTAGCCCAGGTATGCGGCAGAATCCCGCTAAATGCTATTACGGATACGCCGGGTACCAAGCTCCTACCCTCGGGATACGAGTTAACCAAGCATGCGCAGACGGCGATGGAATACATCCGCGGGCTTTTTTCTGTCAACTTTTTTTGCGGACGATGAGAGATTGTGGATCAAGTTCATTCCGCGCTGAAGATCTCCCTTCGTTGGTGTCCAGAATCGGGGGAAAACAGAAAAATGGGTCTGGTTCAACTCGCAAGCTGTTGTTTACAGTTGATGACACCTATTTACCGTTAATCATATGCCATCTTAACAATTTCACTTTACACGTACATGCAATAACGAATGGTGCAGTACATTTATGAAAACCACACAGCTTGCCTTGAAACTTGCGATGAATTACATTTAAATTGTCCAAAAATCGCAGTGTTTGCAGGATCAGCAACGTTGTCTTTACGGGTAGAGAGGAAAAACCCATCTTCTAGTTTGCAAAAAAAACATCTTAAAAACTAACTCTTCTTCATATTATTAATAATAATACTAATTTGTAAAGCGCCATCTATCTATGACCAAACATATTCCGCGGCGCTGGAAAATTAAAAAATTAAAGAAAAAATGTACATCACAAAAAACTTAGAACCACAAAAACAAAGAATACAATTAAGGTGTGTAAAGAAGAGCACAGTAAAGAGAGATTTACATGCACCGACAACACCAAGTGGATAAACACAAAATATAGACAAACATCTTTTTAAACTAATACCGGTGTGACATACAAATGTGTAACTAATAAAGGTTTCCGCATATTTGGAGAAACCAAAGTAATTGAGTGGACAATGTACGCGACTGGTAGCATAATGAACAATTGACAACGATCATTCCGGAAGCTCACTGATTACAAAGTTCATGTCGTGTGTTTTTGGGGGGTGGGGGGGGGTAAAATCCTTGTGTTATTATGCTCCATGATTTCAAATGCACAATCCCATCACATATACCTGCCGCACTAACCAATCCTCCTGAGAAATACCTCGATCAGTGGCGTAACTAGGGGGGGGGGGGCGGGCACACGTGCCCCCCCCCCCAACTTATGTCCGTGCCGCCCCCAACTGATGTCCGTTTCCCCCAGTGCCCCCCAATTTGAAAAAATAGTAAACAGCATAACAAGAGCGCTAAACCGGGCTTTTTTTAGAAAACAAAATACAAACAGAAACAGTTTTAATTGGCCAAAAGTGCCCCCCTAGAAAAAAAAACTGGTACACCCCTTGTGCTCCCCCCCCCAAAAAAAAATGTTCCCTTTTGGTTTAGCCGCTGATTTCCATCTGAAATACTGCCAACAGATGAGAAAACATCATTTGAAGACTCAACAATTCACCTTCATCTTTTTGATTGCAGCGCGATCGAAATAGCCAAATATGAGTTAACACACAATCCCTGACAAAGCACAAACCGTTTTTGTTGCATTTACCAAAAGTTACTATCGAAGTCAATGAGATTTTCACACGTTTGTTGTGTAGTGTAATTGTTGAACATTAGACGGTGTGAATGAATGTATGTTTAAAATACACTTTTAGCGGAACTTATTATATAGACAACGATGAGTTCCAACATAGTAACATAAAATGCGTTAACAGAATAAAAAAAAACAGGCAAGCTTTTTGGCAACATAAGAGATCGCAGCTTAATCAATTATTCCTTTATCTCCAAGAAAACATATTTCGAAGACAAACAGTTTCTCTCTTATTCCAAATCATGATTTAAAGAATACCTATTCGCGATAGAAGGGTGTAGTCAAAGACTTTGGTGTCTTTGTTCTGTACCCAAAGTGTGGGGGACATATTTCATCGTGCGGAGCGAGGACGGCGTTGAGCCACGAGATTTAGCGCAGAAAGCCGTAGAGCCTAGAAAAACTTCCGCCGTTCAAATCCAGGTCCCACCTCACATCTTGTTGTTTTGTTTCCGTTTTTTTTTTTCACGGCGTTGCTGTTAATCTTACCATATTTTCGAAACTGTTTTGAGAGACATATTGTGCGCAGTGTCTCTTAAAAACGACAAATATATAAAATGTGAACTTGTATGTTAATAAGTAGTGATAAAGATGGGGGAAACGCATCTGATGAGGATTATGTAAACGTCCGTTTTATTCATTTGCTCTGAAAACAGACAGTGCAAGTTTCGCGCGTTTTTGAACAATTTGGGGATCCTGGTGTTGCTACGTACAAAACTTGAACTTGTCAAGGAAATGAAATCGCGCGCTCCCTTGAGTTCGCGCGAGATTTGCACAGATTATTAGAGACCTCACAGGAGCTTCCTCGTTCAAGCTACAGGTTACGCTCGTTCATATTATTATAGTATTGCCATTACACCAGATTATCACTGGCGAAGATCTGTGTTGAAAGGGTAAAAGTGGGGGGAGGTGGCGATTATGAAATTTACGTACAGTAATAATATCTGAGGTATATATTTAGTAGGATTGTACGCATTCCATATCAACTTTATTTTTTGTCACGGACAGATCAAATTATTATTTTTATTAATTTATTTTTTATTTTGTTTGTGGCAGAGGGGTTTATTGGATACGCAAAAAAAGTTCCCATTTTTCCTCTTCCTCTTCTCTCCTTTCTTTTGTTCTCTCTTACTAAAAGTAAAAAACAAGTATTCGATGGGGGGGGGGTGCGAGTTTGCATCGCGAGGTCTACGGCATCGTGTCTGGGTTCGCAAAAGGGCCCGGAATTCTTTCTGCATACGATTGTTTGCACAATCTAAACGAAATTTTACAGAAGTTTTCATAAAATTAATTTAAATTAGAAGACATAAAAAATGAAATGTGCACGTGGCATGTTATCTTGAGGAATAGTTTGCCATTTTTACCCTCCATCTTCAACCCATCCTTCCTGAATACCCTAGGATAAGTGGCGTAACTAAGGGGGCATGCCCCCATTGATTTCCTTGCCGCCGGGGTGCCCCCCCCCCCCCCTTCCAGGCAACCCACCCTTTGAAATTTTGACTTTTGAGACTAAAAACTACCAAAACAAAGTTACATTCTATAATATCTTATGTAGTAATTTCAATGTTTCTAAAAAAAAAAATATTTCTATTTACACGCACACAATGTTTTTATTTGCTTTTACCTCCGCGTCAGATTTTCTTATGAACGTTACATCAAAAGCATTAAAAGGGGGCTTAATAATAATAATAAAAATAATAATAATAATAATAACCAGTTCTTATATAGTGCATTTCACAATAACGTCTCAATGCGCTTTACTTAAAGACAAATGCAAACAGAAACTACAGTTTTACTTGGCCAAAATCGCCCCCTAGAAAAAAATGACCCAATCCCTTAACTGTGTCCCCTAACATCTTCCCTATAATTTTGCTACGGTCTGGGAAGCATCCATATTCAAAGGCACCAAACTTCCTACCACAGTATCCACCGTAGTAGTTCAACTGAAGTAGTTCTTCACAATATCCAGCTCTACCTTTACCCCAGGTACTTAATTATTAATTATAATCCCCGTTGATTGGCTACACGTATGTAACTGTAAGATTTCAACCAGAACTAGTAAGGTAGGTGTATCAGCTTTTGGTTGTAAAGTAAATTACAACAGCGTCGGGATTGGTGTCAAGATTTGAATCGAGGTAACCCATGTTCAGAGGAGACGACTGTCAGCAACAAGAAAAACATAATGCGGTTTTAAAATATTAGCAATTGAAATTATTATCGCTATGAAATCCATAGACAATGATGATTATTTATCAACAATAAAGGCTTGACAATATACTTTTAAGTGCATTTTGTAATTCTAAAAATAAATCACGGGCCGTAAAACTTTCTCAGAAAGTTTGAAAAATGAAATAAAAAGTATTATAAGGGCATCTCATTGCGTGCAAAGTTTCTTTGTCTTCTATGTATCAAATGTCAACAACACATCTGATGTACATACATCATTCTGAAATGCCTAGACCATGAATTGAAGTCAAATTTCACTTCCGTGAAATTTATTGACGTGGTTTAATCAATCAGACAAGATTAGAGCACGCATTAATTGTTTAATATCAGAAAATATTGTGACATAAATAAGGTTCGCTGTACTGAAACATGTCAAGATGTTTTAGTTCTGCCATTATTTTCGTCAAATCCAGGCCAGAAAATGAGCTTTGTTTTTCCACCTAAAGACGTCAGGAAGATTAATCGCTCATCTATTGCGAGAAAGGGTTCGCCTGTACTGTTGCAAAGCGCGTCGAAATGGCTGGAGAAAATGCTTACAATCCATCACTGTTTTGAACACAGTCCGATGGGCACAGAGATTTTTATCGATTTTCCGTACAGCGGGCCAAGGCAAGTCGAAGAAGGCGTTCCACGGAAGCCACTACCGTGTTCGGAGCGTAACCCAATCTTCGGAACCCTTCCTCCAGCTTCACTGGCCAACTTGAACAAAATCCTCAGTAGCTTTGTACATTTAGGGCTCAAAACTTATTGTACCTGTACTCCAAAGGAAGTAAGAATCGTGTAGTTGCAAACACTTCAAAGGGTAACTTAAAATGTTTAGGGTTCGTAAAGCTAATAGCGAAGTGTTCTTACTTAGTGTGATACAATACATACATGAAAAAACAAACCTGTGAAAATTTGGGCTCAATCGGTTGTCCAAATCAGGAGGGAAAAAAAGGGAAAAACGTGCACACTTTTCAGCATGTAAACACATTGTCCTTAATTTCGGTTGTTACAACCGAAATTAAAATCAGGGTCTTCACGTTCTATTTTCTCTACTTTGACAGTATTGCAGACAGAAATATTTCTATAGAAGATTGGTACTGGTATGAACTTCAGAATCAGAATCTTTCAGAAGGAAAGAAAAAAAAAACAGTTTGGATGAATACCAACCCTGTATGGTACGGTTAAAACATAATTGGTTTCAGGTAGAGTAAAATTTACCCCATAAAGTTTTCAATAAATACACCATGATCAAACTGTGAAAACTTTAACAAATCAAGTTTCAGTGAAAAAAACAAACGCTTATGTTATTCTCTGTTATGTTCGGGGTTTTGTGAACATTTCATTCATACTGCATCTACTGCTGCAATCGATTAAAATGATGATGTGGGGGCAGGCGGGGAAGAGGAGTTAATACTCTGTTTTGTGTTTTTCTCTTTATTTTCAGCAATCGTATGCTCATTCATACTTGCATCTTGCCAACAAGATAAAAAAATGGAAAAAAATAATAACAAATGAAATATTCAAGGCATTGAGATGTTTTTTATTTTATTATGGATCGGCCATCGTTCTGTTAGCTTTACAGTGAATTACTTGATTGGTATTTACGTGAACAATTCTCACATCGTTTACTAAATGCCCTCTCAAAATACAAAAAAGGTTCCGGATTAAAATTGACCCGGATCGGAGTCCAAGGGGTCAACTCAATTATCCGGGTTGCGCTGACCTGGATTCCAGGCCAGTAATTTGTTCCGGCTGGACTCAGAACTTGTGTTTAATAAGTATACGAAGGAACAAGTATTGCTTTCGTTACTGACCATGAAACACCGTGTTCATCAGCGCATTGTTGCTGGTGGTTCCCCGCCTACAATCAAGGCAATTCCTACATGAAGCAAGCTTTAAGACATGACAGATCTATGAACAAAGTTCTTAGTTTCAAAACAGGCAACATTCACAGAAAATTGTCCTAAATATTTAGGCAACAATATTCTATATGTGTCTTCAGGAGCCGGGGCAGTCCCCCCCCCCCCCTCCCCTTTCCAAATCCGGGCAAAAAAGTGGGGGAATTCGGGCAAAGCAAGAAGAAAAAAATAAGAAGACTTAACTAGAAATTGGTACCTGTGTTTTTATCTGTGTAAAATTTTGGACAAATCAACCCCTCTGCTTCGCCCCCCCCCCCCCCCCCCCCCCATTAACTAAAGAGTCCCCATACCCCAATATCTAACTGCCAGTGAATGATTCAGAGGGAGTAGGCCCTAACTACAATTGCTTATCACAGTGTCAGGCATTCCAATCTTGTCCAAGTCCAAACAATATGGTGTGCACAGTGACATGGGCAAAGAGGATATGGGAGGATTAAGGTCACATGTCAGCCAAACAAACAGAAGCATTCCCAGTTCCCTCTACATGTACATCCAATTGCCAAAGTAAAGGATTCAGAAGGACTAGGGCCGGTAATAGGGGCGGATCCAGGATTTTCCAAACACGGGGGGGGGGGCGTGAAATTTACCGATCAAGCAACAAATGATGATTGGATGTCGTAAGTTTATTTTGTCATTGCAAGTGGGCGGGATGATATCTTGATTTTTTTTCGGAAGGAAAAATAGGGGGACGTGCGCCCCTCACGCCCCCGGACCTCAATAACAATTGCTTATCACTGGGTCAGGCATTCCAATTTAAACCATAAGTAGAAACAATTTGGTGTGGAGTGACATGGGAGAAGAGAATATGGGAGGATTGAGGCCGCATACCAGCCAATCTGCCTCTACAAGGGCGTTAATAAACGCTGCGACAAGAAGCAATTAGGCCTAACATGGATTAGAGATCATTCTTTGTCTTTATAATCTTACCGATGCAATTATTATTATTATTATTAGGCTAACCAAGGATTATTATTATTATTATTAGGCTAACCAAGGATGCCTCATAAGTGAACTTAATCACTGTAGCTCTCAAGCCTGAGGAAACCTGTATGTAAGGATGCTTGTTATCTAAACCAGAAACACCGGGGTCATTCCCCTACTCTTCCACGACAAGTGTTCTGGGTTCTTTCACATGCACTACCTATCCTAGTGCACGGGACCTACGTTTTAATGTCCCAGCCGAAGGACGAAGCAATTATGGTAAAGTATCTTGCTAAAGAACACAAGTGCCGCAACCGGGATTCGAACCCACACTCTGCTGTTAACAAAAGTGTTAGTCCCGTGATCTTAACAGCTCGGCCATTATTGTTTTGTTTTAAAATAACTGTTTCGTTTAAAACAAAACTTAAACACCATGCACTGTTATTATGATTGTATTTATTTATTTTGTTTTTTTAAAGAACAAAATACACAATTTACATAACTTCAAACAATACCATCAGATGGCAGGGGCCTTACCCCCGACTTATGTTTCATGAAGCAACGAAAGACTCGTATATTTTTTTCTAAATAAACGAACGCTAATTTGTTACCAGTCTGCAGTTATATGAAACACACATTGCTTAATTTCAAATCACATTATCGGAATATTTTTAGGCTGAATGGAAACAAAAATGATTCAATTGCGGAGAGAACAACTTCCTCAAAAACAACAACTTTTTTCCATCTATTTGCTACGATTTCTGCAGATGAAACTGCTCTATGGGGATTTCTGGAATTCATCGGATAGGACCGCAAAATATTGTCAGCCACAGAAGAAGTTGGGGTTATTTCACCAAGTAGATTTACATCTGGTGCGTGGATTGGGTTGGGTACAACAACTTAGGGTCAAACAAAACACTCCGAAAGATGGTTTTCACATTTCTGTTTGAAGAGCAAATCGGAAAAGAGGGATCGACAGAGAGCGCAATGTTGTTTGTTGTCAGCCGCTGTGTCATTTCCCTTCACATAGTTGTCGCCCGTGGTTTGACCTTTAACCTCGTGGGAGGGGTCAGGGGAGTGGGTGTGTGCAAGTTTGGCGGTGTGGGGGGGGGGTATGGAGAATTGGGGTATCAAAACCGTCACAAATAATTACAAAATATTTATACTCTATTAAATACTCTACTGGTATTCAGTATTAATCAATGCAATCCGAAATCTGATTTATTTTACAATTTGTGATTAATCAATACATGAAATAGAAATGTACATTAATCGGAGAGAAAAAAATGGAAAAAGTTTATACACGACTTTGTACAATTAGTTAAAACTATCATTCATCATACAATAACTTGAGCAAGGCACCATTCCTCCTAGTGATAACAAATGGACAACTGAGGGCGCTATAGCGATCTCTTTTGCATCTGGGCCATTTTCCACAAAATTGTACATTATTTTTAAAGTACATTTTAAAATATTTTTGAGATCACGCTTCTGGTCTCCTGTATCTGTTTTATATGAACTACTTTTATAACTTTGGATCAAACTGATAACACAAAGTAATATTTTCAGTGTTTGGAAAAGGAATATTCCTTTGCCCTTTAATTCTTCGGGGGAAAACAAAGAATGCTAGACCACTGTCTAGTTGACTGCTTTTTGAAGCAGTTTTACCTCTCTGGGTTTGTTTGCAGACACAATCATTCAAAGTGACTCTAGTAGTCTTGTCCACGAATGTATTACCAAAAGTTTTGTTATGCTCACTGATTTCAGATTGTTCAGCTTCACTGGCAAAATCAACAAGAGCTATGACACAGCACCATAGCCAAGGGGGGCCTGGGGGCACATCCCCCCAACAAATTTCCAGTGCCACCAAGTGCCCTCCCCCAAAAAAATCGTAGATACATGTAATTCGTTAAAAACCATGGCCCCTGCCCCTCCTCCCCCCGAAAACAAATGCCCCCTGTCAACCCCCCCCCCCCCCCACCACCACCACCACCACGCCACTGTGACAAGAGGCAAGCTAGATTTTCATTAGTGAAAACATTGATATTAAGAGTACGGCCTACATCATTCTATTACAACGAAAAGTTTGGTCCCTCTTCAGCTTAACTAATGCGCAATGAATGCTTAACTTTGGTCGTTTCAGCACTTAGCATCATTAAGCCAAGAGGTGCATTTACCAGGGTGACAATGACACAATGGCATCTTCAGTATCAAACAAGATAAAAATCAATGCATCAACGCCAATAGACCTTATGCATTCACGTCATCACGCCCCCATGCATCTTAAGAGGTCAACCGATGATGAAATAACACAAGCGCACAGATTTGTATGCTTGGCGCACGGGATGGGCCAATGAGTCCTGGACCAAGGACGCCCTACTCAGGGGAGGTCATGTGCTAAGGTCTACTCTGCCACAGGCTGGACTTGCCTTGTGAGCTTTGTGCATTTCAAGAAACCACTCCGGATCTCAATTTCATGGCTCTGCGTACTGCGGCATTCTACGCTTACAGGGTTAGTGCTGAATTTCTGCATTAGCTGTATAAGCAAATATTTCAGTAACGTCATGCGCACACATGGTTAACCTGTGAAATATGCCAACATTGAGCATTGGTTTAAAAAATCACTGGTATTTCGCTTACGGTAAGCGGGGTTGTAAGTTCGGGCCCAGGTCTGTCCAAGTATGAGGCCATGTCCAAGTTCACGACTTCAGCAATGGCTATGGCTGGATCGCTGTAAAGTCCTATTCTACGTTGTCGTTCCAGCCAGCAGCCAACAGCCAGAGCCAAAGTCACTTGATTCAGACGCGGCCTTTAGTTAATAACTGATACATCCTACAGTGTTGTTGGAGCAATTACTCATGTCTGACATCTGTACTCCAATGTGACATTATAACATCAGCCTTGATGTGGTGGTGATCAGCCTAAATGGTGATGATTAAACAAGATGACTAGGTTATCAAATCTTACAGGAATTTTTCTGAATACGATTATTCTTGAGCATCCTTATCTGGTGTCCTCAGTGCACTCTTGAGACGACAAACAAAATTCACAGAAAGACTGTGAAAACTGAAAACCTTTGATCCAAGTGTAGTTTCTCAACGAGTTGGGCTCAAACATTAAGGCCAATTCCCTCAACATTTGGTATCACACGGACTATTGGTAGTAGTGTTGTATACGGGTGCCCAAAATGACAAAGTTTCAACCCGCTGTCTTCATCAAGGTGTACAAATCCCACGGCTCAGACGCACTGGTAGCATGAAGGTGGACAAACGTACAGTCACACCCGATAGGTACATGACCTGTAAAGGCGCTTTGGTGAAGAATCCCCCGGAATCCAACAGAACTCAATGGCATATGGTAACTCAACATCCAAATCTGTGAAGAAAGTTACTACCCCTGACACCTTGCTTGTAAGCATTGTTGGTGTTAGCTTTGTAGTGCTGACTGAGTCCATGAAGACAACAAAATCTACAGTTCTTATGGATTTAGGACGGTTAGAGGTGATTACAAACACTTGACGCATTCACATCTTAAGAGCAGGTTAGCTCAAGTGATCATCGAAACGACTCTGCCCTGTACATACAGAAGAATACAAGTGTACATGTAAATTACACTTGACTAACTCACAAACTCTTGGGTTGCTTTCTTACTCTCTGGTACCGGAGTCTTAACTACGTTATCAATGAACTTCTTCAAGGAATTGGCCAAGAGAATTTTATGCCGCATCAATATGGGCAATTCGCAATATAGTGTGCCTCCACAGTTTGACCAGGAGAGGGCAGTTTCGCAGTGGGAACAGAATGTTCATGAGAACAGAATGGACACAGTTTTTGGTTATCGCGCTGTGGGCAACACACGTCGACACAGTTGTTTATGTTCAGTTTTTGCAATTTGAAAGCAGATAAAGCAGCAAGGTTCCTCTCTGCTGTGTTTACTGCAGCAGATGGTATTTTTTTGAGGCTGGTGAATGAGCCAGTCACAAGTCCTACAACCCCATTCTACCATATAGCCAGGGATCATGCCCAGGGGCCAATTTCATAAAGCTGCTTAAACATAAAAAGTAGCTAAGCACAACAAAATTATGCTTACCAGAATAAGGTTACCGGCCAAACTACCAAGTCACATGTACAAGTTGTGACTGGCATCCTGCTCATTTCTGCTTAGCATAAAAATGTTAAGCAACATTTTCCGCTTAAGCAGTTCTATGAGATTGGGTCCTGGTTTCAATGATACAACCTGGGTAGAAGCAGTAAAGTGATCACCATAACGTGATCAATGCAACTTTTTTTTCTGTAAATACAAGTAATGAACCACAAACCTTGTGGTTAATTACATAACAAACATCTGCTTATTTACAACATGTTTGAATTATCTTCTTGAGTCAAGCCAAAGGCTGCACTTAACATTGCCCAGTGACAAGCCAGAAGGAACAGCAAGATTGTCACTTCAATAGTCCCCCAGCTTTTTCACTAGTCCATGTTTCACATAAAGTAGGGATGCTTTTCAACACTTTTAATTCTAAAAACACTGACTGTCAAAAAGGCATACACAACTTCAACGATAACTTCCCAAACTTTACTTTGGTAACGACTTGGTATGTTGTAACCGACGCAAATGCATTATAAATAGGGCCGAATTGATCCGTCGTGGCAATGCAAAGTCCGACAAATTGGGCTGATTTAATCTGCCTGCGAACCGCTCAGATTAAAGCCCCAGCTCAACATTGGTAAGAAGAAAAACATAAATGTTCACAGATATACATACGGTATGAAGATTATGATGGTAGAAAACTTTCCTTGAAATACTTCTGCCTGAAGTGTTATTGTTTGGAAATCATATATAAGATCCAAAATTAGTTTTTGTCTCAGTGAGATGAAAGCTCTGCCTATAGGAATGCATGCAAAAATGCTGAATGCATTTTTACCATTTTCTCGCAAATGAAACATCGAAATGAGCTGAAATTTTCACAGGTTGGTTTGATTACATATCTTGATTTGTGCAAAGAATGGAAGCAATTACAGTCAGTTTACCAATGTTGAGCTGGGGCTTTATAACATCGAATCACCAAGTAGTGACTTACCTTGCGAATGTGATGATAGCAATGAGGCCAAAGACTGCCTCAAGGAAGAGAAAGACCAACACCACGGCTACGACGATGATCTCTATTCTTAAGATGTACGTCTGCCATAGCAGGAGGTAGAGACTGAAGAAGAGCGTGGCTAACCCAATAGCGAGTGACACGCCCAGGTGGATGATTTTCTCTGTCAGATTACCCTTCTTGGCTGTTCAAAAATAAACAAGACGCCCATCACACTGATTAATAATGATATTTTGGTTCACAAAATGTTAAATTTAAATTTACCAAGTGAGTTTCCCTAGTGGTTTATCACTTGAAATTTGAAATGTAAAGTTGCATCTTATGAACACTGGATTACATGCCCCATATGTGGCAGAACTGTTCATCCCTGGTGCTAAACGAGTTTTAAAGTAAACTCTACACTATTGAGGAAAAGCATTGATCTTTTTAGTTGTAAACACTACGGTACTTAAGAATATATATGAACAAAACTACACATTATGAAAATGAATGATTACTCTAATGTACATACCGTGAACAAAATGTCAGTGTTGTGTGTAAGTAATGTGGTGTTGTGTACATGCACACCATGGGGAAAACTCTACAAAGTTGATAAAGAATGGGGGAAAACTCTACACACTCTACACAGTGTTAAAGTATGAGGGGGAAAACTCTACATAAGGATAAAGGAAAAGAGAAGATTTCTACAAAGTGTTAAAGTATGAGGGGAAAACTCTACATAAGGATAAAGAAAAAGACAAAGAGAAGATTTCTAGACTGATAAAGTATGGGGAAAAACTCTACATAGTAATAACATATAGGAGAAAAACTCCACACAGTGATAAAATATGAGAGATATACACAGTGATAAAATATGGGAGAAAAACTCCACACAGTGATAAAATATAGGAGAAAAACTACACACATTAATAAAATATAGGAGAAAAACTCCACACAGTGATAAAATATGAGAAATATACACAGTGATAAAGTATGAGAGATATACACAGTGATAAATATAGGATAAAAACTCCACACAGTGATAAAATATGAGAAATATACACAGTGATAAAATATAGGAGAAAAACTCCACACAGTGATAAAATATAGGAGAAAAACTACACACATTAATAAAATATAGGAGAAAAACTCAACACAGTGACAAAATAAGACAGAAAAATACACAGTAATAAAATATAGGAGAAAAACTCCACACAGTGATAAAATATGAGAAATATACACAGTGATAAAATATAGGAGAAAAACTCCACACAGTGATAAAATATGAGAAATATACACAGTGATAAAATATAGGAGAAAAACTCCACACATTAATAAAATATAGGAGAAAAACTCCACACAGTGACAAAATAAGACAGAAAAATACACAGTAATAAAATATAGGAGAAAAACTCCACACAGTGATAAAATATGAGAAATATACACAGTGATAAAATATAGGAGAAAAACTCCACACATTAATAAAATATAGGAGAAAAACTCCACACAGTGACAAAATAAGACAGAAAAATACACAGTAATAAAATGTAGGAGAAAAAACTCCACACAGTGATAAAATTTGAGAGAAAAACTCCACACAGTGATAAAATATGAGAGAAATATACAGTTACAAAATTCAGGAGAAAAACTCCACAGTGATAAAATATGGGAGAAAAGTACACAGTAATGATATATGGGAGAAAAACTCTACACAGTTGTTGAGTATGGGGGAAACTCTACACAGTGATAAAGAATCAGAGAAAAATCTTCACACAGTCATAAAGTACCGGGGGGGGGGGGGGGGGGAGGGGGACCTTGCACAGTGATAAAGTATAGGAGAAAAATTACACACACTGAAAAAGTATGGGAGAAAAACTCTACATAGTAATAGAGAAATAATGAGAAAAACTGGTGCATTCTTACCAAGAAATATGCGAACATACTCAATCCCTACCATGAGTACAAGGATGACAATTTCTACTGCAAAATTGGCTCCTGGGTAGGGCAGAACAGTTACTAGGGAGAGGAAAGACGGCATCATGAAGAAAAACGTTTGATATTCAAATGATTCGTGAGGGTATGGAAAATTAGGCGAAGGCATCACCAAAATTGAATGGAATTAAGGACAGAATTCAGCCAATTTAAAATAAGAAATTCTTTAGGGAACACACCTTGGGTTTCTGGGGGGAAATTCTATAAGGCTGCTTACCAATTTTTTTGAATCAAACAAATCATTACATTAACTCCATGCAATTGACAAAAAACACAACCATTCATGAGCCTTTCTTACTCGGGAATCACAATGTACTGTGACAAATCTTTAAAGATACGACTGAGGAATGCTAAGGGAAAGACTGTACTCACCTTTGTAAATGAAGAGAAAAAGTTCAATGATCCAAAACAAGGCAAAGTACCATCCATTGAGGTAAAGCAAGATTTGCAAGGGGAGGGAAGATAACTGGTAAGAACTAATTAAGGAAATCAATCAAAATAAAGGACCGCAGCAGGAAAACCTGCCGCTTTCTCTCTGCTTCAGAACCAGGACTGTGACAAGAACGCCTGAATCACTGATCCCTCTGTGATGTCTACATTAAGAAGGATGGCCATATTGGGGCACCCTTGGACTTGCCTAAATAGAATGACAAAACCTCCTCCAGCAAGCTCTCTTTTTAATGATTATTTCATGTACACATAATGCTTTCCCAACTCTGACCAAAACCAATCCTCTCTGACTCAAGTCAGTCGGACTGACTCGAGTCAGAGATTCAGTCTGAGGTCAACCCTGTAAGAGGTCAACTAAGTCAAAGGTCAACCCAGTAAGAGGTTAACTCAGTCCAAGGTCAACCCTGTAAGAGGGCAACTCAGTCTGAGGTCAACTCTGTAAGAGATCAACTCAGTCTCAGTGCCCCCCCCCCCCAACTGGTGATCATCCACATTGCACTTGTCAAAAAGTTACACGTGTAACCCAAAGCTTGTTTTTGTGGACCAGTGTGAACGCTGAGCAGATTGAAGCGTGTTTAATTTTTTTCTGAGTCAACACGGGTCGGACCCGTGTAGATTTCAACACGTGTAGAAAGGTACATACATGTTGTGTGAAAAGGTCTTTTGTGTCAAATCGGTTCCAGGTTAACTCTGTCAGAGGTCAACCCGGTCTGAGGTCAACTCGGTCAGAGGTCAACTTGGTCAAGGTCAACTCAGACTGCTTGGGGATATGATTGTGGTTGGGTTCTTGAGCCTGGAAAGTTAACTGTGCATCGTGCCGGTAGTGTTGCTGTGATGGTCTGCGTAGGGTTACTTTCCAAGAGAAAGATGCACAAAGCTCCTGGCACTTTCCATGGCTATGTTTCCCAATTTGGTTGGAGAGGGTGAGCAAGAAATTGCTGTATTTTACGTTGTTTAAATTTTAAACAAGTGCCGCCGAAAATAGACTCAGATTAAAAAAATATCTTTCATTTGGTTCGTAAATTGTGAATCAGTAGATAGTTTAAAAAAAAAAAACCGTCCTTTGAGCCACTTGTTTGAGGCAAATTGCAGCCAACTTCAAGTTGACATTGGACTGAGTTGGCCGCGGACCATGCTAACCTCAGATCGAATTGACTTGGATCGAGATCAGTTGATCCCAATGTTATTACAGAAGGTTCCCCATCCGCACCAAAAGGTAAACAATAGGAAAACTGATACATGAAAACAAATAATTCAATTTATCATTTCCATTGTATTAAAAGGATACAACAACGGTCTTTCCTGTAAATAAAAAAAGAAAGAATCAGGTGTTAAGTACATGCACATCAGGGGATAGTTTAAATGAACAAGTCCAACAAGGCCATAATAAAGAAGGGAATAAAAGAGTGGTGACCTTAACGGCCATTTAAGACCGAGTCACTACTCTTTTATTCCCATTCATAAAAGCCCTTTTTGTTTAAAAGCTTAATAATGTAGAAAAATCCGTAAAACCTTTCTGTTTTTTTGAATAAGTTATTTTCCGATTCTTGCCACGCCCTCAGGCTCCATTTCGCGAAGGGTCAACGCTCATACGGTTGCGCGTACGCGCATTATTAGACTTTACTTTGAGTACCGCTATGTATTGATTGTGCTACGCGTAAATTAGCACCCGCGCAAGCTAGTGCGCCAACACCCGTATGGCTATAATGAGCGCAGAACGCGCCTTGACAGCTCCAGCTATGTCTATATCATCCGTTTAAAACCGGTCTTAAACAGTCATGTGACCACCTTCCAACCAATAGGACTGCCCAAATTGTCCCAAACTGTCTGGGGTATTTATGAATAACTCTTATTGGTCGAAGACTGGTCACGTGGGTGCATTAACATGAGATATAAAGACCTGCTCTGTGAACTAGCGAATAAATGGCCCCTAAACAAGCATTGTTGTGTACAAGTTCTGTATGCACTGTGCATATTGAGCTGGGAACTATCAAATCAACTGTTTTCTTTGTGGGTATCAATGTTCTTCTATCTTTGCAAGTGATGTTGCTGCCGTGTGCCACACATAACCCACACATACCTTGCTTATGCTTGAATGTGCAGACAGTGTATCAATTTAAAGTAGCTGGTATGAATATGAAAGCAACATAATGCAAAGTATAAAGCCGAACACCAGCCAAAACATTTCCATTTATGGTGCTGTTAATTTGTCAAAGATCATAGTCTGGTTCTTGAAAACCTGCATTAAGTGTTAATTATGTGTAAGAGACTAGGTGCCTCGCAAAAAATTGAACAGCCTTAACAAAATGGCCCTTGAACATGAAAAGAAAATATCGGTGAAAGAAAAATCACAAATTCTGATGATTTTTACTGTCTTTTTTGTTTTTGTTAAAAGGTAGGCCTATTTATTAATGGCAATAACAGTATGTTCACAGTGTGGGAATGACCATGGCTGGTACGCGGAACCAGCCCATAGGACCAGCGCACCGCATACCAGCATACCAGTTAATTTTGCAACTCCGGTCACCATATTTGTTGCAATACTGTTTGAATGGGATCTGAATTACGGTGAGAATTTATCACTTTTTAATAACTTTAAGTTTGCGGAGTGGATTTTCTGGACCAATGCAACGCTTGATGAGAGTTGAAAGAACACAAAGAGCCTAATTTTGGCGCTAACATGTGACCCAACCAAACACGCATCTGGACGAGCCATGGCTGTCGTATGCCTATCGGCCATTCCAGCAAACTCACCGCCTGTGTGTGTGTGTAAGTGCCGATCCCCCCCGGACCGAGTGCGCAGCATGCAGGCTATGTACATGTACATGGAATGGCCGATACGCATACGACAGCCATGGCTCATCCAGATGCGTGTTTGGGTGGGTCACGCTGATTGGTTGTTGCCAAGCAAGTGCGACGTTCAAAATCACTAGTTGGCCCCGCTATGGATTATGGATATATTCGGTCAGTCTTTTGATAAGCTTTTGTCGTTTTTTCTGCCAAATATTTTCATGATGTTGTTTTAAGGGTTCCAGATGACGTTGTCATACAATAAAGATCAACTCCATGTCAGGTGCATGTGTTTAAAATGTCTGTCATGATTTTGGAAAGTGGAAAAAAAAAGGACGAATCTGATCACTAGTCTGGCAAAAACTGTTCAAAACTGCTAGTTACACGGATAATACCAGTCTTGTGTCGTAACCCTCCGGTCTCCGACCATCGGGAGGATGGAGGGTTACGATTATCGCAACTAAACACAACGCTGTTTCGGAGCTGCTAGCATGGCTAGTGCTACATGTACGGCTTAAACCTACTTATCGAGTGTACACTCAAGTTTCAACTTCCTTAGTTTTTCCATGTTAACTAACTTAACCCAAACTATTTTTCAAACATTTAATATCATATCACAACCAACACCGCGCTCACAATCAATCGAAAACAACACAAAATTGTTTAATTCGTTTACCTCTCGTTGACACCGAATCGCCCGCCATGTTGGAATGTTGTGTTGAAATCGACGTGAGAGGGCGCTATTTATTCCAGACGGAGGGACAGGATAGACTTCGTTCGGTCCTACGCCTTTTCTGAGTGGCCAAGCGAACAAGGATACGATATTAATAAATAAATAAATAAACAATAAATAAATGTTTAAACAAAACATGCAAGGGAGGAGAGCAGATCAAGCCCTTCCAGAAATACAAATATCAATCGTACTCAGCAAGTGGACCTTTCGAAGTTTCGGTATGGCGACTGAAAATTTATTGTATTATTTTCAAGGCTCTCTGAAGATCAGTTTGCCGAATGACAAGTCTGTTATCAGGACGAGACTGTTATCAGGACGAGTCTGTTATCAGGACGAGTCTGTTATCAGTTTTATTAATAAATTATAATTATATGCCATACTCCTAGAACAGATAAGCGCGCCCGGTAGTCAGGGCTGCTGTTTCTAGATCGGATTACACACTACACAAAATGTTGTTTGCAGTGGCGGATTGATGGGGGGGGGGGGGCCTCAAGCCCCCTTATTTCCGCCGACTGAAAAATAAAAATTGAATGGCAAATTAATCAAATTTCTAATTTTAGGGGTACAAAATAATTTCAATTCAATTCAGTAACATTTATTTCCATCTCTCAGAAAACAATTTACAAAATACAACAATATAAAGAAACGTACATTATGGAGGCATGGGACATTAAGCCGTAGGTCCCGTGATACTAGGTTAAGTAGTGCACGTAAAAGAACTCAGAACACTTATCGTGTAGAGTAAGGGTTTACCCCAGTGTTTCTGGTTCACATGGCAAGCATCCTTATCTACAGGTTTCCTCAGGCTTTGAGAGCTACAGTGATTAAGTTCACTTATGAGGCATCCTTGGTTTCATTACCAGAAATATATAATAACAACAATAAATAATGGTGACGAAAGCCGAAGGTTATAAGAGCATGCCTTTAATACAAAACAGTTAGTCACGGGGAAAACAAACAATTTGAATACAAGCACAAAGACAGTGACAGGCAAACAAAGCACAGACAAGGACACACAAACAAACACGTTCTATTGAGTAGATGAATATAATTATGCAACGGATGCGTTATGAAATATAATTTGTCAAACACTTCTGAAAAGAAAGTCCTAGATTTATCCTGAGAGCATCCAGTGTTTAAACATTTTCCCGGGGCCCTAAAGCGGGCCCGGACCCCGCTCCGTTATAAACTTATCTTAAGGGACTCCGTACAGTTCAGCATTTCTCAACAAATCCTATATTGAAAAATTAGATTTTTAAAACCTTAATTAACGGAGTAATTTAAAAAAGTGTGAAAAGTGGCAGTCGGGGACTGTCATGTTACTCGCTACAGGGTTTTAACCTTCAAAGCCGTCAACGGCCAAGCACCAAACTACACCTATGCGATCTCTGCATCAAGGAACCTCCTTGCACTCTAAGATCAAGCGCTGCAACCATTCTACAACGGAGAACTGTGAACAATGTCACATAACGGCCAGAGATCATTCTCATAAATACAGCTCCTGAACTCTGGAACCGACTTCCAACACATGTCAGAAATGCAAACTCACTGGATTGATTCAAGAAATCACTCAAAACCCATCTGATTGCTCTGTGATTTATTTATTTATTGTTCAATATTCTGACAGATTTTCATATCATATTGTGCATCTCCTTAGGCCTTGTTTTTGTGTATAATTATAATAATGTAGTTCGTGTACTTTTTTTGTTTTTTGTATGTTACCGTACCTTACAGCGCATTGGGGTCTGTCTTAACAGGATGCGCTTTACAAGAGTGGTTTATTTTTATGATTATCATCCTTAATTTGAACATAAATATGTCCACTTTGTTATTTAGTCACGCACAATGGCAAATACTCAGAGTTTAATTTGGTCCAGTAATCTGAAGCTCGTATATGGATAGAAATACAACTAGCTGAATGATCAGGTGCGCATCGGTTTTAACATTTCTTCATGCAGACAAGTCACATGACACATTTGTTCTTTGTTTTTGTTTCTTTAATAACCATGAAACCGGCCAATTTAAGGATTAGTTGATGTTTATAATAAACTATTGGACGATCTCTCTATGGTCAACTTGAGTCAACACTTTTTACTGTTTTTTTTTAATAACCATGAAACCGGCCAATTTAAGGATTAGTTGATGTTTATAATAAACTATTGGACGATCTCTCTATGGTCAACTTGAGTCAACACTTTTTATTGTTTTTTTTTTTTTTTAATAACCATGAGACCGGCCAATTTAAGGATTAGTTGATGTTTATAATAACTAGTGGACTAGTTACCCACTTTTAGACAACAATTTACAGCTCACACATGGCTCATCGGATTGATGATTGCTGTAATAGCGGGCGCCGTCAATTTGGCAGGTGAAGTTTATCTTATTTTGTTAACGCGTTTTGTTTGATGTCTAGACTAGATGGTCTAGTGGACTAGATCTCTCTATGGTCAACTTGAGTCAACACTTTTTGCTGTGTACATAGCCCCTATACATCACCATATGAAAGGCCGAATCTGGTTTCACACCACATTGTTCTTCTCTTGTAATTTCTGACTGCCTTGACCTGCCTCAGCTCCTATTTCATTCCACACGAACGCTTCAGGTCAACCAGTATTGTGTGTATTTTGAGTTGTGTAATCACAAACGACACTTTTAAAAGGCTCTGCTAAAAAGTCAACCTCGGGAACTATCACAGTATGGCCGATGTACAAAATTACTTAGGCTGGTTTGCAGTACTGTGTCTGTTTTTGGATTGGACGCTTTGGGCGGGTTTAATCAAAGGTCTTGGATTCATGTTACCCACTTTTAGACAACAATTTACAGCGCACACATGGCTCATTGGATTGATGATTGCTGTCATAGCGGGCGCCGTTAATTTGGCAGGTGAAGTTTATCTTATTTTGTTAACGCGTTTTCTTTGATGTCCTTTTTTTTTTAACTAGCAAAGGACTGATAAACGTGTCCTAGTTAATCATTCAACCATTTAGTTACATTATTATGAATAAATAATGCAGTAATTTCTTTTAACGATCTGCTTATAGGAATCTTTGCTGCACCGATGGGTTCCATATTTGGTACGAGACCTGTAGTCATGATGACCGGTGTTATGGTTGGCGGTTCCCTGATTGTAGCTTCCTTCGCTTCCAGCATCGCTCAAATCACGTTTATATTGGCGCTTGGAATGGGTATATTAAATTATAACAACAATGATATCACTTTACCGCCACCATCACATTTGATTCTTTACAACCATATTATGCTGGTAAAGAAAGACTTACTATGGGCAAATCTCAGTACAATGTGATGGTGGTTTTTAAAGGGCCATCGCACATTTGACGCCAATATTGCCGTCAACATTCACGACTTGACTGTTCGCCCCAAGTCGCAAATGTTGACGTCAATACTGCGATATATTTACGACTTGTATCCCAGTCATGCGTAAACATCTTAGTTTTAATCTAATCTAGTTATTTGCCATTCCACTCATTTGGCAAATCTCAGTACAATGTTATGGTGGGTTTAAAGGGCCATCGCACTTAGTATTGACGCCAATATTGCCGTTAACATTCACGACTTGTGCCCCAAATCGCAAATATTGACGACAATACTGCGATTTATTTACGATTTGTACCTCAGCCATGCATAAACATCAAAGTTTTAATCTAATCTAATCTAATTATTTGCCATTCCACTCATTTTGTGCTCGATATGTGGCAGGGTGTACCCCCTCCTATTGTGTCTTCATTGTGTTCTTGGAATCTCCGGAATTCTTTCGAGGATTTTAGGGGGGTGCTCCTGTACAAGAGGGGAAGATTGTGTTAGAGTATTGGAACATTTGGGGGGGGGGGCTCCCTCTGCCACATATCGGGAACGAGAAATCTCCACGCTTCCGACCTCACCCACCTCCCAATGGCTCGCCTGAAATCAGAGATTAGGGTGTCTAGGTGCCAGACTTTACACAAGTTTATGGACACCCCAAAGAGCTGGGGTGGAAGTCACGCATGAGTGGGTTTACAACAGTCGTGAATTTATCCATCAACAGTGCCGTCAATTTGAGACAAGGAAACAATCGTGAATTTAGACGACAAAATCGGCGTCAATATTTGCGACTTTGGGGTACAAATCGTGAATTTTGTCGGTAATATTTGCGTCAATATTTGTGACTTGGGGTCCTGAGTCGAGAGTAATGACGGCAATGTTGCCGTCAACATCTGCGACTAGGGGCACAAGTCGTGAATATTTACGTCATTGCGATGTCCCTTTAAATCCACCATAAGTGCGCCACCTATTGTGGCGTTTTTCTAAGCCTTGACTATAATCATCAATTCGACACACACATCAGGAAGAAACATACAAAAAGACTGAATCAAATCATCATAACGACATTTTTCCCATGATACCAGTAAAACATTGCCTGAGATTTTGTGCATGTTCGTTTCACGTTTATTTCAAATAGGGCTTTTTGCTAGAAACAAGAAACGGTGACTTCGAACGTTTCCAAATGCCATTTTCTCGAATTGATATTATTTCAGATGGAAATACATTTCTCTGAAGATTGGTACTGGTGTCAACTTACTAGTGAATTATCAGATAGTGAATTAATTTCTCTTTTCAATAATTAACACCTTATAGTGTCTATTATCTTTTGACAGTCAATTTTAATTACAATTTTCTTTGTTCTTCTCTTGTAAAAGGAATCGGCATAAGTTTTGCAAACATTCTGACTCGGGTTGTGATTGCGCAGAGTTTTGACAGCAACTATGCAACAGCCAGTGGAATTGCACAAACTGGAGGACCTCTTGGATTAGTGATAATTGCTCCGCTGGTTCAACTGTTTCTTGATACATATGGATGGAGAAGTGCCTTCTTGTTGCTAGGAGGGTTTAGCTTACATCTCGCCGTATGTGGCGCCCTTTTACAACCATCAACCAAAAAGCTGAGTCCAAATTTGTATCAGCCTGTCTCTTCAGGCGTGGAGGGTCTTCATAAAGAACACACAAAGTCACGAATGAATGTTTTGAAGGACACTTTAATTGATATAAAGAGTCAGTTTGGTATCTCCGTTTTTTCACAGCTTTCGTTTTGGATACCAGCGACAGTGTTTGTCAGCAACATGCTGGTTGATGTTCTCTGGTTTATATACTACGTGGATCACGTTGTAGGGAAAGGTTTCACTGCGAGTGACGCGGTTGTTTTTTCAGCAGCTGCAGGCGTTGGGTCAGTAATCTTGAAGATTGTTGTTGGACTTCTCGTAGATAAAGACGTTTTGAAGCTGCGGCCAGCATTGGCATTACTTGCAATTGTTTGTATGATTTGTCTTATCACTGATCCGTGGGTAAACTCATATTGGTTGGTTCTAGTAAATGTTGTTATTTCTGCTAGCTTCAGGGGTGCTATTATTTCACTGAATGACGTTTACACGAGAGAGTTAATTGGAACTGAACTTATTGCGTCTGCATTCAGTTGGATGGAATTGGTGAATGGAACTGTCATTTTATTCTGCGGATTTATCCCAGGTATTTTAAATCATCTCGTTGTATTAGTTATAGAAAGACGGACTAATTCTATTCGAATCAATTTATATCGCCAGTGAGATTGAGTAAAAAGCCCCAGCTCAACATTGGTAAACTGACTGTAAATGCTTCCATTCTTTGCAAAAAAATCAAGATATTTGTAATAAAACCAACCTGTGAAAATGTCAGCTCATTTCGTTGTTTCATTTGCGAGAAAACGGTAAAAATGCACTCGGAAACTATGATTAAATCTTATTTCATGTATTATTTAAAACACTTCAGTCAGAAATGTGAAAGTTTTCGACCATTATTATCTTTATACCATGTAAGGTATATGTCAATCTGTGAGCAGTTATGTTTTTCTTCTTAGCAATGTTGAGCTGGGCTTTAAAACCAAATGGATTGTTCTGCAATGCCCAAAATGCGGATAAATGTTACGCTTATCGCTTCATAAAATATATAGGCCTACACAATGAAAAATTATGGAGTATGAACACTTTTACAGACTACATTAAAAAAAAAACAAGACCCACAAAAGAAAACCAGCAAAAACAGGAAAAACCGTCGCAAATCGCGCAAAATTTAAAAGTCAATTTCTGTGTTTTTTTTTCTTTCTGTATAGGTCTGGTAAACGACACGATTGGAAACTATGACGGGCCTTTTTTCATCATGGGTTGTCTTTACGTCCCACTGTTGCTGGCGCTCTTGGTGGAAAGAATTCGTCCAAACTGAGACACTTGATGCTTGAGACATGTTTGTGGACAATTCGCGAACAGTTCTGAACAATTGATTCTTTTACTGACAAAATGACCATTCATCGCCTCTGAAAATTTTAACAATACACGTTCTCGGAATATCCTTCATTTTGTAAAGGAAGTATTAAGCCCCAGCTCAACAGCGGTAAAAAGCCTGTAACCTAAATAAATGCTTCCAGTCTTTGCACAAATCAAGATATACGTATGAAAAGTTCAGCTTATTCCTTGTTTCATTTGCAAGAACACGGTAAAAATGCAATCAACATTGTTGTATGTATTCTTAACCCTATCAGGACTGGGTGGGGGCACAATATGCTCCCCTACCATATTTTTGTCTGTAACTTTTTAATGCTTAGTCCGACCACTGCGAAATGTTCTGTTTTTTTTTTCTTAAAATGTATCTAGGGTCATGTTGGCCAAAAATAAATGATACCGGGGGTTAAGGGGAGGGGGGGTTCAGATATTTGGAGAGGTGGCAGTCAAAATTGTCTGATTATAGAAAATTTCACGATGTCCAGAATCTGACAGGGGGCAAGCGGGGGGGGGGGGTTAAGATGTTCCAAGCTGCCCTCCTTTGCCCCCCCCCCCCCCCTTTCCCGGCTACACCACTGGACAAAAATAAATATGCAATCGGGTTTGTACACATAGCATTGTGGGCAGTTCTGCTTTTAGGGTTTTACGAAGTGACATTGTGTTTAGGAATTAATAACTCATCAAATCAGGTTCAAGACTGAAAAATTACTGAAACTTCTGTATGACGACTGAAGAATTCATATTTTTGTCAGTAAACTTTAAAAGATAAAAATAGTATGTATGAAGTCATTTTTCATCTCATCGCCACTTTTACGGAAGTGACGATTCAGCCCCGCAGACCAAAATACCCCTTTTTCAGACAATAACATTCAAAGTTGTACTATTTTTCAAACTATTGTTGAGCTATTACTCACACAGGCTTTACAATTCATGTTATCATTATTAATGTCATTTGGGATTTTCAAATAACGTTGGATTTAGTATGATTATGGTTGTTTTAAGAAAATGGTTCAAATACAGTTGGATTCTCATACAAGTCATTATACTATCTAAATATTACTGCTTATTCATAAATACCTGAGACAGTTTATCCATTCTGATTGGCCGAGAGGGCATCACGTGGCCATGTTTAAACGGGCGATATAAACACGGTAAAAAAGTGTTTAAAACCGGCTAGCTTGCGAACGAAAAATATAGCCCCTGTATCAGAATAGAGAAGTATACGTGTTTCCAGCTGTTGGCTTTCTGATTGGCCGAGAGGGCATCAAGTGCCTATAACAGCTACAGAGACATGAAGATCGACATTCCGTTCAAGGAATTGGCCCGTAAATATGGATAGAAATTTAACGCAGAGCCGAGCTGAGAAACTGTCAGATTTGTTCCCAATTTTTGAAGGTTTTTGCATGTTTTTGACAGAAAGGCATTTATGAATGGGAATAAAGGTGTGCTGAATCGGTTTTTAACTATTGTTTAAAACCTCTGAGGGTCCTGGTGGCCGATAATTGCCCTCGCCTTCGGCTCGGTCAATTATAGGCCACCAGGCCCCTCATCGGTTTTATACAATAGTTATAAACCTCTTCACCACACCTTTATTCCCTTAATATTAAACCTTCATGCAAACACCAAGCAAAATGACTGATTCAAACGTATTACATGTATGCAAACGTGCGACCCCTACATTAATAGAAGCTGTTTTTTCTGCGCTAGTCGACATTAATAATAATAATAATAACAAACAATTCTTGTATAGCGCATAATACAATGAAGTCTCAATGCGCTTCTGTAATTAAAAAGATGAGTTTTAAGTTGAACTTTGAATTGTTCTAGCGTGGTGCAGTTTTTAAGATGGTTGGGAGAGGAGCCCCCCCCCCCTTGATAGGTTTAACATTATGACCACTATGTCCTCATTATGGACACAAGGTTATTATAAAATTGGTTTGTGCTTATATTTTAATAAGTCAAACGGTGAATTGATGTTAATGAGGAATCTTTTGATAGGCCAAATGAAATGCTGAGGTTTTTTGGTGGGTTTTTTTTCATCTTAAAACATATTGAACATATTTGCAATAAAAATGTCTACTCTCCTGGGTTTTAGGCTTGGGCTTGAATGGAGATGGCATGAAAGACAATGAGGGAAAAGGAAAGGAACCTTTACTTACTCTTTCTATCCACTTGAACATCTACATTCCAGTGATGGGTAGATGTTGAACTAATGATGGTGTGTATCTTTATCATATGACTCTGGTGTCTGCATGCTTACAAGTAGTTGATGGGTAAACATCATCAGAGATCTGCATGCCTTTCTGTCTGTGAAATGAAAATTATATACTGCTAGATGTAGTTTGGTAAACATTTTCAGCTTTTGATGGAATATTGCGATGAGCGTTTTTCTTTTTTCTTCGGTTCAGAGCAGTAAGGACTTATTACATGTAAAGGACCTAGAAAGACCCTGTCAGCTCATAGCAGAAAGGACTTACAAGACATAGAACGAACCAGTCAGCTAAGAGCAGAAAGTACTTATAGGACCTAGAATGAACCAGTCTGCACAGAGCAGAAAGGACTTACAGGACCTAGAATGAACCAGTCCGCTAAGAGCAGAAAGGACTTATAGGACCTAGAATGAACCAGTCAGCTAAGAGCAGAAAGGACTTATAGGACCTAGAATGAACCAGTCGGCTAAGAGCAGAAAGGACTTATAGGACCTAGAATGAACCAGTCGGCTAAGAGCAGAAAGGACTTATAGGATCTAGAATGAACCAGTCAGCTAAGAGCAGAAAGGACTTATAGGACCTAGAATGAACCAGTCGGCTAAGAGCAGAAAGGACTTATAGGACCTAGAATGAACCAGTCGGCTAAGAGCAGAAAGGACTTATAGGATCTAGAATGAACCAGTCGGCTAAGAGCAGAAAGGACTTATAGGATCTAGAATGAACCAGTCAGCTAAGAGCAGAAAGGACTTATAGGACCTAGAATGAACCAGTTGGCTAAGAGCAGAAAGGACTTATAGGACCTAGAATGAACCAGTCGGCTAAGAGCAGAAAGGACTTATAGGATCTAGAATGAACCAGTCGGCTAAGAGCAGAAAGGACTTATAGGATCTAGAATGAACCAGTCAGCTAAGAGCAGAAAGGACTTATAGGACCTAGAATGAACCAGTCAGGTCAAAGCAGAAAGGACTTACAGGACCTAGAATAAACCAGTCAGCTCAAAGCAGAAAGGACTTATAAGTCATACATACACATACAGTGGGGTATAATTCCTTTCTGCTTTCT
The DNA here is from genome assembly GCA_911728455.2 of Marthasterias glacialis. NCBI lineage: Eukaryota > Metazoa > Echinodermata > Asteroidea > Forcipulatida > Asteriidae > Marthasterias > Marthasterias glacialis. The sequence continues at coordinate 3,755,498 of OU452223.1, forward strand.
GCTGGTAACCACAATAATATTGATATGTGATCACAACATTATTCAATGTCTAAACTTTATTCCGGGAGGGAGGTTTACTGCTAGAAGGCTATAAATCAGCTCATGCCCTGGGGCATTATCTTTGCTTCCGTCTGGCCATAAAATGTTCTGACCAGTGGTCCCTCAACCTCGTTAGTATGCATTAGAAAGTTTTTCCCTGTTTGTATGGATGAGTGCAGGACTGGTTGATGTTTTAGTGATAGTGTTTTAGTGATTTCTTTTAGTGGTTTTGGTTTCGCCAAAGTTATTTTAGTTAATAGAATATAGAGATTTGTTGAGATAAGTTAACTTGTTTTGATTTTAATTTCGGGGAAAGTTTTGAATTAAATTTACATTTTCAGGTTCTATTGTTAAAAGAAAACTTTTGTTCACTTGTTCAAATTTGTTTTGTTTTTTTAAAGAAAGTTTGCGACTCTATCATTTAGATCCTGTTTTATTCTTTCATGTTAGCTATCCCCGTCATTTTATTTTTGGTGAACCAGTTTCCTGGGTTACACCTGCAACCTTCAAATTCTTTTGCCTGGTGTATTATTTGTTAAATCTTTTGTTAGTATTACTTATGGAAAGCTCAAACATTTTCATTCAAATTAAATTATCTGTTGGTTTCCTTTTCAAACCAGAAATCAGCTAAGCATGGCCTGAGAACGACTCTTTTGAACGTTTCTATTGCTGCATTTGTACTGTAGGTCTGCAAACTTTACAATCAACTGCAGTTACACGCTTGATGAGGCATTGCATGGGATTAACAGGCTACTTGCTTTATGATAGCAGCTAAAATCATCATAAGGATAAAAACATCAGTGATTTTCGTCTAATGGGGAATTCATATAAAGAAAATCCTACTTAAAGATCGAGCGATGATAATTATTGAGACAATAACAGTGTGAGGACCGGTCTCCACTGATTGGTAATGACCAGGTTGGTGGCTGGCCGCTGTTAATGGACTGAGCAGAAGGTGAGGTCCATTAAAAGCAGCCAGCCACCAACCAAGGTCAGTGCAAACTGAGTCATCACACTGCTCTAATGCACTTAATGGTTTATTTTCTTTTATGTACTTTGTATAGTCTGATTGTAATTTGCCATGTTTCTTGTTATATCCGAATAAACTCAAATCAAATCAAAATATTGCCATCAATAAAAAACAGTACAAATCATCAGAATTTGTGATTTTTCTTTCACTGATATTTTCTATTTATGTTCACAGGCCCAGACTGCAGAACCAGGCTGCAGGCTTTGAAAATTAACAGCACCATAAATGGAAACACTGTGGTTGGTGTTCGGCTTTATGCTTCGCATTATGTTGGTTTCATGTGCATACCAGCTACCTTAAATTGATACACTGTCTGAGCATTCATGCATATGGGTGGTATGCACATGCACGTGGCACCATTTCTCCTCGCCAAAAAAAAATAAAAATTATGCACACAGAAAACAGTTGAATTTGAAAGTTCACCGCACAACATGCACAGTGCATACATAACTTTTACATAACAATGCTTGTTTAGGGTCCATTTATTAGCTAGTTTACAGAGCCGGTCTTTATATCGCATGTTAATACACCCCTCCGTGACCAATCTTCGACCAATCAGAGTGCACAAACTCTCCGAGGTATTAATTAATTACTGTTCAAAAGGAATTTACCTTTTACTGGAGAGGGCAGTTCCTTTACAAGGCTGATCATTATGCAGATCTCAGACATCTACTTATTGACGGGTACATCTCTTTAGAGATGGCAAGCCATTCTGTACACAAACAGAACACAATTTGCAACAGTAAAATAGTAATGAATGATTGATACGTTTATTTCGACTACTTTACAAACATTTTTACACTTTTATTACAATAATGGGAAATGTAAAACGAGTCTTGAATCCTAATGACTTCATCAACACTGAACTGCATTCAATGAACTGCAAGTCAATTTTCTAAAAAATTTTGCAGTGATAATTTATGTAGGCTTGATTGGGGTCAAGTTGATACATTTTCCCTACCAAAACTTTCCACTTGTTATTTCAAGCTGGAAGTGATGTTACGTCAGTAGAAAATTAAAAAAAAAATTTTCATTAACTTACCTGTTTACAGAGATGGCAGATTTTTTGTTAGGCTGCTTGATGGTATTTGGGTCTCGGCATTTACTTGTTGACGTGTAGATACTTTGGAGACTGGAGCTTTATGTAAAAAATAAAATAAACACATAATATTTGTAAAGAAATTATATTATATTGGTGGAACTCTGTTGGCTTCCTAAATTCTTAAAATTGTACAAGAACTGTATGGGATATTACAACATGGGATTTAAATTTTTTTAGATCAGAATAAAATAATTAACATATTGTGAAAAAACAAACAAATAAAATCAATCATTTTGAAACTTTAATGACATAAACTATTATTAAGGTGTAATTTAATAACCACTCGTCTGGGTAAGGCTGGTGCTTACAGTGTGATGTTACCCAAACAGTGCCAAAAATACAGCCCATGGAGACTATAGAACAAACAAACAAAATGTAAACAATATAATCAATGATCAGATGATTTACTCAATTTTACCCATCCTCGGTCGGACATTGATCATGGGGGTATCATAAAGGTTTAATTTTTAAAAATTTCATAAAATTTTAATTGATATGGAAAAAAGAATTAAATATTGGAAATGTTTGTTTTATATAAACAAAAAAAATTTGAAAAGTTGGTCATTTAGAAAATAGGTAATCCTTGAAAAGCAGCTGATCAGACCCCCACTTTTTAAGGGATTCTTTTAGATTTTGGCAAAAAAATTGTACATCCGAGCTAAACTTCATCCCTCGAAAAATACAGTTAAATATTGGAAATATTTGTTTTATATAAAAAATTGGAAAAGTGGTCAGGCAGAAAATAGGTAATCTTGGAATAACAGCTGATCAGACCCACACATTTTACTTAGATTTTAGAAAAAAACACTGTATCCAAACTAAACCTTATCCCTGTTGACGACAACGACAACGATAACGACAATGACAACGACGACGACAACAGCGACAACGACGATGACAACAGCGACAACGACAACGACAACAACAACATTAGTTGTTATAATGGTGCATTTCACAATAACGTCTCATTGCGCTTTACATTAATGCCCTGGTCATTGGGCCGATAACATTCTCTTTTTAAAATCTTTCTCAGCTCCCTGGGGAGTATACAGCCCAGGGCAGCCGTGGCGCTCCGAAGGCTTTTTCAAACACACTATCATACATGTCATAGGCCTGTAGGTTCTAGTATAATCTTACCAGAGTGGTAAGGTGTACACAAAGTATACTGAGGGGTACATTACAGCGGCGAATTCAATTCAATTCAATTCAATTCAATTCAAAAAACTTTATTTATCCTTAATAGGCAATTACATTTGGTTGGACAGCTGCGTATTAAACACAATGACAGCTTAGGGCTTATAAAATGTCACTAAATAAAAATCTTTTCAAAATATTTTTAAAAATTTGGCGTAAAAATAGCCAAGATTTGTTGCCTAGTGGGGCACAATTTTGCTCTGAGAGAGTATCAAATAAAATGACATTTTGCACCATTTTAACGTGAGGTTAGAGACTTGTAAAAAATGTTAGCACTTTCATAAGGACTCCATCAATTGAACAATGAGTGCATCACAAAATTGAACTTGTCCTTGGAGCCCCCTTTTAATGGATGTTGGACTTTATTTCTCTTTTGTTAATATTCCTCTCAAGGACACTGATAGCTAAAATTGCATCGCACCGTTGAAAATCTCCCGCACTTCATGCCGAGAGAAACTAAAATGGCCTTAAGTGAGTAGCACTGTCAAGACCACCATATCCGTACACCCAAAAATGTCTTATTTTTCATGATTTCGACATTTTAAAACGGTCAATATGAAATGGAATTTGGACATGGTTTTAGTGCCAGTGGAGTAGCCAGCATCTTTTTTGAAGGGGGGCAATGGGGGGGCAGAGATATTTGTAGAGGGGGTATTTAAGTTATAACTGCCTAATTATAGCAAATTTAACGGTGTCCAGAGGCTGACAGGGTGGAAGCAGGGGGCAAGAGATTCCACAGGGGGGGGGGGCAGCCTCCCCCTTTGCCCAGCCCCCCCCCCCCCTCCCTTGGCTACGCCACTGTTCAGTGCATGAAATGGCAGTTGGCTCATGATCTTTTCAAAAATAAAAATATTAATAATAATAAGCAGTTCTTACAAAGCGCTTTATATCACACCCGCTCAAAGCGCTCAGTGTTTTATCCTGGAAGGTATGCAGAGTTACGTTTTACAAGTATGACAACTGTTCCTTTACATAGAACCATGTAAACTGCAGCCAATCCAACCAGGAACACCAGGGCGAACCCCTTCTCTTTGGGATAAGCGCACTGGGCTCTTTTGCGTGCATTACACAACACACAGGACCTACGGCTTTACGTCCCATCCAAAGGACCCAGCAGTAATGGTTAAGTGTCTTGCTGAAGGACACAAGTGTCACGACCGGGACTCAAACCCACATTCTGCTGATCAAAAACACCAGAGCTTGAGTCTGGTGATCTTATCCACTCGGCCACGACAAGCCACCATACGATGACGTCATTAACCTAGACAATACTCTTTTAAATTGTAATAATTTTGAAATACAAATTTCTTTGACCAAATTTCATCATCAATATTTTGCAGAAAAATAACATCAATAAAAACTTAGTTGTGAAATTTGAACAGAATGGACCGCCATTGCATTCGGAAGTTAAAGAAAGTGCAATTTTCGCACGATTTGAAAAGCACATGATACAGTGTCCCGGAAAGACCATTGTCTTCCGCTGTCACTGGGTGCACTGTCAATTGCTTTTCTCAAGGCTTTCAGCTATAATCTTTAATGCCATATTGTGTTGTACTACACAATAGACAAAACTGAAAAAAATCTTAACATTACTGAATTAACATCTTGAAATTTAGCTGAGATGAAGACTCTGCTAGAGTTGAAATGTGGGTAATTGTCAACTTTGCTATTTTGTCCTAATTTCAATCCCTTGCTTTTCACCAGCTGTCCAGGCCTTCAGCTGAAGTTTTTAAGTTTCGCATATGTGGGTCTTGAAGTCTAGCTCAACCAAGACTTCACTCTTCCAGGCAGGTCTGGTCCCCATTTAACCTGCCCAAAATACATAGCGTCCCAGTGCGATATTTTTCAAAACTTGCAGGCTCTGGCTTCCATATTCCACTCAGCGCAACTCGCAGTAAACAACATTGACATAGACAGAGCAATCAAATTTACATTGCATGCACATCGCAAAACTGTCATTTTATGTGTGCAGCAGCAGCGCTATGGGGGGAGGGGGGGGGGGGCAAATGCCCCCCCCCCTATTATTTTTTTTGACCCCCCCCCCCAATTTGCCTATGCCCAAAATCGAGTTTAACTGCTTTTCAGCAGCACAAAATTACACTTAAATATTTTTGTTTGACCCCCCTAAAGTTAAGCTTGCCCACCTCTTGCCCACCCCCCCAGATTAGCAGATCTGGTGCCGCTGCTGTATGTGTGACACGGGACAGAAAATAATGCGGAATCAAAAATGCGAGGTTTGAAATAAAAAAATCTGGGAAAAACCCACATAAAGGGCGAAGGTATCACATGCCTGTAGGCAGGATTAGTCAAACAATGATTGTGACCATAACAAAAAAACAAACAAAAAATGATTCCTTGGTACTAGTTAATGATTTGTGTGTTGAGCATCCTCTACAACACAGTTTCATATCATACTCACGCACATTTGTGTTTGCTGTAAATGTCTTAAGGCCTATTGTTTTCTTTTCTGCTATCAGTCAAGCTTAAAGATTCTTGGAAAGTTTTGTTAATGATGGCGTGTCGTGGCCGAGCGGATAAGAACACCGGACTCAAGCTCTGGTGTTTCTGATCATACAGAGTGTGTGTTCGAATCTGTCCTTAAGCAAGACACTCAACCATTATTGCTTCGTCCTTTGGATGGGATGTAAAGCCTTATAGGTCCTGTGTGTTGTGTAATGCATTTAAAAGAACCTAGTTACACTTATCGCAAAGAGTAGGGGTTCGCCCCAGTGTTCCTGGTTTAATCGGCAGCAGATTGCGCCTCAGCACTTTGTAAACTATTACATGATGCTAAAGGAACAGGTCTCACACTTCAAATCATAACTCCGAATACCTTGCAGGAAAAAAAATACTGAGAAGCGCCTTGTATCCTTTGGCAATTTGGCACTATATAAATCCAGTTATTATTAATGCAATGAAAAAGTTAAGAGAGTCTTTCTATCATAAAAGGGCAGTTCAAAATGTCTACACTTCTCTTCCTTCGTGTTAAATACTGTTTTTACTGTTAGAAGAAGTTGGAAAGACTTGAAAATCACTGCGTATTTTCCCTGTGACCTTTGTTGAATGCATGTGGGTCAATCCGTGAAGTTGGGTACACCACTTCACACAAGGTGAAGCATTTTTGTGAATTTCTTCACATTCACAATAACGGATATACCCATAACAGATTCTATGGGTTACATCAGCACTAATACCTAATTCACAACATGAATTTTACAAGTTACTTGTATTTTCTTCACACACAATACAGATGAACTGTCACACCGTATAAGATCACCAAGGCTTTTGGTGTCCCTATTACATGTGAACAGTACGTAACTTTTGTTATATCATTTAACAAGTTTCTTCAACACTGTCCTGTAGGGGGTGGGGGCACCTGGTGCCCCCTTCCGTATTTTCCAAAGTTTACTACAAGTTTTCATGAAACTTGCCACAAATGCTCCTTTCACCAAGTTCTACATGATGCCATCAAAATATTTCTGAAAATTGTTACTAGAGGGCGTTTTGGAATTCTTTTTTTTTTACCCATTTTTGGGCAAAAAAAATGCTTTCTAAAAAGTTTATGTTATTTTTGTCAAAATGTTTTGAAACTTTGCAAACTTTTTTATTTTAACATGATCGATACACTTACAACCTAATTTAAAATGCAGTCACCAGTGGGGGCACTATAATCCATTCATTTATCATTGTTTGGGAAAAATATGTTTTTGCGTTTTTGTTTTACTTAGAAATCAATGTGGCCGCCGCCCAGGGCCCAGGGAGCAATGATAAGGCTTGATTGAGAAATATGGCCTGATACGCAAGAAATTGGGATGTTAAAAATATTCTGTTGTAATAAAACTTTCAACCCCCTAAATACAGGCAGAAAACATAAAATCCAAGACGGTCGCCAAATATGGTGGCCATTTTGAATTCCCAAGAGCTTTTCAAACTGTCACATGACTCATCACTATCACTGTTCTGGCAAAAAAATGTGTTCAAAAAGTAATAAAAATCACTAAAAAACATTAAAATCGTTAGACCCAATGTCAACAAATGGTTGCCATGGCCACTGCTAAACCCCTTTATCAATAATGTTTTTACAGCATGACCCTAGATAGAGTTTGGGAAAAGTCAAAAAATCTCGCAGTGATTGGACAAAGCGTTAAAATGTTACGGGCAAAAATATGGTAGAGAGGCACATTGTTGCCCAGTCCTGGTAGGGCTAACTTATTGGGAGACTTTTGAGACGTTATTTAGCAGAACCCCAGTAAGCAGTCTTTTTCTGTTATGAGAACAAATAGAAAAGCCCCGCTTACTGGGGCGCCCGCTAACGTTTCATAAGTCTCCCATTGCAATTACTCGCATATAACTCATGCTACAATATATTGTGCAGAGTTTGTGTCAAAAATTGTGTTATTTTGAATATCCTTTAGTTCCCCAAATAAGTTTTCTAAGGGGGGACACCAAAATGGTGTCCCTTTACAGTTGTGCTTGCAAAACATTGTTTATAAGCAGGCATGACCATTTAATACTATTATTATGAAAGTATAGCCTCAAAAAAACAAAATATGCACTCACAACTAGATACATCTCACATAAAAATGAACTGGGGAAAAAAAACTTGGTTCATGGTGTCCCCATTTACACAAGGAACCGAAATGCATTGCAACATTTTGAGTTTTTATAAAGTACTTTTGTCTACTTTGATTGTTATATTAAAGAGAGGTGCTATCCATTTGTAGGAACTAAGAAATAATTGCCATCCTCCTTAAATTGTTGTTTTCTCTTTTTTCAAATTGTCACAAGTTGGCCCCTAATTTATGGAATAACCCATATAAAGTTAATGTTATGCTTGGTTCTTGGTTCTTGGTAAAATAATCTCCCTAGCAGCTCAAGCTGAGCCAAACTGATGCTTTGTATCTTTTCTCTTCCAATATGCCTCAACATAAGTTATGCAGGAAACTATAAAATTGTGGGTACAACCATGTATAAATCTCTTTTGGGTGGAGTGGTGGCTCTGAAAAGAGCCGGTGTGGTCTCGACGTTTCAAACAGGACACTCTGCTCGTCTTCAGGAGAAACTGAATAAATTATGCAAATTAGCCTAGATTTGATCTACCTGGATTTTTCCGGATGTCTGTGCAAAGTACATCAAAATGCTAGTTTTGAACAAGTTTGTACAGTTGTAAAGACCCGCTCCGAGCAAGTCGTTATTGTGCCGTCTACTGGCGACTTATATCAAAACTAGAGTCGTTTATCAAAACTTCTGTACATCATTAAATGTCTTGCTTGTGATTTTGAGATCAAATTCAGCCAAGTGTCAAAAAGGATGTCAGGATTGGCTTAATGCATCTGAAAATAGCAATTGAAACCCCAGCTCAACATTGCTAAGAAGAAAAAAATAAATGTTCCCAGATTTACATATAACCTTACATGGTATGAAGATAATGATGGTAGAAAACTTTCCTTTAAATATTTCTGCTGAAGTGTTATCGTTTTTAAATAATAAATAAGGTCCAAAATTAGTTTTCGTCTCAGCTCGATGGTGAAGTAAACATGCATTTATGCATGGCATACCCACAGCAATCTTGCCTCAATCAGACTAGTCACTACGTAATCCCCAGGTTGACTGCGTAAAACAATATGTGTTGGTCACAGGATACCAGTTGTGTAGAGTGGTATCCTTCTTTGACTGCGTAAAACAAATGTGATTTGGGCAATCGCCTGTGCTTTAAATGCACCTTTTTACAAACATCCATTGATGCTTAATACCCATTGGAGACACGATTGAACTTGTATGGCGAGATCATGAACAGAGTTTTGGGCCTAAAACATTGATTTGGAGGACAGAAAATGATTGTGAGTACAATCAAATGCCAGTTAGTGTTATTTCATCTTTGATATCTTTTGAGAAGCCAGAACACCAGTAAAGGCAGTAGGCAATGTTCTAGCTACTTTGTCATGCCTTTGTCATCAATTGGGCATATTTTGAAACAGGGTCTCCTCAAAATCATAGCAAAGTGTCTTCCTAACAGCCTATTCACTAACTTTGCCTGGGGTGTTAGAACGACCATCCAAATAAACACTCCCAAGTCCAAATTTTAAAAAAGGAGTACAGCGCCCTAGGTACAGTTACTTGGTCCTTCCTCTAGGCTGGTTCTAAGCCTAGACCACCTTGTTGGGCTGTTAGAAGTGGAAGTAGAAGTAGGACATTGTCACCATGGAGGAAGGAACAAAACCGAGGGAACCTCCATTCATTGCCATGCTGTCACCATCAGTGACCATTAGCCTCATTTTGAGGTATGGCAGACACTACACTATAGGCAAATACAGGAGTGCACTGTTTGGTTTGGGTATATAAACAGACAAATTTACCCAAACCAAATACACATATCAATTTGTTTGTGGCAAAAACTGCTCCTGTTTCTTTTTCTCGCTTTTACCCAATATACCGCGTGCCTGGAATGTATCGAAATGTAATACCATTCACGTATGCACGCACACACAAGCCTGTGTGCAAGTGATGTGTGTACTATTGTGAGCGAAAGCATGGTTTAAGCGAGATTTTGATCGGCGAAAAGTTTCTTTAATCCCAGAAGTACAGGCCTTAACAAGGTCCAATCAAAATAACTTTTGCAGAAGTATTTAGACTAGGACCTCCCCTGACAACACTTTTTTTTATGGTCACACGGTGGCGCTGTTTTGTGTTATTGCAGTGAGTTAAAGAGCTCGGTCCACTGAAAACCACAGTGTCCTTGGGACATGCACACTGTGGTCCACTGAAAACCACGATTTGCATACAAAATGGTGATAAATTCTGCTCAAGCAACCTTTTTTAGCAATGAAAGTATGGACTTTATTTGTCATACAAATTTGATATTTTAATTCACTGGGATGTAGAATGTTGTTGTCTTCATTATACCTTTTTAACAGGTCAAAGCGTTGTTGCTACATTTAATGGTGTACAAAAATTGACATTGAAGCGCAGTTTTTGACTGGCAATTCTCATAGCGGAAAAATCAGTGACTTTGCGTATGCTTAAAAAGGAGCGCTAACAACGTGATATGGTGCCCTAATCATGCTAATATAAATGTGTCCACCACCATCTCAAAATGGCTTGTAATGTGTCCACCATTTTGTGATATGGACACATTACTAGGGCACTAATTGGTAAGGTAAATTTCTCTGTGTACACCAAAACCAAACAGTGCACGAGCTCGCCTCCTATTGATAGTGTCCGCAATAAATGCCTCAAAGAGGATAGTGGTCACTACGTTCTTACGGTCACTTTTAGTGTTAGAATGAAAAGACATTAAAACTGTAAAAAATCACTTTCACACTTACCTTTGGATAGCCAAAAGAATTCATGCACAGGAGACCTTTCCATTAGACACATTATATTCTGAATTCTTGTTGTCAAAGTCGTAGAACAAGAACCCCAAGTCATCCTGTTAATGTTAGTGTTACTAGAGTTGTTAGTGTTACCCTTGTACAGTCGCCATTTTGAAGAAAATATGACAGCTCGGAGCGGGGGGGGGGGGTGGGGGGGCGGGTCAAGAGCACTTGGTAAAAACTAACGATCGCCCTCTCCCGGCGCCCACCCTTCATCTCCTTTTCGTTCCGGAGACCCCCCAGCCCATGGCTCATAGTTCGTGACTTCTTATTGGTGGCCCTCTCCCACGACCCATGGTTAACCCTATCAGGACCGGGGGGCACAATGTGCCCCCCTACCAATTTTTCCCCTTAACTTTTCAACGCTTAGTCCGATCACCGCGAAATTTTCTGACTTTTCCTAAAATATATTTAGGATCATATTGGCAAAAAATAATTGATACCGAGGGTTAGCTGTTGCCATGGCAACCGTTTGTTTGACCTTGGGTCACACGATTTTACTGTTTTTTAGTGATTTTTAAAACTTTTTGGACATAATTTCCACTTATTTTATGTTTTTTTGCCAGAAAAGTGATAGTGGTGAGTCACGTGATGGTCTGAAATGGTTTTGGGAATTCAAAATGGCCGCCATTTTTGGCGGCCATCTTGGATTTTGTGTTTTCAGCCTGTAATTATGGGGTCAAATTATATCAAGTTTTTTAACAATGGAACATTTTCAACCTGCTAATTTATTACTTTTCAGGCCCAAAAAATGTTCAGATTTGTCAATCAAGCCTTATTATTTCTCCCTGGGCCCTTGGCGGCGGCCATTTTGATTGTTAAGTGAAAAAAACGCAAAAAAAATTTTTTTCCCGAAAATGGGATAAATTAATGAATTATTATGACCCCTAAAGATAACTCCAGTGACTAAATTAGGTTCAAATTATATTTATCATGTTAAAATGTACAAGTTTGCCAAGTTTCAGATTATTCGGACAAAAAATACAGAAGTTATGGCAAAAACACGATTTTTGACCAAAAATGGGCAAAAAACAGTCCAAAACGCCCTCTAGTGACTTTTTTTGAAATTTTTTGACGTCATCATGTAGAACTCGGTGATATGAACATTTGTGGCAAGTTTCATCAAAATCGGTCGAACACTTTGGAAAATACGGAGGGGGGCACTATGTGCCCCTCCCCGGTCCCCGTACAACCAAAAAAAGCCCGGTCCTGATAGGGTTAAATTATAATATTTGGTGGCACGCTCCTCATTTTGCGGCTTCTTATTGGCTGTTACATTGCGTGCAACCTATGGGTTAGACGATAAATTATAATATTATGTTGCGCGCTCCTCGTTTCGTGACTTCTAATTGGTTATTAAGAACCCCTGGTCTTGACGAATAGGGAGCTCGCTTCAATGACCGATTGGCACTTCGTTTTTAGAGGTTAGGGTTAGGGTTAGGATTTTGGGGTTAGGGTTAGGGTAAGGGTTTTGGGGTTAGGGTTAGGGTTTTTTTTCATTTAATTTAACTCACATGCTAAAAACAGTTAATAAAATGAAAAAAGGGTTAGGGTTTGGGTTAGGGTTTGGGGGTAAGGGTTAGGGTTAGGATTTGGGGTAGGGTTAGGGTTTTGGGGTAGGGTTAGGGTTTTGGGGTTAGGGATAGGGTTTTAGGGTTAGGGTTAGGTTATTTTTTCATTTAATTTAACTCACATGCTAAAAACAGTTAATAAAATGAAAAAAAAGTTCTGGTTTGGGTTAGGGTTAGGGTTTGGGGTTAGGGTTAGGATTTGGGGTTAGGGTTAGGGTTTGGGGGTTAGGGTTAGGGTAAGGGTTTTAGGGTTAGGGTTAGGTTATTTTTTTCATTTAATTTAACTCACATGCTAAAAACAGTTAATAAAATGAAAAAAGGGTTAGGGTTTGGGTTAGGCCGGTTTGGGGGTTAGGGTTAGGGTTAGGATTTTCGGGTTATGGTTAGGGTTTTGGGGTTAGGGTTAGGGTAAGGGTTTTAGGGTTAGGTTATTTTTTTCATTTAATTTAACTCACATGCTAAAAACAGTTAATAAAATGAAAAAGGGATAGGGTTTAAAACATAAAAAGATACGATCTGTCATTTTTTTGAGTAACAAATTTGGTTCTACAAAATGGCAGCCTGTGTTATGGCACGAAATTAAACAAAAAACACACAATTTCAAGGGATATTGATATGAATCATTATAATTCTACTTTAAAATATCTTTGCAACCATATTCATTTCATAACAAACGATTTTTGTAGCCCCAAAACGCCCGATCTAAAGCCAATCTGTCCCTTTAACTTAAGTTTAAATAAAGAAGTAAATTACACGTAAACAATACACTCTCATCTGATGAAACAGCTAGTTTTATGAGATTGAACCAATTCTGAACTTTTCGGGTGCTCTCTCCTGGCATGGTCCAAATAGGAGATGCGAAGAAACGAATACTCATTCAAATAGGTAGGGGGATTTGTGCATAAATTATTATTGCAAAATGCGAATGCGAAAGCGAATGGTCTCCCCATTGTCTTGTGATTCATTTGGATTAGAATGAGTATGGTATTGACCCAATTCACTGACGTCATCATCACAATAATCTTGGTTGCGCCATTTTGGAAGCCAGTGTCCGTATGCGTTGTCTAGTGAAGTCATGAGTGTAGTGCGAAGTTGAGGCGAAATGGCGTTTACATTTTTATTTAATAAGACTCATGATGAACATGGCAAAGTCGCTGCGTGTGACGTGCGTGCAAGGGGTCAATACTGATTAAATTGTCAAAAGATTAGGGTGAACTTTCGTACGGTGACCATCATGACGAGTGTAACGCAGAACTGCAAACGAAAACAATTTTAAAGCACGAACAGAATTCGCAGTAACTTGCAAAAGCCCACACCATTACCCAACAATTCTTTTTGTTGTTTTTGTTTTTTGAATAACATAAAACACAAGGGCATACTACGTCACATCTAATTATGTTAAATTAGAGAGCCTTGGCAAAGCGAGCGAATTGGAAACTTTAGAAAGTTTTCCGTAAAGTTTGGGCGTTACCACCAATTCTTATCCTCGAAATCACAGTTCGGAGATTATGATTTTTTAGGCCCAGCTTGACACATACTTTTTCAAGTCTTCCTTTAAAAACAATGCAGTTCAATGGATAAGTTGGAGTAGATGACCAATAGTCTTTGCTTGACATCCTCTAGCGCCTATAATTCAAAGACCAGTGGATAAGACCGGCTGTGGGGTCGAACGAAATGATTAGCGAAATAATTCAGGTAGTTCATTTAACGGCCTCGTTTCTAAGCAGCACTGTTGACTGTGAATCATGTCAGTACAACAATCATCTCCTGTTCAGAGCGAGGTTGTGCGGCCCATTCGTGGTCCCCTCATCAGTTTGTTCATAGCACGTTTGACGTGGGCCGTGGCTCCGTGAGCTTTCCGTTGCGCCCTCTCGTGTTTCTCATCCGACCGCTTGTGTTTCCATTCCCGAAACACGTTATGAAACAGTTCAGCAACACTCCAGATTTGTCTTCCATCTTTGGCCGATATTTCAAAATAAGGATAACCCATGTCCTCCGCTAGTTTCTTTCCTTCTGACTCAGAAACAACTCTGAAATGAGAACACAAAAAGTACATTTTTTTGTCAGTGTTTTGCAGAAGCTGTAAATATATAGGCCTCTAGCGGTAAGCCTCGCGTGATCGAATTCCTGGCTTGTGAGAACCAGGTGGCTATTAATATGACAAATAGGTCAATGATGTTGTTTTAGTTGTGTGTTTATTGGGCAACAGTGGGCTTCTGGTGGCATCATGGAAACACATGGTCTACATCCGGAATGTTAGAAACGACTTGGTTCAAGTCTAGTGGAATGTACGGAGCGACTGATATTCTACGCAGGGATACCATTTTTTGACAAAATTAGTTTGACTTGAGGCCTTCAAGATTGTATGCTCCACACCGCCTTGACAGAACTCAGGAATGTGTTACAAACACTCAAGTAAAAATAAATGAGGATTAATATTTCAAAACACTGAAGTGATCCTATATTATGGGAAAACAGCTGTTTTCGTTTTACAAACAAAGTTAAATTAAGATTCATATTTCCCTGTGGGCATTTGTTCCTCTACCTGTGACCTCACTTAACAGTAACACTGAACCTTTCTATTTAGTTTTTTTCCAGTCGCATAATTTGCAAACTACGATATCTTGCATCGTTGGAGTGGGGAACACATTAACAAAATATAGATATCCAAATTGCAACTTAATTAGAGAATTTGTACAAATTTTCCCATTGAGGTTTACAATAAATAAAAAAAATACCTCATTTCTTTCCGCAAGTCGTTTTTATTGGCTACAAGAATAACTGGAAGAGAGCTTGTTGTCTTGAGGGCGTTTTCCACATCTCGTTTTATGTTGGAGATTTCATCGAAGCTCTGTCGGTCTGCAACGGAGTAGACGAACAAGAAAGCATCTCCCCATAGAGCGTAGGCATTACGATGTCCATGCTTGTCCTGCAAATAACAAATCAGTCATTTTCTTTTCTTAAATATATATATAATATAAATTATACCATTATTATTTTCTTTTATTTTTCACCCCTTATTTTGACATTATGAATTTAAATCAATTTGAGGATGTGCAAAGAAAAAATGACTAGAACGGAATTTGAACCTGCGACCTCCTGCTGGTGGTTTAGTGCTTAATATTTAAACTAAAAAGTAACATCTCCTTATAAGGTGATCCTTGTATACTGCTGCTTCCAAGGTTGTACGTAAACCTGGGTGTAATCCCCGGTAACACGGCAGTTTCAATCTGAATAGCTTCTGACTTACATTCCCAAACAAAGATATTGACAAATAGGGCGACCGTCAACATTAGGGCTAGATAGCTCAGTTCAGTTGGTAGAGCGCCAGCACGTTAATGCGGAGGTCGCAGGATCAAATCCCGTGTTACCCAATTCTTTGATCACCTTCAAATTGAATACAAATTTCCCCAATCATTTTCCCTTGTGTTCTAGTGCTTGATAAATCTAACTTGTTAAAAAATTAGTTTCTTTCGGGGGCTCAAAGCCGAGCGCAGAGGTAAGCTTGACGTCATACTCACGTGACCAGCTGTGTCTAATATTTCCATTGCAACGTCTTCACCATCAACAGATGCGTGATATCTACATAAGTATTCTGATGAGGAAACAGAACGTAACACAATGACGAGGAAGTAAAATGCACTTGGGTATCAGGATACGTGGTAAGGGTAAAGATGGCAGCCGGGAATTTCTTATCAAAGTTAACTTCTTTCCACTCCCATTCCTGTTTTACCTCAACGATCCACTTTTTGTTGTGAACTTTACCAAACTACCAGAATTTCGCATTTACAGTACGTAGCCAACAATGTTTTGTTTTTTGTAAAAGACCCTCGGCCTGATTTCACAAAGAGCTAAGATTGATCTTAACTGTGTATCAATCTTAATTGCTAAGCAATGTGTGATGTCACAATACAAATGATTAAGTCAATATGAACAACTCATCTTATGATGAATCTTAGTGCTCTGTGAAATCGACCCCGGGGTCGATTTCACAAAGCACTAAGATGCATCTTAAAGATGAATTGTCAGTATTACCATAGTGATGTGTTCTTTGTGAAATCGCCTACACAGGGCTGGGTGAAATAAAAGAATATTATAGGAAAGCCACTTTACCTAGAGTTGGATCGTAATCGCCTATAAAACGCCTCGTCACATACCGTACCATCAAAGCTATAGAACAAGAAAATAACAGAGTCGCGTTGAAATATTGAGAAAAAATAAACTTCTAAAATGGTTTCAAATTGAGAAAACAAAGAAGTAGGAGTAGCAAGGAATACACCGAGACAATACGGATACAAGAAAGCAACAGAGTTAACTTTTAGCAGGTCAACAAATGGTCGCTCACGAGGAACGGGTAAAGCTCACCTGTTTTTCCCACGCATGGCGAGCCGAGAAGTACAACACGGAAAGACAAGGAAGATGGCGGCGGGGACGAGTGGGAATTCTCAGGGAGAGGATTAGCCGAGAAGGTCGTCGACCTACGAGTTCTTGACAAACTCATGCCGGACTCAATTACACGAAGCAGGAAGTGTCTTCAAACTTGCGTCCTACTCAAGAACTGTTTCTTGGCATTGTACCCTCACGTCCTGAAGCAAAATCTGATCATGACTGTGCTCACTGGGTGCTGTATTCAAGCACTGTACGGAGCTATATTTCATGATTCAAACAGTCCATTTTAGTTCTGCACAGTTGTCAGATTTTCTTATTATCCGCTGTTGGTGTATTCAACGAAAGTCTACAAGCCAGTTTGGGTCCAGAAGAGCAGTTGCCGTGGCGTGTAAAAGCGGAGCATGCCCGGTCAGCCGTCTTAAAAATGACGTCCGCGGGCCGAGGTGCCCACGCTGCTCAGCTCAGTCGGTCTAAATTAGATATCACACCCTATCAATCTACACGCAGCTGAAAGAAAGCAGAGTCAACGAATTATCCACTTATCGCCTCGCGGTCTGCATTTATTATTTTGATATCAATCACTAAGATAATAACATAGAAAAATGCCACATTTATTTATACATTTGACTGAAAAAGCAAATGTCACGAGTCCGTTTTGAAGGTATACCTGCTCCTCGCACGCACTGCAGGAATATGTATTAATAGTTATACCTATGACCACAAAGGTAGGGCTTAATATTTTATCAATGTTCTGTCAATACTTTTCGTCTTAAATTATCTATTCAATAACTCTTGTACAAACAGTTTTATAGTATTTCTAAACTTCAACAGAATTGTTTCAGAAATATAGACAACAGTTCAGGCTTTCCGATACCAACTTGCAAATTCTTACTGATGGTGTCTTTTGGGAAAATCCTCAGCC
The DNA here is from genome assembly GCA_911728455.2 of Marthasterias glacialis. Taxonomy (NCBI): domain Eukaryota; kingdom Metazoa; phylum Echinodermata; class Asteroidea; order Forcipulatida; family Asteriidae; genus Marthasterias; species Marthasterias glacialis. The sequence continues at coordinate 3,773,118 of OU452223.1, forward strand.
GTGTTCGATGGGCAGAACTACCAGGGCATTCGCATGAGAACAGACATAACTCATGCGTTTTATTTTTACATTTTTTACACTTTTTTATTTTTACTAATTAAAGTGAACATCGTTTTGTCTTCACTTTCATTATTATTTTCTTCGCAGCAATTCCCTCAAAAATTACCAAATTAGGTTTACTATCAATCGCCATTGTGAAGCATTAAAATCTCATTTACTTAACTTATCAAGATTATTGATCACGTGATATATTGCTGAGGTATATGGATTGAGTTTTGTTCAGTATTACCAAAGAATGTTGACATTCAGAGTAAAACTGAACTGGTTTATTTTCAGCCGTCCTCCGCGGTTAAAACAAACAAATACATTCCACAGATTATTTGACCAATCTGCTATAGATGTCACGACCCGGGGAATCCAATTTGTCATTTTACTTCAACTCGCTTCTATATCCATAAAGTGACGTAGCAAACGTGTATAAAAAAGGAAGTAAATTTTATATCAAAGGGAACTTAAGTCCTCAGTTTTTTTTTAATGTTCAATTAGATGTTTCTTGTACGAGGATGGGGATGAATCTATTAAACAATTATAAGGGTATATTTTATCTATAGGTTAAGTGTTTGAAATGCAAGGTAAAAACTAACCTAGTAATATAGGTTTTCCCTGTCAATTTTGATAAATAAGCAGCAACTTTAAAGCCCCAGCTCAAGATTGGTAAACTGACTGTAAAATCTTGCATTCTTTGCACAAATCAAGATATTTGTAATAAAACCAACCTGTGAAAATGTCAGCTCATTTCGTTGTTTCATTTGCGAGAAAACGGTAAAAATGCATTCAGCATTTCTGTACGCTGTCCTATAGGTATTGAGTTTTAATCTCATCGAGACAAAAACTATTTTTGGAACTTATTTTATTTACAAATTAAAAATGATATCGCTTCAGGCAGAGCTATTTCGAGCAAACCTTGCAACCATCATTATCTTTATACCATGTAAGGTATATATAAATCTGTGAACATGTATGTTTTTCCTCTTTAACAATGTTGAGCTGGGGCTTTAAGGAATGTGCTTTTTACGTATAGCTGTAGCCACAAAATGGAGCCGTTTAATACACAGTCTCATTAATGTTGATCTGAAAACAAGGTTATGAGACTTGATCAATATTATTAACATCAACCCAACAGTATAATCTAATCGCTTCAGCTGCTACTTGTTCAAATACAATTCCTCGATAACAAGTAGACATGGCAGACCGCCAATTAGGATAATCCGACACCAAAGTAAATTGTACGTAAATTATGAGGTAAGCTTCACCGTAATCCTCGAATAAACACCATCACGGGGCAGGCAGCGTGGTCTGTGTATAGGTTTGATATCAAAAGGATCGTGTTGTTTTGCACTGTATGTGTACTCAATCGGGCACTATTATAGAAAAACAAACACTGTGTTAAGACTTGATTGGAGCAATGCATGCTGTGCCGTCAAGCCACCCATCCTCAGGAGCCAAATCAGAAATGCGTTTTTATGTTCAGACTCGGTGGCATGATCCGGGTTATGAATTTGCAAACATAGAACCCGAGTTTTGGCTGTGTTTTGACCCCTTTGAGTTGAAGCAATAATAATCTCTCCTAATTATAAAAAAAAAAAAAAATAAGATAATCACCCCTAAACGAGATCTACAAACAATACTAATCATTTCCTATACTGGGATTGTGTCTCGAGAAACCACGATATTGCCACTGATTGGGATACAAAGACAAGTTGAAAAAAATAAAACTGAATTGAGATGGTATGGTATCAATTTGAGTTAAAAGTTAAAATTTCTGTCAAGTCCTTGCTTTTTGATCTTTAAAAGTGTCTGCCCGTCGTTTTCATATTCAACGAACTGATATTAAGCTGCAGAGCTCTTTAGATGAATAACTCATGGAAGTACATTATGATCGAACTCACCGATAAGATAGTGCTGCTCGCTCACGTGCGCTTCGTCCTGATGTGGGGAGGTCTTGTAAATGAGGGAATGCACTTCTACATGCCGTAGATAATACCTCGTCCCCATGACAGTCCAGTACAGACTAAAATCACTGTCCCCCGCGCAGACCACTCTCTTATTCCAGTCCCGCGGCGGTTGATTTGGTATCAACCTCAGCGACTAACTATCCCAGGAGAGTTTATCGTTCACACTGGCGATACGATGGAACCCTCGCGGCATATCACTGATGCGTGGTCTCAGATGGGTCGTGTCCATTTTTTCCCCTATGACGACAATGGGTAATTTTGAGGATGTTGAGGATAAACGATTTTAGAAAAAAATCCGTAAGATTATTTTTGTATAATTTTGTTTTATATCTATTTTCCCGAGAGAGAAAAACAACATCTGCTACACAAGTGAAAGAAAACCATTTAAGCACTCACCGTTTGTTATTTCGCTCATAACAATAAACGTGGGCAAAATCCTGTACAACAATGTAACCAGACGTAAACAGGGAAGTAAATTTGAATATAGAATACCCGTAATTAAAAAGAACACAAACAAACAAACAACCAAACAACACAACAAACAAACAAAGAAAGAAAGAAGAAAGACAGAAAGAAAGAAAGAAAGACAGAAAGAAAACAAGGAAACTAGGAAACAAGGAAACAAGGAAACAAGGAAACAAGGAAACAAAGAAACAAAGAAACAAAGAAACAAAGAAACAAAGAAACAAAGAAACAAAGAAACAAAGAAACAAAGAAACAAAGAAACAAAGAAACAAAGAAACAAAGAAACAAAGAAACAAAGAAACAAAGAAACAAAGAAACAAAGAAACAAAGAAACAAAGAAACAAAGAAACAAAGAAACAAAGAAACAAAGAAACAAAGAAACAAAGAAACAAAGAAACAAAGAAACAAAGAAACAAAGAAACAAAGAAACAAAGAAACAACGAAACAAAGAAACAAACAACCCAACAAAAACCAAACACCAAACAAACAATTCAACAAACAATTCAACAAACAAACAAACAAACAAACAAACAAGCAAGCAAGCAAGCAAGCAAGCAAGCAAGCAAGCAAGCAAGCAAGCAAGCAAGCAAGCAAACAAGCAAGCAAACAAACAAACAAACAAACAAACAAACAAACAAACAAACAAAAAACACTCAGTGAGTGCCAAGGCGGATTCGCCCCGGCAATGACGAGCAGTTGGTGCTTGAAGGCCGATCACCGTATACGGCGCATGCCTATTTACTGACTGCGACAGCTGACAATGAGGTTTATGTTGATGAAATAAACATGCAATAAACTCCCAACAATTTGTAGAAATAAAATATCGTCACCTGAGCTCGTAAAAGACATGCACAACGCCAGTCATGGTGTGTGTGGTGTGAAAACGACTGTATAATGGTATGGTGTTAAGGCTCATCATATTTGTATGCGTCAATTTGAAATAGACAGGCTACTTGGCATTTAATAACTACGAACTTATAGAACTATTTTGTTTTATATTAATCAGTTCATTGCATTTTATCTACAATGTTATATCAACAAATTGTTGGGAAGCCCGGGTAGTATTATATCTGTTATTTCGGTGAAAGGTATAGTATTTCGCGACCCCAACTAAGGTAAAGATGTAAAACTTGTACATTCGACGACGTTTACTGAATATAAAATCTGGGCATTACAAAGAGGGCATGCAGCCCCCCCCCCCCCCCCACCCCGCCTCCCCGGCTACGCCACTGAAACTTGTGCACCCATTTCTGTAAAATTAGGGTTGGTTTCAAAACTATACCTCGCCCAAATAAAATGTACTCCTCCCATAAACAAGGTCGATCATTCATTTCGCTCAGCTCAATTTTGGCGTGTGATAAATTGCAGGCAACTTGGACTGCAGCAGATTTGACCAAGCTTTACCGAGCATGAGATCATATCCACGCAGTTTTAGATCGTAAACAAACCCTTGCCATTTCACAGTACGAACCTATTAAGAAACACAAGATACTGTCACCGGTCATCGATCTTTACGCAGTACGGAGATAGAAAATGCGGGCTATTCCAGTACAAATAAACACTTTTTATGAAATATGGCAACAAATAACGTAGGCCTATTTATACTAACCAGCCACAACCCAAACAGTTCAACTCTCAGATATTACATCTTGTCTTGGATAAAGGAGGCTATTGCCGTTGAAATTATCTGGGAAAAATCGGTTTTGAAAACTTGGTCAAACTTATAAAACGATGTGCATTAAAGCTGTCTCTGCTACACTGTATTTATTTTGTAGACCTAGTCATCAGCTTTCTCCATTACTCAGCATCACCATAAGAATCGAAATACCTAATGGTGCAGTAATCATGTTCCTCTTTCAATCAAATCAATGTCTCAAAACAGATTGAAGGGTATAAGTGGTCTGAAGTCTTGTTGGTAAAATCCGATCAAGTATTCTTAATTTATATTGGACACTGGGTACATGACCCCACACCAGATGGTGACATAATAATGATCTAGGGTGCACCACACTGAATAAGACCTCCATATCAACCAACCCCTAAATACTAAATATTCAAAATATACTCAGAATTTTTTTTTACTGTCTCTTTACCTTTCAAATCGAACGTATTTGCTGACAACTAAACATAAAGTGGCCAGAATCCATCCTAAGTTTGGAAAAAGGGACAATTTCGAGAAGTAGTAAACCGAAATGCCCTAGGTTTGAAAGTCAACGGCCCAGGGCACAACACTCAGCATGCTAACCCAGAGGTTACCTCGCTTAACTCTTTTACTCCCTTCTTGGGAGTATTCCCGGAAAATGGACATTTCCGGGGGTTTACATGCGGATTAACAATTCATAGGTGAAAAGGTCAACCAACATTTTCCAGGAATTTCCGGGGAAACTACAACCCCTGTTCTTAGTCTGTAATAAAACAAAAACGTAGGCCTACCTACATTTTCTCATTTATTCCCGTATGGAATAATGTTTCGAAGTATCTATAGTCACATTTTTTCCCTTCTTCTCCAGTGTAGACCTGGAGTTCTTTTGCCATGTCAAAATGAATGTGTGTAGGTCGTTTACTTTGTAGAGTACCATATGAATAAATCATTCCGTTCCTGTCTAAACAACCAACCTTATTGCAAACTCGCGTTCTGGGCTATGTTGGATACTTCATATATTATTGTCATAGTCCTTGGACCCGGTTCCTTCACATAAAATTCACGTGTTCTTTATTACAGTAGAATTTCAACCCATACCAGATTAGATCGCACTGGGGGAAAAAATGAAGGGGGGGGTGGGGGCTGAACGCTTTACACGAGAGCGCTTAGGTTTTTATACCACCGGCTCGGTAATGATATAAAATGGCTGGGGGTAGGGGTGGCGGAGAAATTACATCTTAAGAATTAAACATTTTACGTAAACTTGATACAAGTACCACTATTCAGAGCTGCCAACATTTGCATCTTGCAATCAGGGAGATTTTGTACAACAATCAGGGAGGTATTTAGCATTACATTCAACTAGTACGGGAAAACGTTTCCATAATCAGGGAGATTTTCAAATTTGTTCATCAGAATCAGAGAGTTGGCAGCGATGCGCTTTTATCCGAGAAGTGTTCCAAAAACCAATGAAGACACTTACCTCCTACGTAGTTATCAAGAGGTAAACAAAATCACTTCAAGAGTTAGTTATCTTTCATTGACACCTTTGCACTGACGTCACGCGGCTGCAATCTGCCCATGGCATGCCATTTTAGGGGTCAAAATATAAGCAAGCTGTGGTGCGCGTCTGAACTGCACGCGCGTCACCATTAAATCCGCACTGCACGGGAAATCTCACTCCCAAAATGGCGCAAGCAAGATTGATTGCGCGATGACGTCAGATGAATTGGGCCAATAGAATTATTACAATCAACCATGAAAATGAGACGCAGTCTGGTTGCGATAACGATATCTATTGTTATTTATTTAAATGAGGCTAGTTACCAAACTTTAGCATAATTGCATAATACCTTATTCGTAGTATCAAACGGGACACCTCGTCGGTGTCAGCAAATTATAAATAATTTAAATAGTTAAATGCAAAATACAAACCAAAAGGTAACCATGCAAACTTCTTAGTACCACAATTATGTAACAAATGTAGTGTGGTATTGAATATGTATACACTAATTAAGATTAACAGTTGCATTACATTGAAAATAAAATATTAGTATTCATCTCGCCACATAAAAAAATCGGCATATCTTTATGCTTTAATTAATACACACAATTCTATGCTATATATTTATGACCATTACTTTAATATAAGACTGTTTACCAAAAAAAAAACCATGGCAAAAAATGTAATTTTCCTCTTGTAGTTTGTATACCAAAAATGAAAGTAAATACAGACAAAAAGCACAAATAGTTTCATACCTTACACTCAAATTGTGTCTATTTCCTAAAAGTTGTTATAGAAAAGGAGCAAGTGGTTTTTGGTGTATCCGTTCTTGATACAATTAATTGAAAGTTCAACACATCTCACAACACCACTGACTGGCGGCACATAATTAAACGGATTGAATTCATTCCCCACATCATCATCCTGCAAGCTGGTATTGTTCCTTGACTTCACATAACAACTATACATTGTTTTATAGAATGATTGATCGGTCAAGAGCTAAACTAACACCCTGACCAGACTATTCTTGTTGTATGGCACAACTATTTATTCCTTGTGAGTAATTCAAACCACGAGAAAAAAAAATATAAACATCTCAAGGTGGAATGTCTCCAATTTACCCCAGCTCACAAGAGCACGATTTCACTCACTACTTGATAAGGTTTTCTTTTCCATTTTCTGCTTAACAAAACAAAAACAATTACGGCTTCACTTTCAATTATTTTGTACTATGATAATTAACCAGGTTTGAAATGGTTATAATACCAAATACATGTAAATATTTTATTTAATTCTTGGATCTGATTCAAACTTAAGAGAGCTGCTAAGCAAACAAAAACATCTTGTTGTAGTATGCTGTGTATTAAGTAGTGGTTTCTTTCCCTGACTTTCATCTCTGTGGACCCCGGTTCGAATCCCGGACCGGAGCCTTGCATGTGGATTGGGTTTCCAGTCCCTACCTGATCGCGTGGGTTTTTCCCTCTTTGGGGTTTTCCTACCACATCTAAAACTGTAACAAAATAATTAACACATTTATCGAAGAAGAATGACAGAAAAGAAAAACATTCCATTTTCTTTCCTTTTGTTGATTTCTTCTGCTGAACACCCAAACCAGTTAGAACCAATAACATTGACTCTCCTCTTATTCTACATTAAATCCTGATTCAAAGTTAGGCATGCAACGAGCATGGTTCCGAGTACAATACCAGAGCTAATTCTAAACAAGTCAAATATTGATATGTGTACGAACAATTACTGTCCTCAACTCTACATGGCAGACAAACAAATAGATAGAGACACTGAAAAAAAACGGGTTAGGCAGCCGATAAAGACATTTTATATTTACTTTGACAACGACTAAAAAGATGTGAAGGATATGGCTCGGAGAAGCAAAAATAATATTTAAAAAAATAAATAAAAAGCAATATCATCATTTTTTAAAGCAATATCATCATCAAAATCAAAGCTTTCTTCACCGATAAATCAACCCACAAGCAATGGAAGCTTAAATCAAAATCTAAATTACACATCCCCAAAAGTTCATTTCTGTACCACTACTGTAGTTTATAAGTGAAGGCATTGTACATGTACAAAGATATCTAAATGTCAATTAAACTTGGGAAAATAAAAAATAAAATAAAAAATGCCAAGGTAATTGTGTTCTTGGCATGAGCATCTACAGAAGTTTACAAACAATAATTTCAACACACCGTTATCAATTTGGCAATATCAACAGCAAGGGAAGAAAATCGTGTTCATCTTAATTTTTCTCCTTTGCTTCTTCCATTACGAAATATTAAAAAAAGTCTAGAGGGAACTCATGTTTTGCACAAAAAAAAACTACAAAAAAACAAACACAAATTGTACAATTTTTACAATTCAATGTCCCTGCCCCAACTTTGAAATCAAGTCACCTCAGGCAAAAGGAAAGTGTATAACTAACAAAATATCTAAAACTTAATGGAATTGTTAGTTTGGTAATTAAGTAATGAACTATATGTTTCTTTAAACCAGTTCTTTTGGGTCCAACGAAACGGTAGCTGGATCCCACAAAAACTCACAGGGAATCATCTTGACTTATCACTCTACATCCCATATGAAGCCATTTCTGCTGCATTTGTTATGACCACATTACTGTGGTTTGTACCGTCTGCGAGTTCTCAATACATTGCCGACATGTTTAAAACTGCCAAGACATAATTTATGTGCATCTTCCACATTGGTTGACTTCCACAATAACAGATAAGGGAGTCTCTAGAATTAAAACTAAGTCAGAATTCATTTGATTCAAAAATGCAACTTTTCTAGAACAAACGGTAGCATAGTCTTGAATTTTTCTGATTTATTAACGCAGCCAAACAAAACCATATTCAAGATGAGATTCAAATTTCGTCACCGACTCATTAAAACGGACTATGCCATTATGAGGCAATTCACTTCACAGTCATGTGATCTCTTTAAACTACTTCTGAGTATTTACTCTTCTCACATGGACAAGAAAATAACTTATTAAAAAAAAAAGGAATTGCAAAGTTTCACTTTGCAGACTTATTTATTACAAAAACCAAAAAACACAAGATTGATCAAAAGTAACATCCTTAAACACACACTTGGACTCTTTCTTTGTTAAATCCTAAATGGATTTCTTCTACTACATTAACACTTAAGAAACTCATGATTCAGTTTAAAAAAAAATTTACGAAAATTGGATCATAGCATTACCTTCATTTGCCATCAACTGAAAGGGTTCTGTATGTCTAAATCATGTTGACTCGTTGTTCATGAAGAGTTTCTCGTTACTTGTTTGCATCTGACAAGATTCAATGTCATTAATAACAGGACGGCACAACATCGACTTCTGACAAAGTAAATTCAACTACCATTTCTCCAGTTTAACCCCAGCAGCGCCGTGAATTCCTGTAATGCCCAGATGCATTTTAAGCTGTAATTTGCTACTTTTTGTTTTAGAAATTGCAAACAGAAATTCCAGAAGCACCGACTGCAGTCAAGGCATTCACAAGTTCAAAGCTGACATCCCAAACTTTATTTTGGTCACAACTTGAACTTTCACAAAGGTCACTTTCAGGTCACATGGTGTCTTGTAACCAATACAAAGGCGTTATAAATAGGGCAGGTTTAAACGGCCCTGGCTATTACACAGTCTGAACCGTTGGGCTGATCCAATTGGCCCTGGCCATTACACAGTCCGAACATTTGGGCTGATTTATTCGGCCCCTGGCCACTGCTAGGGTTACAGGAAAAACAAACCATAGAGCGAACCAGTACCAATTTGATCACTCTGGGTGTTGACGTTTACCAAGGAAACATTGGTTACAATAAACGCGCTTCAGATGCTTTCATAAGCTGCCTCGCACGGTACATTTTTCAAACCAGCTTGTTCACCCTCACAGATGAAAGTTTGTCGATGGAATGTACGTTTCTGGCTAACATTGCATGACGTCTTCACATTCAGTGAGTTTCTTGATTATTTATTTGATGGTCTTGTATTTAAACGAGAATACATGTATTACTGACGCTGTGTATTGTCTTTAGTAAGGATATATACAACTGATGTTGAGACTAGCGGAGCTACTTATTGATCTTCTCCTCTGTAATGGATCTGCAAATAATAACGAGAATAATAACAAATTCATTATGATCGATTAAATATGACTACTTGCAAGATTCTTAAAGGTCCTATAAAGTGGTATTTGTTCACATTACATTTTGGGGGTTAAAGGTAAAATATAGGATTGGTAAAGCTGATAAAGCAGTGTTTTCACTTTGTGTGATTTCAAATAAACATGTAAAAAAAAAATTGAAAATTTGTGCTCAATCCGTCGTCAGGAGAAAATAGTGTAAAAAAAAACAGCACACTTTTCAGCATGTAAACACGATGTCCTTAATTAACTGAAATTAATATCGGGGTCTTCAAATTCTATTTTCCTGACATTATTTCAGACAGAAATATTTCTATAGAAGATTGGTACTGGTATGAACTTCATAATCAGTAAGCTTTCAGACCAATACTAATAAAAAAAAAAACATTTGATACAATCCTGTATTCTAGCTTTAATATGGAGTTTGATATTAATAAAACATAATACATACAATTTGTATGAGTTTGGTATGAATTATTACCTTTTAACTTATCCCTCAAAATCTTTATTATCCATTTCGATATTGCCTGGTGGCGTGCTTCAGTGATGTAGATCGAGGCACGGAATGACAATGCAAACGCAGTGACAATGCACATTCCTGACCATTTAGCTCTGCTGTGTTTCACTGCTGCCGTTCAAATTCGAATTTTGGATCTAATGAAAACGTATTCAGACTGACACCATCTTTAGTAGCAAAAATACACCTCTATGGCATTTTCCGTATAACAAAGGTGAAAAAATATCACGAGATTTGTCCAAAGAAACTAAGCGCAGGAACTTGCGTGAGGTTGCATGTTGTATCACATCGACACATATTAAACACTGCACAGAGACCAAATACATCCCAAAGTCAAAGTCCATACTTGGCCCCTTTTAGGGGCGTGGCTTTCACGCCTAATTTTAGTTTGTAAGTTTTTGCGATATAAACCTTCTATATATTTTGTACAAGATTTCATTTATAGGTTAATAAGTGTACATTTCATATTTTAAACTGAAACTTTTTTCCAATTCATAGGACCTGTAAATCTAAGTCATCGGGGTGTGCATGTGTGGGTTCAAATCCCGGTCATGACATTTGAGCAAGACACCAAGGGAGTAAATAGGTTACTTGTGAGGGCAGTGATGGTTGTTTATAATTGTTTTAGCTTGGTGTGTTACATACTTTGACAGCGAAGGCTGTATACTCCCCCAGAGAGCTGAGATGGTTTAAGGAATGAAATAAATGGCCCAGTGATCGGGGTAACTATGTTCAAGTGTCTTGAGCATCAAATATAAATATTCATTATCATAATTAGTTTTCCCATCCATGGACAGGCCTTGAACTTCACTCTTCTTGAAGGAACATGACAATTTTCCTCTGATAAGAGACACTTCTACAAGTATGTGGAAAATGTACATTTGTTTCGGGACTTTGCATAGGGCACCACAGCAAAAGCACAGGGTGTCACGGCAATTGCTGTTTTTTTCTTCTTCACAGAACTCGGGGGAAAGTACTGAGTACCTGTGCTTAACACACATCGATGTATGGGTAAAACACAAATAATAAAAAAATTGTTAACTATCAGAAGGTTTCCAACGGAAAAAAAAACTGAGTAGTGCACTGTGATGTTAAACCGTAGGTATCAGGTTCGACTCCACACATACAATCTTACCTGAGTCTTGTCTCCAGCGCATTGAATGTCTGCTTGCTGACAAAGCGAGCAAAATGAGGCAGCACATTGGTGAACATGAGGAGAGGCTGAGGTATGGTGTCACTGTCGACTACACAGATGTCTTTGGCAAATTGATTCACACAATCCACCCTGTACAACACACACATAATAATAATAATAATAATAATAATAATAATAATAATAATGTGTATTTATTATGAGCTTTATCAAGCCAGCTAGGCCTCTCAAAACACCTTACAGTATTATTACCCCTGTTCATCAGGCCCTAAGCTTTCCTTAACCCCAACCCCTATTCCCCTAAGCATTTTTACTAGGAGACCTCCTCAACCCATCATACTCCAACAGTACACTTGTGGGGCCAGTACACAACCCATCATACTCCCACAGGACACATATGGGGACAGTACACAACCCATCAAACTCCAACAGGTCTTGTGCTGTTTGATTTTGGCTGACAGGGTATGTTATGACATGGGTATAGCTTGATTATTTGAGAAGTACAGTACCAAGCCCATCAATATCCAACAATACAGTTTGCATATCATAGTACTTTCCACACTCAGCCAAAGTCCAACAGGGTTGCATATCACAGTACTACTTTCCACACTCAGCCAAAGTCCAACACTAGTCCCCTGAACCATTGGTACTCAACCAGCCATAGTCCAACAGCAGAGACAAGATTCACAGAACTCAACAATCAAAAGTCCAACAATACCCCCAGTTGGATTTTGACTGACCTGGGGTGGTTAGGGTTAAAGCATCTCAAGTGCTGCAGCATCAGCAGCTAAATCAGCACCCATGTTGCTGATCATTCACATTAACAATCCCTACCATCGCGTTCTTTTTAACACCCAGTTTTGGGGACTCCCTATCGTTGTTATACGATTCCCTTTTCTAAAGAATCCCTCTGTGGGGACAGGGTTTGACAAAGAAAAACATTGTGGGGAGCTTTGTTCCATTGTATAAAAGTCCCCGCAACAGTGTGTGTGCCTGTCCCCATTAACTCCTGGGTGGTGAGAAGCAATTATGGTAAAGTGTCTTGCTCAAGGACACAAGTGTCACGACCAGGATTCGAACCCACACTCCAGTGACCTAGCCACCAAAACTTGAGTTTGATGCACTAGACCACTCGGCCATGACACGCCACATTGCACAGTCTTGTATTTATAAATAGCATTTCAGGTAATACTTGGTGTGAAATAAATACTGAGCGAGTCTTTCAAGCACATTGTGTAACAATCATATTTTAGAAGATATTAGCAACGTCACATGCCACCGATGCTGCAATTTTGATGATCTCCTCACCATAAAGAACAGGGGTGGGAGTCATTGCTGACTGGTCTGAAACTGGAATCCAGATTTTAGGAGCTATGTTGAAATGATGGCATTTCAACTTTTTGGTAACCCCTGGCGTTACAGATTTCAAGGAACTTTCAGAAACGTTAAACTCAGCACTAGAGAAGTAAATAACTCTGCATGATTTCTTTTTATCTGAAGAAAACATCAGCTATTGTTTTCAAAAGGCAGACATAAAAAAGGTCTGAATTCATACGAAGGTCTGATATTTCTCATCCCTGAGAGAAATCATTTTGTGAATATTTCTTGCATATTTTTTTAACACAAGACTACAAAACTTTTGAATCCCTTCGATGAATGGCTCCAAAATGAATCCAATGCAATTGTAAGACGACGTTTTACGTACATCAGATTGGATCATGTGACAAAACTACTTTCACGACACTTTCATTGCATCAGTGTGGGGCACACTTAATCATCACAAAGTGCCAGTAACTTTTTCTTCGCCCCAAAACTGAATTAAAAATTATCCAGTCCGTTTACCTGGTGGTAGTCATATGTAAAATCAATGGGATATCATCCTGTTAAGCCGATTGTTTTATTTCTTACCAATCATTTTGCGTGTCTTCTTCCAGGTCAACCATTGATGTAGTGGTGTAGATCCTCTCTCCTTGACTAAGCAAACCCAGCACGATAGACACACCAAACTACAGAAGATAAAACCAACAGAATGAAAATTAAGGTTGAGCTCAACACTTCAGCTAATCCCTGGCCTTCAATGATTAGTGTAGTCAAATGGGACACTTTGGAACACTAGGTGGCAGCAGACTTACCAGGTAAATTTCCATTGTGAAGTTCTGAGCATGTGCACATATCCCAGATCAATAGATTTACCTGGTAAGTCTGCTGCCACCTAGTGTCCTCAAAAGGCCCCCCCCAATGTTGACATGCATTATTCAAATTCAAATTCCAAAATGGTTCATTAAAAAACATGAATAGCAGTTAAAAATCTGAATTGCATATGTTTACAGCAAACATTTACAAAGAAAATGGACTAATGGTGCAGTGTCTGACTCAAGTTTCATCAGGAGTTACACAAATATTTCACGTAGCTAGAAGTCAGATGACCAGAAGTTGGCAGCAACTTTTATGGGATGCAAGCATGGGGTCTGGAGCCTGCCTAGACCCCCTGAAGTTTAAGAGCTAACAATACAATGTGTGCTCTCAGACGCAATCTGCGCGTTTCATGTTAAGGGATTGGGCCTGGGGGTTGGAAGCATGGGGGCATGGGGGCTGGGGGTTGAGGGCATGGGGGATGGGGGGGTTGAGGGCATGGGGGATGGGGGGTTGAGGGCTGGGGGGTTGAGGGCATGGGGGTTGAAGGAATGGGGCTGGGGGTTGAGGGCATGTGGGCTTGAGGGCATGGGGCTTGAGGGCATGGGGGTTGGAGGCATGGGGGTTGAGGGCATGGGGGCTGGGTGGTTGAGGGAATGTGGGCTTGAGGGCATGGGGGTAGAGAGCATGGTGTTGGGGGTTGGGGGTTTAGGGTATGGGGCAGGGTGGTTGAGGGCATGGGGGTTGAGGGCATGGTGGCTGGGGTTGGGGAAATGGGGGTAGGGGGAATGGGGGTTGAGGGCATCGGGGTTGAGGGCATGGGGGCTGGGGGTTGAGGGCATGGGGGCTGGGTGGTTGAGGGCATGGGGGTTGAGGGCATGGTGGCTGGGGTTGGGGGAATAAGGGTTGAGGGCATCGGGGTTAAGGGGGTTGAGGGCATGGGGGCTTGGGTTGAGGGCATGGGGGCTGGGGAGTTGAGGGCATGGAGGGTTAAGGGCATAGGGGCTGGGGGTTGAGGGCATGGGGGCTGGGGAGTTGAGGGAATGGGGGGTAGAGGGCATAGGGGCTGGGGGTTGAGGGCATGGGGGCTGGGGAGTTGAGGGAATGGGGGGTAGAGGGCATAGGGGCTGGGGGTTGAGGGCATGGGTGTATGGGATGATTATAATATATACCTTGCTTTGTAGTTGGAGTGATATGACTGAGCTGTACTGTCGGGGTGGGGATACCCCACTGGCACCTGCTGTCAGATGTTTCACTATACAGGTAAGCTCCGACAGCGATGTCGTCTGGATGCAACGCCACATTGGTATTATGAGCTTAGGTAAGGTCTGGCAATGAGGGAAAAAATAAGGGTTTATTAAAATTACCATAAACAGTGGTAGTGAAATGCAAAAAGAGTAATTGATTATTGATCTCTCTGTTTCCACATAACCTGTTAGGACAATCTTGGGTTCATTTTCTGCGAGACCATCGCATTTAAAAAAACCAGGACTTAAAGGCACTATACATGTACAGGCTTGGTAAGGATAAAAAACTTCATTGTTAGTTTCAGTCTGAAGCTTACTGTTTATGAAGTTAATGCTAGAACCAATTTTTCTGTGAAATATTGCCCTCTGAAATGCTGTCACATTCGAGAAACTGTATCCGAAAAACCTTAGATACAAAAAAACACAACAGCTGATTTCGGTTGTAACAATCAAAATTAAGGACAATGTGTTTACATGCTGAAAAGTGCACACTGTTTTCTCCTGATTCAGACGATAGATTGAGCCCAAATGTTAACAGGTTTGTTTTTTCATGTATATATTGAATTATATAAAGTAAGAACACTGCACTAGTTCAGCTTTACCAATCCTGTACAGTGCCTTTTAACAGTGAATGAAATTTGTACAAACTTGACATTAACAAAGTGTTTTACAGGCCTCGATCTTAAGAAAAACAGGGGCATGCCTTTGCTGGTCAAATCAGAGAAAATGTACAAGGGCATGCTGGCCAAGTTGGTAGTGACAGTGCAATTTTTCTGAAGGGCATGCTGGCCAACTCGACAGGACATGAGGCCAATGGCCTCGGTGGTGGCCAATCACGACTACTTGGGCACATACTCTGTATGGCAGATGATAAACCTGTCAAATTATAAGCCCTACATACACCACCACATGAGAGAAAAAGACCAGGACGGCAACGCACATCATTTGTAACATATGTAGGTGATGTTTGAAGCTTTAGTAAACTAGTAAAATTGTGCAGGTACAATGTAAAAATCTCTTTTGGGAGGAGTGGTGGCTCTGAAAATAGCTGGTGTGGTCAGGACGTTTCAAAGGTATACTCTGCTCGTCTCCTGCTTGGAGTTAGTGAAGGCATGCTGCAACCAGACGAAATCGCAAAATATGCCCAAGATTGTAGAAGTTTGAAAAACTGAAAGACATTATTTTAAAAAATGCAACCTAAGTCTTACCTCTTGAGCGTTGCCCTTATGACCATCTTGAAGTTCTTTCCGCATTTCTAAAGACTCTTTCTTCAGAAGGAGGTTCAGATTTCTAACGACTGCCTGGACCACACACTGGGCTTCTTTCCTCTCAAGTAGAGGCAGGACTCTGGCTATCAACTTCCTGCCTTTGCGCACCGAGAGAACTTGGATAAAGTGATCATCAGAAGGTCTGACAAGAAAGATATTGAGACAGATGGCATTGATCAAATACAATTCTAAAGATCATATTGTAAGGCTTTGTGTAGGGAATACAGACCGATCCATTAAGCCCCGCCAACTAACTTATTGACCAATCACAGCCTTGACAACACCACTGAAAGTCCGACAAATGTCTAACATGTTAAAATCCCACTAGAAAAGTAAACAAACCGCCGCCATTGTTCTGACACACAATTGTGTTTACTTTTGTTTTATTTTAATTTGTTCGTGGTGGTGCAAGTCCCACAGCAGTGGTTCCTGTACAGTCGTGTAAAAGTGGTTTAACAGTGTTCCTGTCTGCATTGTTCCTTGGACTCAAGGCACAGCTCAAAAGGCCACGAAACTAAACTCATACCATTCACGAAAAACCATGTACGTGTGTGTATATACGATTCGTGTGTGCTGCCACAATCGAACCACCACTGCGATCGTGGCAAGAAATTCATGCCATGTGCTGTTGCTAGGCAGTTGCTAAAGTAGGCGGGGCTTAATGGATCGGTCTATACAACAGCAAAGAAATTATTTCAACCAATATTTGCTACAACGAGTAAAACTCGCTGACTGAATCATCTACATGAAAACAATTCCATGACAAGAGGTAGTTTGTCGCCTAGCCGCTTCTCCTGAAAAATTTTCTTTGTATTTGTTTTGAAATACTGATGCTTACCCATCAGAAAGTTATTCACATTATTGGACTGTTCATAGATTTGACTTGATTTGATTTGATTTGCATTTATTGTCCACATTTTTAAAAACACAGAAATTTCCACTGGCAGCCAGGTAAAATGAAAATACCATGCAATTACAACATGAACACACAATACAACGATCACCACAAAAAACACAGGGATGCCAGTAGCTCTTTGCTTCAGAGCTGGAACATATTTTGAATAGAGCATATGCGCACGCTGATTAACACCAATTACATCAATGATGAACATACAAAACATTCGCACGGAATCCAGTGTTAAAGTTACAATACATTAATACTATATATATGGTCTACACATGAGGGTGAAAGAAAGTATATTACAGCCAAGGGCAATAAAGATTCACATGATTGAGTGTCAACCATAGAGTTATATATAAGAACTAGAGGGAGCACTCGCTATGTCACGCACAGAACTCCGCTGACCCACCATGGGTGAAAATCCCTCTTGGTCAACTGCATACGAATGTCCACTTAGAAAATGTTGGATGTGTAGACTGATGAGTGACTAGTGTAATATGATTGTTCAGCGCCATTTTCACAAGGGTCAAAAATGCTTCTTGTCGGGCCATGTCGCATGGTTTTGTACACCCTCATAATTCTTTTATATACCTCTATGGTGTCAACCCACATAGTGGTGACTCAGCCAAACTTGAGTCCAGTGCACCAGACTACTCTGTACTTACCTATCGCAGAGAACAGTCTCAGGTTTCAAGCTAGTGTACATCGTATTCACAAGGTTCTGGCGTTTCTCAATCAAGGTGCCACGGTCTGATTCAGGCAATGTCAACACCTGCTTCTCCAGGTCGTCTAATTGAAGTAAAATGCCGTACACACGCTCGATGGACAGTAAGGTTCGACGTCTCTTGCTCTGCTCCTTGGCAGCGCTGGGTTTTGCATTCTGAGAGGTGCAATAATCGGAAAAAGCAAAAAATAGTTATTTCAACTGAGCTTGATTTGAAACAAAACATTTGTTACATCAGCAGACAGATGTTTTCATTCACCCCAACCAACCCAAATCCTTCAATTTCCTTTTTCCCAAACCAAAGGATTTTGAAGGATATGGGGTATCAGGCCACTGCAGCAGAGAAGGATCCAGAAGGATTTGGGTCTTAGTGTGTTTCTGCTGTGGAAGGATTAAGTAGGAATTAGGCTATTAGGCTGTATTTGATGAAGCAGGATTTAGAAGGATTAGGATCATGTGTGATTTTTCTAAAATGTGATATACATGTAGTAGGAATTGGGTCATATGCAATTTAGCTTAACTATAATTCACAGATTATCATGGGCTGAAAGGATTTAGAAGGAATTGGGTCATATGCCATGTGGATAAAATATACAAGGATTTCGAGGGTTTGGGCTTTATGGTCTTTTTACCCTCTCAGACTGAAGGATGTTGTAGGACTTGGGCTAGGTATGAGTAAATGGTCCTAGTTAGTTAGGGTTAATCTAAGATGCACTGATAATTGAATTCTTAATATGTTTTGTTTGTCTAAACAAAGTCTAATTCTCATACCTCATCTTCGTCTGCAATAGCCTCAATGTGGAAGTCAATTAACTGCCTTGGATTATTAACACTGGATGACGTCACTCTGCCCAGAGCACCCTCAAATTGAGCTAAACACAAAAACAAAGCAACAGTTATCCAGGTCGAAGTATTCAAAGTACTGCCCCAATATATTATTTGGAATAAATTTTCCTAAATAGCATTTGATAATGTCCAGTAATAAATAGAAATTAACATTACTTCTCCTCACACACCTTCCCCCAGCAGTATCCTGGGCCGATTCAATCAGCCCAACTGTCAGATTGTGTATTAGCAGTAGACCAGCCCTATTTTATTTATAATGCAGTTTTACTGGTTACAGCACACTACATGACCTTAAATTGACCTTTGTGAAAGTTCAAGTTGTGACCAAAATAAAGTTTGGGATATCAAGCTTTGAACTTGCGTATGTCTTGACTGAAGTCAACGTTTCTAGAATTTTTATCTGTAATTTCTAAGAGGATTTGTAATAACAGCTTGAAATACAGTGCACTGCAATACCAAAGAACATAGAGTGCCGAAGGCGCAAGATGGGGAACTGGAGCTCTGTCTGTTGTTGGAACGTGAAATCACTTTGGGAGCCATTTCGGCAAGTGAATGTTTTGTTTTCCATTGATAGCAACGGTCATTGTCTGCACTGATCTGCACTGATCTATTGTTGTATCAAAAGAGTTACTTGCTGAAATGGCGTCCAGTGGGATTTCATATTTCAGCCTGAGTTCCCCATCTTGCACCTTCGGCGCTCTATAATCTTTGGTCAATACCAAGAAATGCTGCCCTCGGCTCTACATATATAGTCGAGGGTTTGAATCTTTAAGAAGAGCTGCATTTGGAGGCAGATCTTATATTTATTAAGTTACTGTATTCAAACCAAATCACAAGTCCGGCCCAGTCATGACCAATAACACAACTTAATGCTTACATTACAAATGGTAATGACTGAAGCACCAAAACACTAACACATGCGCTCCGACAACAGAGGGCGCTAATGCAACTTAACAGTGGGCAATGTGAAGACATTCAATCTAACATCAAACCAGTTTTATGCACCAAGGCTGAGATGCATAAATGCATACAGTCCAGTTGCTTATAATGCATGTACAATGGTATTTATTAATAATAATCAATCATCTATAATTAAAAATCGTTTCATCCAATCGTTTAATCTACGAACACTATTTGTAGTCTTTCTCTTTCCTAAACCAATAATGTACCATACCAACATCAGTAATATGTAATTAGGCCAAGACGATGGGACAAGTGAGGAACAGCAAGCCTCTACAACCCAAACTGGTTCAAACAGATCTACCTGGTTGATAGACTCTAGCCTCTACCACCATAATCATGTAATCTAACAATACTATAAGTAGTCGTTCTCTTTCCTAAACCAACTATGTACCATACCATCATTTGTAATATGTAATTAGGCCAAGATGACAGGACCACTGAGGAACAGGGAGCCTCTACAAACCAAACTGGTTTAGACAGACCTACCTGGTTGATAGACTCTAGCCTCTACCACCATAATTATGTAATCTAACAATACTATTTGTAGTCGTTCTCTTTCCTAAACCAACAATGTACCATACCATCATTTGTAATATGTAATTAGGCCAAGATGACAGGACCACTGAGGGGCAGCAAGCTTCTACAAACTCAACTGGTTAGACAGACCTACCTGGTTGATAGACTCTAGCCTCTTCCACCGTAATCATGTAGTCTAACAACACTTTTGCAGCCAATCTCTTTCCTAAACCAACAATGTAACATACCATCATTTGTAATATGTAATTGAGCCAAGATGACAGGACCACTGAGGGGCAGCAAGCTTCTACAAACTCAACTGGTTAGACAGACCTACCTGGTTGATAGACTCTAGCCTCTACCACCATAATCATGTAGTCTAACAACACTTTTGCAGCCAATCTCTTTCCTAAACCAACAATGTACCATACCATCATTTGTAATATGTAATTGAGCCAAGATGACAGGACCACTGAGGAACAGCGAGCTTCTACAAACTCAACTGGTTAGACAGACCTACCTGGTTGATAGACTCTAGCCTCTACCACCATAATCATGTAGTCTAACAACACTTTTGCAGCCAATCTCTTTCCTAAACCAACAATGTACCATACCATCATTTGTAATATGTAATTGAGCCAAGATGACAGGACCACTGAGGGGCAGCAAGCTTCTACAAACTCAACTGGTTAGACAGACCTACCTGGTTGATAGACTCTAGCCTCTACCACCATAATCATGTAGTCTAACAACACTTTTGCAGCCAATCTCTTTCCTAAACCAACAATGTACCATACCATCATTTGTAATATGTAATTGAGCCAAGATGACAGGACCACTGAGGAACAGCGAGCTTCTACAAACTCAACTGGTTAGACAGACCTACCTGGTTGATAGACTCTAGCCTCTACCACCATAATCATGTAGTCTAACAACACTTTTGCAGCCAATCTCTTTCCTAAACCAACAATGTACCATACCATCATTTGTAATATGTAATTGAGCCAAGATGACAGGACCACTGAGGGGCAGCAAGCTTCTACAAACTCAACTGGTTAGACAGACCTACCTGGTTGATAGACTCTAGCCTCTACCACTATAATCATGTAATCTACCAATACTATTTGTAGTCGTTCTCTTTCCTAAACCAACAATGTACCATACCATCATTTGTAATCATTTCGCCATCAAGTGAGGAACAGCGAGCATCTACAAACCAAACTGGTTTAGACAGACCTACCTGGTTGATAGACTCTAGCCTCTACCACCATAATCATGTAATCTAACAATACTATTTGTAGTCGTTCTCTTTCCTAAACCAACAATGTACCATACCATCATTTGTAATCATTTCGCCATCAAGTGAGGAACAGCGAGCATCTACAAACCAAACTGGTTTAGACAGACCTACCTGGTTGATAGACTCTAGCCTCCACCATCTTAGCAGGGATAATCTTGCTAGCTTCCTTCCCGTTCTTCTTCTTTTCTCCCTGCACTCCTTCCCTTCCCTGTTCTTCCATTCCTTGCTTCTTCTGCATGTAAGCCTGCACAAGTCAAGGGTTGTCATTAGTTAGTAACAATTCAACAGGATTTGAAGTGGGAAAAATAAGTTGATAACATGCCGCATGGTTAGTAAGGCTGCTAGAAGACTGCTCCTTCTGCATCAACTAAAGGAAGCTAGGGACGATTTCACAAAGAGCTCAGATTGATTCTTAACTGTGTATCAATCTTTAATTGCTAAGCAAAGTGTGATGTCACAATACAAATGACTAATGCAATATTAATACCTCATCTTAAGATGAATCTCAGTGCTCTGTGAAATCAAGCCCGGGTCTCAACACAGTTGAAATCGTAACAGTCTACGCAAGGAACATTCGGCCTGTGGTTGAATATGCAGCACCATAAGCCGGATCATACTTCACACAAAAGCAAATGTGAAGAGAACTTTGGTGATGCAACAACTCTGTACGCGCCGTTTGTAAATTGTGACGCAAGAAAATTTGCACCACCGCAGCTATGGCTGCAGCACGCAAACGTCGACGCACATGCACTGTGAATCCTCCATGCCGATTGGTATGCACGGCTGATATTATCGCGTCTCGCCCGTGCGGCGTCCATAGCAGCAGTGGTGTAAATCACCAAGAATGAACTGCTCGATTTAATGTATGGTGATTGAAATGAATAAACCAAAACTCTGTTCGTTATGGTCGGGAATCTATATGTATTGTCTTTTAATAAGAGAGAAAGCTGAGGATTAACCCTAACCAACCCAAATCCTTCAATTTCCTTTTCTCCAAATCGAATGATTTTGAAGGATATGGGGTATTAGGCCACTGCAGCAGAGAAGGATCCTGAAGGATTTGGGTCTTAGTGTGTTTCTGCTGTGGAAGGATTAAGTAGGAATTAGGCTATTAGGCTGTATTTGATGAAGATGGATTTAAAAGGATTAGGATCATATGCGATTTTGCTAAAATATGATATACTGTAGTAGGAATTGGGTCATATGCAATTTGGCTAAAGTGGAAACATAAATATGATATGAAACTATGATAACAACAGACTATCATGGGCTGCATCAGACATCCTAATAAAAATTAGCTCACTCACCAAAAATATTCAAGAAAAATGATTTAGAAGGAATTGGGTCATATGCCATGTGGATAAAATATACAAGGATTTAGAAGGGTTTGGGCTTTATGGTCTTTTTACCCTCTCAGACTGAAGGATATTGTAGGACTTGGGCTATGTGTGAGTAAATGGTCCTAGTTAGTTAGGGTAAACAATGATGGAAAGATCTTCACCTGATAGTAATAATCATCCACATCTGGGTTATTACTCTGAAGCTGTAACAACTGTATCTTCTGAACCCATTCCTTCTCACGTTGTGTCATCAGATTTGCATATTCATCGACATTGGCATCGCCGCCTGGCCCAAACCGTCGGTCGTTGAACCGGTTCTGGTTAGGCCACTGATGTCTGTGGTCGCCATAGCGATTTGGTGTTCTGTGAAAAGTTATGCGGGGTTCACTTGTCCTCAGTTAAATGCATGCATGTCAAAATATACATCACAACATGTTTATTCAGTCTTAGATGTTATCAAATAGCATCAAATAATGTTGCACAAAAAGACCTAAATTTATCCTAAGTGTATTTTAAAAGTTGGTACTTTACGTAAACATTGTTATTTAGTGAACAAATTGTAGTATATGAGTGTGCTACATGTACTGCATTCAAGATTCATTAAGTTTAGCTTGATGCTCGTTCTGTGACAAAGGGCCTATGACATGGTGTAGAAGTTATTAATCAGTTGGCATCGGCTGACGTGTATAAACAACAATATTTTTGGAGCCAGCAAACGGGCGACGTTGACACATGCCTGTGTGTAAAATCGGAATACCGGAACAAGGGTCGCCTGGACATTCAACTGCTGAGCATGCCCAGAGCATGCACACGCCGTGTAACGCTTCATTTCAGCCACACAAAGAGGACAGATGGCACTCAATATTTCGCCGATCTTTGGCTACTGTGCAGGCATTAATGTGTAATCCCTGATTCCGGACCTTTTACCTTTTATTCCAAGAAGAGGTTATGAGACATTCACAGAAACAAGTTTCTTGCATAAAATTCACTGACCAAAACAATTAACATGAGCTATGCAAAGCGAAACCGGTAACCAGAGACCATTCATGAAGTAGGTGCATTTCTTGAAAATTAGGGTTCTAAAAATATACTACCTTTATTTCACTTTCACAAAATGGAGCTTCATGATTTTACAAACATTATTGGATTGCTCAGGCCTTGATCTTAATTGAGGCCACCGAGGCCATTGGCCTCATGCCCTGTTGAGTTGGCCAGCATGCCCTTCAGAAAAATTGCACTGTCACTACCAACTTGGCCAGCATGCCCTTGTACAATTTCTCTGTTTTGGCCAGCAAAGGCCTGCCCCCGTTTTTCTTAAGATCGAGGCCTGATTACTTACTTCAGCATTAGTCAAATTTCAAAACAAAACCAGTAAACGCTTTCCATTAATTTCTAATATCTGCCATCTTGTAATCAAACCTCACCAGGCCAATAACTTGGTTACGGTTTTGGTTGGAGCAGCTTTGTCACTGTGGCTGAATTGACCTTGCGAAAAATGCCCGAGTTATAATCGAAATGACAAAATGTGCCTCAGTTGATTTGTTGGTGCAATAGTTAGGGAGAAATGCAGAATTAAGCAGCCAGTAACTCGAGATAACTCGAGGTTGGACCCCAGAGAACCCTAGAGAACCTCAACAAACCTTGAGTTACCCACTGTTTAATTTCACATTCCTCCCACAATGCATAAATTCAAGCAAGAAACCACAAGGGAAACTGACTGGGTAAGTTTTAATTCAATTTGGGGGTGAACAAAGAAAAATTGACTGGAGTGGGATTTGAACCAGGGACCCCCGGCTACCCGTCAGTTTCAGGTTGAATGGTTTCCGACTGGCAGCCCAAAGGATATTGACAGAATAGGAAGACAGCTAGCATTAGGGAGACTGCCAACATGATAGCTGGATAGCTCAGTTCCTACAGCGCCGACACGTTTATCTGGGGTCACTTGTTCAAATCCCCCTCCTGTTTTCTTTGTTCACCTCAAAAATGACATAAATTTCAGCGACAGCTGGGGAGAAAACTTACTGTGAGTATGGTCTCTGGTTGGCGTTGAACGGGAATCTTCTTCTCATTCCAGGGTCAGAGAAAGGTCGCAGTGGAGGTATCCTGAATGAAAGACAGAAGAAAGACAAGAAAAACATGCTTAGGCTGTATCCAAATCAGCGGCTACTGCTACGGGTGTTGCTATTGGTGTTGCTATGGCTACGGGTGTTGCTATTGGTGTTGCTATGGGTGACCTATACTTCAACACATGGTGACATGGCGATCCAGCCACAGCTGTAACCACCAATTCGGACATGGCCTTAGACTGGAGTGTCAGCCTGCAAATTGGGACAGGGTCTTTTCTGAATTCCAACTTGGTTACCCCGTGGTAGAAGACGTCTTGCATGGGCCTTGCCCCCAAACATCATTGGATTATCCTACAGGTGACTTGTAGCTTGTTTTCCATTTTCTTTCTCAATTTCTTTTTTGTTTTACCTTAGGAAGTGTCCAAAATTGGTGGCTGAGGCTTGGTCGACACACTGACATGTGTTGTGCATAAAATGCCCGTAACAACACCCTTAGCAACCGCTGAAGCTGCAGCCATCAATTTAGATACTGCCTTATTGTTGTTATTCTGGAACTTAAAATTTAAGTTGCTACTCCTGAAATACACACGGTGTCATTTTGTGTAGTTCACTTCAGTATTGACTAATCCGAGCAGCACTTTGATGGGCGTTTACACCACTGCAGCTACGGCCGCACACGCACCGCAAATCCGCCATGTTGATTGGTACATATGCGCGGCTGACGCGCTATTATCATGTCGCGCATGTGTGTGGTGGCCATAGCTGTGGTAGTGTAGCAGGCCTTGAACTTCGCTCTTGACGGGGCGCGGCAATGTTCCTCTGGTGAGCGGCACTTCTATGAGGACAATGTAAATTTGTGTTGGAACTTCGCAGAGGGCACCACAGCAAAAGTGCAGAGCACCACGGCAATTGCTGTGGGTGCCGAGGGTTAATTCGAGGCATGGTGTAGAACACCATAAACGAGCGCTGCTCGGATTAATGTATAAAATAGAAAATAAGTTCTTTAGAAGTATATTTGGGTGCTTACTGTGGATGCATTGGTGTAAGGCCATGAGTGTTGAAGTTCCTGTGAGGTCCTGGACCACGCATTCCATGGGGTGTCCTAGGGGGCTGACCACCCATCATACCCCCTGGTGAGAACGGCATCATGGGCGGTCTACCCTGTTGCATCATAGGGGAGCCTGGTCGTTGCTGGTGCATCATGGGCGACATGGGACGCTGCTGCTGCTGCTGCTGCTGCTGCATCATGGGAGATCCCATCCTCTGCTGCTGCATGGGTGTACCCTGCCGAGGTGGACCCCCTTGGCGTGGGGTCCCCGACCTTGGAGTCATCCCAGGAGAGGGGCCCATGCCCTTGGTAGGGGGCGTCACGCCTGGTCCCATGGGTCGGGGATAAGGGGAGCCACTACCATGCTGTGATGCATTAGCCAGGATAAGCTGTCTGATTTGGTTGGGGGAAGCACGACCGCTCGCTGCTTGCATGCTAAGCACCAGCTGTGTGATTTGACTAGGTGACACACGCCCACCTACGGACTGATGTATCTGTTGGACAAGCTGCTGTACTGCATGTGAAGATGCCATCTGCTGTTGAGAAGTCATAGGTTGGGCTAAGGGCTGGTGAATAAACAAAGCCAAGACAAAACAGCCACTTTAGTCAAATGTTGATAATGTAAAGCCCGATCAATATCTTTGGAGCCACACAACTATTTAGAGTGTGTACCATTAGGGTGTGGGTTCGAATCCCAGTCATGACACTTGTGTCCTTGAGCAAGCTGCTTTACTATAATTGCTTCTCTTCACCCAGGGGTATAAATGGGTACCTGCAAGGGTAGAGGTTGATAGTGTTTGAAAAAGCTTTCAGACCGCCACGGCAGCTCGGGGCTGTATACTCCCCAGGGAGCTGGGAAAGATTACAGGAATGTTATTGGCCCAACGATCAGGGCATTAATGTAAAGCGGATTGAGACGTTATTGTGAAATGCTTTTTTTTCAAGAATCAGTTATTACTATTATTATTGTTACCTTTGACTGCAATTGCTGCTGTTGTTGTTGTTGCTGCTGTTGTTGTTGCTGCTGTTGCTGTAACAGCTGCTGCTGCTGCTGTAGTTGCTGCTGCTGTTGTTTCAATTGGTGCTGTTGCTGGTGCAGAATACCAGCCGGTGTCCGCTGCATAAACGAATGTTGTGGAGGGGTACCGACTGGCATCATCTGACTCATGGGTGGTGAGCCCAGGATGGGCGATACAGTGCGCTTTGGGGGCGCTCTGCTGGTCAGGTTGCGTTCCAACTCCTCCAGGGTAAAGACTTTTTTTGTTGACTCTCCTGCAGGCCCACCTCGGTCCTGAAATGTAAGTGATTTCTATCATTAAGATCAAGTGTACACTGTCAACACGCTTTTTGAAAATCAACATTGAATCACTCAGTTCTACTTCGATGAACTCTTTGATGACGGCTTATGGCACATTTAGTTATTGTCTCTCTCATAATGTGTGCCCTCAGCTAGAGGTCAAAAGAAGGTTGCTCATTGACCCATCCTATGCGCCCTGCGTAAATAGCTGCACGTTTCCAATGTTTCATTATCGTTTTGCCTCTTAGGTTTTGCATAAGGTCCATTGCAATACTATGAAATTTTATTTTTCTGGGCTCTATCATTGTGGATCCCAACAAAACAACAACCAGAGCCATAGATAGTCTCTGGATACAAACTGTATCAAATCCAAGCAGCCAGTACATGTACTTTGTGGAGTGTCGTGACCGAGCGGTCTAGTCCGCAGAACTTAAGTTCTGTAGTTTAAAGAAAGTGGATTCAAATCCCGGCCTGGCCAGCTGCGACACTTGTGTCCTTGAGCTAGACACTTTACCACAATTGCTTTGTCCTTCGGATGGGACGTTAAGCCGTAGGTCCCATGTACTAGGATGGGTAGTGCAAGTTAAAGAACCCAGAACACTTGTCGTGAAAGAGTAGGGGTTTACCCTGGTGTTTCTGGTTCAGATAGCAAGCATCCTTATCTACAGGTTTCCTCAGGCTTCCGAGCTACAGTTATTAAATTCGATTTTGAGGCATCCTTGATTTCATTACCAGAAATTCATGATAATAATTATAACACTCCAGATATGAGGTATCAACACATATCCTCTTACCTCAAATTGTTCCTCCTTGGGGCCGATATTAAGTATTGACTTCAGATGTTGCTCTGTTGAAATTGCTGTGTTGGTCGGTGTCGGGGAACCCCAGATGTTTCTGCTGGTACCCGGCGAGATGAACTCTCGTGGATCAAAGAGAGCTGGTGGCGACGAGGGCCCGAACAGCTGGGACATGTTACTTCCATCACTCTGCATGGACAAATCATTAAATCATTTATTTTTGCACTCTTAATAGGAAAGACCCTCGGACATGCTCAACGTCTATCCTGTTGGTAAGTGTGACATATTTCCACTATAAGCCACGCCCACTTGACACAAACTGTCTCCACTGGTTACCAGAAGCCCTTAGGAATTACATTGAGGCAGTTTTTCTTTCATGATTTATGCAAGGAAAGTTTAATAATTGGACTGGGCTTTTATACACATTCTTCAGACTCCAGGGCTTCTCAGATTTATAAGTTTCTGTCACAAGAAATGCCTCTGAACGATAAAATCATTTACTTTGGGTAAAATTACATAGAAACGTATGCCAATTTTAGAACCCCAGAAGTTGCAATCACTATGGGCGTGCAGCAGATGTGCGCATGCATGACGTGATGACTTAACAACAGGATAAACCATCCAGCAACCTTCATTCCATTAGTAAACATCTTCAAGAAATAAAGTGTTACCAGTCTTGCGGGAGGGGGGGGGGTCAGATCGTTACTCCACTACTTCACCCCTTACAAACCATTCAGTTTTTAAACTAAAAGAAATTTTATTGCAATGTTGACAAACAGACACATAAGCTGAAGAAGAATACGTGGTTTACCTTTGGTTTGTCAGATTTGCCACGATTTTAAACTTAATTAATACAAAATGTGTAGTAGGTCTGTAAGATGAACTTACTCCAATGGTAATAGGTTGAGACTTTTTTGATACAGATGATGGGCCATACATGTCTTCTTCATCATCCTCATCGTCTAACACTAGCTTACTGATGCTCTTCTCAAAGTTCTCCTGAAAACAAGAACCAAACCGATAATAAGAATAACAATAATGATAATCATTTGGGAGGCTAATCATCCTTACTGGCAGCTGAGAAGCTGCATTGCGAAGGACGCAGCTACACGTGTTCGAGCTGCAGGCATTCAAGGGTGCCTTCGGCAGCCAGCCACATCAACCCATATATGACCACAGAGCACAGCCCGAGATCAAAAGTGTTTAGTTTTTCCGGAGGGAAGAAAACTCTCCAGGCACAGGAGAGAACCATCGCACAACTCTACTCACATATGACCTTAGCCGGGAATCGAACCAGGGACACATTGGTGAGAGGTGAGCGCTTTACACACACCCCACCCATGCCACCCGTATTGAAAGAAATAATGTATGGAAAGAAATCAAGCTTTTTCTTTAACCAATCGGCGCCGGCTGGCGTCCAAGGAAAATAATTCAAGCCAGAAAGCGGATGAGTTTAAAACACACCATTGTATAAAATCAGAATACCAGAAGAAAGGTCGCCCGGACATTTTTGTGGGTACAGGTCAGCCTGCGGCAACTGGTCAAAAGTCCAGTCAATTGGACGCACAACTGACTTAGAAGCAGTATCCATACGTATGCTCATCAAGTGCCTCAGACACTGCTTACCTCTATAGTTCTTCCCTTCTCCCCACTGTAGCAGCCAGAGTCATCAGGCGTCTTTGACCGCAATGGTCTAAAATCATCCTCAAAATCCACTGATGCATTCCCAAATCCTGTGCTGAACTTCTCATGTGTGTTCTGCCAGTTGTCAACTGTGGACAAGAAAAAACGTAAGTAATGAAAGAACCTGTGCATTCGATTGTACCGCTGGAGTATTACCTTTCTTTTTTTTTAAACTGAGAGTGAAAAAAAGAACAACAACACAAAAACATTCGGTAATTTGACATTCACTTTTCAAGACTAGTTTTGGCAGTTTAAAATGTACATGTAGACAGTAGTTTTAAAACGTAGACTACAGTTCATCATTGCTACTGTCTTTTTTTTGCCAGCAGCAACATTAAGATATATCTATAGGCATGTATATAAAATTAAAACAGAACATTTTTTCCAAACCTGCTATTCATTATGGTGAAACCCAAATAAAACCCATGAATGAAACACATTTTACACACACCATTCGATATACAGTATATTCCATTGTAAGTAAAGTGGTGACAGTGTACAGGAAAAATTAATACCCCCGAGAAAAGAACAACAAAACTTCTTACACTATACAAGTATACACTTATCAACAGTTCCTGCATCAAAAGTTCCTGCAGGGGATCTTCCATTTTTTTTTCCCATCCAGCCTGACAGGATTTTTTTCTCAAAATTGCTGGAATCAATTTTCTTTGGGAGTACCACTGGAACAAAGAAAGCATGACTAAAGAAAACAGCAGAACAAACGTTTTTTCTGAAGTGCCGGGATTTATTAGTTTTATCATTTAATTTGGAGAAATTGCCATCAGGTACTGTGCGTCGCTAAACCTTGTCCGGGAGCTATGGCCGAGGTTTGTTCCAAAATCCTAAACCAAGGCTGGAAACTCGGTTCACTTCATTGAACCGATATACAATGAATAAAATATGGTGGAAGCCTCTCAATGTCTTGTAATCCTCCTCTTGGAACAAAAGGACAAAGGTCTGGAATCGGGGAATTGCACAACCCCCCCCCGAATAATGGGTGAAAATTTGCGAAATATTCAGCTCTATCTGCACTCTTTGTGTGGTTGAAACATAATGTTGCACAATGAGTGCATGCTCCAAAGCAAGATGTCCGTGCAACCTTTGTTCTTGGCTTTGAATTTCACACAAAAATACAAAACTCACGTTAGCTGGCTCGAAAAATAATGGCCTGTGCACAAAATCACTTGGCACCAACTGGTCAATTAATAAAAGTATGTCGCAAACATCTTTAAAGGGCCCATGAAGAGGTATTTTGTCACATTACATTTTTGTGGCTTAATATACCGTTTAAAATTAACAAAACATAACATTGACTATTTTAATGTGTTTGTTATGCGTTAATACACTTTAATTGAGCCCCGAAAATGTGTGTCATTTGATTGCGCAATGATTCGTGACGTAGACTGTGGTCAAACGTTTCAAAGACAGCTCTGGTGCCGAGTGGTCAACAATGCATTGTGTGTTATTGTCACACACATGGCCCTGGTCAACCGGTCCACTGTCTACGTCACAGATTTTATGCTAATGAATAAGGGTGGAAGGAGCGCGGCAATCCCCTAATTTTAGAAATTGTTATATAATTTCTACGGTAAATAGGCATGTAAAAAATGTAAAAAAAAACAATAATTATGATAGGCATACTTCCTTTTTTAACCAATAAAAAAAATTAATTCATGGGACCTTTAAGGGCATTGGAAATCCTAAAGAATGATCATACACTATTTTTATCCTACATATAATCTTACCTTCCGGTACACTCCCAAAGGTCTCGTCGTTAAATTCATCGTAGTCATCTGGACCCTCCTCTAAAGGCTATAAACATACACACAAAAATGATGATCACAAGTTTTTAACAATGAACATTTCAAGGAGTTTATAATACAGTTGTTAAATATTGTCTAATTCATTTCAGATCTGATCAGCAATGATGCTTAATCCAGGGCTCACAGTTTACACTGAACCAAAGGTTGTAAATTACCGGTTTTTTTTGCCAATATCCTGGTAGCTGTGAGGAAACAAACCGGCACTACAACCAAGTCCGACACACTCAGGGTTCAATTCTCCATGGGTTTTCTTTTTGAATTTTTTGTTTCATCTGAAAAAATACTTCTATCATCATTAAAAGTGGACTCCTACATTGGCATGGATGTGGCTTCCGACATGTCCAAGTCTGGAATTGTAAAAGAACAGTCTGATTCCCATCTCGTGAATATAAAGTCACAACGACAACATTGCTACGGAACCGGACTAACATCTGTCACGGTAAATTTTGAAGCCCCCCAAATACATGATCAGTGCCATTGTGGGCTTATCAAAGACAGCCGAATCGGCCAAAATATTCAAATAATATAAATGTTTCCCACTAAGTTTGTGTTTTCAACCACATTTGAGTGGGAGGGTAATCTACATGAGTGTGTACAGGGGGTACAGTTTGTCGTAACCCTCCGGTCTTTCACCATCAGGAGGATGCAGGCTTATGAATATCGCAACTACATGTATCTACCGGTGTTTGTTGATCAGGTAGCGAAGCGATGTTAACATGGTTAAGTCACATCTTCTACAAAAGTCTATTGAACACATTAGGTCCAAGGAAGGATACAAAATGGAGTGGCACTAAGGCTTAATTTTTAACGAGATCCGACTAAAAGAAAGACACCCAAGAGGGGTAGGAATAGGGATTTAGTGCATGCAAACGTGACGAACAAAATTTAGCTTGTTCATATACCAGGTTTTACTATAGCCCTGGTAGGACGTCAGTCTCTGTTGCACTGCTACTGATATCCTGGGTTATCACACTCTGATGCTCACGTGTTGCACCGTGCCATCTGGTCATAGCCTAAACAGCTCACGACTATTGGTTGACTTGCCTACAAGTCTAGCATCCAATTCATATTGTGCACTGTTAACCGACAGGACTGGAATCAAAAAGCATCAATTTACGCTACTCCGTGAAACACTCCACGATAAGCATGGTGCATGAATCTCGAGTTGGTATTTCCGGGGGTACACATTCTCCTGTGGAGACTGAGGGCGACACACATTCCTAGGAGTAGGAGTCTGTCTCAGTAGAGGGGCACATTTTCCTTGTAGGGAATATGGTCCAGGGGGGGCAACAGAATCTCCTGTCCTGCCACACAGGTTGGCCTAGACTAGACTTAGAGGGCATGCACAGCCGTTCCCTACACTACAGTAAACTTACCGTCGTTTTGACCTGAGTGAGGGCGCTGCGCCGCTGCCTGGTTGTACATCTCTATGGCTATTTTTATGGGACTCATGACGTCAGACGCATAACTTAAAGGTCTATTTATTATGGTTAATGCCCCATGCCGCCCTCCTCCTCCTCCTGCTCCTGCCCACCACCCCCCCCCCCCCACTTACAGAAAAAAACAGCGCCCTCTCATGCCTAGCTAGCCCCGCTCTCTATACAAAATTAGAAATATTAAACTTACACCCATATCCGTCATGTCCATTGTATATTTGGTTCGCAGTAACACAATGTGCTTATAGTATCTATTTTGCTATACCATGGCGAAGTAGATATAATCACAATTCGCATGGTCACTTTTGCCATTGCTTTAGACTAGAGCAAAAGTCAGGAGAAATGAATGAAGAGGGAAATACAAATACTGAAATAGTTTTGTGATGATTGATTGATATGGGTGACTTTTTCTCAACTACAACTAGTCAAGTAAAATTGAATTCTAACTTACACCCATATCCGGTGTATCTCCAAACATGAAGTCCGTCATTTTGGTAGACAGGTAGTCTTCAATTTCATCCTTCAGAAATTATCTAACTTGGAAGTTGGAGTTGCAGTGGTGAGATATCTCGACTTTTAAAATCGTGTACTGCGCGGTAAATACCCACACCACACACCAACTATGCGTGTGAAAATACTGCTTTGGATATTACTAATACTAGTACTAGCAAGGATGGAACACTTCATTAGTTATGTAGGAGTAAAGTACTGAAAATGTTTACTATTTATGCAATTATTCATTGCTTTGGACATACTGTAATGGTTTCTGAAATTATTCTGAAAATGTTTAACATTTAAACTATTTTAATCTTTTTCAAATAGAATTAAAATAAAACCGTGTTTGTACTTTTACTAATGCGAGAGTTAGTAAAACTTTCCCATGCTGTGCAATGGAATATCCAAAATAGGTCTTGGAGCGGACCCTCTCAAACCCTTAGTTTTGAACTACTACTGAGTCTGGAAAACAGTAATTAGTCTGTAGACTAGACTGTGACGTGACGTTAAGCAGGTACGGTTGCTGTATCTCTCGCGGGGAATCGACGATCCGCGAAATAGCTCGGCCATTTTGGCGAACTAGGTTCGGAATTCACCGATTGGGGAAAGCAATATATTCCGAAATATTGCAGGTACTGGCAAAGCATTCTACCTGGTAATCATTGAACGTATACTTAAATACTGTCCTGCAGTTTCAAAAGACTCATTTTATGGGATTATTTGTAAACCATGGATAACGCGGAAGGTTGCGAAGTAACTGAAGTATCCGTCGGTATTGCCGAAGCAGGCAACATCGATATGCACAATGTAGCCGAGGAGTTGCCGAATGGTGCCGACGATACAACCTATAATTCTACGGCAGACCACTCGAATGAAAACAGCGCTGATGGTCACGAAGGAATCAGTAATTCTGCTGTCTCTGCAGACGAAGTTTTTCATCCTCACCCTGTGGGAATTATAACAACTGTACAGGGAGGGAGGGCAACAAGGCTAGTTGCCATTGTACAGGATTCACATGCTCATCTGGTTGATAATGTGGACGGGCTGAAAACCCCGGCTACCCCGTGCACTCCAGGGACTCCGTCCGGAGACAAACGTCAACATTACAGCTGGGACGAGTTGGTCAATGCGCCTAACGGTGTTCTGCCGGTGCGATGTAGGAATATCAGCGCCGAGCTCCATAAATCCAAGCTTGGATCTGGTAATTAAGAGTAGTAAATTGTACCAAACCTTCTTATCTTATTGATTATTAATTTTAATATTATCATGTTAAGCCTTCTGCCAGGACCTGAGGTGGTGCGGGGTGGTCATGGTGGTGCCCTGCCTGGGCCTGGCTTGGCCTGGCAGTCATGGCAGTGGCCCCCAGTGCCAGCAGTGCACAGTGCTACACTGGTCACTGGTGGTAGTGATACTACCTACTACCGTACGCTGGACTTCCTCTGCTTCCTGGCCCTACGAAGGCTATGAGATGACCCACAATGTAACATCAACTTTCGAATAGACAAGTTATGCATCTGATGTCATGAGTCCCATAGATTTATGTACAACAGCGCCCTCAATGTCAGTGTAAGTGAGGTCAAAACAGTCGTAAGTTTACTGTAGGAAAACGGCTGTGCATACCCTCTATTGAGAAATTTTTTTGACAAAAATTTTCCCTCAAAGATCTCTTTGGTCATTGCTCCAGAGTCTGGAGTACATTAGATCCGAGATGCGATGACTTATTTTGGTGGAATTTTATGAAAAATCTCAAAGCAGACACATTCAAACATCATTGGAGCAATGATGGTTGCTGTTGCGCATGCGCACTGTACAGCGCTATGACCTGTACTCCTCTTTCACCTGTAGCTCCTCCCCCCAAAAAAGAAAGTATACAAAAATAGCCTACAAAAACGTAAACCTATAGGCCTACATGTATGTTTTAGTCTATCAATATCACAACACATTTCATCTTTCATGAGCTGATGGCAAACTACGTACAAATGCTGTGATTCACAATGAAAGTCGGCTTCTGGTAATAATAACACAGTTTAATACTAAGCCATTTTATTAAAGTTGTACAATGTATGTTGTGACATTTGATTTCAATCACATTACTGTTTCATAAACTACCGGTATTCTACTACAAAGGAGGTTATTTTGAGTTATGCACTACACGGGGGTCGTATGACTACATAGCCACCCGCCTATTATTTTGTTTGTAATGTTTGTAATGTAGACCTAAATCACTGTAAAAACAGGTAAAGAACATTGAAAAAGTGAGCATTCATACCTACATTGTAGCCTTGCAAAATTTCAAATAGGCAGAAGAATTACAAGTTTTGGAAAGCCATTTCTTTGGATGGTTCATCTTCAAACTTTGAAATTCTTGTGTCAAAAAGTGTGTGATCGCGGTCGTCTGGCCCAAATGTTCCGTCGTGCACTAGTACACATCGTGCACATTAATTTGCAAGACTTGCTGGAACTGTCCTTACTGGCTTTATTCAGCCACTCGAAGGTCTCTCGTACAAACTCTGGAATTTTTTTACAGATTTCGCAAAAGAAATACCTCTATCGAATAAAGAAAATTATGCAACAATCATCATGTACCATACCGCACCTTCCCATGAAGGACATTGTTTGTTTACATTTAATACCCACAATAGGTCACGCGACGCGAGTCGCGCAATCAGTCTATTGTGTGAATCTATCATATAAAGAAAAATGTGGGGGTGGGAGGGGGCATGGTAGAAGGGGGCATGGTAGAAGAAACATATCAAATACTATACTTATCAAGTTAGAAAACCATGAAATAGCCAAATTAATTTTGGTAAAAAATTATATGTCGCAAAAGCGCTTGTATTGAACCACAGAGCATCTCAAACTTTTAAGTTCTCATCGGGCCCTACTAGGCCTAAGCCCTACATGTAAATGTCGGCTAAGAAACCCCATGCTTCACTAGCAAAATGGTATTGTACATGGTGTAGATGTACCATGCATTCATCGTATTCATGCACAAACTGAATTACTTACATTTAACCAAAAAATCTGAATTTCATATTTTAGGGGGCAAGGGACGCTGCATCAGATTCCAAGACAATTGGTACACACCCTCTGAGTTTGAAAGCTACTGTGGGAGAGGAAGCAGCAAGGATTGGAAGAGGAGCATTCGCTATGGAGGCCGGACCTTGAATTGTTTGATAGAGGAGGGCATACTAACCCCTCATGCTGCCTCCTGTACATGTGGAGCCTGTTGTGATGACGAATCAGTGGTATGAATAGATCATCTTTTGTAGTAGTTCCTAAAAGTGGTTTCCTTTCTACATTGAAGGCATGCCAAGGATGGTTTGCTTCACTGCCCAAAAGAGTTGAGATTTGTAAGAATTGTTTGTCCTGAAGACTTCCACTTCAAACCATTTTTTTTTTACACACAGTACATGTTTCTTTGGCAACAACACACAAAACTTAAATAAACTTTTCTCAATCTGGAGTGTTATTTCCATACAGTTTTCTCTAATAAAGATAATCTGTTCACCCTTCTCACATTTCTTCGGTTTGTCATTATTTAGGAGACGTCCCAGTCTTCTGGCCCAGTACGACTTTTTGTGCCGTATAAAAGACGCAGACGCAATGAGAGTGATAGCCTGCCACCAACGCCCACAATGAAGAAGAAGATGAAGCTTAAAGACGGTAATGAGTAACTTCAGTGAGAATTCTTTTATCCATGTAACTTTCCAGGTTCTCAGGAACTGTTCCCGATTCATACATAGTCCTGTGATACATCTTTATCACGGTTCAGCCATCTTGTTTTTTCCCCTTTCAACTCGATGCTTACAAACCAAGGCTGGAAGGCCAAAATAGTCTGGTCCCTTTTTATGAAATGCCAATTGCAATGTTCACTATCATTGTGTTAAAAAGGAATCCAGACAAAGATAATTTAAGCATGATAAAGGTCCATAGTCCCACTACTTGGACATGGGGTTTGAAGTGTTTTGCATTTTTCTTGATCTTACACAGATCCTGATGAGACTCGTTCGATGAGCTTAGACAGTACTGCCAGCCAACTGGAGGTCGCTGGTGCTAACCTAGTGCTGAGCCCCATGCCTCCAAACACGCCCAAAGTGACTGGTACTAATGACCTTGAACAACAACACTGGTGGCATCTGGAAGAGGTGAGTTTATACAATGCCATCCACGGTGTGTTGTGTCCCAGCATTCTGGTGCATTGAACTCAAGTTCTGGTGGCGTGGTGGGGTTCGAATCCTGGTCATTGAGCAAGAAACTTAACTATAATTGCTTCTCATCAACCAGGAGTAAATGGGTACCTGCAAGGGTAGAGATTGTTGGTGTGAATGATCAGCAACCTGTGCGCCCATTCAGTTGCCGGCGCTGCATATTCCCAAGGAGTTGAGATGGTTTTATGGTTGCCTTGGATGACAATACTGTCAGGTGCTTTGAGGAGCCTACTTGGCTTGAAAAAGTGCACAGTATTATTGTTATTATTATTATTATTATTGTATCATGTCAAAGTCTAACAGCAAGTTTGGATTTCAATTCAGTAGACTCGGTAGTGAAAAACTAAATCTGAATGTTGTCTCAGTCTGAAATGATCAGTGTTTTTCTTGACAAAATTTGCCCCAAGATGCCACTACAGTGGCGTGTGGAGGCACACACATACTTCAGAACAGATTACAGCCATTGCCCAAGGTGCTTCAATGAGAGTGGTAAACTGGAGTAGTCACCAGCTGTGGTAAATTCCAATGGAATAGACCTTATGCATATGACGTCATTTGAGTAGGGCTTCCTCGTCTAGAGGTCAAAATGAGGTTGTTCATTGGCCAATCCTGTGCGCTGCGCATACAAATCTCTGCGTTTCCATTGTTACATCATCGATTTACCTCTAAGATGGCGGCATGATGACGTCAATGCATAAGGTCTATTTGGGCCACTGTGGGAAGAGATAAGGGTCTCAACCTTGGTCAATTTCTGCTGTGGCCATTACTACTGTTTAAAACTTTGGAGTTGTCAATTGTTCCAATGCAGATGGCCAATCAGCTGGCACAGAATGTACAACAGTTGAAGAATTTGATCGAGCAGGCCAAAGCCCAATCAGCAGCCAGTAGAGATGCAGCCATTTTAAACAGCAAGATCATTTTTGACGCCGAGAAAAAAGAAGTAAGTATTCAGACCCCTCTTGCTGACAGTTTCAGAAGGTCCATATTTCATAGACCTGCTTAAGTAGCTTCAAAGCACAAAACATTTTTGCTTACCGGAATAAGGTCACCAGCCGAAATTCCATTCCAAATGTACCGGCTGCAACTGGTGCCCTGTAAATTTTTGCTTAGCAGAACATTACTAAGCAACATCTTTTGCTAAGCAGGTCTGTGAGATTGGGCCCAGATATTCTTTTGCCATGGATGCGACATGTGGCGTGTCGTGGCCGAGCGGTTTAGTGCATCGGACTCAAGTTCTGGTGGCTAAGTCATCAGGATGCGGGTTCGAATTCCGGTCATGACACTTGTCTCCTTCAGCAAGACATTTAACTATAATTGCTTCAAATAAGGGAAGAGGCAGTTATGTTTGTCTCATATCAGATTCATGTACCCCTCCCTGTTCTTAGCTGTGCTGTGAAGAGACTTGCGTTTATATCTCGGCATGTCTTGTTTCTGTGCATTGGGGCAGGTTTCTAACCTTTCAAAAAGTAGCTCACACCTCGAGTGGCCTTTGGGCCTTGTGATGGGCGAATTGCATTAAAAAAAAAATTTTTAAATACAATCTGTCGACATGTGGAATTTTGTGGCAAGGGCCAGTTGGGCAGGAGAGTATCACTATAGACCTTTATCATGCTGCCACTATCTTGGTCATGTTCCCTGTATCCAATAACAGTAATAGATGCTAATATTCATTGTACAAAAAGCAACCAGACTATTTGCCCTTCCAGCCTTGGTTTTGGTTCATTGATTTGAATGGGAGAAAATCAAGATGGTCACACCATGATAAAGGTCTATAGAGTTAAGGCTTAAGGAGTTACCATTTCTTAAGATTGCATAGATTTGACAGACGTCTTTGGACATTGTTGATGCTTTCCTTAAACGAGTCTGGACTTTTTCCTATCTAGGCATTATCGCAGATTCGCTTGGAAGCACAAATGCAGTTTTCTAGAGCCTTACTAGAAGCCCGAGCAGAGAAGGACAATGCTGTAGCCCAAGCTCTGGCTCAGGCGAGAGCAGATAAGATGGAAGCTGTGGCTAATGCAAAGACAACACATCTTATAAAGGTAGTGTAGACATTCTTTGTCACATGAGCGGTTTATTTGTTTCTTGTTAGATACACATGAAAACTGCTTAAGATCAAGTCTTTACATGAATGTTTGAAAGCACTGAGCATAGTAAGGGTAGAAACTAAATAATGAATGTTTCATAAGGCCTAATATTTCATTCTTGTTAGAGCAAGGCTCTTCAGTAGAGGGCGTCTCAATAGGGTTATATTTAAATATCTTCTGGGCTATTTCAAGGGGCACAGAGGCATTTGCCCTGATGGACATGGAGGCAATTGGAGACTTTGGAACACAAGGTGGCAGCAGACTTAACAGGTAAATTTCAATTGTTTGCGTAATTCTGAGCATGCGGGCATATCCAAGATCAATGGATTTACCTGGCAAGTCTGCTGCCACCTAGTCTCTTCAGAAGTCTCCCATTACCTCCGTGAATTATCAGACTTGTTTCTCTTTTGCTGTAGTATTATTGAAGATACATTGTTGTACCCTATGACAATGTACATGTATGATTTACTTCCAAATGACAGATCAACATAAAAATCATCTACAAAATGTATCCACAATGTTATAAAATTGAAACGTGGCAAATTGAAGAGTGAATTTACTGTCCATTTATATGGTCTCCAGGCATGTGTGAACTGTGGCCGTGAAGCCCTGTGTGAGTGTATGGGATGTCAGTCGGTGTCCTACTGCAGTAGTTTCTGCCAGAGGAAAGACTGGGTCACACACCAGCACAGCTGTGGGCAAGGGGGTCTGTCTGACCCCCGGATCTGCCAAGAAGACAATGAAGAAGAAGGCGATGTTGAAGAAAGCGCAGCAATAGAGAAGGATAAAGATTCAGATGAATAGTGATGGAAGGTTGGTGTGTAGTTTGTTGTGCCTATAGACCTTTATCATGGTGCGGCCATCTTGATTTTCTCCCATTCAAACCAATGTAACCAAACCGAGGCTGGAAGGGCAAATAGTCTGGTTCCTTTTAGTACAATGAATATGAGCATCTATTACTGTTATTGGATACAGAGAACATGACCAAGATGGTGGCAGCATGATAAAGGTCTATTCCCCTTAAAGTGTGCCCAAAGCTCCAGCGTACAACGAGCAGCGCTTATACAGTACACAGTGTGTGCATGACTATTCGTTGTTTAACATCTATTAACATACACAATGATGCATTGTACTTTTCATATCTTACTTTGTCTGTTTCATTTTCAGATTCTTGGTTGGAATTTTGGGGGGTTGAAATTAGGCCTAGTTGAAATAGGTTTTACACGTTAATGTATTCTTAATTAACATGACTGCAAGCATATGTGTTGGTGTAGCATTACTTCATGGACACACCCACAAGGTTTCATAAACATGGGGCAGTCTTCATGTAGCTCTCTACAGTACAGTCGACTTCTGTTAAGACGAGCTCAGAAGTCACAAGCTCCTGGTTGATATAAGGTTTTTTGCGGGTCTCAAACCGCCCCGTGCGTGGTCCAAAGTGATAGTTAAGCACTGCTCAATGCAGCAAACTTCTCCGTGTACATACGCATCCTTATGTAATGCACTATATGGATAAAAAAGGAGTAAAGATTGTACACGTCATGTACTGAAGGGAACTATGTTTGAAATTTGTATAACACTATGTAAATATCCAGCCAGCATGGTGAAACCATCTGGTGTGTCTCACGATTAAGTCGGGACTTTGTTTTGTTTTATTAAAAATCAATATTTATTATCGCTATTGTACACAAGGAAATCATATAGAGATGGTACCATCATTAGGGAGGTTTAGCTACACGTATTTACCTGAACGTCAACGTGAGCTTGTGAAAACATTTTTTCGCTGATGTCACCTAAAAAAAATATGCTCGCAGATCAAATTTACCATTTTCACGTCAGTATGTCCGAGCAGTCGACCATATGCGAGCTGGAATGGGCAAAAAGTGATGACGTCATCTGGCAACAGCACAAACTTTTCGCGTTCACGTTTTTTTTTCTCACCTAACGTGCAGCTAAACCTCCCCATTATAAACAACTTTCAAAGCTTGCCTACAACATTGGTAATTGTCAAAGATCGGTTTCCGCACTTCATATGACCCAACATTGGAATAACAAACCTGGGAAAGTTTAAGCTCGATTGGTCATCGGAGTCACAAGAAAGTAGTGAAAAACAAAACCTTACTTGTCTGACTTCACTGTTTTCAAAGATCAAGTGTTGGACTCGTTTAATCATTTCTTGAAAATGTAACATTTTAAGCAAAAATATTTCAAGGGAAGTTTTCACCCGTGACCATCTTTATACCACGTAAGCTATGTGCAAATCTGTGAGCATTTACATTTTCAATCTGTACCAATGTTAGGCTCACCCTTTACATGGCATTGTAATTGAGATTCTGCCCACCAATTTATGTTTAAAAAAAAGTGATGAAATTCACATTTAGAAATAAATTTCCTTAAAGGGTGACTGTCGTCATGATCGTAGCAAGCCTGTGGCTGTACATGGAATTATGAACTCTAACCCAGCTACTCTATGCATGCGCACGCCTGCTGGCTGTCACATCACAATCGCCGCCATCATTATTATATTATGATGTGACGGCCAGTGCGCGCACTTGTGCTGTAACTGGGTTAGGGCTCATAATTCCTTGTACGATGTCGATGAAGACATCCGTTTTTATTTACTCCTTAAGTTTCATTTGATTTATTAAGTTCATACCAATACCAATATTCCAGAGAATCTTTTTCTGTCTGAGTCAAGAAAATGGCATATGAAGACACCCTGGGTGTATGCTGTGTATATCCAGAACTGGATGATAGGACTGAATTTTCCCTTCCAAAAATAAAACAATAATTTCTTCTAATGCATTAGTCTATTTTTAAAAGATTTTTATCCAAACAGATACATTTGTTCTACAAAATGTTTTGTGTACATTCTTGGTTTTAATTTAGTATGCATGTTCACAGGCCTTGATCTTAACCGAGGCCACCGAGGCCATTGCCCTCATGCCCTGTCGAGTTGGCCAGCATGCCCTTTAGAAAAATTGCACTGTCGCTACCAACTTGGCCAGCATGCCCTTGTACAATTTCTCTGATTTGACCAGCAAAGGCGTGCCCCCTTTTTTCTTAAGATCGGGGCCTGCGTTCAGACCCATCTTAATCTTTCAAAAACAAAACTAACCTGTGACAATTTCAATGAAATATACACGCTCATAATATCTTGGAAATTGCATATCAAAATGTTTATGTTAATATAAGACTTGTTTTTCTTGGGTTTGATTTCACAAAGCACTAAGATGACTTGTCAGTATCTTTAACCATTTGCCACCAGGATTTTTTTGTTTGTCGTTGTCCCGTCCCCCTGGCGGGATTCTTTTGGCGGAATTGCCAGAGTTGACTCCCAACACTGGTGAAGGTGACATCAGTAGCTGCGTCTGATGTTGGTGCAAGGGGTCATAGCAATATAGTTGGGCCACGTCGAATTTTCTGAGAAAATATCTCCAGCTGAAATATGTTTTATTTTGTGAAATGATGAATTAATAAATCAGTTTGCAAAAGTTGCATGCTTTGTCGAACATATGCAAATATTGGTAGACTTTTGTTTTATTTGCCCCTAAAACATAAAAAAATTGTTGTATTTTTATAGATTAAATACCCAACATCTGTACACTAATGTGGTACCCGGGGTGGATTTCACAAAACTAGTCCTAACTTAGACCAGTTCCAACTTACGATTAGACCTTTATGTCTGTATGTTAAGACTAGTTACTCTTCCTAACTTGAGATAAGACTGGTCCTAGCGCTTGTGGAATCCACCCCTGAACTATTCAACATCAATCAACA
The DNA here is from genome assembly GCA_911728455.2 of Marthasterias glacialis. NCBI lineage: Eukaryota > Metazoa > Echinodermata > Asteroidea > Forcipulatida > Asteriidae > Marthasterias > Marthasterias glacialis. The sequence continues at coordinate 3,816,535 of OU452223.1, forward strand.
GTGCTGTCCATCTTTTTAAGCTTTCCTATATTTGACAAACTTCCTAGAATCCATATTCAATTAATAACTAATAGTATAATACACAGTTCTTATAATAATAATTTGGGAGGCTAATCATCCTTACTGGCAGCTGAGAAGCCGAATTGTGAAGGACGCGGCTACACACGTTTAAGCTGCAGGCATTAAAGGGCGCCTTTGGCAGCCAGCCACATCAACCCATACATGTGTATATGACCACAGAGCACAGCGTGAGATTGAAAGTGTTTGGTTTTTCAGGAGGGAGGAAAACCGGATGGCCTGGAGAAAAACCCTTGTAGCGCAGGAGAGAACCAACCCACAACTCTAATCATATTTGGCCCTAGCTGGGATATGATTTACAATAGAAACAGTTCTTGAAGTAAACTTTAAATTGCAGTGGAGTCATTCTCAGGCTTGCACTGTAGTCATTCTGGACGGAAGGAAGGAGGGCCGTGTTTATCTGTTTATTTACCCTCACTCTGCTTGAAGTAACTTGCCAACAGATTTTATTGCTAGAGTTGTAAAAAGCAAATCAATCGCTATTTTGCACATCCTTTGTAAACACACAGTTGCAGTGCCGCAAGCGTTGCTGGTCTCTCTCCATTGTCCAGCGCTAGTGTCATTTAACCAGTTGAACTAAGTAGAAATTACTTTTATCACAAATCATACAAGCCATATCACAAATTCATCGTTGAATTAAATGTACCTAGTTAGTTTCCCTTGTTGTTTATTAACTTGATAGAGGCCTGTAATAATTACAATAATTTGTGCCTTAACAATTCCTGAAACATCCTCAACTCCTTTGGAGTATGCAGCACCGTGAAGACAACTTAGTGCACAAGTTGCTAATCATTCACATCAACAATCTCTATCCTCGCATGTACCCATTTACTCCTGGGTGATTAGAAGCAATTAAAGTTAAGTTTTTCCCAAGAGCACAAGTCTCACAACCGGGATTCGAACCCGCACTCTGATGATTCCGTCATCGGCACTTGTGTCTGATGCGCATAAGTCTTGTCCCTCTATCAACTCCTCCAGATATTGAAAGACGGATCTTGATTTCTTGCATTTTGTATCCCCTCATCTTCCTCAGCTAGTACGTCCCCCATCTGAGATGCATAACTCTAGAACAGAATATGATAAAGATGGTGAACGCATGATGCAAGTCTATTGTCTGATGCATTATAAATAAACTTGTGTAATATTAACATGTACATTGTATGACATTGGTAGAGAGATGGTTGGATGAGACTGGTAACCTGAAATCACCGGTGAACGAGGTGATGTATGAAAAATTGCCTACCCAGCAGAGCTACCATGGGCAGCGCGCCATATTGATATCTCTCGTTTTCAACCCCTGGAAGAGAACCACTGAAAAACAATCCTGATTGGCCACCAAACGTGACTGCACTGCACACGCTTGTTAAAAACTTTTGAGCGCTTATAAGGTGCTTGTAAGGCACTTGTAGGCATTTGTAATGCGCTTGTAAGGCGCTTGTAAGGCGCTTGTAGGTGCTGGTAAGGCGCTTGTAGGGTGCTTGTAAGGCACTTGTAGGGTGCTTGTAGGGTGCTTGTAAGGCGCTTGTAGGGTGCATGTAAGGCGCTTGTAAGGCGCTTGTAGGGTGCTTGTAGGGTGCTTGTAAGACGCTTGTAGGGTGCTTGTAAGGCTCTTGTAGGGTGCTTGTAAGGCGCTTGTAGGGTGCTTGTAAGGCGCTTTTAGGCGCTTGTAAAGCGCCTGGTATTCTTTTTCAGGTTCCAAGTCCCTTCAGGACATCAGCGATCATGGCTCTTCACAGTTTCCTTTCTCTTGTTGTTTTCAGCAACTCCTGCTCCTTTCACTTTCTGGTACCATACCCTGTCCGCCATCCATTGACTTAGACTTTTTAAGTATGTTAGCCGTTACCTCCCCCCTGCTTTTCTTTCCCTCGATGCGCCCCATGATGGTTAAGTTCTCAAGACCTTCTTTCCTCATTGCGCTTAATAGTATACAACTGTCAAAATGCACTGTGGAGGATTTAAGTGGATTTCCTAACCCAATTTTTCAATGTTCCATCAAGACTGCACATTCTTGGCTATACTTTTACTGGTGACCGTACCTTGTTTTGATTGCCATCTCCTCGTAGAGACTGAGACCGCATGGCATAGGCTGATCCTGGCCTGGAAAAATGCGCTAAATCCTGGGGAATGCTTGGGTCATAGTCCTTCACCTAGAACAAAGAAAAGTCATTATTAATAAAGCAGCAGAAAACTCTTGGATAATACCAGATTCTGCACAGCGTGCATTTATCTTATGCAGCTTTAATAGACTGATCCATTAAGCCCCGCCTACTAATGTATTGACCAATCACAGCCTTGACAACGCCACTGAAAGTCTAACAAAAGTCTGATGCGTTAAAATCCTATCAGAAAAGTAAACAAACCACCGCCATTGTTCTGACACACAACAGCACACACAACTGTAACTTTCGAAGAAAAAAAAAAGAAATTGGCCAATCACACTTAACTGTATAGTGTATTTCAGATTTCTCTGGCACTATTATGAAGGGAAAAAAAGAGGAAATCAGCATATCAGCTAAAAAGTGTCTGAAAAATATCTAAAAATTAAACCCTTGTTACTGTTAGTTGAAATTGAGAAGAGCTCACCTTTTGAACAATCTGAAGTCTGATAAGATCTGCTTTGGGTGTCCGTCTACATCCTTCAGCTGCAAAAAATGGCCAGATGGTCTCTAATGCTGATGCAAAATCAACTGATGTCCTGAATCAAATAAAAGAAAATGAATGCATCGCAACTTGGGAATGGGTCATTGTTCCAGACCGAAAGGCGTTTTTTATTCAAAATTTCATGCAGTTATTATTTCAAAATTTGACGTAGGTTTTAGAAACTCTTCATCAAAATAGAACTAACAACTACCTTACGGTAAAAAAGATTTAAGCATGGCATGTAAGCATGTACACATGAGGTGTGGATTTCACAAAGCGCTAGGACTAGTCTTATTTCGAGTTAGGACAAGTAACTAGTCCTAAGTTATCGGACTAGTCATAAGTTAGGACTAATCATAAGTTAGGACTAGTTTTGTGAAATCCACCCCGATCAGGAAAGACGGCGGTCTGTCGTGAACATGTTTCAGAAACGTTTTTCCAAATAGAACTTTTTGCAAATTTAAACTAAACGTCGGTTTTTAAATTTCAAAACACAATATTATGTAGTTTTAATGACGGTACATTTAGCGCTGGTGACGGTTCAGATGAACGTGGTGATGGTTCTTGACAAAAGCAGTATGACCTGTGACCTTGTAGTAAGATTTTACCTTCCTCTGCTGTCCTTCAATGAGATGTCCGGCTTTTTTTCCATAAGTTTCATGATTACACGCCCATGACCTTGAAATGCAGCACAATGGCAGGCTGTCCATCTCGTTCCACTGTTGCTCAAGTTGACATCAGCTCTAAAAGGAAACGAGAATAAATGTTAAATTTTCTTGATTTTACTTTTTACTGATACAAATATAAAACCTTCTCATTAACTCGGCAATTAGACCCAGTGTTTTTTTTTTATTTTATCTCAACTTGCAACTTACCCCTGACTGAGTAGATACTGCACAATATCACTGTAGCCCCAGAACGCTGCATTGCAGAGAGGGGTGAAGCCATCACTGGACTTCTTGTTTACATCAGCACCTTTGGCGACGAGTGATCTTACAAACTATGAAAGATGGACATTAGATTTGATCGTTGTAGCTCCATGGTTTGATTTGATAATTCACAACCCATGAGACTCAATCTAGGAGTTTAATATCGATAAATGTTCAGGTAGCTGTAAATCTATGTTCATAATGAATCTTGACATAAAAATTTGTTAAGTCATCCGACAAACGGATATAAGGCTTACTTTCAGACCTGGGGCCTAAAAAGTAATAATATTTCAGTCTCTCTTTAAGGAGGCACTGCCTTGTGGAGCTTGGATTGGAGGCACACAACCTCTTAAGTTCTGGGTGTTTGTTTTTTGACTGAAAACAATCCTGCAAGTTAGACCCAGCAACTGGGGTGCTGAACTCGGACATTATCGATAGTACAACCGATAATCATGTCAAAATCTTTAAAAAAGGAGTTCAGTTCAGCGCCCCAGTTACTGTGGGTCTACCTGCAATGCTGCAAGGGAAGGATTTTTATTCCCAAAGCGAACTGTTTATTGAATATTGACTTATTGTTATCATGGATATCAATCATTTCATAAAATACAAAATTGGAAATAGGCCTAACGTTATACAAATTGAAATTGAATTGATACAAATTAAAATTGAATTGACTGAAATTAAATTAAAACTTAACTTTATAATTTAACTTAGTTTAAGAACCAAAAGGAGATTTTACAAGCCCATACAACATCAAAATCTAAAAGCAGAAACAAAAAATCATCTCAAATATAATAAAAATCTATACAAAAACATTAAATTATAGAATAGTGGAAGGGAAAATAAAACAAACATTTAAGTCTCCACTTGCGGCAGCGGTTGCTAAGTCACCAGTCACTCCCATGGGCGCAGCCATCTTTGAATAACTTTTATAATCGGGTAGCCTGATGTCATTCCTTTTATATGAGATAGCGAAAACTTCTGGGTACAATACCTCATGTTCATAACACTTGGAACGATGCATCGCGATGGCGCCCTCTCGTGATCATTAATGAAAAGAACGGAAGTGGAGAGTCGTGCCGGATGCGGATGAGAAGAAAACCTCGAAACAAAAACCTCAAATGCCGCCTTTGTCGTGCAGAGCAGAAAAGGTAAATTCATTTAAAAAATTTCAGTCGAGAATTTAATTAAAAAGCATTTTAAAAACTAGTTTGTTCTACGATAAAAAATGTGTAGAACATCCCGATTTACTCATTGATTTTAATTGTCACTGGCTGTCAGTGTCACTCTCCATGCTCTCTGTGATGTGAGTGCATCTGAGCAGGTGTCAATGTCACCATGGTCATGGACAAATGATGGATAGGTGGGGACCTTCCTCCATGATGTCACCATGGAGGTAGAAATAGACACTCACTGCCTCTTTTATTTCACTTTTTCAGTGTCACTGACTAGTGTCATTACATTGTCAGTTGACAGTAGGCATGGGCATAACATTTTCAGAAGCTAAAATGCTGTATCCGTCTGTCACTTTATTATATCAAAAAAAAAGTAAACTTTGAGTTTGATCCTTACAGTTACACCAATCTAGGAAGGGTTGAAGAATATATATCCAGCTAGGAACAGGCAGTTTGCATTGAACAATACGTTAAAAAAAGTGGCAGTCAGTTGCGGAAACATTTCCTTTCAAGATATTTGTTTTTAACATCATTTTTTGTGGCATTTTGAAGAATACATGTAGTTCTTGCGCTACATGTACATTTATGCCTTAGCTCTATTATTGGGTTCTGCAGAGAAATGTCATGAATGTGTAACTGTATTTGTATTTTTTCCTTTTTTTTACAGTGTCAAAATGAACTGATGAAAATATTGAGATAGTTTCATTAGGCCCATCAGTATCAGACTAGCATTAATGTTGGACACAATTGTGATCCTACATAATATGTACTTTCTCCGCTGACTAAAACTGCTAAAAACTCTATTAAAACTTTTTTTTAATAGTTTTTGTGGTAATTGTGTATTATGCATAAGAGAGAGTACAGACAGGTACATTGTAAATAGCAGCATGAACGAATTCAGATTCTTTAACTATTCCGGTGGGTAATCATTCCGGTAATGAAAAAGTGTTTGTCAATTTGATCACAGTTTTGAATGTTTGAATTATTGAATGTTTTCAGTGTAAATCATTCATGAATGATCGAATGCTCCTAGGTAGTAGGTGTGATGTGCTGTCATAAACTGTCTGGGTTGTTGTAATGTTGTTGTAGTAGTGTAGTGCTACGTGTACTACTGCTTCAATTACTAACTAGTGTATCAGTACGTAAGCCTACCCCTTCCCGCTCATCTCACGCTAATATAGCCACCTCATTGGGTGTATTTTACAAGAAGATTTTTCAATTTTTTAAATGTTTTTAAGCTTTTATTTAGAATTGTTCAAAGTGCCCATACCTTGCTGTATACATACATTCTGTTAACCTTTCTGGATAGGTAAGGATAGAACTTGACCTAAATAAAGGGATATAAAGTGGCATTTGGATACGACAAATTAGCCATTTACTTCAGGGAAGGTTCTTGAAACCTCTCTAGGCTGAAAGTGAAACATTGGGGGGGGGGGGAGAATACCTCCAAGCTTGAAATCCTGTCAAAAATTGCAGTATTTTATATAAATCATTTATTTATTGCATTTGTTTTTATGAATTGTTTTAATTGCTTTGGAATCGAGTAAAACAAACACAAGGGAAACTGACTGGGAAAATTTGAATTTAATTTTGAAATGAACAAAGAAAATTGACTAGAACAGGATTTAAACCTGCGACCTCCGGATTAACTCACATGAGGTTTTTTTCTCCAAAATGATCTTTGTTTGTGTGAAGCACTACATTTATATAAATTGAAATAGTCTTAAATAAATCTTGTTTTATTTTACACTGTACACAGGAATCATGGTAATATTTGATGTACCCCTCACAAGCCTAAAAAACCCAAACTCCCTTTGAGTGATTTACTGGGAACTTTTCTCTCTATAACAAAATCCAACACCGAATGACCGCCAAATGTTAACTCGACATCCAAACTATTAGACTCTGGTGATAGTATACCGGATCCCATGTAAAGCATAATCAGTTTAAGGTGCAGTCTTAAGCCAACAGAACCAAAAAACATGCTGTGTGCACAACATGCAGCTATTTTTCTTTCAGAGTTTGTCATTGAATGGTACACCCAGTGTTCATGTAAAACTGCATAACTTTAGGCTATCCTGTTGGTGAGTGATGACGTTGTGGAGCTGGATTGTGCAGTGTGACAAATGTTCGTGTACAATCACTATCAGACAATATACAACCATTCGTTTACATTGCACTTAATGGCTCCAAAACGTCATCACTTAATATATCAACAGGATAATTTGGAAAAGAAATTCCTGATAAAGATCTTGTAAATTGCTACATGCTGCACAAATGTGAAACCAGACAAACAGATAAATAATTCAGTCACCATGAATGAGATAAGTTTAGCTACAGTGATAATCCTAGATAATCCCTAATAATCTATAATCCACCACATGCTGTAGTGTGGAAATTCTATAGGGCTCTTATTGATCCGGATTAAGTAACTATTCCCAGGGAATGGATGTGTGTTCAGAGGGATGGTTGTTGCCTCAACACAATAATATTAACCGGTACTCTGCAGGGGAGGCACTGGTGTCCTAGCCAACATGTTCACACATAGAGCAAGGAGGAAAATCTATTTTCTTTCTACATGCTCTATGGTTCAAACTGAACAAAGAAAAATTTACCATTGTCAAAGTGGGATTTGAACTGCAACCACCGGCTAAGTAGGCCTACATACATACGGATGCTTTACCAACTGAGCTATCCAGCCTAATGTTTTGTCAATATCTTTGCTTGGGGGGGGGGGGTGCCAGTCAGAAGCCATTCAAACCGGTTACTGCCGTGTAGCCAGGGATCACACCCCATAATATACGATACAACCATAGAGCTATCTTCATGATATAACCTGGGAAGCGGCAGCACGGGGATCACCATAAGGGTGAACAAAGAAAACTTGACTGGAGCAGGATTTGAACATCTCTGCGACCATCGGTTATACGTACCAATGCTCTACCAACTGAGCTATCATATTGCCGGTGGTCGCCAGTTCAAATCCCGCTCTAGTCAATTTTTCTTTGTACTGACTTGCAGTGGTGGCAGTGGAGACATAAACTATTGACCCCTTGCATGCACGTCACACGCGCCGACTGTGCCACGCTCACCATTTTGGTGGTCAATAGGTTTACGTGTAAACGCCGCATTGCCTAAAATGCGCACTTCTCTGAACAACACAGTAATACATTGACCACCAAAATGGCGCAACCAAGATTGTTGTGATGATGACGTCATGTGAATTGGGTCAATAGGCCTACACTGCACATCATTGTGTAGGATGTGAATGTCCAATGACTGTGTATCTCCCCTCTTACCAATGTGGCTCTGGTTTGATTCCTGGCTAGGGCCATGTGAGTAGAGTTGTGCGTTGGTTCTCTCCTGTGCCAAAAGGGTTTTTCTCCCGTTTTCCTCCTTCAAGGAAAACCAAACAATTTCAATCTCAGGCTGTGCTCCAAGCTCATGGGTTGATGTGGCTGGCTGCCAAAGGCGCCCTTGAATGCCTGCAGCTCAACCACGTTGCAGCTGCGAGAAACAAACAAACATGATGCAATGAATCTTTTTTTCTTGTAGTTTTGTCAAGTCAGGCTTTCTTTGTGCCAGTGGTACTCTCAAAGAAAAATGATTCCGGCAATTCAAAAAAAATTATTTCGCCAGGGGGATGGGAACAAAATTAAGCTAAGCACAAAAGAGTTTTGCTTACCATTTAAAGGTTACCAACCAAAATACTATGTCATACATTTGTATGTCATGTGTACTGATTGTGACTGGTTTCCCTTTGATTTTTTTTACTTGGGTGCATATTTTAAAGCAAAATGTTTCAGCTGAAACAGCTCTATGAAATATAATTATGCAGTTCTTACAGTGCTTTTACACCGATGGGCGTCTCAAAGCACTCAGTATTTTTGTTCCTGCAAGGTACTGTATGCGGAGTTACGTTTTTGAAGTATGAGACAGGTCTGTTTCTTTACATAGCACCATGTAATGGTTTACAAGGTGCTGCCGATCAAACCAGGCCGATCAAACCAGGAAAACTGGGGCGAACCCCTTCTCTTTGCGATAAGTGCACTGGGTTCTTTACATGCATTACACAACACACGGGACCTATGGCTTTATGTCCCATCCGAAGGACGAAGCAATAATGATTTTAGTGTCTTGCTTAAGGACACAAGTGTCACAACCGGGACTCGAACCCAAACTCTGCTAATCAGAAACACCAGAGCTTAAGTCCGGGGTTCTTATCCGCTCGGCCACGACACGCCACAAATTTGGCCCAGGTCATGGCATTTGTGTCATTGAGCAAAGGCATGTCACCATACTCTGTCCTTTGGATGGGACATAAAGCCGTAACCCAGAATTTGTGGGCCTATCATGTTTTTTTCTAGCAACAATAGTTGCCACAGGCACAACCCATTCCAGATGCTGAATAGGCTTTGACAACATGCGGTAACAAATAAGAAGTATACAATATGAACAGAAAGTTGTAAAAGTGCCGACTCATTTCAACACTTCTGCACACTTTCAGAAGAAATTTGTTAACTTTGTCAGCATGCATTCTGATGGTGTTATAACTTAAAACCACATGTGACTACTGTATACAGTACAGTGTGTGCAGTCACAGTTGAAAATTGAGCACACCAGGATATTTTTTTATACATGTGACTTTTGTAACTTAAGCCTTATGGCCCCAACCCTTCAAAATTCAAATGTTTTGTTTGTTTGTGTTGGACTGAGGACTGCACTAGTAAAGTGATAAATGCTAACGGATCAAGCATACTCACTGTACCACCACCGTATTATTATTACTATTTATTATTATTGTATCTTTCTGGTAATGAAACCAAGGGACCATCAAAAGTGACTAGCACTGTGACCCGTAGGCCTGAAGATACCTGTGTAGAGAAGATGATGAAAAAATGTCAGTTTTAGATGTGGGAGGAAAACCCCAAACAGGGAAAACCCACGTAATCAGGTAGGGACTGAAAACCCAATCCACATGCAAAGCTTCAGTCCGGGATTAGAACCGGGGTCCACAGAGGTGAAAGGCAGGGAAAGAAACCACTGAGCCAACCTAAAGCCCGGTTCATACTTCATGCGAATTGCGAAAGCGAAGTGAATTTTCTTGCGTCACAATTGACCAACAGCGCGTACAGAATTGTTGCGTCACCAAAATTCGCTTTGCATTCACTTTCCTGTGAAGTATGAATCGGGCTTAAGTCCACCAGTTGGATTTTGTTACAGTGAGGAAGGATCCTAGCAAATCACTCGAGGGAGTTAATTAAATTCTAATAATGCAGCAGGATGATATTGATTTTTAGCTAAGGCATGGGAGAGCGAGGTAAAAAAGAAATTTGTCCAACTTTTTACCAGTTCATGAGAAGAACGTTAATAATTGTTCTTACCCCAAAAATAAAAATAAGTGTCAAGGTATTGGCCTAGTTAATGTGATCAATGAATTACCTAATTTATACATAGGGTAACACTCATCTTTTTTTTTTATTTATTTTTTTTTATATTTTTATATAGATATTTTTATTTTTATTAATTTACATATTTGTTTTATATTATATATATATATATATAAATAAATAGGGTGAGCAAAGAAAATTTGGCTGATGCCGGACTCGAACCTGCGACCTCTCGAATACCGTACGAGCGCTCTACCAACTGAGCTAACCAGCCCTTATGGTTGGTGGGCGGTCCTACAGTGTATGTGCAATACCAAATCTACTTTGCTCGAGGGGACCAGTCAGAAGCCGAACCGTGCTGCCGATAAGCCAGGGATCACTACCCCGGTTAAGATGCAAACAACCTGGTAAACGGCAGTAGCGGGGATACACAACGAATGGATACAGCTTTTTACGTGGATTTACACAGAGAAAGTACATGAGAAACTGACTGGGAGAATATTATAAATAAATAGGGTGAGCAAAGAAAATTTGGCTTGTCCGCTGTTGGTTTGGTCAATAAATAAATAAATAAATCTGTATTTGTGGGGCAGGTAGATGAGGTACAACAAGTGTAGGGGAATTGGCTGAAATGTGCCTTTGATGATACTAGTGCTCGAATTTGGCAGTATGTTGTGAGAAAGATATTTGGCTAAAGGGCCGTCCCAGATTTGCTCTTTGAAAAAATATAGGTAGAATAACAAGCAATTTTCAAAATGGCTTCATTTGCTATATTTTTCCAAAAAATCTGTAAATATTTATGTTTAGGATAATCCTTATTTAAGATATTTTTTTATTCATCCTCAGAATGAACCCATGGACTGCTGGAGAGAATCAGCAGTTGGTTTGAATTGAAGGCTGGTACCTTGATTACATACCCTGGGCCTGTACTTTCTGCTGGAAGCTTCTGATATGGATCATATTGTCATGATTGCCGCACATTAACACCTGATTAGATCCTTTGATGGTTCAGACATGTCAGAGCGTTGCAAGCTTTATGAGGCATTGCAGGAGGTCATCTCAAATGCCACAGACTTTGTGGATAATTGTACAGCAGTTGAACATTCATGCAGAGAAGGTTTGAATTCATAACCTTTATGCGACGAATTTTGTAACATTTGCAAATTTATAAGTAGCAAGGTGGTACAGTTGATCGGTGCAGTTTGACTAGAAGCTGATATGTGCAGTTGGATAAGGTGATCTGTGCAGGTTGATGTTCTGAAAAGATGTACAATGGCTCCCCGCCAGAGAACCGTCAACAAGAAAAATCAGCGAGAAGCTTCAAGACCTGCCTCCAGCCAAAAAAAGGCGAACGTTAAGTCCCCCGACCCCTCAAATGGATCAAGTCTGGGACACAGAAGCGGGAACGGTGTGGAAGAACACGCGGAGTCTCCATTCTCACCAACTAGACGCAATTTGCTGATGTACTCTTCCATCTTTGTACTGGCTGTGCTGTGCTATGGTAACACTCTTGGCCATGACCTGGTCCACGATGACGTCTTTGCTATTCAGAACAACAGAGATGTACGCCCTGGTACCCCGCTGCGAAACCTGTTGTGGGATGACTTTTGGGGGAAACCGATGAATGACAACTCTAGTCACAAGTCATACAGACCATTGTGTGTCTTGTCGTTCAGGTACTGTACTTGTATGTGTAGTAAAAAATCAAGGAAGCTGGCATTTATACAAATTTTGGGGATGGCAAAAGCAACTTGTGATAAAATGAAGAGAAGGTTTGATCTGAGTACATGTATGTAAATGAACGAACCAAGACCGATATTTGCAACATTTACCGACAGCAAGTGAAACTACTTGTACTCGAAATGATGAGGTCACTTTGTAAATAGTTGGGGACCATATGTTTCATATTTCTCATTACTTTCTTTTGGATTGCAAACTGCTGTAAACTATTTAAGGTATTTGTGAGTTAGATCGAGAATGATGTCTGGGGTACAATGCCTTGTTCAGTCATACACGTGCATGTTCAAGTTGAATTCCTCAGACTAAATCCAAATCTAATTTGCAAATTAGCTTAATATTCTTACCATCTTGATTTGTACACTGTATCCATAGAGCTACAGTCATGACAGTGTACAATGTACCTGTAGCTAATGGTTGTATGGTATAATGAGTTGTGATACCAGGCCACACGGCAGTAACTGGTTGAATGGCTTCTGACTGGCACCCCCTGAACAAAGATATTGACAAAATAGGGAGACCGCCTTTAATAGGGCTGGATTGCTCTGGGGTTTTTTGTGTTTTTTTTAACCCTAACTTCCTTGAGTGATTTACTAGGATCCTTCCCCACTCTAACAAATTCCAACACCATATGGGTATCTCAACACCCAAACTGTAGCACTCTGATTATGGTGGTATGCCTGAACCCATGTAAAGCATATCAGTTTACTCATGCAGTCCTCAGTCCAACAAAATCCAACAAAACCTGCTGTTAGAGTTTGATGAAGTAGGGACTGTAAGGGTTAACAGGTTAACAATTGGCCCATCACAAAGCCCAAAGGCCACTCGAGGTGTGGGCTACTTTTTGAAGGGATAGAAACCTGCCCCAATGAGCAGAAACAAGATATGGAGCGATATAAACGCATGTCTCTTCACAGCACAGCTAAGAACAGGGTGAGGTAAATGAATCCATGGCGAGACAAACATAACTGCCTCTTCCCCTATTGATAGAATATCGGTACATTAATCTTATCCCGTTCTAGTCTTTTTTCTTTGTTAACCCAAAACTCATTCATCATTTCTACTTTTGTTTTTACTTTTGTTTGATAACCAGATTGAACTACCTTGTGCATGAGTTGCAGCCCTTTGGTTACCATATGATTAATATCCTCTTGCATGCCGTCGTCAGCATTGTCTTCACCTGTGTATGTCACACAGTTATATTCACTGAGATATTACCGTCAGCAATTGCTGGAATCTTCTTCTCATCACATCCTATTCATACAGAGGCAGTAAGTACAATCAGAAAGATTTGTCTATTCTAAAAAAATATATACCTGATCCCCAGAGGGAAGAGGTTTGGCGTTGCACAGGACCACCCACCAGGAGAGGTTGCGGGTTCGAGTCCGGCATCAGCCAAATTTTCTTTGCTCACCCCAGTTAATATATAATATAAATTGGGGTAAGCAAAGAGAATTTGGCTGATGCCGGACTCAAACCGGCAACCTCTCAAATACCGTACGAGCGCTCTAACCAACTGAGCTAACCAGCCCTATGTTGGTGGGCGGTCCTGTGCAATGCCAAACCACTTTGCTCGGGGGGTCCAGTCAGAAGCCAAACCGTATCTGCCGATACGCCAGGGATCAAACCCCGGGTAAGATGCAAACAACCTGGTAAACGGCAGTAGCGGGGATACACAACGAATGGATACAGCTTTTTACATGGATTTACACAGAACAGATATAGGAAACTGACCAGGAAATATTATATTAATTGGGGTGAAAAAAGAAAATTTGGCTGATGCCGGACTCGAATCCGCGACCTCTCGAGTACCGTACGAGCCCTCTAACCAACTGAGCTAACCAGCCCTATGTTGGTGGGCGGTCCTGCGCAATGCCAAACCTCTTTGCTACATGTAAAAATAAAACTAGTCGGGATGATGGCCTTAGCTTTCGATCCAAGCCGGACCTTCGTCAGAGGCAAAAACAAGCACAAACATAAAAACAGATCCATTTATAGAGAAAAGGGGGAATCCAGTGTGCTTGACCGCTCTGCCACGGCACGTATTATTATTATTAACATGATATAAAAGAAAAGCTGAACTCTTTTCTAGATGTATTTTAACCTATCGTTTTTGGTCATTCCAGGTTGCTGGTGTGGTTGGTCGTGCTGATGTAATAGCATGTCTGTTTTTCTTGCTGTCATTTCTTGTGTATGAAAGGTAATTAACAAAAGCCTGAAGCACCTGTCTGAAAAAAAATGATCCCCCGTTGTTAAACAGATGCAGTTATTCAAATTTAGCACAATAATGTAGGCACACAACCTGTTACTTGAAGCATGTGCCGCATGTCGTTGTTGCAACAGCAGATGTGCGTATTGCATGTAGTTATTTCTTCATAGCTTTGAATAACACTTGAAGGTTTGCCTGGTGGGGAATACACTAAGTAAGGATTTGCGGTGACACCATGTGGTTTAAATCTCTTTTGAGTATATGTGGTTCTGAAGGAACCAGTGGACTCATCGTTTCGGACAGTGTACTCTGTCCGTCATCAGCAGACTCCTGACAACGGACAGAGTATACTGTACGAAATGATGAGTCAACCGGTTCCTTCAGAACCACATATACTCAAAAGAGGTTTAAACCACATGGTGTCACCGCAAATCCTTACTTATTCATAGCTTTCCTTTTTGATTTATGTGGGTATTTGTTGTTAAAAATATCTTCCAGAATGACCCAAGGTTCTTTAACGCTGGTACCACAGACTGCCACAAAGTACCATACCTTCCAGGCTAGCATTGGGTGCATGGGTTTATTCTGTTTGATCAGCTGGTATTATCAGGAAACCCTATGGAATGTGTACTGTGGACTTAGTCTTTACAGTCTCCTGTGGTATTTTGCTTCTTTACACTAGTACCACAGACTTCCACAATGTACCATACCTTCCAGGCTAGCATTGGGTGCATGGGTGTCTTCTGTTTTGTACAGCTGGTATTATCAGGAAACCCCATGACTTGTGTACTGCGGACTTAGTCTCCATAGTCTTCTGTGGTATTTTAGCATTGTGTGCATGGGTTTATTCTGTTTTGTACAGCTGGTATTCTGTTTACACTGCTCCCGTTTGAAGTCTTACATTATCTTGCAGGAGTATCAAGACAAGCAAGTCGGGTTTTGCGGTCACAGTCAAGCCAGCATGTCTAGTACTCAGCCTCCTGCTTGCTGTCTGTGCACTACTGAGCAAGGAGCATGGTGCTACTGTATTAGGGGTCCTCGTTATCTATGATGTCATGGTGACATCACAATCAGGAATTAGCAGGTAAATAAGTAGATGTAGTAAGTTATATAACCTGAACTAATACTGACGGTAAAACAATTGTTGCATGTTGCACCGTACTGATCTGGGTATTATTCTAATATATTCTGAGGCTGAATGGGAGGTGCAGATTGGTGTTTGGAAGAGTAAATTGCAAAGTAATTTCCGAGCTGTGAACAATTCATCAAACTCAGTAATCATGTTTTAGAGAACGGACTTGTTTTTCTGGAGGATTGGTACTGGTATGATGTTTATAATCAGTGAGCTTTCAGATTGAAACTAATCGTTTTTTAATACCCAACCTTTTACTTTGTGTCGTTCATCATGTCTCTGTGATTTGCCTCAGGTAATCGTCAGTAAGAATAATTTTCAAAGAAACCTTGGAAGAAAATGTTGTAATTTAACCAGTTCCAGCCTGACGGGATTATTTTCTCAGAATTACCAGAATCTTTTTTCTCTGAGAGTACCGCTGGCACAAAGAAACCTCGACTTGAGAGCCAAGAGAACAAAAGATTCTCTTTGAAGCACCAGGATTTTTGTTTTGTCTATCGAGAAAATGTCAAACACATGCACCGTGAATATAATGTAAAAGTTCAGCCGTGATCCATGGCTGAGGATTGGTACTTTATCCGGAAGCAAGTCTGGATCCCTGGCTCACTCTGACTTAACCTCCATTGTGCCGAAATACAATAAATAAACAATGGTGGAAGCCATCCTTTAATTGTATTAAAACTTGACATTGGAAGTGGAATATATATATCTAACAATAATCAATGGAACATCAATTAAAAATGTAATTGACTTGATTCTCTTGTGATTATTAATACTTATTAACATTGCATGTTTAACCTTTAACCTCATCAGTAGGAACCTTCCATTTTCCCGTAGGGCACTGATAACTAGACGATTTGGGAGGGGCTGCATGCCACTCATTAAACGAAGTGCAATTATTGTTGCAACAGTAAGTATGCAACAGCGTTTTATTGTGTTTACCCCCTCTAGAAATTTAACAAAGACATGCTGGAGAATGTTGTGTGCATCAGTTTATAACCTGGTTTAGATTGGAGAGCAATTAGGCATGTGCTAGGTCATTTTGAAAATGAGGCTATGGTACTTTTACATATGTTGTATTGACCCGTTGCACCACTGTCACACACAGATAAACTGTCTGCCAATAGAGTTATTCATAAGAACGAGATTGTCCACTTGGACATCAGGTTGGCTCAGTGGTTTCTTTCCCTCCCTTCTCTGTGGACCCCAGTTTGAATCCCACCTCGGACCAGAGCTTTGCATGTGGTTTGGATTTTCACTTTCAGTCCCTACCTGATTGTGTGGGTTTTCCCCATTTGGGGTTTTCCCTCCCACATCTAAAACTGTACATTTCTTCTCGTTTCCTATTCACCATTCTGTTTTTGGTGCTTGCGCTGTTGGACGTGTTTTGAAAAAGAAAAAAATGTTGGCTGTGTAAACCGATGAGTGACCAGTGTAGTATGATTGTTCAGCGCCATTTTCTCAAGGGTCAAAATTGCTTCTTGTCGGGCCATGTCGCAAGTTTTTTTTTCCCTCTAGTTCTTATATATAACTCTACGTGTCTGCCACGCTCACCAATTTGTGAATCAAACTGCATGTAGAAATTGTGGTTTGTGTGTAAATGCCCCATTGCCAAAAATGGCGCTACACTGTTTAAGACCTTGACACCCAAAATGGCTTAACCAAGATTGTTGTGATGGTGACGTCATGTGAATTGGGTCAATACATTACACTGCTCCATGAGTGCCTACTACTCATCCAGATAAACGGAAAATTTCTCTCGTCAAGACAACTTACTGAAACTGAGCTGGAAACTTCTCATTAGTCTCATTAAGTCCACTTGGTGAGATGAATTACCTCATTATCTAGATCAATGGTACAGCACTCATAAAGCTCTGTTCAATAACACATTGTGGAGATTTACCAAAGAAAGGAGGTTTTGTAAATGTTCCCCACATCTTGTAAAACCGTTACATGGTGCTATGTCATGTATGTAAAGGAACAGGTCTCATACTTCAAAATGTAACTCCGCATACCTTGCAGGAAAAAACACTGAGCGCTTTGAGACGCCCATTGGGTGTGATAAAGCGCTATATAAAAACTGCATATAAATCCTATTATTATTATTATTATTATCATCTTGTACACAAACCATCCACACATACCGTGCCATTAAAGGGCATTACCATTGTACATCAAACGTTGGAACAGCTTTATTATTTAAAACCGATGGCACAGCATTCTCCAGCTTCTAGTTCACAGTTTACCCCCCAGTCCTCTGTGTACAGTATTTCCTGCCCTCTTGTGAGGACTGAATGAATTTGTGTCATCAGAAGTCCATTACATACACAAAGTGTGCCACTTGTTGATGAGCCATGTCGCACCAACTGTGCTCAATTTCTGGTCCTGATACGTACCATCTTTACTTGCAACTTAGGTTTTGACTTTGAGCTGCGGCAAACTTTCTATCTTTTCTACACAGCCAACTGGTTTACCGACCAATCATGCAAGGAATTTGATAAAAGTCTTGTGGGCTGCTTGTGGTTTTTATGCATAGTGCATAAATGTGCGTAAAAGAAAAAGATTTATCATTGCTGGTATAGATGGCCGACTTTGCATGATGTCAAGTGGGAATTATATACAAGCTCATGGCCACCCCCGATGATCAGAATTGCTATGCCTGTATAATGTATCGCGCTGACGATGCTCGATACTACATGTAGTAAAAGTTGATGGAACCATCATGAATATCATGGTGATGAAAGCATGTGCGAAAGGTATAAAATCAAGTCAGAACTTGCCTCCAAACATTGAGTTCTGCCAGCACGAGCTTTGCCCTAGATGTACACTTGAAAATGGAAACAAGTGGTCGTCTTTTTGTTGGTCGATTCTGTAACACATCAATGATTCTCCAAGACTTATTTTTCTATACAAGTATGCATAGAGCAAAGGCCATGTGTGCAGGCCTCCATCTTAAGAAAAACGGGGGCAGGTCTTTGATGGCCAAATCAGAGAAATTGTACAAGGGCATGCTGGCCAAGTTGGTAGTGACAGTGGAATTTTTTCTGAAGGGCATGCTGGCTAACTCGACAGGGCATGAGGGCAATGGCCTCGGTGGTCTCGGTTAAGATCAAGGCCTGGGTATGCTGTGTCATGCTACAGATGGTTCCTTTCCATTGATCTTCTGATTTTACGATGGGCAGCGAAGTTACAAGCGCCTATCCTGTTCACCAGTATTGGGAGTCAAAATGTACTCTAGGGAATTGATTACAACATTGCGGAAATTGTAGACGCGCATTGTGGGGAGGTGCGTTCCGCGTCGTGCTAGTGGTCAATAGTGTCATATAACATAGTCTGTATCTGCAACTGACAACCTGTGTGTACAGCATTAGTATGTAATGGACTTCTTGTGTTATCTAGTTCACAATCTGACAGTTGATTTTGTGTGGTCTGTTCGTGTGATTTAATCTCTAATACAAAAATAATTCACAAATATCTATGTCCAACTGCTTCCCCAGATTAAGCTTTAGTTTGAGCCAAAGATTACAGAGCGCCAAAGACGCAAGATGGGGAACTGGGGCTCTATCTGTTGTTGGAACGTGAAATACACATGGGTGCCATTTCAGCAAATGAATGTTTTGTTTCCCATTGATAGCAATGGTCATTGTGTGCACTGATCTATTGTTGTATCAATAGAGTCACTTGCTGAAATGGCATCCAGTGGGATTTCACATTTCAGCCAGAGTTCCCCTTCGTGCACCTTCGACGCTCTACAATGTTTGGTTTGAGCCAAGATAGAGCAAGATTAGAACGTTGTTTACAAGTTATTCCAATCTATTATGGAGAACCATGATGAGTAGTAGTGCCTGTATTGATAAGTGACGTGTGTGTATATTGCAGGTACTGGTGTTACTCTTGTTGAGGGTGTGGATGTTACAGGGCCACTTGCCTCATTTCTCAGCACAAGACAATCCTGCGTCATTTGCACCACATCTCCTCACAAGGTCTAGTATCAAATTTAATCCACACATTTCATAGTGTTTTTCTTTTTCCCTCTCTTTTCTTATTTTAATCACTTAAGCTGTGTTCGCATTGGACTTTTCGGGGGTTAACTAACCAGGTAACTTAACCGAGTCCAATGGGTAGTTTAACCAGCTACTTTCTGCCCAGGTCAACTAACCTGGTCAAACTAACCGAGCCAAAAAGTCCAATGTGGACGCATCGTCCCGGTAAAACCGGCCAGTAAAAAATCACATGTACGCAGTGTACACAGAATTCCAGGGATTTTGTTTTATGGGGTTTACTTTTAACCAGTTGCCGCCCGGGACTTTTTTGTTGTTGTCCCGTCCCCCTTGCGGGATTCTTTTGGCCGAATTGCTGGAATCTTTTTTCTTTGAGGGTACCGCTGCCACAAAGAAACCCTGAGTTGACAATGCTAAGAGAACAAAGATTCTCTTTGTTGGATCGACCGTTTTGTTTCTCAACTGAGAAAATGTCAAATTCACACGGCATAGGAGTGGCATTAAACACGTAACCATGGCTCGTTGCCGGTTCACTCTGACTTGCCTCCATTCAGCCGAAATACAATGAATGAACAATGGTGGAAGCCTCTTGATTTTTCGTAATCCTCCTCTTGGAACGAAAGGACAATCGTCTGCAATCAGTGAATACACAAAAAAGAATAGTATACAAAATGCAAGTATTTATAAGACCTTTTTTGTCCTTGTGTGGGTGAAAGGAAACGTTAGACGGCATGTGTATGGTCTGTGCATGCTCCCTAGTTGAATGACTGGGTGACCTTTGCTCCGGTGGTCGGAAATTACATCATGGCGTCTTAAGACGGCTTCCGTTTCCAGGCAGGGGAAACATTTGCCTGTATTCACGTCATCCTGTTTCAATTTGTTAAGCCAGCATTTGTTGATCTTTTTGATTTATTTGTTTTGATGTTTCCTTTCAGGTTTTTGTCCTATAGCTACTTGGTCTTCTTCAATGTTTATTTACTCCTGTTTCCATCCACACTGTCCTATGATTGGCAAATGAACAGCATCCCATTGGTGGAAACATTATGGGATGTCCGTAACCTAGCAACTCTTCTAACATTTGTCAGTCTGGGTATTCTTGTGGTTGGTTCAATCTTTCTGAATAAGGTAAGTTTGATTTTTTTTTTGGTGAGTGAGTGAGTGATTTGATTAATTTATTGATTTATTGATTGATTTATTGTTTGATTGATTGATTGACTGATTTGATTGATTGATTGATTTGATTGATTGATTGATTGATTTGATTGATTGACTGATTGATTGTCATTTGTCTTGTTATCTCTGCAGGAGAATGACAGGAGGATTTTAGTTGTTGGGCTATCATTTCTTGCCATACCGTTCCTCCCGGCTTCCAATCTCTTCATCAGAGTAGGCTTTGTCGTAGCGGAGCGGATCCTTTACATTCCAAGGTGTGTTCATATCTAACAAATTAAGGGTTAACAAAATGAGGTATGATTAATTTTAAAATGGCCAAGCTTAATATTTTGTTTCCAAGATTAAATAATATAGTATGCACACTCAGAACTACACACGCAGTACTGAGCATGTGCGCACATGCTCAGAACTACACACGCAGTACTGAGCATGTGCGCACATGCTCAGAACTACACATGCGGTACTGAGCATGTGCGCGCATGCTCAGAACTGTCAAAAAGGATCGTTGTGTCTGCTGTCGCCAGCGTCTCGAAAGTCTCCCATTGGTTTAACTTTACTAGTCAGTTTGTCAACAACTTGCCCTTTTTTTTGCCTCGCTCATTATGCTGGGATTCCATAGAAACAAATATAAAAACTATAATGAGAACAAGAAACCATTTGTAGTCATTTGAGTTAGTTTAATTTTAGTGTGTTTTAACACACCTTGTTTTCGTAATAGTTTTACGAACTTCTGCCCAGGAGGGGTTTAAGAAGTCTCTTCATAACCCTGTATTATTTCTCCTTCCCCCACCCCCTTTTTTATTTTGAATCTCTTAGTATGGGTTACTGTATCTTGTGTGCTCATGGTATCAACAAGCTGCGGGGAGTAAGTAGTAAATATGGAACAGCGGTTGTGGCTGTTCTAGTTACTGTCATATCCCTCCTGTATGCCGGTAAAACAGTCAGCAGGAATCAAGTCTGGAGATCAAGAGAAAGTTTGTTCCGGTAAGTCAACACAACACAGCAACTTGCAGTTTTATATCTTACTTCAATTTTGTAATTAAACCCTTCTGTCTGATTTAAAAGGCAAGAAATGCCTTTGGTATCAGTACCTGGACGTTTGTTTCAATCCTATATAATTGTAATTGCTAACCATAAAACTAACCTGTAAAAATTTCTTTTCAAAAGATGGTAGTGTTTTTGAGAGATCGGCCAAAATGAGCGGTTATTTCCATTTCCATGCAGAAGGATCCGAAAATGTTAAACGGCTGATAGAGACATAGCTGGAGCTGTTTAAGACCGGTTGGCTAACCCGCATTCATTGCTCATAGTCATACACGTGTTGGCGCGCAAGCTTACGCGAGCATTAATAAGGCGTTACATAATCAATACATGCCGGAACTCAATGAAAGTCTATAAGTACGCACTAGTATAAATGCGTGTGCACAATCATTGAACATCATGTGCATCTTGACCCCTCGAAAAACGGAGCCTGAGGGCGTGAAAGGAATTGAAAATTTACAAAACAGAAAACTTCCTGCATTATTATGCTTTTTAACAAAAGTGGCATTTATGAATGGGAATGAAAGAGTAGTGACCCGGTCTTAAATGGCCATTTAAGATCTTGTCGCCACTCTTTCATTATGTTTTGGATATCTGTCATTGTGTTCTTCATTCTGTTACACAGGTCAGGTTTAGAGACCTTGCCACATAACGCCAAGATGCATTATAACTACGCTAACTTACTGATGGATTCAGGGCAGAAGGAGCAAGCAATACACCACTATCAATCTTGCCTCAGGTAAAACAGAACATCATTCTTATACAGGATATGCTCAGCTGGTTTCCTACAGTAAACTTATGGCCGTTTTGACCTCATTGAGGGCGCTGTTGTACATAACTCTATGGATCTCATGACGTCAGAGGCATAAGGTCTATTAAAACACGAGTTCTGATAAAGGGGGTGGTGTTTATTTGTTGCGTAAACTCAACAAAATGTGATGGACGTACAGCAATCATTTGTTAATAAATCTTCAAATTTTACTTTGCTCTTCAACAAAGAAAGTTAAAGGTGCTGACAGCTGCAAAAACATAGTTGTTGAGAGTGTACTTCTGTATTGTGTAATAGACTGTGTAAGTCTCGCGCGTATTCAAACATTAGGGTCCGTTAAAGCGCGTGATTTTGTTTCCTTAACATGTTACAGCAATGTGTGTGGGACCAAAATGGTCCCAAAAATGTTTGAATACGCGGGAGACTTGCACAGTTTATACTGTAGACTGTAGTAGATTCTGTATTTGATTTCGTTTCTTGTTGTGACTGACTTCTTCGTAGGCTATGGCCTGAGCATGCGAGTGCCAACAACAACCTGGGAACTCTGCTGAAGGATGACCCTGACAAAGCAGAGGAACATTACCGTAAAGCGTTACGCATCAACCCTGACCATGTGAGGGCGCACTTCAATCTTGCCAGTCATCTGAGGTAGGGTGATAACAAGCATTGATGGTGGCGAAAATAGTGTAGTTTGTAGGGATGAGAAATTTCAGACGTTTTCTTCTGAATTTAGACTTTTTTTATGTCTGTCTGTTGATAGAATAGCTTTTACTTTCTTCAGATATACATTTCAAATAAATCTTGCTCTTTGATCCATTTCTCTAGCAGTGAGATGTTCTCAGATGCTCCTTCAAATACATATCTCGGGGACTGGGTGGGAGGGGGTGGTTTTGTTCCAAAAGATGGAAATGCTATCATTTCAGATTTTTTCCTCTGATTTCAGACTTTTTTATTTCTGTCTGTAAAACAGCTTTTACTTTCTTCAGATATACATTTCAAATAAATCTTGCTCTTTGATCCATTTCTCTAGCGTTGAGATGTTCCCAGATGCTCCTTGAAATACGTATCTCTGAGATGATGGGGGGGGGGGGGTTCGGGGTGGTGGGGGGTACCAAAAGGTGGAAATG
The DNA here is from genome assembly GCA_911728455.2 of Marthasterias glacialis. Taxonomy (NCBI): domain Eukaryota; kingdom Metazoa; phylum Echinodermata; class Asteroidea; order Forcipulatida; family Asteriidae; genus Marthasterias; species Marthasterias glacialis. The sequence continues at coordinate 3,839,936 of OU452223.1, forward strand.
CCATCATTTTAATGTACCTGGGTCTGTCCACACTAATAGACTGTTCCAGCCTGTCAATCTAACTGCCCATTGACCAATTGGATCACACCTTTTGGTCATGTGACCTCGGTCAAACCTCCGACATTATCTGAGTTCTTTTGTTAACATGATTTTGACATCTGGTGCATTGGCTTTATGCCATTGAGGTGTGCTTGAGTGAGATGAGGTACTAGACCATAGTTTCTATGTGCTTGGGGTGGTATGTTAGGTGTATCTCTGTGCCTCTGATTCAAACTCCTCAAATATCCATGTCTTTATCCGCATGTCGTCGTTTCGTTTTATTTCATATTTTTTTTTTTTTTTTGAAGTTCTGAAAAGTTCCAAAAAACAATACAGCTCAGAGGCACGCAGTGAAGTGGTTTAAGACAAGATGTTTATTGGTATGTGTAAAAATCATCATGCTGCTCATTGAAAGTATTGTACAATCTGTTCTTGACAGCAAACTTGGCCGTATTAACGATGCCGAGGTTCTGCTCCATCAAACAATTCGACTTGACCCAGAGTTTGCTGATGCCCACACTAGCCTCGCCTCCCTTCTAGAGGCCAAAGGTCAACTCACCGAAGCGGAACAGCTCTACCTGAATGCCATCACTTTGGAACCGAGCAATGGAGACTATTGTAATAACTACGGAGCATTCCTGACAAATACAGGCGAGTGGAATCTGTGGTGTGTTGCTTTTCACTTCATCTTTGTACAACAGGACGTTGTGTCGGTGCAAGGATGTCATTTCTGGATTGTGCAACAACGCAGTATCTGCACAAAAAACACTCCATGCAAAAATGCTTTATCTGGGTTTGGTGTGTGCATCTGGGTTATTTGAAGCGGGACACAACTTTATCTGGGTTTGGCCTGTGCATCTGGGTTATTTGAAGCGGGACACAACTTTATCTGGGTTTGGCGTGTGCATCTGGGTTATTTGAAGCGGGACACAACTTTATCTGGGTTTGGCGTGTGCATCTGGGTTATTTGAAGCGGTACACAACTTTATCTGAGTTTGGCCTGTGCATTAGGGTTATTTGAAGCGGCACACAACTTTATCTGGGTTTGGCGTGTGCATTTGGGTTATTTGAAGCGGCACACAACTTTATCTGGGTTTGGCCTGTGCATTAGGGTTATTTGAAGCGGCGCACAACTTTATCTGGGTTTGGCGTGTGCATCTCGGTTATTTGAAGCGGCACACAACTTGTTGACACTTTCAAACTCCTGTGTAATGTAAATGTTATTTTAGGAGATACGACTTTGTTGCAATGACATGACGAGTAGTGGCACAGTCCATGTTCACTGGTCACAACGGGGGCAGAAGTTTTGTTTTATAAAAGTCCTTAGGGAGGACAAACAAATTAAGATAATTAAGATTTTTCTGTTTTATGACTGGCATTTTATCTTATTTAGCCCCCTCCCCCTCCCCCGTTCCGGCTTTGGCAACAAGCCCCGCCCACACACCTTAGTTTGTGTGCATTTACGCTGCACGTGTGACCGAGTTAACCGAGGTCACATGACCGAAAGGCGTGATCCAATTGGTCAATGCGCACAGTTTGATTGACAGGCCGGAACGGTCTATCCCCAACAAGCCACATTAGGGTTCAAACTACCCACTGAACCACTGGCCAGAGTCTAGTTATTTTAACAATGGGCCAGTGACCTCATAACCAACAAATTCCTGCCGCTTAGTGTTTTTCCAAACACATCTTTTTGAAGCATTTCAAGTCCAAAGCTCCTCCCAAAAGTTCAGCAAATATAAAAAAAAAACACAGCAAATATAGTCAGTCTTGTAAAATTATTGGTGGTCCAGTAAAGATTGCGAGCTGTGACCACTGACCGCAGAACCAACAAATTCCAGTCTGGAATGTTTGTGCATGTTAACACGTCACCATGCCAAAAAATAGTTCCAATGTGTGTACACGACTGCTAGCAAATGGACTTCTGTGACCTAATTTCAAGTCATCCATTTTCTGGTGCGGAAAATATTCCTTTATGTACGGGTCATCTGGTGTCACGATCAAGTGTTCAGATCTAGAGGGAACGCACCTTTAGTTTTTAAAAGACAGACTATGCAACTGCTGGACCAAGGGATTATTATTATTATTGATTTCTGATAATGAAACCAATGATGCCTCAAAAGTGAACTTAATCACTGTAGCTCGGAAGCCTGAGGAAACCTGTAGATAAGGATGCTTGCTATCTGAACCAGAAACACGGGGGTAAACCCCTACTCTTTCGCGTTAAGTGTTCTGGGTTCTTTTACTTGCACTACCAATCCTGGTACACGGGACCTACGGCTTCACGTCCCATCCGAAGGACAAAGCAATTATGGTAAAGTGTCTTGCTCAAGGACACAAGTGTCGCGACTGGCCAGGCCGGGATTTGAACCCAAATTCTCAAAACAACAGAAGTGAAATTCGGCTGACTACACCGCTCAGCCACAACACTCCAAGGTTCTGTAATTCACAATTGCTTTCCTACTTACGTTCAGGCCGTTACGAGGATGCAGAAGCTCAGTACCAAGAATGTTTACGACTTCAACCAAACCACACTATCACTCTCAGCAACCTGGCAAGACTTCTCAGGAAGCTTGGTCAAACCAGTCAAGCAGAACAACTCTTACTAAGGTTCATATTTTGTCATTTCTCTGGTTATTTTTGTAAGTATATTTTGTGGGTTATTTTTTTCATTTTTTCATGGAATTTTTATTGACTGACATTTGCCATCAGAAGGTAGGGTTACGTTTTTTTTTTTTTAGATTGAGTACATAGATGTGTCAACTTGTATAGAAAGTTTGACCATGGAGTGGGTGATTGCTAAACGGTGTACACAACACTGGTAAGGTTGAAAATGTAAATGTTCAGAGATTTGCACGCAACTTACATGGTAAAAACATGGTGGTGGTGAAAAACTTCCCTTAAATTGTTTTGAGTTTGAACTGTTACAGTTTCTAAAAAAAATGAGTAAAGCTATTATGATCTCGCAAGTCTGAAACCTGATGTTTGAAAACGGTGAAAACACTGTTTCTACTATTTTCTTTTGATTCGGATGACCGATTGATGTTAATCCTTCACAGGTTTTTTATTATATGTTCATGAAGTGCAATGACTGGCATTTGACAAACTACCAATGTTGTCCGTTTGCTTTAAGCCTAGTCCATACTCTGGTGATGACCAACACAAAGTGCAAAAGTCAATGGCCTGGCAAATTTCTGCAGTGGCAATCTGTGGCACTGATGGATCACACGTACAAATACAGTGACAGGAAAGTGTGGCATGGGTTACCTCACCAATGTCTGCATAGCACATGGGAGATTTTGAGGTGCTTTGATATTTCCAAAAGAGCAACACTGGTTGCAGACTGGCTAATGGTTTATCATTGCTCTATAACTTTTTTTTATGGAAGTCGCCAGACACACAAGGCCAGTAAGCCACTCGAGGTGAGGGCTACAAATCAACTGTTTTTTCCAGGGGCCGTTGCCACCTACTCCTGGGGCTGAAACAGGGTAACCTCTTTATAGTCCGTAAGAATGTAGGCTTGGGTATCATCTATCAGAAGCCTGGCTGGAAGAGCAGAAGGCTCTACCTCCCCAACTTTTATGGAGCAATTATGGTTAAGTGCCTTGCTCAAGGACACAAGTGTCATGACCGGGACTTGAACCCACACTCCGATGACTCAGCCACCAGAGCTTGAGACCCACGCACTAACCACTCGGCCACGACATCAAACTGATTGTATTGTAACTGACTATTTCTCAACAGGGCTTTGTCGCTCGACCAGCATGCTGGCACACTGGAAAGTTTAGCTGCGTTATACTTCAATACAGATCGGCCAGAGAAAGCCTCCGAAGCATACAGAGAAGCTTTACAACTCAATCCACACAGCGTACAGACACGAACTCATTATGTAAGATACAATTTCAGTATCAGATATTTGCCTGATCCTAGAATCCAAGTCCGAGAGGGAGGGGGGTGGGTTCTCAGTGTCAGGTTTGAGTCTAAGTTATGAGTCACAAAGGTTGAGTCCAAGTCACTTATGTTTAAAAACACTTTGAAAAAAAACCCCAAACCTGACAGATAAACATCAAGTTTTACGGGTAAATGGAGACCAACTTGGGTCTTTACTTCTCATCAATGTAATAGATCAACTTGGGGTAAGCAAAGAAAAATTGGCTGGAGTGGGATTTGAACCTGTGACCACCGGTTACACATATCCTCGAATCGCACCCGAGGAATACGCCTGTGGACTTTTTTCACAGGACTCGGGGAAATTACTGAGTATACAGTGCTTAACGGTGTATGTTCAAAAACACAAATAATAAGCTTTGGATTGTTTGACTTCTGCATGACAGGGTCAGGTTTTAGCATCTCTTGGGAATGTGGATAAAGCCGTCAGGGAGCTCCAAGCAGCTTTAGAAGTAGATCCAGAGTTTGCTGATGCTCATCGTCAACTAGCTAGTGTCTATGCACTAGCTGGGAAACACAAGGAGGTATGTAAACAAGGCGGTGTTATGTCGTAGTTTGTTATCAAATGTGATCACTGGTGCTTGTCATGCATCTTTGAACCAGACGCCGCCAGGATTCTTCCATGTTTTCCCAGCCTTATTTTCTCGGGATAGCTGGAATAATTTTTCTTTTAGAGAGTACCACTGGCACAGACTTCGACTTGAGAAAGCCAAGAGAACGAAGATTCTTTTTATCGCACCCTGATGTTTGTTTTCTCTATGGAGAAAATGTCAAATTCTTGCGGCGTGAAATGCAAAACCTTGGCTGTGTGTCATGGCCTACGATTGGCACTAAATCCGAAACCAAGGCTAGATTCCTGGACCCTTCTGACTTATCTCCATTGAGTGGAAAGACAATGAATGAACAATGGTGGAAGCTTCTCTTTGTCTCGTAATCTTCTTCTTGGAACAAAAGGACAATCGTTTTGAATCGGAGATTACACAATAACGCCTGCACAATAGTGACAAATTTGTGAAATATTCAGCGCCATGTGTCCTATTTGTGTGGGGGAAAAGAACCGTTACACGGTGTGTGCGTGCTCTGTGCACACTCAGCAGTGGAATGTTCGGGCGACTTTTATTCCGGTATTCCAATTTTACACATTGGCGTGTTTCAATGTCACCCGTTTGCTGGCTCAAAAATTATTCGTGGATAAACGTCAGCCGGCGCCAACTGGTTAATAAAGTAGGTAGGTTATCAGATATTTAACACGGGTCCACGAAAAAAGCTGTTCTATGGGCCGAGGAATATAAAACTTCTCATTGATTCTTATCAGGCATTGAGGCATGCTACAATTGCCCTTCAGCTAGAACCAGGGACTGATCATTCAAAGAAGGCCGGTATGTTATTTGAGATTGGCAACTACTTGAAAGAACTTGGTAGAGATCAAGACGCTGTACAGGTATGTCAAGAAAATTAAATAATAATAATAATAATAGTGTACGTTTATAATGCGCCATGTCTGTCATAAATGACACTCCTGGCGCCGAATTATCAAATCTGGTGGAGATTGTTACAAATGATTTTATGAGACGAAGCAACCATAATACAACACCTTGAAAGGGATACAAGGTTGGGTGGCGCATATTGCTGCCAGACCTTGCCAGAAACATCGGGGCAAACCCCCATCTCTTTACGATAAGTGAACTGGGTTCTTTTACGTGCATTAAACAACACACGGGACCAACGGCTTTATGTCCCATCCGAAGAACGAAGCAATAGTGTATAAGTGTCACGACCGGGACTCGAACCCACACTCTGCTGATCAGAAACACCAGAGCTTGAGTCCGGTGCTCTTAACCACTCAGCCACGACACGCCACAAGATAAATTCACAGTTTCCCTCCATTCACCTTCTTGTACTTTACCACAAGGCCTACCGCTCCAGGATAGGGTGACTGCACTTGTGTCAAGATAATTCACAACTTGTAGTTTCCAGTGGGGACTTGGTAAACATTTTTTTTTTACTCGGTGCACAAACTTAACACCAAGTAAAAATATACACAGAGGAATCTTTCAGACTGTATTATGGCTTATATTGTAATCAGGTTTTTTTGTTGCTGATCAGCAAGGATTGATTTCAGCAGTGTAGCCACGGGGGTCCAGGTGCCCGTATGAAAAATATCCAGATACATGCATTTCATTAAAAACATGGTCCTTGCCCCCCCCCCCTCCACTGAAAAGAACCTTTACATGCTTGCAGCTCAAACACGTGTAGCCGGGCCCTTCGCAATTCAGCTTCTCAGCTGCAAGTAAGGACGATCAGCCTCCCCAAATATTGTTCTTACTTTGCCATGTCTATGTGATATAGACCTTTCTGTTGTTGATAAACAAACCGCACTGGTTGGCATGGACGGCCAAATATAGCAAAACATTCAAGTCTTGTTGACAGACGTTGTGACCAAATTCAACATTTTTGCAAACTTTAAAAGAACCTACATCCCATTATTGGTTGATTTGTTTCCAACAAATTCTAAATTTTTTTTTGAATATTTATGTAACATTTTCACAAACTGTGATTATCTGTTTTTGCTTTGCATTGATGGCTTTTCCTAGTTTCTCCATCTTAGTTGGCAAAAAGTCGGGCTGTGACGTTGCAAAAGAAAGGTCTATAATTTGCCATACACTCTACCCTGGCAGTATGGGATGAGGAAGTATTTCCAGCACATCATTTAGTCCTCATTTTGACCAAAAATTGTCTTAATTTGACAGAGTTACAAGGAAGCATTGAAGCTCAACCCAGATCTAAGCTCAGCTCATCTGAATCTCGGCGCCATGCTACATCTAAGAGGTGAGTACACTGCAGCTAGGAGACATTACACTGAGGCATTGCGACTAGAGCCCAGTAACCAGACGCTGCTACAGAATATTGCTAAGCTCAATAGGGCAGAACAAAGAGCTTTAAAACAAAGAGGTAACAACAATAGGTAACTTCCACTTCCTTTCTTCCTTCGTACGGGCAAATTTTGAGGTGTCATTTTTATACAACCACCCCTCCCCCCCCCCCCCCCACCACAAAAAAAGAAGAAAAAAAAGCGGCTTTTGAAAAAAATATAATTTAATGAATCAAATTTATTTCAAGATTCTTTGTGTAATTTATCAGAATATAATTTACTATTTTTGTTTGTTAACAGTTAAAGTTCCCTGAAATCAAAGATTCATTTACTGCTTCTATGTTAAAAATGAGATTTACTAAATGTGTGTGACATTTTTTACAACTGTGTTTTGTTTGAATGGTTATGAACTATTTGGGGTTATGGCAACCTAGCTACTTATATAGACCATGTGACCTGTGGCGTCACATGTTTACAAAAGAGCCACAGAGCCTGGACTTCCTGCCAGCTCGATTTGTACACCGAACAAAAATTAAATCTGACATTTTATGGAGATTGCACTGTCTGATTTTTAGCAACTTTTGATATGAAAAAGGGGGGCACATCTCAAAACTTGTTCAGCTGTTATTTTTTTTACTCTTGAATTTATGTCGAAATTATGATACAAAATGTAAACATTCCCATAGGACTCTTGCCTGCCTGGAAATGCCATGGAATGTTCAAGGTCACTCTTTTTGTAAACAAAGGTGACATGGTCTTTACAACATTCTTGCATTTAGATATATACATTTCATGAATGTAGAAAGCAAATTTTAAAGCCTTGCACAAGGTAGTCTCCATCACAAGCGCAATTCTGCTGTAGAGTAACTCTTGAAAAGAGACTAATAGGCATAGTACTTTATTTTGATTTTAACGACTTTTATTTTAGTGTCTAACACAAACATTTGTTAACATTCCATTTACATATTCATCATTTTGGGTTGTTGGGGTATTACCTCTTCAATTACTGTTAAGGTACACAAAGTGTAGATGTTATATTGTTTAAATTTAATTATCGAGTAATTAACTGTTAATACCATTGTCTCTTCGTAAAAACTGCATGTGCAGAGTGTCGTGTACAAACCAATGCGTAAACGAAATCTGGCTGTTCGTGTAAATATTCAGGGTTCTTGCCTTGTTGTGGCCGAGTGGTTTAAGTGCACTTGACTCAAGCTCTGGTGTTGCTGATAAGCAGAGTGTGGGTTCGAGTCCTGGTCTTGACATTTGCTAAAAGCGTGTGACATTGTCGGCGTGTGCAAAAATCACTCCCCACTCATCAATGTGTCCCTGGTTCGATTCCCGGCTAGGGCCATATGTGAGTAGAGTTGTGCGTTGGTTCTCTCCTGTGCCACGAGGGTTTTTTTTTCCAGGCCATCCGGTTTTCCTCCCTCTGGAAAAACTAAACACTTTTGATCTCAGGCTGTGCTCCGTGGTCATATATGGGTTGATGTGGCTGGCTGCCAAGGGCGCCCTTGAATGCCTGCAGCTCCAACACAGGTAGCCGAGTCCTTCACAATTCAGCTTCTCAGCTGCCAGTAAGATGATTAGCCTCCCAACTTACTATTTTCATTATTATTATTATTATTCGATCGGAGTTTCCTATGGTCTGCGGAACTATCAGTATTGTACATGATGAAGTTTTTTGTGAGGTACTTAGGAATTTGATCATGACTACATTTCTAGACATAAAGCAGGGAGTTGAATTTGATTCCCTCTCTGACTGAAAGCCAGTGAAGAGATCTCAGTAAATCAGAAGAATTCTGTTATCTGCCACAGGTGAATACAGGACAAGCAGTTTTGTTCTGTAGTTGTTCTTTATAATGCAAGAAAGCCAGTTTGTCAACTTTGAGTTGTTTATATACAAATTAACAGTATCACACACATGACAGTAATTGACATAATTTTTTTCTTGCCATAAAATATGAACTTTTTTGTGTAAGATTCAGACTGAATTCACTCTATGAAGTGATACATGTTATGGTATTTAAATCATGATTTATAATTTCAATGTAACTTGTCGTAAGATATTTTTATGTGTAAATATGGCAGTTTTTAAAACTTATATTTGAGGCAATGCTCAATCGGCTCTATTGCAAGTTTCCCAAAGTCTTGTATACATGTTCTTAGAGTAGGTTTTCAGTCCGGAGCTGAACTTTTGTTTGGTCTGTTTCCTTTGTTTTTTATGCTAGTTGGAACCATGGTGCCTCATTGTGCCAGGGGTGGTGCGGGGGGGGGGGGGGGGGGGGGGGACATAAAATGTTTTTGAACTCCTAAAATCTCACTTAGCATTAGGTTGGTTAGATTTGGTAGAGTTGGTTGTAGTACTGGCCCTGGTAATCATACTGGCCCTGGTAGGCGTACTGGCCCTGGTAGGCATACTGGCCCTGGTAGTCATACTGGCTCTGGTAGTCATACTGGCCCTGGTAATCATACTGGCCCTGGTAGGCAATACTGGCCCTGGTAGGCATACTGGCCCTGGTAGTCATACTGGCCCTGGTAGTCATACTGGCCCTGGTAATCATACTGGCCCTGGTAGGCGTACTGGCCCTGGTAGTCATACTGGCCCTGGTAGGCAATACTGGCCCTGGTAGTTGTACTGGCCCTGGTAGTCATACTGGCCCTGGTAGTCGTACTGGCCCTGGTAGTCATCCTGGCTCTGGTAGGCGTACTGGCCCTGGTAGATGTACTGGCCCTGGTAGGTTACTGGCCCTGGTAGTCATACTGGCCCTGGTAGGTTACTGGCCCTGGTACATGTAGTTGTACTGGCCCTGGTAGTCATACTGGCCCTGGTAGTCATACTGGCCCTGGTAGGCATACAGGCCCTGGTAGGCGTACTGGCCCTGGTAGTTGTACTGGCCCTGGTAGTCGTACTGGCCCTGGTAGGCATACTGGCCCTGGTAGTCAGACTGGCCCTGGTAGGCATACAGGCCCTGGTAGTCATACTGGCCCTGGTAGGCATACAGGCCCTGGTAGGCATACTGGCCCTGGGAGTCATTCTGGCCCTGGTAGGCATACTGGCCCTGGTAGGCATACTGGCCCTGGTAGGCATACTGGCCCTGGTAGGCATACAGGCCCTGGTAGGCATACTGGCCCTGGTGGTAGTACTGGCCCTGGTTGTCATACTGGCCCTGGTAGGCATACTGGCCCTGGTAGGCATACTGGCCCTGGTAGGCATACTGGCCCTGGTAGGCATACTGGCCCTGGTGGTAGTACTGGCCCTGGTAGTCTGACTAGTCTAGTACCAGTCTGGTCTTAAAACTGTTTAAAACTGTTTTCAAGTGCAATTGTATAGCAGTTCCATAATTCTGTTATGTAATACTTTACATAAATCACTTACTCAGACAAAAGTAGACGTACAAATTGAAAAGATCAATTATTGAATTTTTAGCCAGCAGAACAGGTGGGATCATTTCACCAGGTTGGGAGACAAACTGTGACATGTATCCATATGGGTTAAAGCATTCTTACATTTGACACAATTATGTAATAAATATCAAGCAATAAACCACAATGGAAACTGACTGTGTCAATTTTAAATCAATTTTTGGGTGAACAAAGAAAAATTGACTGGAGCGGTGGTTCAAATTTCGCTCCAGTCAATTTTTTAGTTATGTTCATCCCAAAATGGACAATTAGTTCATGTTACATTTGCCTTTGTGTCGGAAAGTGTTTGTTAAAGTTTAAATTTATTTCAAAATGAATATGACAAAAAATGTAGTTAGATGTAACATGGACACTGTGTCTTTGTTATGTCTGGGCTTTTTGCAGTTTTTTAAAAATTGTTTTTCAACCCTCAAATACATAATTATGGAAATTCCCTTTGTCCATTAACACATGGTACACAATGCACAAAGAAAAACGGGGTGGGTAATTTTACACAGATCCATAGGTAAATAAGGTTATTGTTTTCTTTTTAGTTTTTAGTTTGAAAAAAAAGAACAAACAAAACAAATTGAAGAGATCTAGAAAAGATGAGAACTAAGATTTGCCTGCTTGTGTTTTTTTTTTGAAGGAAAGTTTTGTAAGGAAGTAATATTTGCAGCAAGTAGATTTTAGTCGGAGGTGTAGTAGCTTTTAGTCGGAATCTAGTCTTCACCCGAGTAGTCTTCAAGTAGTTTTAAGCCAGAAAAAAACCTGCCATTTTAAGCTTTTCATAGTGCATTACTATTATTAGTAAAATGCAATTTAACATTGATTTGCAATAGTAAACATTCGATATGTTAAAAGTGTTTGTATGTGGTATAGGTATCTGTATAGACCTTGTACATGTGACGTCACCGACAGCTTGCAATCATTGTGGTGTGATCACCAGCGTGTATTTCAGTCGCGTGCAACTGTTACAGTTATCCGGTGCGCAAAGCAAGATGCAGTTTTGACCCAAACACTGCAGAGAAATATCTTACTGCATTTCGCTAAATTGTATGAGTAATGTTGCTTTGAGTCAGGGTTACACACGTATTGATAAGTTTTGTGTGATTTGACCACCAAGTATTCTTGTTAAAAAACAAAATACAAAAATCTTCATTGTGAAAGTAAGCTTGGTATGTACATTCAAAAAATGACAAAATAGTTTTCAGTTTTCGGAAACGATTACGAAATTCCGCTTGAATCTGTCAAATATGTACAATAAACATAAACCTTGTGTACTTTTCTTGTGGAGAGGTGATCACCAAAATAGCAATGTTGAAAGCATGTGTGTGATCTGTGGCGAAGTTGCATAAGGTCTTTATGTAACGTATGGTCTGTGCTGAATTGAAAGGTTGTTTAAATGTATGCAGTCTTAAAGGTGTACTTCATGTCAATGCAAACGCAAAGTGAACTCCAGTTCAAGGAGATCTGTACAAATTATCCGCAAAGGTTAACACAATTTGGAATCTGTATTTAATTCTGGGGCAAACAAATTGACTGGAGTGGGATTTGAACCTATTCCACCGGCTTAACGTACCGAGGCTCTACCAACTGAGCTATCCAGCCCTAATGTTGGTGGCCTCCCTATTTTGTCAATATCTTTGTTCGAGGGGTATTTCCGTCAAACATGATTTTATGAAGCCAGATTTTGCCAAACGCTAACGTGAAGTATAAAAAAGGCTGTAATTCTTGTGCTTTTTAGTTTATGTGTAAAATAATCTTGTTGTTAGTCACACTAAAAGTGTAAATTATAGAATTTTATTAATTTATTACTGCTCAGCTGAATGTTATTTGTGATTGATTGGTAAGTTATGATTATTTAATGAAATACTGTCACCAGGTGACAATAGTATCAATTGATTAAATCTTTAGTGCAAATTGTGTGGTTTTATACGGTATACATGTTTTTAATTAACAATATGGATTTTTCTGTCAAAAAAGCCTGTCAGTGTCATACTTTATTTGTCCAGGAGTTGTTAAATATTTAATTGATGCCCTAACAAGAAACTTTCCTTCTAGTTTGAACAGATTGTAGTATAATGATGTTTATTGGTGGTTACATCTGTGTAGTGAAAGTGGTAAGTACGTGGTACTGGGGTTTAGTCATGTTAGTGTGGGCTGGTTGTGTCCATGGCCAGTTATGTACTTATTAGTTTTAAATTGTGACTTTTGGAAGGAGCAAACAGGTTTTTAGAAAAAATTTGTCAGCAATTTCAATTGAAATTTCAAAGGTAAAATGGGTGGGGACATTATTCTTGTGTCTGCCATCTTAAATCAGTTAAGTTAATGTAACAAAAATAGGTGTTGATATTTTTTGCCCATTTTGCGTTCCATCACATTTACACAGTATTTTGGTATACTTGTCATTGGGTGTTGTTTGCTAGAACTGGCAGTCCATAGTTGATTATTTTTTAACCTTTTTTGCAGCATTAGTTAATGAACCCATTAGTATGCTTCTAGAGAGGTATGCTAAACCCTCTTTTGTTTGGAGTTGCCTTTCACTCCTTATCTGGGTCTCATGGTATTTTCTTATTGTAGTTTATCTGGGTCGAGCGCTGAGAGTTTAAAAAGCCCTTTTTTTCTTCAGTTTTGTGATTAAGCTTGTGTCTTAGACACCACTGGGTGTTTTTTACAAAGTCTATTCATCACTTTCTTGTGACTTAGCTTAGTGCTTTTGGACTCCACTTTTGGTAAAAAAAAATCATTGTGCAGAGTTTTCCATGAAGGACTTGTGACTGGGAGACCACAGAGTTAGCATAATGTCAGATTTCTGGGTCTGTGTTGGGCTTGATTTCCATGTGATGACTTGTTTGCCTCTTTCCTTGCTCTCGATGGAATGCAGCGACACCCGTGGTTCTGTATGTAAGTTTGCATTTGTCTTTTTAATGTCCTGGGTTCATTTCAGCCATTCCATTACCTTTCATTACTTTCCAGGGCTCACGCTTAGCATTAGCCCGGCGTATATTGTCTAGTAAAAACTGTTATGGTCTAGTAAACACCACCTCTCAACTTGCCCTGTGGGCTACTAAAAATTCTGCAACTTCACTTGTTTATAATGCTCATACTTCTTCATTTTCAGATGTGAATAATACATTTTAGAAATGTGTTAATTTTTGAGTGTGTGAGTGTAACTTCATTTGACCGTTAATCTGGTTGTGATCGCTACCATGAGTATCAGAAAGATACATTTATGACAATACATGTTTAAAATTTGGGCGACAAAAACTTCCTGGGGGCAAGTAAAATGCAGTTTACTAGCCCTTGGGCTACTTTACAAAAATCTTAAGCGCAAGGCCTGCTTTTCAGTGTTTTCTTTCCAATGTGGGCTCTGGGTTGTGACAGTATGTTTCTTGCTCAAGTGGCAGGGTAACATTTTTTTTTGTGGGGGGGTTAATTTGGGGAAAAGTTGTTATTTGATGGACTGTTCGTCCAAGTTCATCCAAATTTTTGCTTTTAAAATATTGCAACACGTGCAGAGAACATATTGGTCTGACTTGGGAGTTTCTTACTTTTCCAATTTATTCTACAGCAGCATAGGGTGTAAAAGCAACGAATAAGAGCTTTCTGTGGATTACTTAGGTCTGAATACAGGAATTATTTCAATGAATCACGTAATTTTCATTACAAGTCAGGAGGCTGAAAATGAACGAGCTGCTCGGGTTAGTGTTTTGGTCTTAATACTCAAAAGGTCCTATCCTGAAAATAGGGTCTCATAAATAAAGGAAAACACAACATAAATACATTATCAGAGACATCATCTTCTTGGTATAACAAAATTATTTTAATTATGTTACAGTGCCAGCCCCTGTAAGTTAAATTAAAAAAACAAAATCCAAATAGCTTTTATATACAAATTAAACATCACCAATACTCAATTCCACACACATGCTGTTCATATTGGACATAAAAGACAGTTTAAAAAAACTAAGAAATCATATGAATATATGTAACACAACACCTGCAAGATTTGACACGCTTCCACTCAACCCCAAAAGTTGAAATAAATGTCATATTCTGAATTTATATATTTCATGTTGACACAAAATCAATGTGAACGGTTACGGTTATCATATACACTGTAGATGGCGAAGGTGGAGTACATCACATTTCAAACAACATTCATTAAACATTTATAACACCTGGTGTGGATTTCACAAAGCGCTAGGACTAGTCTTATCTCAAGTTAGGAAGAGTAACTTATAGGATTATTTATAAGTTAGGACTTGACCTAAATTAGGACTAGTTTTGTGTAATCCACCCCAGGTCCACATTTTATGTAAATGTAAATACAAAGCAAATAAATTAGACTAACCATTTGCACCAGCTGAAATGCTCAAAACAAAATTTGGAATGTTTTGCTGGAAATATTTATTTCCATAAATTGACACTTTCCTTGACAAAATTCACAGCCTATCACTGGTATCCATTGCAGCTGGTGACACCGTGGAATGTTTTTATAATTCATTTAAAAAAAATATATAATCAAGAGCTGGTGGAATTAGAATACTGGTGAACAAAAAAATAAAACAAAAGTTTGTTTAAAAAAAAAATAAAAACATTGGTCTATCTAAGTTGCATTTTACTAAATTAATTTACTAATTTGTACACAAATGAGTTTCTTATTGACATCACCGATGGAATCATATTCTGAATGGAAAATTATCAGATGCATAGAAAGTTTATTTTGATGATACTAATGGCCATTTAATACGTAATTACATAATACATTTTAAATTATTTTCATACAGGGTTATTGTAGAGAAGCTGCACGTTGGAATATAGGTATGCACTTGTTACATTTCAAAACCGATCATGGCCGAAATTCATTATGAATTATTACACATTCCAAATATTAGAACGCTTAAAAATAAAAATTAATATTTCAACTAAAATTAACCCTTTCAAATGGGGATTTAAAAAAAAAATATGTATCTACGACATGGCATTGACTTTAAAACAATAACAGAATATCGAGTTAAGCTTTAAAAAAAAAAAAAAAAAAAAAGACTACCATAAAAAAAATGCTTTTAAAATAATGTAGTAAAATTGACAAAGTGTTTATATAGTAAGTTTTTCGACTTGAGAAATTGAAAGCAACCTTTCAAAAAACAGTAAATGTGAAAGTAAAAAGTATTACCTTTAAAAAGGTAATTGTAAAATTAATTCATTTGTAAATCTACGATCAATTCAAAACATTATCATTGAAATCAACTCATGTCAACTTTTTTTTTATGTTGGGGGAAAAAGAGATAAATTCACATATAATGTACACTGTACATACAAGTATTGGTTTTAATTTTAAAACAATGTTAAATGAAAAGGGAATCTGAGTTTCTCAATCCCTGCATTGTGTTTTTGCAGAAATACTTGCTTTCCTGTGTCAGTTGTTTTCTTTAGAGTGATTAACAATCTTTACTAATATCCATTAATGAGAAACATGTGAATTAAAATGGAGCAATATACTTCAGAGCTGTACAGAAAGTAATATGCACAATATGCAAAATATCTGAAGTCAAACAATGCGGACATCGCATACAAACTTATACACTGTAACTGGTGGACCTGCATACTTGAACAGTCAAGACTTTCTGTCAAGGTGGATTTAAAATGATTCGGAAAAAAAGACAGAAATGGAAACGAATTATCAATGCGGTGCTCAGTTGCTTTGATCACGTAACAAAAATAACAATCCGCTGATCCAATACTGCAATATAGTATACGCACATGAATCATCCTACATGTACATCTCAAACAGTCATATTTTGTGAAATCTGATTTTAATTTAATCTTCCGGACTAATGTTTTAAGTTTGCTTGTGAGAAGTGCAAACAACTCTCCTCAATAAACTCATCCATTTTTTTAATTTTTATTATTAACAGTCTGAAAGCTTTATGGAGTTCATACCAGTACCAATCTTCCATTGAAATATTTGTCTGAAATACTGTCAAAGTAAAAAAAATAGAATTTGAAGAACCCGATTTTAATTTCAGTTGTAACAATCAAAATTAAGGACAATGTGTTGACATGCTGGAAAATGTGCCTGATTTTTCACTATTTTATCCTAACTCGTACAACGGATTGAGCCCAAATTTTCACAGGTTTTTGTTTGTGTAGATATTGAATCACACAATGTAAGAACACTTCACTATGAGCTTTACCAATCCTATATTTAACCTTTGAGAAGAGCAATTTATAGCTCTCCTTGTATTGTATTACCATAGAGTTATATATAAGAACTAGAGGGAGCACTCACTATGTCACGCACCGAACTCCACTGACCCACCATGGGCAAAAATCCCTATGGGTCAATTGCATACGAATGTCCACTTAGAAAATGGTTACTATGTAAACTGATGAGTGACTAGTGTAATATGATTGGTCAGCGCCATTTTCTCAAGGGTCAAAAATGCTTCTTGTCGGGCCATGTCGCATGGTTTTGCATGCCCTCTAGTTCTTTTATGTATGTCTACTGTATTCCTTAAAAATGAAGGACTAAATTATACACGTAGTTTCCAATGAATGTAAACAATGTTGGCATTCATATCAAAGATTGATGAGAATCCAGTTGAGCAGATGACTTTGTTTTGGTAATATGTAAATTTCAAGCTAAAAATGTAGCTTCTTAAAGTAGAAACAACTACTTGACGCCACGATTGTCACATTAGGAGGGGCTAGATACGTACACTAAACCATTTCCACTTATGGTAGGAGTTTGAGTTGGTCCTCTAGACTCCATGAACATGAAGCTAGTGGTACAAGGGTGCCCCTGTCGATGTTGTGGTGTGCTGCTTCGGTGCTGCGTGATGCTAGGCATCAATGGTGACTGAGATAATAACGGATTGCCTGTTGACCATGTGGACTCGCAATAGCATGGGACATTGTGGGGGCCAGGAGTCGACTTGGAGGTTTGGGAGTGGAAATTTCTAGTGGTTTGGGATCGTGATGTGGGGAGACTGTGTGAACATCGCGAGAGCATCGCATCGGGGGATCTTTGCAGTTCCATGTGCCAGTTGCCACTGCTTGTTATCGGTCTGAAGAAGTGTTCTGTGAAAGGGGATCTTTGGCCTACCTTGGACATCTTGAACTGAGAGGCCATCAGAGATTGGGGAATTCCAGTAGAATAAAGGGAAGTTGAGGGTACAAAGTTGGGGTTAAATGCTAAATTGCTGGGTGAAGTGAAACCATTCAGTCCAGCAGTTGACTGGTGGTTACTTGGATCCTGTGGTGGTTTGCTGACAGGGCGGATGTGAGGAACTGGTGAAAGGGGAAGGCTATGGTGACTAAGTGGTGTTACGCAGCAAGGATTTCGTGTCATACGATGGGTTAGTGAAGCATAATCTGTCTGTCGGCTGTGTTGTCGTGGAGATAACACTCGTCTTTGCCAGTTAGATGAGTGGAAGGTCGGATAAGGGAATCCTGAAGGAGACTGCATATGAAATTGCCGTCCATCGCTCATTGACAACACAGGGGAGAGGATCCTGTGTTGGCTGCCATTCATTTGAGGTGATCCTCCCAATATCCGATCCACTTCAGCCACTCCCAGACTGGAGAATGAGCCAGCCCTGCTGCAGAAGCTAATGGGTGACATGTTGGCTACATCAACAGGTAGGAAAGGAGAGTCCGGGAGGGACAAGGTCGATGGAGAGCTAGTCTGTGAAGGTGTCATCCAGGCTCGTTTGTCAATAGATTTATCAACGTCCTGGACAGGCTCAAGAACAAATGTTGGACTTGGTATCTCTGTAAAGAAAGTACCCTTTCTTGAATGGGTTACATCTCTCCTAGACTGCTCTTGAGATGGTTTACCTAACGGCCAGGCTAGGATGTCGTCATCTTCAAAGTTCTCACGATTCCTAACTGGTGTGGTGGCAGATTCACAAATTGTTCGAGCTTTCTCCCCGTGTGACCTGCCCGATTGGGAATCTTGGCGATACTCTTGAACTTGGCTCCTGTTATTGTTATAATCTTTCATCAAGGGATATCCTGAACAAGTTACTGGGAATTGTTTTCCGCTAGACTGATCTGCATTGCCTGCTTTGAATTCTGGACACAAGTGAAGAGCTCTTGATACATGACTCTTGTGACAAACCTTGGGGAGGATCCGACGTTTAGGTCGATGCCCTTGTTGCCGTGGCGATAGCTTTCTCTTCTTCCTGCATTTATTAGTTTCCTGATCAACAAGAGAATAAAAACAAAACTATGTTATTATTTTTGACATGAAATCCCACACCCTTTACTTTGCTAGATGCTATTTGTAGTAAACTTTTTACAATGTAATGATTTAGTGTTCGTGATTTTTGTATACTGGATGGAATTTGATTCAGGCATATATTTTCTCAAATTTTCTTCTTGAAAGATGGTTTAGATTGTCCTTCTGGAAAAGGCAAAAAAAAAGTATTCTAAAATGTACTACTTACAAAAAAGTATGATCTTTACAAAAAAGGTTGCTTTTGTAGCAGGCCAGGAATTTCATCTTTGAGAGGGCAAGGCCATTTTCATTTTGCAACAGGTATTTCTATTGGAAAATCTTAAAATTTATGGAAAACTTTTGAAGGGGCATCAAGGCCAAGAGAGGGCGACAGATTAAGACTATGGCCTAAATGTACTTCCAGGCCTAGTCCAGCGCTTGGACCGTTTTCATTATTACTAGCGTTTCCAACGACACCCTCAACGTCAATACACAGCCCAGGTTATCAGCCTCGAAAACATTATTTTTTTCAGGTTTCTGAAATTGGGCAAAGCGCCCTCCACATGGAGGTTTGTCTGTGGAATCAGGAGAACGCTAGAACAAAAAACGGCCAGAATCTGGACTATTCCAGCCAGGCCATGTGTTGGGTATGTCTTCAGAATCGAATGTTAATAAAAATGTTAAATATTCACAAAGAAAAACAGGCGAACAAAAAGGCCGTGTAAAACACTTACAGAACTCGAAATGAATTCAACAAATTAAAAAACATGTTCTTGAACTCAAAACAAAACTCAACAAGAAAACAACTTGCTTCAACAAAAATTTAATAGCAACAGTAAGCAATGCGGGAAAACAAGAACTTTTTTAGTGAGAACAATTTAAAAGTGAATCTCTTCAAACAAGACAGGAATGTCTTCTTTTTTTTCTAAAAACAAACAAATTGTAAATTAACAACTCAAACCTGAACGATGTTGCTCAAAATTTGGAGCAGAGTGAGCATTTGATAACCGTTCTCTAGCATACCTTGACCCTTTTTGGAATGCCTGATTTCCTTGGCAAATCTTTTGATCTTTCAAGTCTCAAACCTGTTATGTCCGACTGCTGTTTGGTGTTTGCAGTCCTCGTTGGCTGCGGAGTGCCATGTCTCTCTCCTTGCTCATCATGAAACGGCTGTTGAATGCCTGTGCTGGGTGGGATGCCGTCTGTCTTGATGAGGCACTCAGTATGCTGCATGGCATTGGGATCGCTACACTCCGCTACTAATTGGTCTGCTTTGTGTCCATCGTGGGCGATATCTGGGGGATTGTCTTGCTTGGATTCACGACTGTATTGTCCCTCAGGAAGAGACCCAACTGTTGTCCTCAGAGTTTGTCTTACAGAAGGAACTGCACTATTTGTCTCAACAGCGTGACCACTCTCAACGGATGTTAACGACGAGTTTGGACTGTTGTTTAACACTGATACGTCCCGTCTAATAAAGATAGCTTGCATGGCCTTTCCAGTAGGTTGTGGAATTATTGTCCCATTGACCGGTATTTTTATGATGCGAGTTTGACCTGGTTTAATCTGGCTGGCGAGATCCTGGCAGCATCGCTGGAGCACCGAGGTGCCCTCCACTGCCACTTTACTCCTCTTCACTATCGGTTGATACTCAAACTCAGCATTGGTGGCCTGTTTGATGGTGCGCTTACTACGTCTGGCAGTATCAGGCTGGTCTATTGTCCAGTGAATTGCTTTACTGGAGCTCGTTAAGAGGGAGAATTGACTGGGCGATGTGGAAGTGGTTCCACTCGGGACAGACTGAGCTCCCGATGACGACGGCACAGACGCTCTACCCGGGCTAGGTACAGCTGTGCTGCCTGGGCTGCCTGATTTGATCAAGCCAAACGATACTGGGAAGGAGACCAGACCGTGTTGAGTATCACTCATTGGGCATGACCCTGGCATCGGAGACATTACCTTGATAGGAGTGAAGGATGGCGCCCCTCCCTGGGTACACAGTGGACTGGACACAGGTACAGCAAGACCTGGACTTGGGCTGCTTGGTATACTCTCAGTCACTCCCCCTGGACTGGTGGAGAAGTATGTACAGCACTCTGGTTGATCTGTTGATTCTTGTTGTACATCAACACTATTGGAGACGTAGATTTTAGACATTTGATCCGGGTACTTGGATCGCAGAGCTTCAAAATCCTTACGAAATTTATCATCTGGAAGAGAACAAATTAAAGAATTTAGAAAAATGATACTGTCATTATTGAATACAAATGATTTGTATCTAATCTAGGGGTACTATAAGGCATTTTCATGGTTCTCATACAGAGGTACTAAAACAGTGGTGTGTTGTGGCCAAGACCATCGGACTCAGGCTCTGGTGTTTCTGATCAGCAGAATTTGGGTTCGAGTCCCAGTTGTGACACTTGTGCCCTTAAGCAAGACACTTAACCGTTATTGCTGCGTCCTTCGGATGAGATGTAAAGCCGTAGGTCCCGTGTGTTGTGTAAAAGAACCCAGTGCACTTATTGCAAAGAGAAGGGGTTCGCCCCGGTGTTCCTGGTTTGATTGGCTGCAGATTGTGCCACAGCACCTTGTAAACCGTTACATGGTGCTATGTAAAGGAACAGGGCTTGATTTCACAAAGAGCTAAGATTGATCTAAGCTGCGAATCACTCTTAATTGCTAAAAGCAAAGTGTGGCGTCACAATACAAACCACTATGGTAATACTGACAACTCATCTTAGGATGAATCTTAGTGCTTTGTGAAATCGGCCCCAGGTCTCATACTTGAAAGCGTAACTCTGCATACCTTGCAGGTAAAAACACTGAGCGCTTTGAGGGTGTGATAAAGCGCTATATAAGAACTGCGTATTATTATTACAGAGTTTTTCTTTGTAACGTAAAAACTCAGAGTAAGTTTGCCCTCAAACGTTTACATGACATGCAATATGTACTACATGCAGGCCTGATTGCTTCGTTCAGGAAAGAGCAAGGACACCAAGGCATTTTCTTTTTGATAAAATTTCTACTGGAACTCTTCAAGGGCACCACGGCAATGACCAGAGGCAGCGGAGGCAATTGCCTCTGTTGCCTCTGTGAAGTATCAGGTCTGTACACGTTTCTAGGTCAACGGGACATTTCACAGCTTTCACATACATGTAAGCATGATTCCTCAACAAGTCCTTAGCCTCTCTACCTGTGTGGGTGATCCCTGGTTGGTCATTTTGGCCCTCTTTGACCGGACTATTCGGTGCAGAGGAGTAGGATCTTCTTTCTCTCTCCACCACTGCGCATATAGCATTAAATGATGCGTGACGTGACCAGGCTACCTTCTTGCTGCCTTTGGGTTGTGATGCGATTGGGACCACCGGCTCTTGCGATTGGGGTGTATTCGTTGGTAAGGGAGCTACAAAGAAGTTCAGAAAAATAGTAACAATCTTGAGTGGAAGCCTTTCACATCAGGAAAAAAGAGGGTTTGTTATTCCACCCCCATAACCAGGGTAATGCAGTGCACCTGAGTACAACACTTTTCTTTCAAAATAATACAATGAAAAAATTGATAAAAATGAAAATATAACTAGGACTAGTCTTATCTCAAGTTAGGATGAGTTACTAGTCCTAACTTAAGGAACTAGTCATAAGTTAGGACCAGTTTTGTGAAATCTACCCCGGCCGGAATTATAGATTTCAAGGAGCTTCTGGGAACAGTATCCTCAGCACTAGAGAAGTAGATCAATGAGAAAGATTTCTTTATATCTGAAGAAAATAACAGCTGTTCTTTTTTCAACAGGCAGACACAAAAAAGTCAGAATTGAAATACAAGTTTTACATTTCTTATCCCTAAGCTGTACAGACATTTTAAACCAAAGGAGAACCATGTGCGACATTTTTGTGCGTGAATGGGAGAGATGTTTACCTGCTGGGGTCGAGAAGAAGGACTGTCTTGACGGTGCCTCATTCTCAATGAAAACGTCATCTGTTTACAAACACAAACAATTGCGTACATACAAAATTAGAGTGCATAAAAAATGATAAAGGCACAGCACGTCGTGGCCGAGCGGTTTAGCGCATCGGACTAAAGTTCTGGTGGCTAAGTCATCAGGATGGGGGTTCGAATCCCGGTCATGACACATGTGTCCTTGAGCAAGACACTTCACAATAATTGCTTCACTTAACTTAAATTGCTTCAATCGGGGAAGAGGCAGTTATGTTTGTCTCGCAACGGATTCATTTGTAAAATTTTCCCACTTCCAAAATGAAAATTAAGGCATTACAAAAATGAATTTTGACCTCACAGCCTCTCTTTGGAAAATGCTACAAACTTTTGTCACTAACACTTACTTGGGTCGACATGACTGGTGTCAGGGTTAGGCCCCACCCATCTGAAGGCTGGTTTCCTGCCACGCCCTTCCTGTACATGTACCTTCTGGATCATCTCTAAGCTGGTTAAGATGTTTGCTATGTCATAAAGACGCCGCACTTTGGCTAAAACACAAAACAAGGGGGGTGAAGAGAATTCATAAATTGATGGCGTCAGTCGGAATACATTTAAAAAGGTCAATCAACCAGTCCGCACCAAATGCCGTGTATGAACACAAACATTTTCCGAGCCGCCAGAGGGATGACATGAGTTTTGTATTTTTGTGTGAAATTCCAAGCCTGGAACAAAGGGCACCCGCGCATTCCACTATGGAGCGTGCACAGAGCATGTTTCGCTGGGTAACGCTTCGTTTTACCCACATAAAGCGCCAAATTGCGCTTGAATAGTTTGCCTAATCTTTGCCTTTATGCAGGGGTTATGGTGTAATCCCCGATTGCAGACCTTTGTCCTTTTGTTCCAAGAAGAGGATTACCAGACATCGAGAGGCTTCCACCATAGGCTTCCACCAATCCTATGCCGTAGCTTACGGCCGATGTTCTGCAATTCAGGGTGCATGAATTTCACAATTTCTCGGTAGAGTAAACAAAACTCACTGTGCAATAAAGGAATATTTGTTCTCTTGGCTTAGTCAAGTCAAGGATTCTTTGTGCCAGCAGTACTCTCAAAGAAGAATGATTCAGGCAATTCCTACAAAATAATCCCGCCAGGGGGACGGGAAAAAATGAAAAAATCCCAGCGGCAACTGGTTAAATGTACATGTAGTTGACTTTTTACACGATGGCGTCTTTACACGGCTTCCGTTTCCAGGCAGGGGAAACATTTTCATGTGTTAACTGGTTAATGAAAAACAAAACTGCATACATACTTTTAAATTTTGATCCTTCTCTGATTTCATAATTGATGTCCCCAATCAAGACCCTTGCTGCGATGTCCAGGGTGATAACTTTAGCCTGTGTACATAGAAAAATAACCTTAGTAGAGTACAACCCAAAAGATTATTCAGCCTAACATGTTCTAGTTTTTGTTTTTATGGCATGCTACAACCTCATCCCGAATGCGGATGAGATAAAAGAGACAAAGTGAGATCTTCGTTCTTACCTGAGAAACCAAGAACAGCATGATAAACTTCTGACTCATCACACCCAGCGACTTGTCTCGACGACTATCTGTTTGGTTTCAAAACAATAAAAAAAGATCTTAGGTCCAATGTAGACAAAGTCTTATTGATGGCACAAAACAGGGAACAATTCATGAAGAAAAATGTTATGTATACAATTGAAGTGGTAAAATTCTAGGAAAAGGACAACATGTCATCTCTTGTATGAACTTTTTTTATAAAATCAAGGTTTCCACATATCGCTAAGCAGTTCCATGTTCCAAACGTGGTACAATCGGGGAAACTATTTGATTGTTTTTGCAGTGGCAAAAATTAATTTTTGACAAAAACAAAAGGGGTTTCGGTCAATAGCCAGAAACCCTCCGAAAAAACAGAAACAGTACCCAACCAGCAAGCCTGATTGATTTGTTCTTGGAAGGGCACTGGCACAAAGGCGGTTTCTTCTTGATAAAGGGTCAGGCCTTGATCTTAACCGAGGCCACCGAGGCCATTGGCCTCATGCCCTGTCAAGTTGGCCAGCATGCCCTTCAGAAAAATTGCACTGTCACTACCAACTTGGCCAGCATGCCCTTGTACATTTTCTCTGATTTGGCCAGCAAAGGCCTGCCCCCGTTTTTCTTAAGATCGAGGCCTGAAGGGTACCTATATGCCAAAGAGGAAACTGTAAATTTCTATTGGAACATTTTAAGGGCACCAAGGCAATTACCATGGGCAACGGAGGCAATTGCTTCCGTAAAGTGTCAGGCCTGCATAAATCATATTTAAATGTAGTCTTGAATTGTGTGGAATTTTTTGAAGATTAATCTTAACTGTCGACCTACTCATATCATCTTTGTCATCAAATCTGTTGAGTTCCTTCTTGTCGTCATTATCCTGTGCATGATTGCCAAGGTTACTGATGTCTCTAAACGGCAGCTTGGATGAATGATCAAACTCCTCACCGTTCTCGTTCTGAATCTGAAGCTTCTTAAGGTGGGCTATCTGATCGGAGTAACGTTTCTTCTCTCCTAAACACTAAATGCATGGAACAACGGGTAATTAAACGTCAAAGATTGGCAAAACAGCGGCAATATTTTCTGATATTTTTGTTTTGACACAGGTTAACATTATGTGGAGCATTTTTTCATTTTAAAATTTTTTTTATGGAAGTCGCCTGGAGGTGTGGGCTACAAATCAACTGTTTTTTTTTCCAGGAGCCGTTGCCATCTACATATGGGGATGAAACAGGGTAACCCCCTTTACAGTTCGTAAGGATGTAGGCTTAGGTATCATCTATCAGAAGCCTGGCTGGTAGAGCAGAAGGCTCTACATCCCCAACTTTTACGGAGCATTTATGGTTAAGTGCCTTGCCCAAGGACACAAGTGTCATGACCGGAACTCGAACCCACACTCCGATGACTCAGCCACCAGAGCTTGAGTCCCACACACTAACCACTCGGCCACGACACGCCACAAAGTCGTGGAGTGTCATGGCCGAGCGGTCAAGCGCACCGGACTCAAGTTTTAGTGTTGTCAGAGTGTGGGTTCAGGTCATGGTCATGGCACTTGGGTCCTTGAGCGCTTTGTCCTTCGGATTGGGTGCCAAGCCTTAATACCCTACCAAGCACGTAAAATAATCCAGTACACTTGAAGTGATTACCTTAAGTCTGGCTAGCGTGGGGTCCAGGTTCATTTTACCGTGCCACAGATACTTATTCTTGGCTACTCGACTGACCATCTCTATACTTTCTAAGACGTTCACAATGTCGTAGATTCTACGACGCTCAACACCTGTTGTGGAAACAGAAAGAGAAAGTGACTTAAGCTTAATCAACATCAGATGTAGACAACAACAATTTTGCTCTATTAATAAGGAGTTTCAGGGGGGTGGAAAACAACGAGCCCCAGTACTCTTGAAAAATAATTTTCAAGGAACAATTCAACAGAATTTAAGGTGTTTTTTTTTCAGTCATGGGAAAGAACTTTTTATTTAGAAGTTTGCAATTGCGTTCTCCATCTGCTTATCAGCATTGACACACCCATGCAGGTCTTGAGGCCAAACACACTGTGTGCGCGATGGATTTTTGAGATTTAAACACAGATTTCTGAATGACCAATTTGGCAATTTTTAATGCAGACACACCCATGTACGTAGACAACTTCGCAATTACTTTTTACGTGCAATACAGTTATACGGGGACGCACGCGTTAAGCCGTGCAACAAGGTGCATGCTGGTCTTGATAACATTAAAACGTGTTATTATCTAGACCAGCATGCACCTCATTGGACGGCTTAAGGTGTGCGTCCCCATACACCTGTATTGCGCGTAAAAAAAATATTTGCAAAGTTGTCTATGTACATCAAAGCAACTCCTGGTGTAATGCTAACTGCTTGATCAACAAATCTTACCCAAGTCTTTGGAGATGGCATCTAATGAAATCGCCATGGCAATGCCATGTTCTGGGTAGTCTGGATATCTGGATAAAAACCTGTGTAAAAGACGGCAAATAAATATTTCTCATAAATGGATCTGGAGATTGCCTTAAATATTTCTGGTACAGTGAGAATTCTACAGAAAAGCATTTGTCTTGTTTGTTTTTTCTGCTTGATGGTTTTGCTTGTTTTCTTTTATTAATAATGAACTAATTGTGTCAAAATAGACCATCCAGTAAGCCCGCCTTTGCTGTATTGACCAACCACAGACGTGATTGCATAACCAAAAGTCTGACAAACACGTTAGTGCATATGGCGTTTGTGCACAGTGGGCGGGGCTTAATGGATTGGTCTATTATTGTTTCGCTTACAATACCTTTGACATAAGAGACCCAGGGATTTGGACTTTCTGTTCATTGGTTTATCTCCGTCCTCTTCAATCCCATCCTCTCCTTGGGACATGCTCCCCGTTTCCGTTCCATCTTCCACGATCCTATCTCCTCTCACATCTACAACTTGCTGCTCTTTCAAGAAAGATGCATGATCAGCGATGGCATTAAACAGAGCTTTCTTCTGTCGCTTAGTGTCTAAAACACGGATGTCTGGACTTGCCGCACTCATTAATACCTTGAGGTTAGCTGTGGGTGTGATTGGACTAAGAGCCGGTAGGCGTACAGGGGGCTTGGTGGGCGTAATTGGGATGCCATCGTTTTCCTCCATACCAATGGTCACCTCTTGACTGATTTCTAACGAGGAACTCAGAGCAAAAGGTTCCTCAAAAGCTGCACCGGGGTTGTATACATTGTCATGGGTGCTTAGCTTGTCAGAACTTCTCAGCACAGTCTCATTGTCCGATTCCACATCGGAACCATCAAGTGGTTGGAAAACATCAGGAAAAATGAAACTAGATAAACTGGTTACTAAATCAGCCATCTTATCGCTGAAAAAAAACCCACATGTGAACAATTACAAGATAAATCAAGAAAATATAGGCTATATTAGTAGTCACGTTTGTTTGTTTTGAAGTGGGTTGAAATGTTGTTTTACATTTTAAATTGATTAACATTTCTCAATCCCTCGAATCCAAAGTCACCTTGATCAAATTTGCACTAGAGAGAGGTACAGGAAGTGTGATGATAAATTCCTACTGACGCAATACTTTGCTGTTGCATTTCACTCTGGTTTGGTAAACGAAATCATGAAGTAGTATTTGATGTTTGATTTTACTCTAGTTACGATGATCGTAACCCTCCATCCTCCCGATGGTCGAAGACAAGGGTTTCGATCATCGCAACAAGTCCAAACTAACTTTTGCCATGCATTCTAGTTTAGAGGTTTTTAATTCCTCCACAGTCATGACAGTATCTGTATGCAGATTGTGATTGGCAATCACGGCAATCCAGCACTTTGTGCTGCAGATCACAACACATGAACATTGTGAGAGTGAGAATGTATCGATACTGTTTTTAGAAATGCTTGGAATTTTATTATTCTTTTTTTCATGAGTTACACACTTCCCCAACAGTTACAGTTTTACACTTTCCTTATAGCATGTACAGGGGGTTATGTGCTGGACACTTGGGTTATTTGACTGCCAGAGTACTAATAAATTAAGCAAAACAGTGTTTCAAAGGGCGCCAAAATGAGGGGGAAAAAACGTCCAGAACTAATGCAGTCACCACCCACACATCACACGAAACGAACTCCGTCGAGAATGGCTCATTTCTTACATGCAATGAAACATCCATTTCAATCACTAAAAAATATCAAACAAATGCAGATGCAGGCTCAATGACTCGAGGGTTAATCTTGGGGCAAGTGATTTATTTACTAGTTTAAAAACAATACAATAACAATATTTAGGAAGGAATTTGTGTCTCACCTGTGTCTGGTGTTGGTCAACAAAAACAACGCTTGACCTGCAGCTGGACGACGCGCCCAATAAACGGATGATGCATACGTGGATTATTGTACACACAGTAATGGCGCGCCACTAAACCGACACGGAAGAATTTGGACCACGTCAACTGCCGTGAAAAGACGTCTTTTAGGACGAATGTGAACAAGCTTTTGGATGATGGAACAAATGTTTCAAGTTAAATACACAATGCTTTACCATTTAATCTGCTTAAGTGATGAGTTTACGCGAGTTCCGTTCAATAAATTTGGAAAGTAACGAAACTAAGACTATTTTTAGAGCAAACGATTTTCGTTCAATTTACGCGCGGTGACTACTTATTTACATAATGTCCGCCCACAAAATCAAGCAACCAATCGTGATCTAAAGAGTACTTGCACAACTTTGCATAAATATATTTGCATACCTGATGCATGACATTTTGCAAGGTCACGCACGCACATGTACACTGGGCAAGTACATGTACATATACTTGTTTACTATGTACAATGCACATGTATAATGAACATGTATACATTGAACATAATGTATGTACATACATGTACATGTACATACACACAATATACAAGTTGAAGTAGCAGCTCTGTGCACAGTCTAAAATTTCATTTCATTTATTATTTCTGGTTGTGAACCCAAGGATTCTCAGGAAAACTTATTCCCTGTACTAGCCAAGAACCCCATTATGGAGAGAAGGCAAGGAAGGAAGGTTCAGTTTCAGATGTGGGAGGGAAATCCCGCCAGTAGGAGAGATTTATTCCGGGGATGACTGGCTTATCACAGACTGTCACTCAATCCGCACCATCCGGTAAGAGCATGATATTGGGTTCATTGGGGGTGGGGGTAATGGGACAGGTAACTAGTTTTTTGTTAATAAAAACAGAATTTTACCTTAAATGTTCAGGTGGGCTTACTAATACTAAAGTTTGTTTATATTTTAACCTTTCCGCATCACCAAACTTCGAGGTGTTTTTTTTTGACAGTTTTAGATACTAAAGCTGACTTTTTTTATGGGGCATGAATGGTGGGACGCATGCAATGTATCAATGGGTTAAAGAAAATGGGTCATTAATGTGGAATATTAGATATTGTTGTGGTCACGTTGTTGGGGCAAGATGGGACTCAAAAAAATTAGATGACCATTACCAGAACTGTCAGTCTTTAAGTGTGATTTATTTTAAGTAAGTTACTATAAGTAAACAAACATTTTGTTAAACAAAATTATAACTTATAATTTATAACAGTCAACGATAGTTTAAACCACGGAGAAAGTTCAACAAAAATCTCTTTACAGTTGTGTTTTAAACAAATTAAGTGTGTCCCATTTTACCCCAACCGTTGATAATTCATAACAAGTTGTTGACAAATTGGCCCAACCACTAAAAATGACTTTTGGCCTTGGTGGGGTAAATTAAAACGGGACAGATCACAAAAATCACCCAGAGAGAAAAAAAATAGCCTGCATGCATTCAGTAAGTCTGTGTTGTGTAGGCCTACCACTTCCAAAATCATGCGTTAAAAAATGGGTCAACAGCTGTTACTGTTTGATAAATCTTGACAGGCTTTCAAAAATACCTATGGGCAAGGGTAACCGCACGTTCTACTCCGAGACGCATGAAATTTGACAATGGACAAGTAAATTGAATTGTTTGCCGCCGCCACTTACGCTAAAAAGTAAAAAACTAAAGAAAATAGAAAAAGAAAGATGTGAAAGGGCGACCTCAAGAGACAGACTAAACATGGACGAAGCTATTTTTTGTTGAAAGGGGCTTTGCGGATTGCGCGACCAATGTTTACATGTCACCACGTTGGCAAACTTGAGTCACACAAACAGTTGGCTTTTGGTAGTAATAGCACAGTTACTTAGCCCTTTTATTAAAGTCTTATGTTGTGACATTGATTTTAATCACATTACTGTTTCATACACTACCGTACCAGTATTCTTTTACAAAAGAGGTTTATTTTGAGTTATGCACTACCGGCGTCAGACGACAATGTAACCACCCGCCTGTGATTTTATTTGTAATGTAAATCACTGTTTAAAAAAGAAGTAAAGAACGTTGGGAAAAGTGAACATTTATACCTAGCCTTGCGGAATTTCAAATAAACAAAGGAATCACACAGTTTTGTAAAGCCTTTTCTTTGGATGATTTCAGCTTCAAAGCTGTGAAATTCTTGTGTTGAAAAGTGTGTTGTAATGGCCGTCGTCTGGCCCAAACGTTCCGTCATGCAACTACTACCACCACATCGTGAACATTCCGTTCCTTCTAGAATTTCCAAGACTTGCTGGAACCTGGAACTGTCCTTACTGGCTTTATTCAGCCACTCGAAGGTCTCTGGTACAAACTCTGAAATTTTATTCACAGATTTCGAAAAAGAAAAGGCTCGATCGAATAAACAAATGCAACAATCATCATGTACCGTACCGCACTCTCCTATGGAGGACGTCGTGTTTGTTTACGTTAATACCCACTACAGGTCACGTGACTTGGGTCGCGCATTCGGGCTATTTTGGTGTATGTTTGTTAAAGCATGTTGAATAAGCAATGCCCTATCTTACCTTGTGTCCCATATTCCCCATTGTAGTGCTCTTTTAACTAGATCAAGGCTCTTTACTTTACAACATTTCTGTTATCCCTGTTTATCAGGTATATCTCAGACCGTTTCTCACACTTTCTCAACTCTCTTAAGAGCATGACATCTCAAAGCTGAATAAAAAAGCGCTTAGAGGGCTTAATCCTACACAGTGACTGTCCAGTAACCCTGTGTCAGTTTCCCATTGATACACCTGGGTTGAGAGAAGCAATTATGTTGAGGTGTCTTGCTCAAGGACATGAGTGTCATGACCGGGAATCGAACCCACACTCCAATGATTCAGCCATCAAAACTTGAGTTCAACTAGTTATTTGTTAGGAACAAACCATGACACACGAATATTTGTATACAAAAACCAGCCTGAACAATTTGTAATCAACAATTATTTGATGATAATAAATGCAATTATTTATCGAAGTGACACGATGGAAATTGACTGACAAATAATCGATAAATTAATTCCGTGGACATGAATGGAATCGATAATAGTTCCCACAGCTATTCCAAAATACAATATAAAAGGGAATGCTGTTGCTCAAGAAATTTCACAACTTTTCTCTTAACTGGGAATTAGTATCCGTCATCGCAGATATCCGCCGTAATTATTCCTTTATCAATATGAACTCGGTCTCGATTCTGACGGTGTTTGTCGGTCTTGTGGCGGCCGTGTCAGCCGGGTGCTCCAGCAGTACTCCTTCGTGTCCCGAAGACTACATTACATGGGAAAGCGACTGCTACAAACTTTACGTTGAAGCTCTCGCATGGCAAGCAGCCGAAGACCGATGTCTGTAAGTTGTTAAGACAAAGTCATTTATATGTTGTGTCTCTCAATTTACAGAGAACCATTCATAAAACAGTCGTTTTCTAAGCTTGTACATTCTAATGACATTTTAACATGTATCTAACGCATATCAATTCAGAAGCCCCCTTATGAAATGTCATAATATTTCTGGTGATTCTTATGGCCTCTTACACAGGTTTTCGATACATTCCACACCACCTCTAAAACCCAATTCAGTTCTCAAGACTTTATGTTTTGAAATATTCATGTGGGCAGATTGATATCTTAGATGCATAATGATTAGTAAGCCTTGATGCTCCATTGGAAGTTGCTTTACAATGCAATATCGTCAAACCTTTCATCTTTTCAGTCTCAGATTAATGTTGTTTTGTTTTAGCTGATCATGTAGGCCTAGTTTGTATAATAGTGATTTAAATTTTCGCAATGTTGTAAAAATTCTATTCATCATTGTGACAGACGCGTAGTACAAATGTCAAACTACTACAATATAATAATAAATATTAATAAATGGAATTTATACATCTAAAGCATAAACCACAAAGCATTTAACAAATAAGCAAAGAGAATAAGGAAATACCGATGAAAAAAAAAACAATTTTAAAAAGGACTCAAAAACACAACACCACACAGCGAGAAGTACGACGAAAAAATAAGGGGAAAACGGCAACAGCAAATAAAAGGGACTAAGCCACGGTCTAGGTCAAATCATCAAAGCTGATTTTAGCATATAATTCAATAACAAAAAGTGAATTTCTTGTTGTATAGTGTTGTGTTTCTAAGTCCCTTTTAAAAAAAAATATCCATCGATATTTTCTTATTTTCTTTGCTTTTAAGCGCTTTGTGGTTTATGGGTTAAAAAAGGGGGGGCTAAAAACACAAGCGCATAAAAAAGAATAATTATTGTTATAATTTTATAATATAGTTAGCATTATTACTAACAATAATTTTGTTTGCATGGAATTCTAACTTGGGTTTTGAAAGCCAAGCCATAATAGAAAGGCGTGGATTAATCTTCTTTTGGGGTGCAGCAATAATAGTTTGCTGAGTTCATTTTGTACCACCAGGCCTATGCAGCTTGTAATAATAAAAAAATAAATAAAAAAAAATTAAAAAAGATTGGACGAAAGTATACGGTGAATATCACCAAATGCACGGTTTTTAAATACAATGGTTTGATTGATGAATACCGCACGACCTACAATTTTCCAATTAAAATAATGATAATGCTCTACTTGGGTGTTGTATAAAACAATTAACAAGATTGTATGCTGACACTGAAGGAACATCAAGTACTTTAGATTGGCGTCGGTAGGCCTACAAATTTACCATGCATTTGACGTCAATATTAAACTTGTTGGTGTCCCTTCAGGGCCACTGTCTGGGAGTTCGAATACATTTGAGTTCTCAAATTGGGAATGATTGTTTATGCATCAATAAAACGCCCAGTTTTTGTTTGTATTTCTGTTTCTTCAGTGAGGATGGTGCCCACTTGGCATCCGTTTATTCCAGCTCCGAAGACGCCTTCCTAAATGACCTGTCCCAGAGCGTTTCTGCCCCAGACGTTGGGAAGCAAACCTGGATAGGCTTGAACGACCTGGTAACTGAAGGAGCCTTCGTGTGGACGGACGAATCACCGGTGGGTTACAGCAACTGGCACTCCGGCGAACCCAACAATTATAGCAGCGGTGAGCACTGCGTGGAAATCAACTTCTTTGAAACTGACGGTACATGGAATGATTTCTACTGCAACGAAGTACACCGTTTCATCTGCAAAAAGCCACAAAGCATCCCCCAAGATCAAAATCGGGCTTAGACTATTAAGTTACCTTCTCAAATAATGTCCACATAATTTTAACTCCGTATGTCACAATCCTGTAAAACTACAGACACCAACATGGACAGAAACGTTATTCAATTTTAATTTTGCCAGCGGTAATGGGAGACTTTGGAACGCTAGGTGGCAGCAGACTTACCAGGTAAATTTACATTGTTCACGTAGTTCTGAGTATTCGCAAATTTCCGAGCACAGTGGATTTACCTGTAAGTCTGCTGCCACCTAGTGCCCTCAAAAGTCTCCCATTTTTATCCCTCAAAAGTCTCCCATTTTTATTTGATTTGTTTATTTCCATTATCCCCAATAGCAAAATATTTGTCAAAATGATGTCTTTTACATATTGACTGTTTCAAATTGCGTGTCTGGGTGTTTTTCCATTTACTAAAAAACTATCACAACTCGTAATATTTTGACCAGTTCCCTAGGATTATGGTAATTGCCACTCGCATGTTATACTCTTCGTTCATGTGAGATAATTTTCACGGTGTGCAAGTTGAATTGGATGTTAACCCTCTTGACTAAAGTTAGACCTTGGCTTTGGTTACCTCACTACGTTATGCCTTAACATTCTAGCCATTACAGCTAAAATGATTAATTCGAACGTCACGATTACGTCAATGTTTACGAAATCTGTATCTCCACCCTTCATGAAAAAACAACAAAATATAGCATTATATATGCGCTTTGATGTTGTAAAGATGCACCCTACAAAGAGGAGCGTATTTAGGCTCAAGTTTTATTTTAACGACAATAATACAAGAATACCTCACTTTTTAGTCAATTGCTCTGTAACCACATTGTGCCGTGATTTCACATAAAATAAAGTATATCAGAGTCAAGATCTAAACAAATTGTGTTTTTTTTTTCTTTACTTGTAGAGTCAATCTCAACAACAGTACAGAACTGTATAAATTCAAAGGGTAGACCGGTCTCCCACATTTCCCCAAAGTTTGTGCCCCTCTCTCTTTCTAAACTACCCCACCCACTATACAAAAATCACACGAGAAAACGACTATAACAAAGACAACACAACATGATTTGGAAAAAAAAATTCATCAAACATTGCTTTGTTTTTTAAGCGCCACGTGACCTCAGCCAAAAAGAACTAAAAGCATAAACATGATTTTGATAACTAAAATTTATTGCAGAAATTTGCTACAAACTTTTTTGTCTCGCCACTTTTGTAGGAGTAGGTGGAATACAATCATTTACCGTACTTCCAACCCCTCCAATGGTAAATTAGTTAGCCTACAGCTGTACCTGCTAAGTTATTGGCGTAAAAAGTGCTGTAGTCCAGTCTACCAAAGTAGAGATCGGCCCCGTGTCTTCCAGCACTGTTCTTGGTGCCTAGGAGACTTCGCCCCTCGGTGTGTTTGTCCCCCATACAGTACATGGACTGAGGAAGTTGAGTCAAAAGAGGGCGCTGTCAGACAAAACAAAATATGCAACAATAATATGAATATTCATATTTACGGCTTGGTATTATAAAACACTGATGTTGTTGAGGAAAATCCATTAGCGCTTCTGAAAGGTTTGGAACCCTTAACTTTCGGGAATAACATCTTGAGTTAATATCTGGTTTAAAATCCAAAAGGTTAAGAGGTAAACAAAGAAAGACTCAGATATCTCGTATATTATCAAAACATCTGGGGGCCTTTAGCAGGCCCTGGACTCCACTCTGTAGTAGACTTAATGGTGGACAATCGCAAGCTCCTGTTTGTTTTTGTTGAATGCCTTTTTTAGTAGGGAAGAGAACAGAAAAAATGTTAGTTCGAGATACTTCGGCGAAACTAGGGTAACAATTTCGAAGGGTGCACTTCTGGCCAATTAAAACTGCATGCAGTTTCCGTTTGTATTTTTCCTAAACCAGCCCTTCTCCGCGCCTTTGTTATGCCGTCTGGTCGTAAAATGACGTGGCGTTTAAAACAAATACATTGTCTGCATGTAAATAGAAAAAAATAGTAGTTTTAAAAACATTTAAATTACTATTATTAATGGTTTATTTTAATAATTTACTCCTTACAAATAAAAGACATTCGCAGTAAAAACTGAATTGTGGTCTCTTATGTACAGTATTTAAAACAATAAGCAAAACTTGGGTAATTAAGACCAAAAAAACATTGTATAAAGGGCAAATAGCACATAAATATACCAGATAAACAGACAAAGCAACATATGAGAAAATTAATAGAAATATATTTTTAAAATTATATTAATATTATTAGTATAAATATTTATAAAACATGATACTTACTATTTTTATGAGTGTGTTATAGGTAATTACCTTTAAATGTATGCGTAAAAATTAGTATTAGCCATTTCGACATCGCCTGGTGGCGCGCTTTCGTGACGTACATGTAGACCTAGGCACCGAATGACAATGCACATGCAGTAACAATGCACATTCCTGACCATTTACCTCTGGTATGTTTCACTGCAGCCGTCCAAAATTGTCGGTATCTTGGACCTGATTGGAATCTATGCAGACTGACACCATCTTTAGTAGTGTTGCAACCAGCAACGGTACACCTCAATGGCATTTTGCATACAACAAAAGCCAAATATCAAGAGATTTGTCCAAAGAAACTAAGCGGATAAAGTTACATAAGGTTGCTGTTGTACCGTCCCATCTAAACGAATCGATCGCTGTATACCGACCTTTTAGGGGTGCAGGTTGCATCTCAATTTTTTTAATTTTTTTTTTCATTGATTGATTGACTGATATAAAGACCTATACATTTTACACAAACTGTGCATTTATAGGATAATATGGGCACACTATAGTTTAAACTGATAAACATTTCCAATTAATATGAGCTTTTAAAGATTTGACTTATAGTTTTTTTGCAATTTTGTTAAAAA
Source organism: Marthasterias glacialis (assembly GCA_911728455.2). Taxonomy (NCBI): domain Eukaryota; kingdom Metazoa; phylum Echinodermata; class Asteroidea; order Forcipulatida; family Asteriidae; genus Marthasterias; species Marthasterias glacialis. Next base: position 3,876,343 of record OU452223.1, read on the forward strand.
TATATTCCCAAAAGTTAGTTTGAGGATGCCAATATCTAAGATGATCCTTTTTGAATAAATGTTTAAAACATGACTTTTTTTCAATTTTCTTAAACCTTAAGTGATACCGTAGTTGCATAAATACCAGCTGCCTCGTGAGATGCTACCATTTGAAGAATTAGTATTTTTTCCCATTTTTGTTTTAAATTTCATTTTGTTTTAAATTCCACTTTTAGCTTTCTTGATAACCGTTGCAAAGGTTAGAGAAATAAATACTGTTCCTCAAAATCGGTTGTTCTGAATAGCTCCCCTTTAAATAACACTAATATTGTTTAGTTGCCCTTTAGATATATAACCGCTGATTGAGACGTGGAGAAGTCAAAATGAAATGCAATTCCCCTCTCCCAGCACTCTGCTCAATCTGATGAATAAAAGATGACACGAATAAAGGCTACTGCCTCGCCGGCGTTATTCATATTCATCCTCGACGATAAAATTGATATTAACAAACCGGTTGCCATGGCAACAGTGAAAGGCGAATGCCCGCAGACTGAAGACTAAAAAAAAAAACCCGGACACAGTAAGTCATGTTTGTTCTTTGTGTCGATATCATGTCAGTGCAAGATCTCGCATTACCCCCCCGACAAGTCATTCTGAACCTTGAAGTCCTGAAATTGTCGGTCAAATTGGGGACTTTTCACTTTGCTCCGACATAAAACCGTCTTCAGCTGCTACTGACGCGAGTTTACCTCATAGTGTGAACGCAAGCTTGTCGGAGAGACATACTGCAGTATTGTCAACCACCCAACACTGTGTTAGTCGGGAGCCTCCACGACGCACACTGTAACAGCTGATAAACTGTAGCGCGAAATGTTCACCGTCGCGGGTGGAGGGTTCCTTGTCTGCCCGCTGTCTCATCACGTTTAAGGTATGTTTTAACCGTCAAGTAGTCTTGTGTGGTTAATTGACTTGTATTCGGTGTTATCCATTTCTTATCAAACAGCAATTTACCGTTGCTTGGGCATGCTGTGAAAAAACGAACTACGTCTGTTTAACGCGTATGTGGTAAGAAATCGATCCTAATTTGATCGCATTTACCTTATAAACCCGGTGAGACATTTAAGATTGTTTCCACGAAAATTTACATGGGTTGACCTGGATGAAAAGCTGCAAACATATTCTACAGGAATTAAATCTAAATGTTGAGATGTCAAGTGTTACACTACAGTGGAACACTATGCACAGCTCTTCGACATTGTAATGTAGATGTCCCAGTGTCTCGTCCTGTGGTGTTATCCAAGCATCGCTCTTTCCCCCACGGCTCTGCCCTCCTCAAACAACCCTGTAGATAGTCTCCGATGAGATGCGATTCTCACCTTTTACCCATTTATGTTAATAATAAGTACACATTAATGTACTGTGAAGAAAATGCATTCTTTAGCTCATTGAGTTCAGTGTAACATTCTCCCATTTTCGCACATTTGTTTCTTAATTCGGGTGATTGCTTTTTCCTCGCTGAATTTCCTTCATCATAAAATTATGCAAATGATTACTAATTGTTCATACTTGTCGTCTGTATTCATCTTCATTTTGTACATTTTTCCACGTTGTCTTTTTGAACTGTTTGAAACGGTCTTGAACTTTTCAAAATTAATCTTTTGTGATTCCGCGTGCATTCAACCAACCTATCCATATAACGTCATTTTTTTTATATCAATTTATTATTATTATTTGTTGTTGATTTTCAAGTGATTAATTGTCCTGAATAATACCGTGACGTCTTTCTTACTAGTTATTCTGTGGTGTCAAAGCACAGACACTGAAATTAAATTTCCAATTTAAATTTTATATTTACACCATTCCTCTTCTTTTGCATAGCATAATTTTAAAACTTTGAACCTGTTTAACATACTGTCAGTAATTCCACCTTTCGAGCACACAGATGTACATTTTCCAAAAGTACCTCTTGTATACAAGACAGCACTGATACAAGATGAGTGTTTTTTTTTAATCTTTAATACTAACTGCATTTTTCAATAAATTAATTCTTACTTTATAGATTTATCACCATAAGAACTAGCATTTTAGCCATCCAGGCCTCTTGCATGTGGTCATATATTTACTGTAAACAAATTGATCCATCTTCTTCAATTTTCAAATGACAGAAAACGGGTTTTTGCATGAAAACATTAACAAATTTATCCCTAAAATATTAAATATTCTAAAAAGTTCTCGGTTGAAAGGTATTTTTATTGTCAATTTGAATGGCTATGATAAACAGTGATGTTGATTGCTGGTAGAACTGAGAATGAATGATACAGTGATTTGAATTGTAAGATAACATTGATAAGAGTGATACATAAAACAATAAGAGTGATAATTAAAACAATGATCTCAGTTCAATTAACAATAACCACTTTCTGAAGACTGAATGTACATGAAAACTGCTTCAATCTCGGCTGTGTATGCAACTTTCACTAGACCTATATTTATTCTTGCAATGTGCGAGGTTCGGCCGGCAATATTCCAAGATGAAGTGTCATGTAATTTGGATGAAATGAAGAAGAAATTCTTAATGAAGTAGAACGGTTCCTTCTTACTGCAAGGCCGCGGTATATGCCACTGATCAACCACCGAAGAAAATCAATTAAAATGCAGTGTAACTAGCACCTGCTGCACGCCAGCTGGTTCTCATGGTAATGTCAACATTTGACCCACTGTTCACTCAGCGTGACGAGACAGTGAGTTATGAAAATTAAACCGGTAGGGATTGTGACAAAACCGTTGATTAGTTTCAATGTGAAATTATAGTAATTATAACTTGATAATTGTGAGCTTGTGAGTATTTAAAACTTGTTGGGATTTGAATCTTGTTGGAATGTTAAGTTGATTAAAACTTGTAAGAATTTTTAAATGACTGTGTGTAATCATTGTTGTATAATGCTTAGGGCATTGTACTCCTTTTGCCTTTTGATTTTTAACCTTCATGTGTATTGTTGTTGTTGTTTGTTTGTTTGTTGTTTGTTGGGTTGTTCGTTGGGTTGTTTGTTGGGTTGTTGGATTGCTTGCTTGTTTGCTTGTTGGGTTGTTTGCTTGTTTGTTTGTTTGTTTAATTGATTGATTGTTTGTTTGTTTGTTTGTTTGTTTGTTTGTTTGTTTGTTTGTTTGTTTGTTTGTTTGTTTGTTTGTTTGTTTGTTTGTTTGTTTGTTTGTTTGTTTGTTTAATTGATTGATTGTTTGTTGGGTTGTTTATTTGTGTTTTTCTATGTAAGTCGCCCATCACAAAGCAAAAGGCCATTCTAGGTGAGGGCTACAAGGAAAAGAGAAAGAAAGCAGAAGAAATTAAGGCAAAAGAAAACTGTTTACATTAACAACTTGTGCATTAACGACTGTTTACATTAACAACTTTACAACGTGCAACTTGGTAACATTTTCACTTAAAATTAATGCCAAATTGTATTGTATACCTTATATTTTAATAACCTTTGTTAATTTGAATTTGTTTCGGCCTCTCGGCTGCTTCGAAATTCGAATTTGTTTTTATAATAAAAACCAACAATATTGATAAATTGTATACCAGTATACCAACCGTCCACTGAGAAATGTCTGTCAAATACAATGGCATTTACACCATTTTAATGTGAGAATAGAGACTCGTATCCCCCCCCCCCCCCCGCCCCCCGCCATTTTCATAAAGACGCTACATTGGAAAATGAGTGCATCACAAAAATGAATTCGACCTTAGTTTTTGGTTAATGTTATTCTCACTTCATTGTGGTTTCCAGGTTGGTTTATAATGACAGTTATTGGTGTAGCCCTGGTCATATCTGGCCTGACCGCGCTGGGCGTTGGTCTTGTCGCAGTCTGGGCTAAATTCTGCAGCGAGTCGTGTGATGTCACCAGGCTCCTGGGCTACATATGGAGAACCAACGAAGAAAAGACGAGTCTAATGAAGACAGACTACGGCGCCGCGTACCAGGTAAGCTAAAACTCAGCCCTTATTAGGTAAACGGTATGTCACTTACGTTCGTTTTTCTAAAGGCTGAGTGAATTCTTTAGGAATCACCTATAAAGGTAAAACAAGTAAATATTTAATTTCATTTGGACGATGTTAATCATATGCCTATCTTTAGAAACCATGGGACCTAACATTATGGTGGTTCGTCTTTCAAATGCTGTATTTCTTCATTCTTTATATAGCAATGGCATAAATTTACATTTTACGCAACTTAATTTAGACAACCCTTTTTTGACCACGAGTACTTAAAATCGTGTCCGAGTTCATTACTTTTTTTGTAGTCGAGTATCGAATATATGGACTTTGAGTACGGGTATTTTGCTAGCCGATTGCTAGTACGGTACGAGTGCCATCAAAACGATACTCGAGTAGGACTCGAGTATTCGACTACCGAGTACGAGTTCAACAGCACTGCCGTTCCTCCAAGTGCGCTACATAAAAAAGTGCGCAATTGCTATGATTGATGACACTTATTTTGCGCATTTTTAAACTTGAGCGATTTCATAGCAGCAGTAATTAACGGTGCGCTGTTCTTTAACTCAATTTTAAGCAACATTAAAAATGAGTCTCTGTATATTCAAATCTGAAAGGATATAGATGACATATGACGAGACAATATTAAGGGTTTCCACTATGTAACACCTTGGAAAGCTTCTTAAAACATTGAGTTTTGGAATATTAAATTACCTTCCTCCTACAAGCAAAATTACCCAAATCACATTGAACATGACGTAGCGCAGCGAATACCCTACCGTCAAACATTTTGGATTCGGAGCAACATTTCTAGCTTTATACCTTATACTGGGAGAGAACTGCTCTTTAATTATCTTATATCTTGAGTACTGCGAGCGGTGTACATTTATAGTGTTTTGACCTGAGATATATTTTCTTGGGAACAAAAGTATCGGTGCTTTGATATTTAGTAATATGGACATAGCCTGACTACAGAGAGTAGTCGCTGAAATTATTGATAAGAAGAAAATAGCTGAACAGACGTTGATTGTCAAGAATGGTACAAAATGAGAATTGCACATAAATAAGAACTGTTAAAGGAACTATACAGGATTGGTAAAGCTGATACGGTTTTCTTACTTTGTCCGATTATACGTGAAAAATCTGTGAAAATGTGTCGTCTGAGTCAGGAGAAAATAGTGAAAACCCGTGCACACTTTTAAGCTTGTAAAAATATTGTCCTTAAAAATCAGCTGTTGCTTTTTTTTTGTTTTTTGGGTTTTTTTTTATTTTTTTTTTAGGTTTTCAGATACAGTTTTCTGGAATATGACAGCAATTCAAAGTGAAATATTTCACAGAAAAGTTGCTTCTAGTACAAACTTCATAAACAGTAAGCTTTCAGAGTGAAACTAAACAATATTGTTTTTTATCCTTATATACCAATCTTGTGTAGTGCCTTTATTAATAAATATGTAAACAATGCATGTAGATGAAAATGTAATCTTTAGTGTGTCTGTACGCATCCATTATTCGTTAAAAATGTGTCAATACTTGACATATTTCTTCTTAAACGTTTTTAGAAGGCTGTCTTCTTTTGCAAGGCAACCCAAGTAATGAATGCACCCAAGATATAACAGTTTTTATGAAACGGATTTATTTCTCGAGAACAAAAATGACACCTTTAAACTTTGGAAGCATTTGCCTGATCTATGTAAGAGTAACACTACACAGACGATTTTTGTTTTAGAACCTCGTTCTGTCAATCTACTTCCAAGGTTAGTATTATTTCCTGTCACCAAACCTTTAATAACAAATCTTCTGACAAGTTGTTCTTTGGTATCAAGCTCACTCCAGCTGATGCGAACTGACGTCCTACGTTTTCGACCGTCCCTCGTTAAATAATCCAATCTCAGCCTTTCCCCCCACCGGTTGATTGAGAACAAATTTGTTTCATGACGAAGGGTCTTTCAAAGATGTATTCGTGTTTTCCATTTTAGGAAGCTTGATATGAACGGGAAATTATTGTCTTAAAAATTCAATATCGGCTTACAAACTCAGGATTTTGCCTGTGTCGTGAATATGTACGTAAATATTTACGTTTCGTAAATATTGACGTGAATACTTACGTGATTATTTACGTGAAGATAATTTCATGATTTGTATCCCCAAGTCGAAAACCCAGTCATGCGTGAATATTTGTGTTGTTTTTTAGCAACCTAGGTAGGCAAGCACGCAGTTAAGTCTGGTACCTACAGCACACACTTTTAGCTTTGTGGTTTATCCATTTTCTTCCAGTTCTAATATTCTGCAAACTTTTTTTTTAATAGTTTTTTGTTTTATTTTGTATGAAAAAGAATTTTGAAAAGATACTCTAAAGTTCAAATGGCATGTGAAGGGCTCCGTTATTTTTCAATCTAGCGAAATAGTAGATTGAGAGAATGAAATAACAATTTCGAAGGAACAAAATAACATTTTCGAGAGATTGAAATACCTTCAATACTGTATTTGTTTTTGCATGTTAATTTGTTTTTCTTTACCTGTCCCTTTAGGATCTCCCTATATTATTATTATTATTATTATTATTATTTAATTATTATAGCATCTTTATATTGGATAAATGATCAACATAAGCTGTTTTACATCAATGTCCTATAGGCCAACAATTACAACAAACTAAAAATGACAAGACACATCAAAACAAGCAAAACAGTTCAATATAAAAAAAAAATAAACAAAGGAGACAATTACTTAAAATACAGTTTCTTATATAAACATTTAAAACTGTCAAGAAAGGGAATATGTTGAATAGAAGCAGGAATAGTACTGTCAATCAAGCAAGAGGTAATATTCCTTTATCTTTTGAGAAAATGAAATAAATGAAACATTAGTGAAATAAGATATGTTTTGGGAAACCATAGCCTGGAATTTAAGCTTTGAGAGGACAAAGCCATTTTAATTTTGCACAGGGCACTTCCACTGCAAAATCCGAAAGTTTATGGGAAACATTTGAAGGGGCACCAAGGCCAAGACCAGGGCAACAGAGGCCATGGCCTACGTGTAGTTCCAGGCATCTTAAAAATACAGGCGTTTTATCTTTAAAGACGACAGGTTCAACATAAGAGCTCGAATGCCACACTTCTCGAAAGGTGGCACGGGTGAAGTTTGGAACATTCGCCAATAAATGGCACAAACACGGTCGATAAATCTTTAACAAGCTTGGCATTCGAGCAAAGACCGTAGAAATAGAGAGGTTGAATAACTCGTGCCAAAATAAAACGGTTGAGTAAAAGTAGAGGAAACACCGAGGAGGAGCGATGGGGTATACTGTAACTCATCAGAGCTGCGTCTGTCAAGGTATCCGTGACGGGTCTACGGACGTTTAAATCCATGGGGCCGTAAAGGAGACTCGCCTTGCCGGGTCTACTCGCCACCAAGGTATTATGCCCCAATTCCTCTGCGTGCAAACCTAATTTTGCCGATCCATTTATTTTCTTTAAAGCCCCAGCTCAACATTGCTACGAAGAAAAACATAAATGTTCACAGATTTACACATACCTAATTACATGGTATTAAGATACTGATGGTAGAAAACTTTTCCTTAAAATATTTCTGCCTGAAGTGGTATCTTTTTAAAATAATAAATGAAATAAGACACACAATTAGTTTTCGTCTCAATGAGACGAAAACTCTATAGGAATGCGTACAAAAATGCTGAATGCAAACGAAACAACGAAATGAGCTGACATTTTCACAGGTTGGTTTTATTACATATATTTTGATGTGTGCAAATAATGGAAGCATCTACAGTCAGTTTACCAATGTTGAGCTGGGGCTTTAAAGCCCAACGGGGGATATACATTTTCCAGCTGTCAGGATTTTCAGTCTTTAGAACATAATTTAATCGGGCAATTTGATCTCAGATTGGTAAACCCTTCACAGAGTGCATGGTCTTAATCTTTCGAGGAGGAATCATTCCGTCTGAAATGATGTCATCAGATGAAGACATCAAACCCTAACTTATTGAATGATTAGCATATCCCTTTAACCTGGTAGAGCCAATATTTTGACCTTGAAATAATTGATGAACTGCCGTAATTTGTATAAGGATGTAGGTATATAACGGGAGAGTGTATGGCTGTGCGGCAGAATGTTCTGGAAGAAACGTGGAGCTTACTGTCGTCTCAGTAGATCATTTTATTTTGGACCAATAGAGGGCGTCTCTGTGGACGATGCGAACGTAGTGAGGGTTCACGTGACGTCACCGAGACCTTTTTCTAATGAGTGCGTGCACAAACATATATATGCTGGAAATCATTCAGCAGACGACGCGTCAGCCGTTGAGTTTGAACATGGCTGGACCCAACACGGTTACCAAATGAAGTTTTCCAGGGGTCACGCAACCTCTCTTAAACGACATCTGAAAGCATCTTCGAAACACTCACGACGCAAAATCTCAAGACAGCCTTCGGATACAAGGTTGTCAATACAACCTTTAGGGCTCGTTGTGATTTTCCTTTTGACATGAAAATATAATGACTCTCACATCACATCCTCTTCGCGTCTAGTGAAGTTGGTGTGACATTAAAGGGTGACCATCATCCAGCCAACTGAAAAACATACATCAGTATAAAAACAAAACTCTATAATCGTTTAAAAAATCACTGATAAATAAAACTTAAGACACGATGAAGACACAAAGTGCAAAGTGTGCCTTAATTTTTCACATGTTGGAGCATGTGAACGACTCGTGGTCGCCAATATAAAATGGTGGCCAAGGTTTGTAAATTACTGAAATGTCCACCGTGTGGTAACAAAACCTGGGACATTAAGTCCCAGGTTTTGTGAACAGGGATTTTTACAAGACTGAACTTAAAGTCGACTTAAACACAAGCTGGGCATGCATTTAAAAATTATAATCATAGCTTAGCGAACCACGCCATAGTTCTGGTTTTCAGCCATTCATAAGTTATTGAAGGAAGGTGAACTTCTGCATGGGAATGGGAAAAGATGTCTTTGTGGGTATTTCTAGCCAGACAAAAATGTAACAGTAATGCCTTTTTGTTGTTGTTGAGAGCCTTTTCTTGCTCAGGATGTTCTGTTACTAGAAAAAAAGTGCTTTAAGTTCCTGGAAAAAGGGTTTCATACCCTGCTTCTGGGCACTAGACGGGTCCATGTCGGACATAATGGTCTGTAACACACGGTCATTTCAACATTGTTAATAATAAATAGCAATTTCAAAATACACGCAGAAGCAATTCAAAGAAAATGTTCTTCCTCTTTTCAGAGGAATGATATCATGGCTTGCAATTTTACATATTTTATTGTAAATATGTTGACAACAACACAACCCCTGCAGCACGTTGAATCAATACTATTCCCTTGTCAGCCAAAATGCATTTGCAGAAGTTTGATCATAGAACTGTGACGTGCAACATGGTTTGTTAATATAGAAACTCAAAGGTTATGGACAACTTAATTTGCAGAGCAGCCAAGCTCAATTATCATTCAAAGTTGCATACAGAAGGTAATCGATTTCTCTGCAGTTTCCCCTAGAAGCCCTATTTTTGTTAATTCTCCATCCGTCCACACACATAATAAAAGACAATCAGTTTGTATTCAGGGCAGCATTGAATCAAATGAGTAAAACGAACATGAATTCATTGTCAACTTACAATTCATACTTCGTGCAATAATTCCACCATTCGCTGGGGGGTGGGGGCAATGGCCTCATCAACCTTGTCCTCTCCATACTTAAACTTTGACCTCTTGTTACTGGTTGTTTTTGTCTGCATTTTTGAGAAGTGAGGTAAAATTATTAATAATAATAGTCGTAATAAAAGACAAATAGATGGTGGACAACATTAGGTTAATTCAAAACGTCTAGATAATTAATGAGAACCAAATTATGCAAATCTGATTTTGAATTTTCCATAAAGTTTTGTATATTAATGAGCAATTGACAATGGGATACCATTTTATTATTGGTATTAGTTGTAGTTTTTATATTGCTTACTTCCTTTGGATTTTATTTTCTACTCAATGTTTGGAGTAGGCCTAATAATTGATCGTGTACACTTTGGAAGTTGCACGGTGTGATCTCACAGAACAGCGCCCTCATTCGTAAAGCAAAGACAACTGTGTTTTGAAAAACCAACTAGTTCAATAAATATACACTAAAATCCCATAACTAAAATGTTTTAATTTGTTGAAACAAAATGTTTGGTTTCCACTACGGCGTGCACGTGGTGTGGCATTTGAATTGGTCCGTGTATTGGTCATGCGCAGAGGAATCATAATATTACTAACACTTAAGACCATAGTTATTCCGCCACCAACGTCAAATCAGAGAGACCCAATAAATGCACACACCTGAAATGAATCATTGGGCGATGATTGATTGTTATAAAAGAATTGACAGCGTATGGCCCGTTAGAACAGTGGCGCTCGAGACACCCAAGAGTCTCAACAAGAGTACATTTAAATATACGAGAAGTTGAATCACGGGCCAGCGATCATTTTTTTTTCTGCTGGAAAATGTCAACCTGTCATGCGGAATAACTTGTCAGGGTGTTTTTCTTTTATTCGAATGAGATTTGAAATTACAAATCTTCAAGAAAAGCCTCGAGTGATTTCCAGTAAGGCGGGTGTAGACCCAATCAAAGAGCACTACATCCTGTGTATTATAGTGCATGCATCGACACCAGCAACAAAAATCATGACAAGAAACAAAGCTTGCTGTAGTTACACCTCATGTTATTGCTGGCTTGTGTTTGTTCAGCAAATTGAAGACCGATTGACATAGGTGTACGATCCTCAGGGGCATAGCTTCCCCCCAAATTCGGGCAAAACAGTGTGGAATATTCGGGCAAAGCAAGAAGAAAACGAAGAAGATGAAAGGCCTTTTCATATAAATTGGAACTGTTTTTATCTGTGTAAAATTTCAGGCAAATCAATTCCTTTGCCCCCCCCCCCCCCTTAACCAGAGATTTCGCATACGCCTATTATTATTTCTAAAAAACTTTTCATTTTGTCCCCTAAATTACAGACTAGTCAAGCAGTTCAGCTGCTCAGTGTATTTGGTAAACCCTTTCGTTATATTCTAAACGAGTTTTCTAATCTCAGACAATATTATTAGTACACAAATATATCAGGTCAAATTCTTAGCGTGCGACTCCTTTAATACAGCTTCGCTGAAAAAGAGAAGACTGGGAGGCGTTCCATCCTTTATATTTGTGTGTGTGTGTGTGTGTGTGTGTGTGTGTGTGTGTGGAGGAGGGGGGGGGCTTTCTCTATAAAACAGGTATCCATAATATACGACAGTGCTTTCAAAATAATAAATTAATAATCAACACAAATTGTGGCGACCAAAGTCTGTTATGAAAAGAGAAATGAAGTATTAACGGAGCGTGCACGCATAGGATGCTAATGAGCTCACTGTCATGCATTTGTCAGCCGTCCTCATTGAGTGTACACATTATTATGCATGCAGCCTCACGATTGCGAGGCGGTGAAGTAAGAAATGAAATTCACCATCCATTTATCACGATTATTATGAAGCCGAAGTATAAAAAGTCAGGCTGGGCATCGCCGAATGTGCCACATATCAATTAAACTTAATCGACATCGTGATCCTCATCAGGCTGAAAATGTTGCAGTTGCGCGTATAAAAGAAAAGGATCCGGTAGGACGAATTGCCGTCTGAAACAAATCAGCAGATTAGTATGTTGACGTCATGTATGACCTATCCCCTTTTATTGAGAATTCTGATACTTTTTCTGCATACGGACAGAGAGATGATGACGTCACAATGAGATGTAGCGATAAAATACTCCCCATGGTTTTAATAAGCTCCAACGTTATTTTAAACTACAATAAATGGAACTAAATGAAAAGACTTTGAAGTGATTGCACATATTCCCCAGGTCCTGGTTTTAAAGGGAAGTTAGCTCTTTATCATTTTCTAAAAGAGTAAAATCATCTCCCATCCTCCAATGCAACCAATCAGGGGAAATTTCGTCAAACTCGAGAGTCACGTTCTAGTGAAAACAAGAAACAAAAACAGTTTATGTATTTGTCAGAGATTTTGTGCGCGTTCCTGTCGAGTTTGTTTCTATTATGGCGATCGAAATAAGCTATGGTGCATCGGGGTTCTTCAATGTTTTCTCAACTTTGACATCAACTGGAGGATTGGTATAATCTTTATAATTTGAAAAATTTTGTGTAGAAATTGATAAACCCCACCCACGATAACTACCAATTATTGACTTTGTTTTTAACGCCGAATAGAACAACCCCTAAACAGCCCCCCTTGTCTTGTTTGAGTTTTCACCAACTCTCTCCCTTGACTATATGATTTCACGTTGAAAATGCGAGTAGTCCGATCGATGTGCGCGATATGTAATCCAATCATGCAAATAGGAACCCACATACGCAGCTCCACGGGTGTCAAGTCGCTAATTTATGATTTTCCCCAACCCTGGACGTTGCTGGCTCTATGGAAGGGCTGTGCATGGCCCGCGTAAATCGTGCTTCGAACGGGCAAAACCAACCCTTTATATTTGGGATTGAGCCACGAGAGTATGGTTCTGATCTGCAAATGACAACTGCCGGTGGTGTTGACAACATGATGCGTGGATGTTCTAAGCTGTAATAGCAGAGGCATGCATTCTGTGCACTCTACAGGCGGTTAATAGTCGGCTACCAACGAAGCTACGACGGAGCATCCTTGTTCTACCTCGGGAGTTCAGCACCAAGCAGCGTTATAAAGGATGGAATCGGTACGACAGGTTACGCTATGATGTTGCCACTCTTACATGACGACCACGTTGTTATGCATTACACGAAGGTGTTGCGTACCTGCACGTGATGGTATCCCCGTTCCGGGGGATTACCAACTCGTACGAATTTATAACACCTGACTGTGGTACCTAGAATTTCAAAGTATCGTGATTTGACATGTATCCTTTTTCTTCTTAGACTGAATTGTTGTTGTAAGCTGTTGTTTATTCATGTTTGTGACTTGCGCTTTGACTCGACTTTTATAGCAATATGATTGTGAATTGCCCGTTGAGACGATTGCTAGACAATCGATTATTGAGGTGAATTGTTCTTTAATGTTTACGGGGATGATGATGTGACACTTCCAACGAGCCAGTCTATTTTATGGTTGTGTATTCCTTGTGGTGTTTATTTATGAACTCATGAGTGATGACCGCCATCAATGCACATGCTCAGTTGGCTTTAACATGGGTCTTGTATTGGGACACACTGACTGCGCTGATTTCCATCTGCCGTCAGATAATGTGTCCCTTATTCTTTAAGATTCATAGTTTTCAATAAAACATGACCAGTAAATTTGTTCAAATGTTCACTGGTTAGTTACCATCATCATCATCACCATCATCGTCATCAAGGCTATTGTTCGCTCGTCCATATGTTGGGCAAAGCCCTCCTCATAAAACTTCCATCTGCCCCTCTCTCTCTCTCTCTCTCTCTCTCTCTCTCTCTCTCTCTCTCTCTCTCTCTCTCTCTCTCTCTCTCTCTCTCTCTCTCTCTCTCTCTCTCTCTCTCTCTCTCTCTCTCTCTCTCTCTCTCTCTCTCTCTCTCTCTCTCTCTCTCTCTCTCTCTCGCCAATCTGGACCATGCAGCCGTGCCCATGTGTGCTGTTATGTCATCTCACCATCTCCTTTGGCATCCTCACTTTCTCGTGCCTCCTCTAGGATGCCATTCTATCATTCACCTAATCCACATGTTGTCTTTGACCCTTGACACATGGCCTGCCCGTCTCCATTTGGTCTCCTTTATCTTTTCAATGACACCGTTGACTTAAGTTTTTTCTCGTATTTTGTTATGGTTGACTTTAGTTAGTTGTATGGTGTGCTAATTGAGAGTGGGAATAACTGCACTCTTCCAAAAGCTAATGATAAGGCATACCCATAACATAATCGTTCGTGAACATGAAACATTTTGCGCATAACTAAGCTATTTATAGGTCAATAACAATTATTATAAATTAGTTTACCCTGGGCTGCTTATTTTTTTTAAGAATTTCATTGTAAAGACCCTGTATTGGATGATAGGCGCCAGATAAGTACCTTCCAGTCGAATATTAAGTACTGCTGAGTACTAGGTTAGCCGGGTAGTACTCGAGAACGAGTACTTGGGCCATTGAGGACGAGTATTTTGCTTGCAGATTGACGTATTGTTAGCAGTCACTTATCCTAATTTCTTTTTGGTCAGATCATTTGTCCCCTCGTTTACATTTGTCTTAGTCTGACTTAACTAGTTTATGATTTCATGTATTTTGGGTTTTTTTTCTTCTAAAGTCACTCCACTACAAACCTTGGCTTATTAGAATCGTGCCTCCACAATTTTGTCTTTCCCATTCTGTTATGTACGGAAGCGTATAGTGCTGCCACATGAATAAAAAAAAATCCACACTTAGTATACGATGGCTATCATGTACGTACACGATATTTATAATGTACGTACAGGATATCTTTGGACTTATCATGTACGTACACAATCACTATCATTTACGTACATGAAAACTACCATGTACGTACACGATGACTTTCATGTACGTACACGATAACTCATATACATACACGATTACTATTATGTACCTACACGGTAAGTTATTGTGTACGTACACGATAATTATCACGTGCACAATAATTCTCTTTTTTTGTAGACGATAATTATCATGTACGTACACTATCATGTACGTACATGATAGTTTTCGCGTACGTACACGATAAGAGCAGGAATTTGTTGTCTTCATGTGGCGGTACTGCGCTTTCATAGTCATGCACTGTTCAGTATGGACATATGTAATATTGAGTTGAATAGACGGGGGGGACGGTTCAGAGACAGTTCAAACTCAGACTCCTGTTTCTTCCCTCATCCTCGTCCCCCACAGGTTAACCAATCAACCGAAGTTCCTGCGGATGAGCCAGGTCAGTTTGTTCAGTACGAAAACATATTCGCCAAAGCAGAGCAGGCGATCTCTGCGGCAGCGCAGGAATCGCACGGCAACTTCCAGCAGGCAGACGACCATCATGACAGCTCCGACTCGGCACGTGACGTCGCCCAGGACGAACTGCTCATGCGTAAACTAGTTCGGTGCTACTCAAGCGAGTCCCTAAGCTCCGTGACGTCAGAGTCTTCGGTGCAAGACAATTTTATGAACGTGTAATTAAACATTTTCTTGAATCTTCGTATGTGTTTGTGTGTTTCTGGTAATGAAACCTATAGGGACCTTCAAAAGCGCATAGCACTGTGACCGTGGGTCTTGTGTAATAAAGATGATGAAGAAATGTCAGTTTTAGATGTGGGAGGAAAACCCTGAATGGGGAAAACACTGGATCAGGTAGAGACTGAAAACCCAATCCACATACAAGGCTCCGGACGTCTGGGATCCGAACCAGGGTCACATCGGTGAAAGGCAGGGAGGAAACCACTGAGTCAATCTGAATTATCGTTCAAGTCATTACGTATTGGCATAAAGGGGCATTTTAACTACTTCTGGATCAGAAATGACGTGGTTTTTTTTAGGTACTTTTTTTTTGTTAGATTAACCATGACTCGTAGGGCCTTTTCGAAACTACGGCATGGGCTTGGGCTCGAGCCTTAGGCTCCGGCTGCCTGTTTTAACCCCTGTCCCGAAAGCATACGTTTCAAAATAGCTGACTTAGCCTAAAGCCAGAGCCCAAGCTCAATCCGTATTTTCGAAAGAACCTTGAGCATAAAACGTGTTTATATTCCTGATCATCATGATTGAGGCTCCTGATTAACCGAATGACCCAGAAGCGACTGTAACCCAACCTTGAACCTAGCTCTAAGTAACATGGGAGTTTTACTATAGATTGTTTACGTAATGGAAAGATCACATTCCAGTCAATATTAGATTCACCATAACTGCTTCCTTACAGCCATGAACATTATACAGAAAGACTAATAGTGTGTAAAGAAATATCACATGTCCGCGTGTCAGACTGTTTAGGTATTGTCTTCTCCTATGCTCATTAATGGGAGACTTTTGGATGGTCCTTTTTCGTGGTTCTTACATGCAGAATCTCGCGTGCAATACTGAGCATGTGCGCGCATGCTCAGAACTGTAAAAAAAAAAAGGACCGTTGTGTCTGCTGCCGCCAGCGTCTCAAAAGTCTCCCATTGGGTGTACATTAGGACTCGCTATTGTGTTCATCGCAATATCCTAGACTATAATTCCAGCTGGTCTTAGCCTCTATTGATGTACGAGAACAAAATCCCATGCCCATGCTCAAAATGGTCCCACTGTGAGTTTCCCCCAAAGCAGTTGCAGTAGTAGGCCCTATTCTAAATTCCATAAACAAAAACAAGTTAATACTGTATTGCCGTGACTGTTATTGCTTGATACCATGGGTATTGAATGACTGAAAGGAACTTCTTGAAATATGACCGATTTGATGTCAGCCGATCCACACAAACCGATTGCATGGGCAAGAGATGAATTCACTCTAACATTTATTTCATTACTTGTGTATCAAAGCTTAATATTTCAGCTGATCAAAACGCCATTACATCATTTCATTTTGATGCTTTTGGAATCCTCAGGGCGGGTCAGGTTGAAGTCGAGATGGATTACTCAACAGAGCATAGTCGCTTCACACTGACGCTCGTACAGGCAACGGACCTCAAAGCGACGTGGGAGAATGCCACGCCCACTGACACATATGTCAAAATCCATTTGATGCCTGAGCACGATGTCAAAGGTCAAACCAAGGTAAGAGTCGAGGGATGTGCCCCCAGATATAGAACCCCCCCCCCCCCCCCAGAGGAAAGAATCTTGAGTCGAACATCGATGCGAACGTGCCAATTTTCCCAATCGCTATGAAGCCCTAAAACCATTTCGAAAAAACAACGGCCCGGCAAAATCCCCGGTACACACGCATCAGTGCATCAATCAATGTCAAACCCCCCAGCCCGCCGGTATATCTCGAAATTGCCATTGGTAAATTGTCACATCACCACAATTGGAGCAGACAATTTCACCATCTTGGGAGACGGAACTCAATGCATATAGATCTTGTAAAGGCTGCTCATCTGGAGCGGATCGTGTCAAGCTTTCCTTTGCTAGAGAAAGAAAACCTAATCCAGGGGCTTTGATAAGATTTGCAGCTCTTCCACCGGATCCAGTTTTGTAGGTCTCCCTTGAGCACACAAAATCTCTTAACGGAAATAATGACAGTCAACATTAACAGTCGAACTATCAAGTTAGTGCAGAGTTTGATGTTTATGAGTCTCACCTGACCCATTTTTCTTGTTTGTATTTTCTAAATTTTATTTTGTATAGTGCTTCTGTAGGCTTGTAGCTAGATTAGATTCGTATGGGGAGGTTACGGAGTGGGAACAGTGGCGTGACTACACATTTACATTTGGGGCGGCTACCGGGGGAATAATTTCTGGGGCTTTTGATATGTCGAACCATTCATTTGTGCTTTTTTTTTTGAGGGTTTTTTTTTGTGAGGGGAAGAGGGTGTTAAGGTTTTTTATATCTGGGAGAGGTTGTGTTTCCGAGAGGCAAATTTATGTTTGTTGAATCACTACTCACTAATTCCAACTCATACAGCCCCAGCTCAAGATTGGTAAGAAGAAAAACGTAAATGTTCACAGATTTACATTTACCTTACATGGCAGAAAGATAATGATAGTAGAAAACTTCCCTTGAAATATTTCTGCCTGAAGTGTGATCGTTTTTAAATGGTAAATGAAATAAGATCCAAAATTAGTTTTCGTCTTAGTGAGACGAAAACTCTGCCTATAGGAATGCGTACAAAAAAGCTGAATGCTGAAGAAACAACGAAATGAGCTGGCACTTTCACAGGTTGGTTTTATTACAAATATGTTGACAGGGGAAAATGAATAATTGATTGATTTTGATTTGATACATTTAACAGGTGTACCGTAAGAGTCTAAACCCGGTGTACAATGAGCGAATCACTCTCAAGATGGCCAAGGAAGATCTGGCCGAGCACTCGCTGAAATTCACGGTATACTCTTACGACCGTCACGCTCGGCATGAGGCTATAGGCGAGACAGTACTGAAGCTAGGTGATGTAGATCTACTACCTGGACCATTCAGTACATGGCTGAATCTTAGTGATATAAACGAGGTGAGACTCTGAAGTTCTTATTCTGTCCACGTGCCCCATCACATTTTCCTCGAGTAATGGACCAATCTGCTTCATTCATTTTAATACATATTATTGATGAAATAAATTTAGATGCATCTACAACATAGCTAAACAAGGAAAAAACAAAAACTACAAAACCCAACAACAGCAACACAAACGACGACAACAGCAACAGCAACAGCAGCAGCAACAGCAACAGCAACAGCAGCAGTAACAGCAGCACAACAATAGCAATACCCCCGAAGTAACAAACAAACACCTTAAAACAGAAACAAAAGTAAACCAACTGCATCATCAACGACAGCATCAAGAAAACAAACGGCCACACCAACACCCAAACAAACAAACAAACAAACAAACAAACAAACAAACAAACAAACAAACAAACAAACAGTAGTGCAAGAAGTAGCATCATTGATTGAAAAAAGGATAGTAAACTCATTTTTTTTAATTGGGAATGAAGGCCTTTTACAGAACTGGTAAAGATGCAATTTATACAAACACACACACCATATAAAATGGGATTGATCTAACTACCCATCGAAACCAAAATGCAAATGATCGTTCCTGATTTTACCTTGATATCCACGGGGTCAAGGTGTTGAATAATGCGCTGTGTATAAAAACATCAAATAAGTTTATATCACATGCGGTTAAATTATGAAGTGTCTGGCTTCCTGACGTGTTTTGGTACAGTAAAGCCATATTTCATTATTGACAGTCAAACGCCTGAGGTGTTTGTGACCTTCTGACGCCGTGTTTGGTTTGGTTTAGGTGTTACATTTTGTTATTCATGATCTACCCAGCACGGATTATGGTCGGTATAACAGTTCCCTTGACTGAATGAAGCCCGGGCTGCTATTGAAATCACACGCAGTAGTATGTGACCATTCACATGACATCGTCTTGGAATGAAACTGTGAACGGCTGTTGGATTTTATTTCAGTGCCTAGCCCCCTGTCAAAAAAAAGAAAAGAAAAAAGGAAAAAGAAATGGATATAAGAAATCTGTTATCTAAAATTCAGCAGTAAAGTATTTACACTATCATGATTTAAATATTTATGAAGTAGTTAGACTTTCAAATTTGAGGGGGTTGATTGGAGAAGATGTGGAGGCAGAGGAACATGCTATTACGTCAGGCTTCATTGGTCTAAATACATGTATTATAATTTAAAGACATTGCATACGTTTGGTACTGACTCTGAAAATTTTTGGCAATAAAAACTTACTTGGTAAGGAGTACAGCAGCGTTGGATAGTATAATGCATTTTGAGAAACGTTTCACTTCGAAATACTGCAGTTATGGAAAAAATATATCACTTTTTATCCCCAAAAAATTTGAATCTGAGAAGCGTTATGGCCGTAACGCTTCTCAGAATGTGTATTCCAATGACGGATACTTCTTCTGCGTGAACACAACCGCTCCAGATTGTTGGCGATATCTCAAAAACGCTGCCACCTTTTGAAATGAAATTTACACAGGTTAGTTTTATGGTATATATATACAATTATATAGCATTAAGGCAAACGTACGGTTCCAAAAACCAAAGGTATACTTTGCCTTTAAAGGGCTTGCACAATATTCCTAAGACTGAAAAAATGCAAGATTTGCACATAACCTTCACGGTATAAAGATGGTCAGGGTAGATCTGAACTTCCCTTTAAATATTTGTTGCCTGAAATGCTAAGTTTTTGGGGAAATGAGTTTAACAACTAGTGTTGGTCTCGCAGGGACAAACACCGATGTTTGAAACAGTGAAAAAAATGTAATGAGATTTTCTCTATTTTCTCGTGACTCAGATGACTGATTGACCTTTAACCTCCAAAGGTTTGTTATTTCATGTATTTGGGTCACAAAAAGCGCGGATAGGCTTACTGGTCTTTGACAAGTTCCAATGTTGGCAGCGTGCTTTAATGCGACAAAAAAATAATAATAATATCATTAAAAAAAAAAACGGTTTTTGGAAGAGCAAATTCATTCCAATCCATTAGTTTCTAATCAACCTGATGCATTGACGTCATTCCCCCCTCCATATTAGAGGTAAACCGATAATAAAACAACGGAATCGCACATGTTTGTCCGCGCTAGACTTCCCATGAAATAATGTAAATTGCACGTCGCGCGTGCGCACTAACACTATCTGTTTGGCAAAATAAGGGAACATCGCGACGTTGTTTGTGGGGCTAATGGTGTCGTGAATGCAATTGGCATAATTACTTCATGGGAAGGACTAATTGCAAATGGGCAACCTCCTTTTTAGACTGGTCTTCACAAGCCTCAAAGTGATGACGTCAGATGTTCGGGCTAGAACTATTTTTGACCTCTCCGTGAGGGCGCCCTACTCCAGTGACGTCATGTGCATAAGGTATATACAGGAACGCGGGCAGAACCCCAAATAAAACATTAACCCAGAATTGTTTTCAGTAAAACGGGACTACGCAATTTGATGTATTTTCACACCGTGATTGTATGGTGTATTTATTAAAAACTATAGGAGTGAAATAGTTTATTCTTCAAAAAACCAATGATGTAATGTACCTTTGAAAATGAAAGTCAGTGGTTCGAACGTCAACAGTTGCATTTTCTAATTTGTGTCTGAACCTTCGTACTTTTTTAATAAAAGGTTATAGCTCTGAGGCTGTGGATAGGGACAAAGTGTGATCTTTTTTTTATAAAATCAGTAGTGAGGATTTTACGGTATACCAGACAAAGATGATGATGTAATTATGGGATTCAAAGCGAACATCCTTCCATGTTAATTTAATGTCCCACCGTGCTTCTATACCCACACGATTATGCAGACTGTACAAATACTGCCCCTGTAACTAAATCATGCTGAGGCAACTCTTGCTTGCATTTCATTAAGGTTATGTTTTGATTAAAGGTAGAATTCAGGATTGGTATTCATTGAAAAAAGAAAGTATCCGTCTGAAAGCTCAGTGATTGTGAAGTTCATATCAGTACCAAGCTTACATAAAAATATTTCAGTCTGAAATCCTGTCAAAGTCGAGAAAATAGAATTTGAAGACCCCAATTTTAATTTCGGTTGTAAAAATCGAAATTGAGTACAATGTGTTTATGCTAAAAAGTGTGCACGGGTTTTCACTTTTTTTCCTCCTGACTTGGACGACGGATTGAGCCCACATTTTCACAGGTTTTTTTTATGTATTTATTGAATCACAAAAAGTAAGAACTCTGCACTATCAGCTTTATCATCCCATAGTTTACCTTTAAAACAAGAAATGCTGCGATTTGATTGCACACTGAGCGCCTTTTGCAACACTTGAAATCGAAGTCTGATTTTAAGTCGTACAACCAACACGATGGGCACTGTGCGTTGTCGATGACTTTCAGGAAAATAAATTATTGTTCACGCTAAAACAATTACTTATGAGAAATAGAAATAGGTAAAAATATATGTTGTAAAACAAGCTTTAACGTCTACAGGTATTTCCATCAATCCCATAATAATAATTAATAATAAAAACATATATTTACAAACTCTTTCCATATCACAGACATCACAAAGCGCTGTGCAATTAATAAAATCACAGCTTGTGAAAAAATACACATACAAAAAGTCATGAAAAAAAGAAAAAGAAATCACAGTCAATGTGTTTCTTCGATTGCAATTGTTGTATATTCGTTGTCAAAACAGCAGAATTTAAGACATAACTTTAAAAAATGAAAACAAATGGAGCTGTAAATAATGTTTCTGGGTGTCTTTTTCTCTCCTCCTCCTTCAGAAACCGGCCGATTTAGGCGATATCTTGTTCTCATTGAGCTACTTACCTACAGCAGAGCGACTGACAGTAGTTATTGTTAAAGCACGTGGTCTTAAATGGACGGACAATAAAACAACAGCAGGTGGGCAAATTTGAATACAATGGGAGACTTGGAACGCTAGGTGGCAGCAGACTTACCAGGTAAAATTTTGCGTAGTTCGGCACATATCCGAGAACAATTAAATTTACCTGTCTGCTGCCACCTAGTGTCTTCAAAAGTCTTCCATTACTGTTACAACTCCAAGACACAACCTCTGTGGAGACGTTTTTCTGTTTTAGACTTGAATTTCTCGTATTAATTATTATTGGGTCTGGGAAAGGTAATCAACAAGTTCTAAAGAGGAACCAGTTCAATGAAATTAGCATAATTTTTGGGATCCACATGTTTTGCTTCCGTCCTTACACTGCTACAGAATCACCTGCTGATGCCAATATACTAATAAACTTACTTTGAATAATGTGTGCATTTTTGTCATCAGACCCATTCGTGAAAGTCTATCTGTTACAAGGAGGCAAAAAAGTTAGCAAGAAGAAATCCTCCATCAAAAGAGGCGACAATTGTCCCATCTTCAACGAAGCCATGATGTTTGCCGTACCGTCTACCATCTTGGACGTAAGTTTACCGCAGTGCTTGACTCTGGGGTTGTTGTTTGGGGTATAGGGATGTGAAGTGTTCTGCGTGCATCAGTGCCATTGGTCACAAACATCACAAATCTCACATTCAAGTATTTCTGGCAATGAAACCAATGGACCCTCAAAGGTGACTCGACTGTGATCCGGTGGTCTGAATACACACTCTGAAAACTCTCGGGTCAGAATTGACCCGATTTCCAGGTCGCAGGGGGCCTGACTATTTCTGGGTCAGGCTGACCCGGGAACTGGTTTTAAAAAGTGGGATTTTGACCCGGATTCTGTGTTTGACCCAGTTTGGGTCAGTTTGACACACTTTTGGGTCAGTTTGACACACTTTCAGGTCCCCTGAATGCCTGAAGAATACGTTTATGAAATTTACTTAAATGAGCCTGTTTTTGTTACCCACCAATCGGCCTAACAATTTTTGCTATATCTTTATTTTTTGTTTTTCTCAAATTTGTTTTCTTCTTCTTTACAACAGAAAGTTACAGTCCGCGTAACAGTCTCTGAAAATGCGCCCTCTGGCAAGACCCCTAGCATAGGTCATGTGTTGGTTGGCTCGAGCTGCAAGGGTGCCGCCCTAACACACTGGAATCAAATGATGACCGTCCTGCGCCGTCCGATAGCCATGTGGCACCCATTGCGCAAGTGAATATTCATTTATTCAAATATTAATCATATAGTTTATAAATTATGTATATATATACTGTTCGTAGCGCTGAGATCCTATACAACAAGGTGGTTTTCATTTTAAAGCGCCGCCTTGTTATTAACAAGAAAATGCATTATTCATGGTTCAGGATTGTCCTGGGGCGGGGGAGGGGGCGGGGCGGGAGTGGGTGTTTATCCAAAAGGTGGTAACTCATTTCACCAAAGCTAGAGGGGGTTTATGAAATAATTTGTAATCTGTTTCTATAAAATGCTGAAGCAAAACTATCAGTTTTTGATATGAAATAGTATACAAATATTGGATGCATTGTCGCTGAATATATAGTCACGAGGTGAAATTTTGACTATTGCATTTCACGAGGCGAAGCCGAGTGAAATAGAAAAGCCACATTTCACCGAGTGATTATATTCTGCGACAATGCACTCAAATGAGTTCAATATTTGTTTTATATATAACTCACACATAGAACCTTGTCATTTAAGATGTTTTCACAATAATCACAAAGTAGCCATGGAAACTAGAGCACCTCTCAAAACTAAAAAAAAAAAAAAAAAAAATACTTCTGAACATCGTGGACGACTCCTTGTAGATACCAACCTTATCCACTGGGACTCGACCTTGCCTCGTTTTGGAATAATGGGCATGGAACGATTATTTTTGGAAACGACACTGCGAAGCATCCAAAGCGTCCTATAATTATCAATATAGGACTTAGTGTACTAAACTTTGGAACGTTGCGGCAAAAACGTTACATGGTAAAGTAAATGATGACACCCGACGCATGTTCCATCTATCAAATGACAAGGATCTGTGTGTGTGTGGTATAATATAAGGGGGAAGGGATGATTGGCGTGGAGCGGATGAGCTTAAGAATGATAGTACGAAACGCCCAAAGTCCTCAAGCAATACAAAAGTGCAATTACTACTAGCTAAAGAGAGTACCAGACGCAAGAAATATTTCTAGACACGATGATGCACTACCAAAGAATCGATTGTGATTTTAATTAACGAGGAGCGACAATCATGTGTTTAACTATAACCTCTTGTTAGTGTGTGTTTTTTTCTTTCTGTTTTTTTCGGTTTTTTTTCTCGTTATATGCATAATAGGTCGACTGCGAAGTGCCAATCAGTCCTAAATATTATGGGTTTTTGGTGTGTTTTTTTTTAATTTTTTATTTTTGTATTTATTTATTTAATACTTCATTACTTACTTTGTACTAGTAAACTCGTAAACTTGCAGGTACAACCATGTATAAATCTTATTTTGGAGGAGTGGTGGCTCTGAAAAAGAGTCTGTGGGGTCTCTTTTCAGAGCCACCACTCCTCCCAAAAGAGATTTAGACATGGTTGTACCCGTAAGTTTACTAGATAATCTCATGTTACCCTTCACACCATGCAAAGCTTCAAACATTACTTTCATTGTTATTTTTGTTTAAATGGACACAGACACACAAAAGAATTGCTTCAGACTACCCATTGATATTTTTGAACCGATTTTTTTTTCAGCCGTTTTATTATGCTTTTTGAAACCACTGACCAGGTCGGACATTGAAGTACATAATAGACACCTTGACTTTTTGAATTTATATTAATGATACTAATTTTGCAGCAAGTCGCTGATGTTATCAGTAAGTCCGACACTTAAATTGAAACCTCTTCCCTAAAGTCTGTATTTATTTTGTTTCGAACATCCTTTCAGCTCATTCTGGTGTACTTAACGACCAGGTGTGTCTTTGTAAGAACTTGGCATATCAATGTTGAAAAGTATTTTAGAAAACGCATGAAGGAAAATATTTATAACAATAATTTATAACAATAATAAACAGTAGTTATATCAAATTAGGATGATTGACATTACACAAGTCTGAATGTAACATTTATTACGCATCGTCATGTACGACACGGACCATTGTGTTCGACTTGGTTTGCTGGACACTGTCGACTTCACAGTCTTTTCCCCCTTTAATTGTGAAGTCAACCACAACAATGTTTGTAACAAGAAAGATTAAAGAAAAGGGATAGAAAAGGAATAAAAAAAAACAGTAAGAAAAACCCACAATGTCGCTCTTAGCTACAGACGTCTGGTCACACAAAACGGTTTGTCGGACACAATATGTCGGTCAAAACGGTTTGTTGAACACAATTGGTCCGACAATGGTTTATTGCAATGGACACAATGGGTCGGACATAGTGGTTTGTCGGATACAATGGGTCGGCCATAGTGGTTTGTCGGACACAATGTGTCGGACATAGTGGTCTGTCGGACACAATGGGTCGGATATAATCGTTTGTCAGCACAATGTTCGTTCTCCTGAGAGGAGAATGCTGAGAAATGGTATAGTAATAATGATTGCATTTATTTTCCACAAACTTAAGTTATATCCGCAAAAGTATTTTAACGAAAGACAAAAATGTAGTTCATTGAAAAAAGGAAAACGAACGTTAGATAAAGATTAGTTTTGTAAAAATCGACCTTTAGGCTAAATAAAACTTCTAAGTTTGGCTCTTAAATACTATCTTTAGCCTAATACTTTGCGACATTAACATTTGTAAAACTTAATTTAGTAAAAAAAAAAGACTTCAAGCAGCATGCTGACAACTATTGAACTATAAAACATATTTATAAATTTGCAAGGTATAACCACTCCTTTGCGGTAACATTCCTCATGAACAATAAAAATATAGCTCTGGATTGGAAATTATCTAATTAGCTGTTCCGACTTCGCAGTCGGAACAGGTTTTGTTTTTCTTCTGATTATTATTTTTATTATTATTATTATTATTATTATTATTAGCTGTTCCGACATAGCAGTCGGAACAGGTTTTGTTTTCGTCAAGATTTTTATTGTTTTTATTATTAGCTGTTCCGACATAGCAGTCGGAACAGGTTTTGTTTTCGTCAAGATTTTTATTGTTTTTATTATTATTATTATTATTATTATTATTATTATTATTATTATTATACTTTGTTTCCGTCTCAAAATCCCATAGCATTTGTACACGTTTTTGTTCTTCCCTAATCTTAGAATGTGTAAGTATGACAAACTCAAATCCTATACTAAATGGAAGCTTAGGACATGAAGTTATCATAAAATAAATTTGGTTGAAATTTTTAATTAATTAGCCGAGTTATAATGACGTGAATATTTAATTAGGCAATCTTGTAACTACCATATCTCAAGAAGTATACATCCGATCCTCAAACTTTTTTCAGTTATAGACTTGTCCTATATTGTAGATGTGATTTCTGGTCTAACATTTCCCGTCACGTCATCATGACATCATTTATAATGCGGGTTTTAATCTATGTACAAAAGGCATGGCTCAAAAAGTGGCCAGATTTGGAAAGTTTTTAACAATATTTTCTAAATAAGTTAATTGTTAGTTTCCTAAATTACATAAGATGTTTTGAAAAGTTAAACGCTTGTTATAAGAGATGTTCCAGGTCATTAAAAACTAATAAAAGTACAATATCCAGGATAATTTAACGATTAAGTGACAAATCGGACACCATGGCTAGCTGTTTTGATTGCGCAATCACGGCAATGCGTTGGAGATTTCCTTGATATTTGAATCGTAACCGAGAGAGGACCTATAGTTAGTGTATAGCCCATTCTGTATGTGTACGAACGATACATGCAACGTGCGTTTTGATAGGGTTTTCTTTAAAAGGCATTGGATGGTCATAAGTTACATACCATCTTGTAGCTTATAAAATTTGTTAGTATGAAAAACACATTTTTTTCGTCGTGACGTCATCAGGGATGACCGTTATCGTCGCGTGAATATTTAATTAGTCAAGTTTGTGTCCGTCATATCTCAAAAAGTATACGTCCGATCCTCAAACTTTTTTCAGTTATAGACTTTTCCTATATTGTAGATGTGATTTCTGGTCTAACATTTACCGTCACGTCATTATGACATCATTTTAACGGGGCTTTTAATCTATGTACAAAAGGCATAGGTTTTAAAAGTGTCCAGATTTGGACATTTTTGAACACATTTTTCAAAATAAATGCAATTTTAGGTTCCCTATTTAGCTCAAATCAATTTGAAAACAGAGAGAACAATACAAGTCATTTCAGACTGACATTAATCTTGGTGCAGTGTGTTTCTTCAGTAATTAACTGTTAATTGGTAACTCAGTCAGCACCATAGCTATAAGTGCGTATGTACTGCACTAGATCGAAATTAACCGCGACTTGAATATAATTATATAGGCTCATAATGCTGCATGGGCGTAATGGTGACAATGATCACTTTAGCTTTGCTGGTGCATGCATCTTTTGGCCTCACTAGCTTAAGAAACTAATTACTCACGTGACTGTCGCGTGAATATTTAATAAGCAACTCTTCATATGGCTATATCTGAAGAAGGGCACAATCTATCCTCAAACTTTTTCAGTTATAGACTTTTCCTATATTGTAGATGTGATTTCTGGTATAACATTTACCGTCACGTCATTATGACATCATTTTAACGGGGCTTTTAATCTATGTACAAAAGGCATAGGTTTTAATAGTGTCCAGATTTGGACATTTTTGAACACATTTTTCAAAATAAATGAAATTTTAGGTTCCCATTTAGCTCAAATCAATTTGAAAACAAAGAGAACAATACATGTCATTTCAGACGGACATTAATCTTGGTGCAGTGTGTTTCTTCAGTAATTAACTGTTAATTGGTAACTCAGTCAACACCATAGCTATTAGTGTGTATGTACTGCACTACATCGAAATTTACCGCGATTGGAATAAAACCATGTAGGCTTATAACACTTCATGGGCGTAATGGTGGCAATGATCACTTTAGCTTTGCTGGTGCATCTATTGGCCTCACTAGCTTAAGAAACTAATTACTCACGTGACTGTTGCGTGAATATTTAATAAGCAACTCTTTATATCGTTATATCTGAAAAAGGGCACAACCGATTTTCAAACTTGTTTCGGTCATATAGGCATTGGGCATTAAAGATGAGCTTCGAATTGACGTGACCTCGGGTTGACCTTAACTGCCGGGTAAACCGGAAGTTGAACCATGACTTAAGAAGTACACAGCCAATTTTAAAAATCTTTTTCAATTATATAGTCCTTGAAAATTCAACATTACCCTCGGGATACCGTGACCGCATTTTGGTCTTAAATTGAGGCTCAACCGGAAGCTTGACGATATCTCAAGAACTACAAATCAAGTACCTTAAGAAACAATAATCGGAACAGCTTTGATTTTGTCCTAGAGACAAAATCATAATGTCTAGTTATTATTATTATTATTATTATACTTTGTTTCCGTCTCAAAATCCCATAGCATTTGTACACGTTTTTGTTTGTCCCTAATCTTAGAATGTGTAAGTATGGCAAACTCAAATCCTATACTAAATTGAAGCTTAGGACATGAAGTTATCATAAAATAAGTTTGGTTGAAATTTTTAATTAATTAGCCGAGTTATAATGACATGAATATTTAATTAGGCAATCTTGTAACCAACATATCTCAAGAAGTACACGTCCGATCCTCGAGCTTTTTTCTGTTCTTGACTTGTTTGATATTGCAGATGTGCAATTTGAATTCTTTTTTTATGACACGTCATCATGACGTCATTTATAACAGATTTAATATTTGTGTACAAAACACATGAAACAATTTTCTAAATTTGATCAAGTCCTAACACTTTCTCTGCGACCGACGTAGTGTGTTTTGTGTAAAGGCGGGGGCTTTTTATGGTAACAGACTTATACAAGTCTAAATAGGCCAGATTCCGATCGAGTATTAACATTTTATTCCTAACGGAGTTCCGGGCCCACGTTATTGTAACGAAGATTGCTCGTCGTTGACAAGTTCGAGACGGTTCTGGACTACGGAAAACAATGTTTCTAAATTCCAACCGGTCTTCCGGGCCAACGTATTTGTATAGGATTTTCTGGTTCAGAAGATTGAGATCGCACACGGTTAACACTCCGCCGTGCTGCGTTAGCAGACGACCGTGCATATACTCCGCCAGAGATTTAAAGCTTCTGAACGGGCCAAACTTCTGTGAAGATCTGGTACAGAGCTACGACATTAACGGACGTCCGCTGTTGATGCGATTTCGCCGTTGGCACACGGTTAACACTCCGCCGTGCTGCGTTAGCAGACGACCGTGCATATACTCCGCCAGAGATTTAAAGATTCTGAACGGGCCAAACTTCTGTGAAGATCTGGTACAGAGCTACGACATTAACGGACGTCCGCTGTTGATGCGATTTCGCCGTTGGCCAGAAATAATTATTATATGCCAGATAGTACAACTTCAGACGTTTGCAGCAACTTTTTTGCAGTTCACTATTGTACTTTCTGTCAACGCCGTATTGTATTTGTCCACGATTTTTGTTCATGCCTAATCTTAAAATTGGTAAGTATGACAAACTAAAATCCTCTATAAAATTCAAGCTAACAACATGAAGTTATCACTAAATGTCGATTTGCAAACATAAATACTTTAACCAAGAGTTATCCCAGACCATAACAATTCATCAAAGCACAACGTAATTTCACTTTAATAAACCGTTAACGCTTATTATAAGAGATGTTCCAGGTCATAAAAAACTAATTAAAGTACAATGTCCAGGATAATTAGATTTCCTTGATATTTGAATCGTAACCGAGTGAGGACCCATAGTTAGTGTATAGCCCATTCGGTATGTGTACGAACGATACTTGCAACGTACATTTTGATAGGGTTTTCTTTAAAAGGCATTAGATGGTGATAAGTTTCATACCATCTTGTAGCTTATAAAATTTGTTAGTATGAAAAACACAATTTTTTCGTCGTGACGTCATCAGGAATGACCGTAATCGTCGCGTGAATATTTAATTAGTAAGCCTTGTGTCCATCATATCTCAAAAAATATACGTCCGATCCTCAAACGTTTTTCAGTTTTAGACTTGTCCTATATTGTAGATGTGATTTCTGGTCTAACATTTACCGTCACGTCATTATGACATCATTTTAACGGGGCTTTTAATCTATGTACAAAAGGCATAGGTTTTAAAAGTGTCCAGATTTGGACATTTTTGAACACATTTTTCAAAATAAATGCAATTTTAGGTTCCCTATTTAGCTCAAATCAATTTGAAAACAGAGAGAACAATACAAGTCATTTCAGACTGACATTAATCTTGGTGCAGTGTGTTTCTTCAGTAATTAACTGTTAATTGGTAACTCAGTCAACACCATAGCTATTAGTGCGTATGTACTGCACTAGATCGAAATTTACCTCGACTGGAATATAACCATGTACGCTTATAATACTTTATAAACATAATGGTGGCAATGATCACTTAGCTTTGCTGGTGCATCTTTTGGCCTCACTATTTTAAGAAACTAATTACTCACGTGACTGTCGCGTGAATATTTAATAAGCAAGTCTTCATATCGCTATATCTGAAGAAGGGCACAACCGATTTTCAAACTTTTTCGGTCATTATAGTCATAGGGCATTAAAGATGAGCTTCGGGTTGACGTGACCTCGGGTTGAGCTTAACATCCGAGTAAACCGGAAGTTGAACCATGACTTAAGAAGTACACAGCCAATTAAAAAAATCTTTTTCAATCATATAGTCCTTGAAAATTCAACATTACCCTCGGGATACCGTGACCGCATGTTGGTCTTAATTTCAGGGTAAACCGGAAGCTTGATGATATCTCAAGAACTACAAATCAAGTACCTTAAGAAACAATAATCGGAACAGCTTTGATTTTGTCCTAGAGACAAAATCTTAATGTCTAGTTATTATTATTATTATTATACATTTGTTTCTGTCAAAAACACCATAGCATTTGTACACGTTTTTGTTCGTCCCTAATCTTAGAATGTGTAAGTATGACAAACTCAAATCTTAAACTGAATTGAAGTTTAGGACTTGAAGTTATCATAAAATAAATTTGGTTGAAATTTTTAATTAATTAGCCGAGTTATAATGACATGAATATTTAATTAGGCAATCTTTTAAACATCATATCTCAAGAAGTATACGTCCGATCGTCAAATTTTTTTCAGTTCTAAACTTACTTTATAATGTAGATGTGCACTGTAGCATATTTGTGTATGTCACGTCATCATGACGTCATTTATAGCAGATTTAATATTTGTGTACAAAACACATGAAACAATTTTCTAAATTTGATCAAGTCCTAACACTTTCTCTGCGACCGACGTATTGTGTTTTCTGTAAAGGCGGGGGCTTTTTATGGTAACAGACTTATACAAGTCTAATCAGGCACGATTCCGATCGAGTATTAACATTTTATTCCTAACGGACTTCCGGGCCCACGTTATTGTAACGAAGATTTCTCGTCGTTGACAAGTTCGAGATGGTTCTGGACTACGGAAAACAATGTTTCTAAATTCCAACCGGTCTTCCGGGCCAACGCATTTGTATAGGATTTTCTGGTTCAGAAGATTGAGATCGCACACGGTTAACATTCCGCCGTGCTGCGTTAGCAGACGACCGTGCATATACTCCGCCAGAGATTTAAAGCTTCTGAACGGGCCAAACTTCTGTGAAGATCTGGTACAGAGCTACGACATTAACGGACGTCCGCTGTTGATTCGATTTCGCCGTTGGCCAGAAATAAATTATTATATGCCAGATAGTACAACTTCAGACGTTTGCAGTAACTTTTTTGCAGTTCACTATTGTACTTTCTGTCAACGCCGTATTGTATTTGTCCACGATTTTTGTTCATGCCTAATCTTAAAATTGGTAAGTATGACAAACTGCGTTAGCAGACAAAACTTCATATGGTGTTCTCAGATGTTAGTTTGGCTTTTATTGTGACTGGTCATATGCTATAGCGCCCTCTATCGGTAGATGTTTTTCTACATGAAACTTGCTGAATACTTGAATTTTTAGGGTTTTTGTTCAAAGGCATCGCATAGAAATAAAACTTATACCATCTTGTAAATAACAAAAAATCATAGTAAGGCAAACATGTTTTCGTCATTGTGACGTCACCAGGTATCAAGTTACATTAATTCAAAGTTTAATAGTGAAAAAATCATATCTCCCGAAGTACATATCGTAGAATCATAATCTTTGTGCCATTTTAAAGCTTGGAGCACGGGTGACATTTTACTTAGACATATGACCCCAATTTGACCTTTCCTTCCGGTCCAAACAGGATGTTCAAAAGTTTAAAACGTCATATCTCCTGAAGTAAATTCCATAAAGTCGTAATCTTTGTGTTGTCATATAGCTTACATCATATGTCACATTTGATCACAGGCGTGACCCCACTTTGACCTTTACTTCCGGTCCAAACAGGAAGTTCCAAATTTCAAAATGTCACATCTTATGTGCAAAATGTCGTAGAGTCATAATCTTTGTTCCATTTGTAGCTTACATCATACGTGACATTTGGTTATTAGCATGACCCCACTTTGACCTTTACTTCCGGTCCAAACAGGAAGCTCAACATTTCAAAAATGCATATCTCCTGTGCCAAATGTCCTAGAGTCATAATCTTTGTACCATTTGTTGCTTACATCACATGTGGCATTTGACCACACTATGACCTTTACTTCCGTTTGAAACAACATGCTCATAATTTAAGTCTGATGACCGATCTACAGACTTGCAATGAAGGTTGCGTTCAGAAACATCAACTCCAATCATCACTTCCATGGTATGGACCCAATTATTGTAGTAAACCAAACAAACTCGGAACAGCTTTGTGATTGTTGATTACAATCACATTATATCTAGTTTGTTACTGTAATTATTATTATTATTATAATTATTATCAGGTTCATATACCTATGTCCTCCAGGTAAATACTTCCGTCTGAAGTACTGTCAGGGTGTAGGAAATAGCATTTTAAGACCCCAGAATGCTCCCTTCTTATTTTGATTGCAGGTTAATCAAAATAAGCCCGATGTGAACGTCCATGAAATCCGTGACAAAACATAAACATCCTTAAAATTTGAAGAGACGCATCCTTAGAATTTCTGTCAATGGAAATCAATTTGATCTCTGAGACCTAAGTGGTTAAAAATTAAGGCTTTACAAACAGAAACAATGGCGGAACACTTCTAACCCTGTCCGCTGCTAAAATTATTGTTAAGTTTTGCACTTTGATATGTTCATAAGGATCCCCACTTGGTGCGTCAACCGTTACACGTTTCCATATTTGATTTTGGATTTTACAATTTGCATTTGTGATTTCTTCTTACTGTCAGACCCTTTAATACTTTTATTTAATATTAACAATCGTAGGCCTATATTATTATTGTATATTATTATTTAAATTCGTATATACATTTTTTATCATTTTTAGTGCAGAAAGTTGTTTGATGTAATTTGACTTGCGGGTTAATTAAAAAGGTATAATAAAAATAAAATTGTTCTGATTTAAGCGAGTTTTTCAAGCAACTATTCATGATCAATATTTTGCATAAATTAGATTTACAAAACAATGTCAACCTGTTATATAAATCAAATATTAAATTGGGACCTTCTTTGACAGACTTAGCTGTTATGAAAAAATAATCATTCATAAACAGAGTCTTTCAAAGATTTTACCACTCAAACGAGTTGTACTCACTGATTTCATACTAGTGTATAAAACACATGATAAACATTCAATGCTTAATTTACAGATAGATTATGACATGAAGTCTCGGGAGGTTTGGGTAAAATGGTCCAAGTTACAATCACAATGACTGGTGTTATAACATTTCAAATACAATATTTCAAGATTATTTACTTAAATATTCCAAAGCTTTTGGAACAATACAACCCGAATACCTCGGTAGGTAGAGCTCAAGACGCGGTGAGGTTGTTGTCAAAATTAACTCCTCTTCATGTATCATGTTTTAACCCTCTCTTATATATAGTACGTGATAAGGAAAATATTGAGTGGGGGAAATTGTGCCTTTGATGATTCACGCATGGAATTTGGCACACAGTCCGAATATGTCATGAGAAAGATATTTGGCTGGAGGGCCATCGCAGATTTGCATTTTGAAAAATATAGGTAGAATAACAAGCAGTTTAAAAAAAATAAAAATGGCTGCCAATGCTTGCCCCCTCCCCCCATTAGCCCCTGACCCGAAGTTACCGACAACGACCGATGAGGGCGTTAGCAGGGAAATGGCAATATGGCGGATTGTCTAATGCTTAATAAATGATAAATATTAAAAAAAAAAATAAAATCATTAAAAAATACTTAAGAAAAGCTCACCATGTTAAAATTTCTTTTGAACTATTCAATTCCCAAGGTTTCTTTTCTGTTTTATTTTTGTGAGATTAACCAGCTTGGAAAGAGACCGATGTTTTTCATTGAGTTACTGCAGCATGAAACGCCGCCATCTTGACAAATTTCCGCGATGACGTCACTGTGACAGAGTCTAATGACATACTTTGTGTGTCAAATTCCACGTGGGAATGTGTACACCCAGCGGATTGATTGTTACCCAACGCTTTCATTTTTGTCACTACAGCCATGGTTTCTCAGACCCTCTTTTTAATATTACATAACCGGGTGGTTCGAAGGAAAGGTGCGTGAGTGGCTTGTGTGAATCGGGGTTTGAGACGATTGGACTGTCGACTGAGATGCCGTCCAGGATTTTATACTGCTGTGTGTTCTGAGGGTTTGATTTTGCCCAAGTAGTCTCTGCCAGCAGCTTCTGCGATCACCCACAGATGCCAAACCGTTAAGTTGAATTTGCTTTACATTTTAAAGTTTATACTGTAAACCCTAGTTGCGTTGAGAACTAAGGAACACGTACTTTAAACGAGGGGAAACGCCCCTGATCTACATTTTTAGTAACAATTTTGTTTTCAAAGCTAGGACTATAATGGGTACGAAATATTGTTGTTCTCTTTTTCTAAGACAGATTTTTAATCTAAAGTGTAAACAGGCTTTTACCGTTCAACGGAACCAGTACAATTTTTTGCATTTGACTATAAATCCATTATAGGTGTAATGTTTATTTCTTTACTGCTGTGTTGACCCGAACCTCTGACACCATCACTTCGCGGCTCTTAAAGACAGGGTACCAGTCTACTGCTATGTATAATCATAATCTCGTAAGAGACCGCGGAGCAACGTCGTTCTCAAGGGTGATCGATCTTGCTGCATCATTTTCCCCCCATGATGCCTTGCGCGTTATAGTGACGAGAGGTATCTATAGACATTTCTTTTGCAACGTCACAGCCCGAGTTTTGGCCAACCAAGATGGAAAAATTATGGGGAGCCATCAATGCAAAGCAAAAACAGATACTACAGTTTACAAAAACGTACACAAATATTCAAAAATTGTTTAAAATTTGTTGGAAACAAACCAAACAACAATGGGATGTTTTTTCTTTATACAGTAAGTTTGCAAAAATGTTGAATTTGGTCACAACGTCTGTCAACAAGACTTGAATACTTTGCTACATTTGGCGCGCTGCCCATGGTAGCGGCAGACATTACCAGCTACTTTTTCATTGTTTACTCCTAACGTCACTGAAGTTTTCCCATTAGAGCTATATAATTTATTTTCCCAATCATTGGTTATTGCTCTCTGAATCGCCACCCAGTGTGGCGATCACATTTATCATGACTGTGTTCCGGTAAAATGGTTGACATAAATCCACGGCAATAATTATAACTAATAGTACTCTATATTATAATATTTTTTTTTTTTATGTATTATGGAGCCAATTTCAAGAGTTCATAAATTAAGTTCAATTACTAGCGAAAAGTTACACAAAAGAAAAAGAACCCGTGCCCTTTCCAATACATAGGCTTGATTAATTCTGAGAAACATCTGAGTTTTTTTCTATTGTTCACAAAAACGACGAAACGGCTAACGACATGTTACCGGTATATTTAACTTAAAGGCTGAAAGGAATAGCACGTATGTGACTATGTTTACTCATTTCAGTTTGCTTCTATGGAAATCATTTGAGAAACTTATTTTTTTTTTTTGTTCTTAATTAGTATTATTTGTTTGACCTCAAAAAAAATGAAAAATATAACGATCACTGAGGCAAGATTAGGACTTTTACAATGAAACAAACACGTGAACATTTAACAGGAAGTCAGACAAATAAATGAATGAACGAACAAGTAAATACCGGTTGGTAAATTAATTATTAAATAATAATGAATAAATAGCAACTAAAATAATAAATACTAAAATGAATGAAGCCACATCTCGAAAATTTTTCGTTTTTGGCAATATCAAACGCTATAGTTCTGACGTTTACACATATTTAATATTTATGTGAAACTTGTCGACAACATCGATTTCTTTTTAAAACATTCGACCAAAGCCTTACAATGGATTGATTATGACATTCGAATTGATATTTCTAACTGGGGATCAAAGTCATACAATTTAACGTTAACATTTTCGACTTCGACCCGAGTCGTGAAATTTGACGTGAAAATTGCTGCAATTTACAACGTCTGGGATAGCCCTTTAAAATCTACACACACGCGAGTCTCACAATGTACGGATACCACTACAGTACTAAAGATAGTTCATTTGGGCGTATAGCGCAGACGTGACATGGTATGGTCGTTGGGAAACTGTTCTGGCAAAATTTTGTGTTCAGTTTTTAATGTCCTCAAGTATTGCTCAAAACATTTACTGTTTGTTGTTTTCGGAACCTAGTCCTCATAATTCTACAGTATTTACCTACAGAAGGAGCATATTTAGTTTTAAATTCTAGAACCAACCATGCGCTTGATGAGCATTTTGGTGGGTGGGTGTCTGTTTGTGATACTCGGTCAAGCGGTCGTCAGTGCAATTCGCTCCCTAGGCTGTCCGGATGGCTGGAGGCAGTTTGGTCAGTCATGCTACATGATGGTCACTGATACACCACTCAACTGGTATGAAGCCCGCCAGGTATGCCTAGATGCTGGAAGTGACCTGGCAGTACCAAACTCAAAAACCGAAAACGACTTCATTTGGAATTTACAAAAGGAAATTCTGAAGAATTATACAAAGCCGTTCGCCATGTGGTTGGGTTGCACTTATGGCATGGAGGTCCCTGGACAGTTGAAATGCTACAATGGCGATCAAAATGAGTACAAGAACTGGAAAGTGAATAAAGAACCCGGCAGCAACACATGCATAACCATCAAGAAAGGCAATGGACGTTGGAGTTCCCTAGACTGTTTTGGACAAAGGCGTTTCTTGTGTGAGCGTAACCGTTGCCCTGGTCATCTTCGCTGCTTCACTGTCCCCATCAAGAATTCAGGTCATCAAGCCACACCCTACTGTCTGGGTAGCCACACCTACAAGGAAACCCTCATCCAAAACCCCATCCAGTGCTGTCTGGCCTGCTCCAAGGATCCCAACTGCCACTCCTTCAACCTGTCAGGGAAGATGTGCCAACTCAACAACGTCACCATCTCCCAGGTTGATGCTGACAAGTACTTGATGGAGAACTGTGTCTACTACGAGTACAACTGAGTATGGCGTAAACCCAAGACGAAAACTGGTGGATGGATACTGGACTTTTAACTGCACTAGAGAATAGAGGTACTAGTCAGGGAACTTAATAAGCCAGCTCGCAAAGCCAGCTAACGGCATTGACTGAAAACGTTTGGCTGAAACTGATGTCTTATTTTGTGATTAGAATAGCTAAGTAAGCTTTTGTGTTTAATTTTAGACAATGTACTCAAAGATTTGCTAGCCGTGCATCTTTATTAAGCTCATTCTCGTTTTCACCGCACTCGGAAAATGCTGAGAGAGAGAGAGAGAGAGAGGGAGTGGTCAAATTATTGGCCACTCCCTTTCAAAAATAGTAAAAAGTGTAACCAAACCCCGGGGAGTGGCGCCTTTGATAAATAAGCAAATTAAATGCAGTCATACTTATGTGTTTACGGCGGTGGTTGACAAAACTAAAAATAAAGTGATGTTCCTTTAATGTTATAATATCGAGACAAACATTCTAGTGGAACAAGGCCCGTTAAAAGTCGCATTCCTAAATACCTATTTGAGTATGATGCTAATGAGGAAGAACCACTATTTTTTTCGTATTCCATTCGTGCTTTTGGAATAAGTATAAGAGTTCCTATATTCAGTTTTTTAAAGTTACTAAAATGTCAAACCAGCGAGACAGAGACGTAAGTTTGGTTCTGTCTTCGAGGGCAACAATTATGCATGTGCAGTCTCTATAGTTCGTGTGTTCAAGATCGGGACCTAATGAATAATGTCGACAGCGATTCGACGTTTGAAACCGAGACACGATGCCGATTACATTTCTTATGTTACGGCAGGGCTTACGAAAAAGAAAAAGGACAATCACTATATGTTTGGAATATGCGCTATTAATGATGACAATATTACTTACAAATAATTATACAACTATATGTTTTATGATTCAATAGTGATGGCGATGCTAGTCTGAAAAATCAAGACTCATGATTGACGTCACCAGGGCCCAATTTTATGGCTCTGCTTACCGTAAGCAGAAAATTCCGCGCTTACTTAAGCGTATTTCACGGGTTAGCAAGGAATGTTTGCTTGTGCGCGTGCATAGTTCACATAACTAAGGATTCCTCGCTTACACAGCTAGCGCAGAAATTCGGCGCTAACCTCGTAAGTGGCGAATGGTCTTCGTAAGCGCAGAATGACGCAGTAAGCAGAGCCATGAGATTGGGCCCAGGTGGCGCTGCATATGAATATCTATCACATCTCCGACCAATGCTATTTTTGTTTTCTCTTAACCACCCTTGTTTTGAAGACTCGCACAACAAATATATCAATTGTTTTCAAACAGGTATGAAATCAATGATGAATATAACTCGTCTGAGTGTTAAAGAAATTTCATGTTTATTTATAATATTATTTTATGTAAAAAAGGAATTGTGTCAAAAAAACGAAATAATTTTTTTTTTTTGGTTACATTATTTACAAATTACTTTTGTAACGAAAACAGTTGCTAAAATTACACTATGAAAGTTTTGGCAATATCTATATGAAAGTTGTGACCAAGGGGTATTCACTGCCCCCAAGCACAATACTCTCCCACTTAGGAATACTACAAGTTAAATAAATCTAGTTTTGAAAATATCTACGGAAGGTGTGGCAAAGGGGTATTCACTGCCCCTAAGCACAATACTCTCCCACTTAGGAATACTACAAGTTAAATAAATCTAGTTTTGAAAATATCTACAGGAAGGTGTGGCAAAGGGGTATTCACTGCCCCTAAGCACAATACTCTCCCACTTAGGAATACTACAAGTTAAATAAATATAGTTTTGGAAATATTTACTGGAAGGTGTGGCAAAAAGGGGGTATTTACTGCCCCTCAGCACAATACTCTCCCACTATTAAGGAATACAAGTTAAATAAATCTAGTTTTGGAAATATCTACAGGAAGGTGTGGCGAAGGGGTATTCACTGCCCCTAAGCACAATACTCTCCCACTATTAAGGAATACTACAAGTTAAATAAATCTAGTTTTGGAAATATCTACAGGAAGGTGTGGCAAAGGGGTATTCACTGCCCCTAAGCACAATACTCTCCCACTATTAAGGAATACTACAAGTTAAATAAATCTAGTTTTGGAAATATCTACAGGAAGGTGTGGCGAAGGGGTATTCACTGCCCCTAAGCACAATACTCTCCCACTATTAAGGAATACTACAAGTTAAATAAATCTAGTTTTGGAAATATCTACAGGAAGGTGTGGCAAAGGGGTATTCACTGCCCCTAAGCACAATACTCTCCCACTTAGGAATACTACAAGTTAAATAAATCTAGTTTTGAAATATCCACAGGAAGATGTGGCAAAGGGGTATTCACTGCCCCTAAGCACAATACTCTCCCACTTAGGAATACTACAAGTTAAATAAATCTAGTTTTGGAAATATCTACAGGAAGGTGTGGCAAAGGGGTATTCACTGCCCCTAAGCACAATACTCTCCCACTTAGGAATACTACAAGTTAAATAAATCTAGTTTTGAAATATCAACAGGAAGGTGTGGCAAAGGGGTATTCACTGCCCCTAAGCACAATACTCTCCCACTTAGGAATACTACAAGTTAAATAAATCTAGTTTTGAAATATCAACAGGAAGGTGTGGCAAAAGGGTATTCACTGCCCCTAAGCACAATACTCTCCCACTTAGGAATACTACAAGTTAAATAAATCTAGTTTTGGTAATATCTACTGGAAGGTGTGGCAAAGGGGTAATCACTGCCCCTAAGCACAATACTCTCCCACTAAGGAATACTACAAGTTAAATTAAGTTAGTTTTGGAAATATCTACTGGAAGGTGTGGCAAAGGGGTATTCACTGCCCCTAAGCACAATACTCTCCCACTTAGGAATACTACAAGTTAAATAAATCTAGTTTTGAAAATATCTACAGGAAGGTGTGGCAAAGGGGTATTCACTGCCCCTAAGCACAATACTCTCCCACTTAGGAATACTACAAGTTAAATAAATATAGTTTTGGAAATATCTACTGGAAGGTGTGGCAAAAAGGGGTATTTACTGCCCCTAAGCACAATACTCTCCCACTATTAAGGAATACAAGTTAAATGAATCTAGTTTTGGAAATATCTACAGGAAGGTGTGGCGAAGGGGTATTCACTGCCCCTAAGCACAATACTCTCCCACTATTAAGGAATACTACAAGTTAAATAAATCTAGTTTTGGAAATATCTACAGGAAGGTGTGGCAAAGGGGTATTCACTGCCCCTAAGCACAATACTCTCCCACTATTAAGGAATACTACAAGTTAAATAAATCTAGTTTTGGAAATATCTACAGGAAGGTGTGGCAAAGGGGTATTCACTGCCCCTAAGCACAATACTCTCCCACTTAGGAATACTACAAGTTAAATAAATCTAGTTTTGAAATATCAACAGGAAGGTATGGCAAAGGGGTATTCACTGCCCCTAAGCACAATACTCTCCCACTTAGGAATACTACAAGTTAAATAAATCTAGTTTTGAAATATCCACAGGAAGGTGTGGCAAAGGGGTATTCACTGCCCCTAAGCACAATACTCTCCCACTTAGGAATACTACAAGTTAAATAAATCTAGTTTTGAAATATCTACTGGAAGGTGTGGCAAAGGGGTATTCACTGCCCCTAAGCACAATACTCTCCCACTTAGGAATACTACAAATTAAATAAATCTAGTTTAGGTAATATCTACTGGAAGGTTTGGCAAAGGGGTATTCACTGCCCCTAAGCACAATACTCTCCCACTTGGGAATACTACAAGTTAAATAAATCTAGTTTTGAAAATATCTACGGAAGGTGTGGCAAAGGGGTATTCACTGCCCCTAAGCACAATACTCTCCCACTAAGGAATACTACAAGTTAAATTAAGTTAGTTTTGGAAATATCTACAGGAAGGTGTGGCAAAGGGGTATTCACTGCCCCTAAGCACAATACTCTCCCACTTAGGAATACTACAAATTAAATAAATCTAGTTTAGGTAATATCTACTGGAAGGTTTGGCAAAGGGGTATTCACTGACCCTAAGCACAATACTCTCCCACTTAGGAATACTACAAGTTAAAGAAATTTAGTTTTGGAAATATCTACAGGAAGGTGTGGCAAAGGGGTATTCACTGCCCTTAAGCACAATACTCTCCCACTTTGGAATACTACAAGTTAAATAAATCTAGTTTTGGAAATATCTACAGGAAGGTTTGGCAAAGGGGTATTCACTGCCCCTAAGCACAATACTCTCCCACTTAGGAATACTACAAATTAAATTAAGCTAGTTTAGGTAATATCTACTGGAAGGTGTTGCAAAAGGGGTATTCACTACCCCTATGCACAATACTCTCCCACTTAGGAATACTACAAGTAAAATAAAGCTAGTTTTGGAAATATCTACAGGAAAGTGTGGCAAAGGGGTATTCACTGCCCCTTAGCACAATACTCTCCCACTTAGGAATACTACAAGTTAAATTATGCTAGTTTTGGTAAAATCTACTGGAAGGTGAGGCAAAGGGGTATTCACTGCCCCTAAGCACAATACTCTCCAACTTAGGAATACTACAAGTTAAATAAATCTAGTTTTGAAAATATCTACAGGAAGGTGTGGCAAAGGGGTATTCACTGCCCCTAAGCACAATACTCTACCACTTAGGAATACTACAAGTCAAATAA
Source organism: Marthasterias glacialis (assembly GCA_911728455.2). NCBI lineage: Eukaryota > Metazoa > Echinodermata > Asteroidea > Forcipulatida > Asteriidae > Marthasterias > Marthasterias glacialis. The sequence continues at coordinate 3,918,682 of OU452223.1, forward strand.
ATCTAGTTTTGGTAATATCTAATGGAAGGTGTGGCAAAGGGGTATTCACTGCCCCTAAGCACAATACTCTCCCACTTAGGAATATTACAAGTTAGATAAAGATAGCTTTGGAAATATCTACAGGAAGGTGTGGCAAAGGGGTATTCACTGCCCCTAAACACAATACTCTCCCACTTAGGAATACTACAAGTTAAATAAATCTAGTTTTGAAAATATCTACGGAAGGTGTGGCAAAGGGGTATTCACTGCCCCTAAGCACAATACTCTCCCACTTGGGAATACTACAAGTTAAATAAATCTAGTTTTGAAAATATCTACAGGAAGGTGTGGCAAAGGGGTATTCACTGCCCCTAAGCACAATACTCTCCCACTTGGGAATACTACAAGTTAAATAAATCTAGTTTTGTTAATATCTGCAGGAAGGTGTGGCAAAGGGGTATTCACTGCCCCTAAGCACAATACTCTCCAACTTAGGAATACTACAAGTGAAATAAATCTAGTTTTGGTAATATCTACTGGAAGGTGTGGCAAAGGGGTATTCACTGCCCCTAAGCACAATACTCTCCCACTTAGGAATACTACAAGTTAGATAAAGATAGCTTTGGAAATATCTACAGGAAGGTGTGGCAAAGGGGTATTCACTGCCCCTAAGCACAATACTCTCCAACTTAGGAATACTACAAGTGAAATAAATCTAGTTTTGGTAATATCTACTGGAAGGTGTGGCAAAGGGGTATTCACTGCCCCTAAGCACAATACTCTCCCACTTAGGAATACTACAAGTTAGATAAAGATAGCTTTGGAAATATCTACAGGAAGGTGTGGCAAAGGGGTATTCACTGCCCCTAAACACAATACTCTCCCACTTAGGAATACTACAAGTCAAATAAATCTAGTTTTGGTAATATCTACTGGAAGGTGTGGCAAAGGGGTATTCACTGCCCCTAAGCACAATACTCTCCCACTTAGGAATACTACAAGTTAGATAAAGATAGCTTTGGAAATATCTACAGGAAGGTGTGGCAAAGGGGTATTCACTGCCCCTAAACACAATACTCTCCCACTTAGGAATACTACAAGTCAAATAAATCTAGTTTTGGAAATATCTACAGGAAGTTGTGACAAAGGGGTATTCACTGCCCCTAAGCAAAATACTCTCCTACTTAGGAATACTACAAGTTAAATGAATCAAGTTTTGGTAATATTTACAGGAAGGTTTGGCAAAGGGGTATTCACTGCCCCTAAGCACAATACTCTCCCACTTAGGAATACTACAAGTTAAATGAATCAAGTTTAGGTAATATCTACTGGAAGGTTTGGCAAAGGGGTATTCACTGCCCCTAAGCACAATACTCTCCCACTTAGGAATACTACAAGTTAAAGAAATCTAGTTTTGGAAATATCTACAGGAAGGTGTGGCAAAGGGGTATTCACTGCCCCTAAGCACAATACTCTCCCAATTTGGAATACTACAAGTTAAATAAATCTAGTTTTGGAAATATCTACAGGAAGGTTTGGCAAAGGGGTTTTCACTGCCCCTAAGCACAATACTCTCCGACTTAGGAATACTACAAATTAAATTAAGCTAGTTTAGGTAATATCTACTGGAAGGTGTTGCAAAAGGGGTATTCACTGCCCTTATGCACAATACTTTCCCACTTAGGAATACTACAAGTTAAATAAATTTAAGTTTTGGTAATATCTACAGGAAGGTTTGGCAAAGGGGTATTCACTGCCCCTAAGCACAATACTCTCCCACTTAGGAATACTACAAGTAAAATAAATCTTAGTTTTGGTAATATTTACTGGAAGGTGTGCCAAAGGGGTATTCACTGCCCCTATAGGCAAACTACTCTTTTACTTAGGAATACTACAAGTTACATAAAAAAAAGTAAAGACAAAACCCTCAAATTTTCTTGTTTATTGTCTAAATGAAGGTGTTGTTTTGAATGCAATATCGGATATGTGTTATGTCAGGTCGTTGTGCAGGATCTCGTGACTTGCAAATTTCACCAAGTTGTTCAAGAAAGCCAACTGCTCCGAATCGGCCGATGCTGTGGAGAACGTAGCCGAGTTGAAACACATCACTTTGAGTCGACTGGGGCTCTCCATCGTCGACCATTTCAGGGGCAATGTGGGCATGGTACAGGCGATATCTTTCTTTTTCTTGACTTGTTAGAACATAGTTTCTTGGGACATTCGTCGTTGTAGCCACGCCTACATCAATCACATATGCACACCAAAGATGTTTCTGGGCGTCATACGACATCAAGATATTGTCCATCTTGATGTCGTTGTGTAGAAGTCCTTCGGCGTGCATATGTTGTATACCATCAACCACGTTCATTGCAATTGATCTCCACTCTGCCTGGTCTAAGGTCAAACTCCTAGACCCGCTAAGAGCCTGACCCAGTGTCAGACAAGTGGCTGATACTTCGTCTCCAATGAATTGCATGGCAACTGCCCTGAAGTGACCAACTTCTACAATGCCATGTAAATTGGGGAAACAATCATGCTGAGAAAGAAGGGACAGGATGCGAACTTCTCTCTCCACTTCCTCTTTATTCCCAGTCGGTACACATTTGACAGCTACGGGCTGATTATTGTAAAGCATCATTAAGACACCTCCATAGGCACCTTGCCCAAGTACAACCTGACCCTGCGGAGGTTCCTTAAGGTCGGACTGCTCAATGGAAGGAATATCTATTCCTTGCAGGTAGTTATCTAGAGCTTGGGTAACAGGACTGAGCCGTTGTTTAGGCTGCTTTGGCTGCGTGGGCTGTGATTCTTGTTTCTGCTGTTGTGTCTGGGGTTGATTTTCGGGTGACGCTGGTGCTACTGCTACTGCTGCTGCAGCAAGTCTTGATGTTGCTGCCGTATGTGGTTTGTGTGATTCTATTGTTGCTAGAATCGGTGCTGAAACTACATGTGGTTTTACCTTATCAATTTCTAATTTCGCTGTAGGTAATGATTTTGATATTGCTGTCGATTTCTTTGATGTAGCAGCAGGTGATTCTGATGATGTGGGTATTTGTTGAAGCCCCGTTGGTTGCTGTGTTGCTGATGTCTGAGGTATCTGTTGCTGTTCTGCTGGTCTTGAAGCGGTGGCTTTTGGTTCCAAGGTTGCAACTGTAACACCAGCTGTTGCTGATGATGTTGATACTCTTCCATCAGATTTTGTTTGTGGCTGGACTGATCGTGTTGATGCTGCTACTAGTGGACCGGTCACTGCAGTTGGTTCAGATGCTGCAGTCGATATACCACTTGGTGCTGATGCAGCTACTGCTGGTGAATGTGACGTCGTATCTTTGGATGACGTTGATGTTGCTGTTGTCGCAGATTGTGTTTTGGGATGGATTGATCGTGCTGATGATGATGGTAGTTTTGCTGTTGTTGCAGTTGCAGATTTTGCTTCTGAAGTTTCAGCTGTCGTTTTTGCTTCCTGTGATGTTTTCGGTGAAGCTGTTGTAGGTTTGTTGGCGGGATGTTGTTGCAGCTTGTTTTGCAGAGAATGCTGTTTCTGCTGTTTGTGTTTTTGTTGTGCTGGCTGCTGCTGCTCGAGATGTTGCTCCTGCAGCAGTTGCTGGTGTGGATATTGTTGCTGCTCCGGTAGTTGTATGTTTGATGCTGCCGAAGGCGTTTTCTGCATTTGATGTACCGGGGTTACAGAATGGGAAGGAGTGATCTTGCCTTCTGGTCTCGAGTATGAGTATATCAACGGCTGTGAAGCTCGTGCTGAGCTCCACAAGGGAGCAAATTGGCATCCATGCCCTAGCTTACTTCGCAGAGTCGCTGATGGGGATAGAGGTGTTTCAGGTTGAAATAAAGGGCCTGAATGTATTTCCAACGAAGCATTTCGCTCAAGTTGGAAACGGAGAGATGTTCTCCTGAGGATAATAAATTTAAGATAAAAACAGTTTCATGAAGGATTTTTAAACCGCGTTGATTTAAACATGTACCACTAATAACTACTAAATCTTCTTGATAAACTAATTCTAACTGAAGAAAGTCAGATATAAAATAACTTTTTCAATCATTTATAGTGACTCGTAATGAGACAGTATACTTACTGTATCCCATGGGATAAGGGCATCGGAGAAAGAGGGTCGAGGTATGTGTAGAGGTGGAGCCAGTGCTGTATTTGAAAACATTGTAGAAAAGATGCCCAATTCCTGATAATACATTTTAGTACATCAACTATAACCTTTATTTTTACAATGAATCCTTAAAGAGACATTAATCATACTTTAAACTGCTGGATCATTCTGGACGAAATTTATCTATAATACAAATTCCTCTGAATAACAGCACAACCATAATTCAAACCATTGATATCGAAACAGCTTCTGTTGTAAGCCAGTAAATGTGTATCCTTATTGTATCAATACTGATCTGATACTAGTAGAAACATTATGCTTCTTTCTTATAAAATGTTATTCTTTCTTTGTAATATTTTAAGTAACATTTAAAACTGTCTGAGATTGAGACCAAGTAATGCAATAATCGAGTTTAAATCCTGTTGCTTTTTTTTGAATTTTATGTTCCTTCTTCTTCTTTTTTTATTTCCCTTTTTTATTTTTTATTTTCCATTAAGTATTGTGACAGGTCAGCTTACCGGACATGTCCCTGCCATTGCGCCACAATCCACGCAAGTTTCTCTACCGAAGAAACTTAGCTCCTTTCTTACATCCCACACCTGTGTTTTGTAGACAGAGTTATAAAGGCTTCAATGTTTGTTCTCCTTTAACTTTCAAAATGCCCTTATGGCTCGATATCCCAAAGCGCTAAGATTCATCTTCATGAGTTATGAGTATTACCATAGTGATCTGTATTGTGACATCACACTTTGCTTAGATGTTTATCTAAAGGACTACGCCCTCTATTTTGAGAAACAATAACAGCAGACTCTCGAATTTCTTTTATTTTTGAATGATAAGTCACTTATTTAAACACGTTTGTTTTATACGTCATCGCAATTTCTGGAATTTTGAGTTGATTGAAGCTCAACTAACCTGTCCTCCGCAGTCGATGCAACTTTCTCTCTTCCTCGGAAAGTTCAAATGAATATTGATAGCATTCATCTTGTTTACTTCATAAAAGAAAAACACGAACAACACATAAAAACGTGTGTTTTATAATACGGTCCATTGTGATAATTAATGTGCCATATAGCACTAAAGACAATAAGGTTAGGCCTGACTAATTCGAGACTGAAAAATGTTACATTATATCATGTCACCCCATTGCCAGGGAGATGTGGCATTCTATGGGAACTCAAATAAATGAAACAGTAATAACAACAATAAGAAGAACATTTATAATGCACCGGTGTCCATCTAAAAGATGCTCATGGCGCAGCGACACGTCAATAGAGGGGAGAATGGTATCATTAAGTGAGCCCTGAGGGAAGTTTTGAACGAAGCCAGTGATGGAGAAAGTGTAGTCATCAACACAAAATGCAAAACAAAACATTTAGTAAGACTGACCCAAAAAATAGTTTAAAAGTCACGATGAAATATCCTCTAAAAAGACCTCTGATTTCATGAAGATACAAGGTTTATGTCCGGAGAGTTTACACCGTATTCAAAGTGTTTGCTGAATAATAATCATCACATGATGCTCAGCATGAAAGACCTAATCAATAATAATACAAATCTAATGTGAATAATTATGACTTCTTTGTAAATAGGAGCCCCACGCAATCCGGTTACACTTTCAAACTTTTTACGACATTTTATATCACCTTGAAAACAAGCAAGCGAGCATAGTAAAGAGATCTGTGGTAAAATACTTACTTGGAAAATGTTCCAAAACGTCTGGGTTCTTCAAAAATCGTCTGTTGATTTTAACAATGACTGATTCGCAAATCGTTTATCTCGGTTCAAATCGCTGGGAAAGCTCCAAAAACATGTGTTTTCACGTAAACCTGTGAGTGGTGTGTTTGTATTTCTGTGTTGCAGGATGGTCGTAAACAACACCTCATGCACAAAGCAACATTCAACAATCCCGCCATAGTGACGTCACAGGCAACTTTAGTTTTATGTCTGTTTTAAGCGCGCGTTGTTGCTGTGACGTAGTTAGAGTTCCCGGTTCATACTTTGCGCGTATGGACGTTATAACGCCGCCATCTTCGAGGCAAAACGATGACGCAACTATGAAAAACACACTTGTATGTACGCGCGGCGCAGAGGATGGGCCAATGAGCAAGCTTCTTTTGACGCCCCACTCAATATGACGTCATGTGCATAAGGTTTTTCCCATGAAATAGGCTAATTACATTCAAGCATGCGTACAATATTGGTGGGTAAACGCCATAGAGTTGTGCACTTGTGTACTTTGGCCCTATTTTGCTAAACAGTGTAGGGTCATTTTTTTCAAGATGAACTCTTGCCAGTTTACTCGTTCAGGGGTGTTTTTATTTTGGATCAATCAGCCTAGCAAAAATTCTCAATGGCTAACCTACTAAAAATTGAAAAGAAAAATAAAGTTCAGTTGTCAGAAAATATACTTGATTGGTCATTCCGTGCCAAATCACCTAAAATTCTGAAAAGTTTGGCAGTGACCGACTCAGATTTTGCAATTTTTTTTTTAAACAGTCGTCTACTATGGGTGCAATGAAGAAACACAAAATGTTTGATTCCTACTCCTTTTCTGAGATATGGATCCCTAAATTTTTAGCCCCGCCCCCTCTTTTTGAATAAGGTGTTTTTTGGCATTTTTGGAGGCCTATATCTCCAAATTGAGATAAGATATTTTGCTATCAGTTGGTACACAGGTTGACTGGCATCCAAACAACTAGAATCTGCTGTCAAAAGTAATACACAAAATTTGTCTATCAAGGTATAGGTCTTTAAAAACCTACTTTTTAGCCTACGGAACAACTTTTCATCATTTTGGAGACCCCCTGGTGCCCGCGTGAATTGTCCGATTGCTTTGATGTTACATTTGGTTATCAACTAGGTGCATAGGTCTGACCTAAAAAAAGAATAGACCAATCACACCTTTTTTGGGTGTTTGGCAGGGGTCTGAAAATGGGTCCGCTTGGAAAAATTCCAAAAAACGCCTTTTTCAAGCTTTTAGTGGTACTTATTTCATTGGGATTGCTAGCTGAAAAATTTCACAATTTTTTCCCAAAACACTTAGTATTTAGTCTATTTGTGTAAAAAAAAAAAGTTGATTTCTCAACTCCTCCATGTTCAGAATATTATTTTAATGAACGTAGTATTTTGCCTATTGTACAGTACATGTAGGCCTATGTCTTGTGTATTATATAAAAAGTAATAATACAATGCTCTTCTTGGTATTGCATGCATGCTGCTTGCAGTTTTTCCAAACATAATTGTAAATTGAAAAGTGTGCCAGGATGTAAATAATGTTGAATTTAATTATAAATACGTTCCTTCATTTAACTTAGAACTCTATTATGCAGTTAGTGTCTTGATACAAAATTGAACTGAAAGAATGTAACTGAATAAATTCAACATTTTTACATCCCCGTCACACTTTTCATGATTAGCCTATAAATTTGAAAAACAGCAAGCAGCATGTAAGAGCATTGTATTACTTTTTACAACAAGACATAGGCCTACACAATGTACAATAGGCAAAATACTATGTTCATTAAAATACAATTCTGAACATGCAGGAGTTGAAAAACCAACTTTTTTTACACAAATAGACTGGACACTAAGTGTCTTGGAAGAAATTTGTGAAATTTGTCGGTATTGTCCCATCTTATGAAATAACCACTTGAAAAAGGCGTTTTTTGGCATTTTTCCAAACGGACCCATTTTCAGACCCCTGCCAAACACCCACCAAAGGTGTGATTGGTCTATCCTTTTTTTCAGGTCAGACCTATGCACCTAGTTGATATCCAAACGTAATATCAAAGCAATCGGACAATTCACGCGGGCACCAGGGGGTCTCAAAAATGACGAAAAGTAGTTCCGTAGACTAAAAAGTAGGTTTTTAAAGACATATACCTTGATAGACAAATTTTCTGTTCTACTTTTGACAGCAGATTCTAGTTGTGTGGATGCCAGTCAACCTGTGTACCAATTGGTAGCAACATATCTTATCTCAATTTGGAGATATGGGCCTCCAAAAATGCCCAAAACACCAAATTCAAATAGAAGTGGTGGGGCTTATAAGGGGGGTGTCCATCCATCTCCAGCAGCTCCTCAGAAACGGCAATAAAGAGTACGAATCTAAAATTTTGTGTTTCTTCATTGCACCCATAGAGGATTGTTTAAAAAAAAATTACAAAATCTTAGTCGGTCACTGCCAACCCATCAGGTGAGTTGGCATGGAATGACCCTGATTTGTTTTCTAGAGGATGAGAGATTTTAAAGTATTTTTTCGTATTTTTGAATATTTTAGCATTTTAGCATTATGGGAGCCTACTTCCTTCGTGGTGCACCCAGAGCAAGCACAAAATATAGTTGGGCGCCCTCTGTTGTCCATTCGGGACCAACATTTGGCCCGGCCGCAATTTTTTTTCTGCAGTTCAGCTTTGCCATCCTCGAAAAAAATATAAATTATTTTTTTAAAGAATTCCCTTTTTGGAATCGATGCAAAAAAAAAATTACCCATTGAAAATCATTATGAAAGTGGCAATTTTAGGCTGCAGAAAAAAAAATTAAAGCGGCCCGGCCGGGTTACAGACTGGTTTCCGGTCCCTACATCGTTTTCGTTATGACTGTCAGAACGAGAACGATGTACAGACTGGGAACTAGTCTAGCCGGCCGGGTGGACCAATGAGTTCCACTTCGCTCGCCGGTTGTTTATGGGACGGTTCAATGCACTCGACTCGACCACAAGTGAACAAGAGTATTCTTTATCGATGTTGTAGCAACTCGTCACGACAGATCGATAACACCAGTTGGCAGAATACAATGGGCAATATTTACTTTTTTATTACATGATACGGTTGGCACGTCATGCGGGATTAACTTGGCCCAGTTTGCATTATCCGGTAACTACATGTGTGAAACGACCAAGTCATGCCTAGATTACTCCTAGAACTATGAGGTTCGTTCCCTATCGTCTCCACGAGCCTCATAGAGTGATATGTACAAAATCCTATTCGAAACTTTCTGCCCTTCACGTTTACATGGCTACAGTTCTTTTTTGAAATCAGATCTCGCCAAAACTAGGCTCTATGTGTTCTTTCAACTCTGATCAAGCGTTGCACTGGTCCAGAAAATCCACTCCGCAAACTAAAAGTTGTTAAAAAGTGATAAATTCTCACCGTATTTTAGATCCCATTCAAACAGTATTGCAACAAATATGGCGACCGGAGTTGCAAAATTAACTGGTATGCTGCTATGCGGTGCGCTGGTCCTATGGGCTGGTTCCGCGTACCAGTTAATTTACAAATTTGTAAATTAACTGGTACGCGGAACCAGCCCTTAGGACCAACGCACCGCATAGCAGCATACCAGTTAATTTTGCAACTCCGGTCGCCATATTTGTTGCAATACTGTTTGAATGGGATCTAAAATACGGTGAGAATTTATCACTTTTTAACAACTTTTAGTTTGCGGAGTGGATTTTCTGGACCAGTGCAACGCTTGATCAGAGTTGAAAGAACACATAGAGCCTAGTTTTGGCGAGATCTGATTTCAAAAAAGAACTGTAGCCATGTAAACGTGAAGGGCAGAAAGTTTCGAATAGGATTTTGTACATATCACTCTATGAGGCTCGTGGAGACGATAGCGGAACGAACCTCATAGTTCTAGGAGTATGCCTAGATTATATTTGAACTAGTTTGAGTGTTGTTGCATGCTCTTCATTTCACAAGACCATTGTAGATAAGCCGAACTGATGTTTCTGATCGGGATGTGGAATGCTCTGTACAGAACATGATTGTAACGATCGGTGAATTTTGGCCGATTTGTAAGGAGTAAAAGAAGATGCAGAAAAGACTATGCTGGACTTGCATGAATCAAGCCTGAAGTGAAGGTAAGAGTAACACTCTAGTGTCTGTGGTGTGCACAGTACTTCAAATTTGCATAATTACAATGCCTTTTCTAAGCCTTTATTTTAACGCTGCCAAAACAGATCACAGTCATGCCAGTGCAGTGTTTTGCCCTCGACTTAAATGTGCTGATGATGTACAGATCCTACTGCCCATTTCATTTTAACTTGTTATTGTTTTAAAAGTTATAAATATTACCATGCAACATATTTAAAATAATCAGTTAGGCCTAGTTCCATTTTGCTTTCCTTGATTAAATCCATGCCGTGATGTAAATTGATATGATTTAGCATGGAGGATGGTATTGACTATAAGAGACTCTTGAGACTGAGACTGAGAGCCTTATTATTGGGTGCAGTGATTGTCTTCTCAATCTCATTGAGATAAGATTAAGACTACAATCCCATCAAAATGCTTGGGCCATTGTGACAGGAAATAATAATAGTCTCCCCCAAGTCGTAATCTCCCCCAACTCTTTAATGACCGTAATGAGGATCAAGGAGTACTGCCCCCTCCTCCCCCCTGCTGATCCCCCACCTAGTGCAGGGGTGTGAGTCCCAACTGGAGTGCAGACTGCACAATGAGAGCCAACATTGATTGGGGGCGGGGTGGGGGGGGTGGGGAGGGGGGAGGCCCAACAAGATATGACCAGGATTGTTGATTGGAGCCTAAGTGGCATTGTAAATCTCAAGCATGATGACTTTACAATTTTACTTGCTAAAAGAAACTTATCACATTATTCATAGGGGGTCTGCTACAAATATGCTGAACACAGTTCTAGCTAGCAGAACTGGGTTACCATGACCCATTTCTGCTGGCCAGAACTTCTGTCTTCAGCACATTTTTTTGTTCTTAAACAACTCTACGAAATAATGAAGCCGCGGTCATCATGCCTGAATTTGTACACTTTATTAACCCCTTGTACCAATGTCACACTTGGCCATTGTTTGCCCACGTTGTACCATGTTCAGCGTCACGTTGCAGGAGTGATGTTTGAGTGTAAAAAGACCATGCACGTCACCTAAATACTACATAGTACATGGAGAAACTAACTCCCAAATGACGTACCAAGATTTATTGTGGTGATGACGTCAGGTGAATTTTGGTCCATACTTTTAAATATTGAAATAATTAAAATAACTATAGTCCTCTCATCTACTTGATTTATTTTACATTTACTTTTAAATGTTAGGCCTATCTGTCTTTTGTTCATTTACAGTTACGTATTATTTGAAATTTTCATCTTTTTGGAGAGTATAGAAGCCATAAAACCATGAGCGAGTGGAGTTTACGACAAAAACTACGGGAGGTAAGATGCTGTATTTGGCACATTCAAGTTAAAAAAACAATTTAAAACTAAATTGATTGCTGTTAACTGTTGACCAGTTAACCCCTTTCAGCCCCAATTGTGACTATAGTTGACTGTGCACCATACCCTGCCTAACTCTTTCACTACGGAATATAATGTACAGCTGTGACAAAATCGTTTAATTTTTTGTTAATTTCGAGCCGCTGGCGTATGAAGAAATTCACCAAACCGCTGTGAGCGGTGCGCCATAGTGAAAGAGTTAAGCCCCTATGGCGACTTTAGTCGACCATAGTCACACACAAAACTGCACTCAGGACAGAGCACAAGGGCCATTTGTTATAAAGCTGTAAATTTGTCCATGTTCATCCTCCATACTCAAGCTTACCATCAATGGAAAGAGAAAGATTGGATCTTTCTAATGATGGTAAAATAAAATAAGGTTGCTATCCCTTCAAATTGGATTGGAAGATTATTAGTGTCAAACACCAACGGAACGCATTTGGTTGTGTAAAAAAAGACATTCTTGAGTTTACAGATCACACTGAGGAAACAAAGAACTTTGCCATTTGTTGGCCGATCTCAATGATTTTTAGACAAGAGGAAAGGAAATCCAATAGGAAGATTTTTTAAAATTATTTATTGTGCTGTTAAACGACATAATATAAATACCGGTAATGATAATAATAATAATAATGATAATAATAGTGACAGTTCTTAAAGCATTTTGTCACATCCGATGGGCGTCTCAAAGCGCTCAGTATTTTTTCCTGCAAGGTATGATGAGTTACATTTTTGAAGGTCACCACCTTACAAGGTCTTAAACAGCCATTTAAGACCGGCAGGGTCATGGCAGCCCTATAAAGGACTGAGCCTTAGGCAGCGGTCACCACCTAGCAAGGTCTTAAACAGCCATTTAAGACCGGCAGGGTCATTGCCGACCTATAAAGGACTGAGCCTTAGGCAGCGGTCACCACCTTGCAAGGTCTTAAACAGCCATTTAAGACCGGCAGGGTCATGGCTGCCCTATAAAGGACTGAGCCTTAGGCAGCGGTCACCACCTTGCAAGGTCCTAAACAGCCATTTGAGGTCAAGACTATCTATTTTATTTCCATTCATGAATAACCTTTTAAGATAATAAGCATAATAGTTTAGAAAAATCTGTAAAACTTTTCTGCATTTTTTTTTTATTAGTTTCACTTTCTGTCACATTCTCAGGCTCCGTTTCCCGAGGGGTTCAATTGCATGAGACGGTAACGGCGTACGTGTGCTTGCTAAATTAGATTTTACATTGGGTACCAGTACGTATTGATTTTGTTATGCATAAATTAGCGCCCACGTATATCTAGCGCGCCAACACGTGTATGGCTGTAAGTGCCAAACACACGTTCACAACTCCAGCTATGTCTCTATCAGCCATTTAAAACAGTCTTAAACGGTTATGTGACCACCTTCCCACCGATAGGACTGCCCAAGCTGTCTGCAGTATTTATGAATAGTTAATAATATTTCAATTATCTTTCTGTTTTATCCATTAGTCAGTGATTGATGCTGTCAACCGGGGTGACCAGACTGAAGTCCAGACACTACTGAATAAAGGAGCTGATGTCAATGAAGGTTCTGGCGGCTACCTAGCTAAGCAAACTTTACTACTGATGGCTGTACAGAAAGGCCATGTAGATGTTGCTGATGTTCTTGTAGATAGAGGAGCTGATCTTACTGCTACAGTCATGGTGAGTGTTTAACACTGAGTATCCTAGTCAATGGTTAATGTAGAAATCAAGGGTAAACCTGGAGTGTTATCAGAGTGTAGAGTTTTACAAAGAGAACAATTCAGACTTGCCACTTCCTACATTGGAATACATACTGCTGAAATTGAGCCGTAAAATGGACCCGTTAAGAAAACCCCAGAGGGATGAGCACAAACTAGTGTAGTGGGGTCAATAGAATAACAAGGATGCTACGTGTTTCTTTCCACCTTGTGCCTATGGCAAAGATGGCGTGTGCGTAAAGCGCTCGCCTCTCATCAATGTGTCCCTGGTTCGATTCCCGGCTAGGGCCATATGTGAGTCGAGTTGTGCGACGGTTCTCTCCTGTGCCATGAGGGTTTTTCTCCAGACCATCCGGTTTTCCTCCCTCCTGAAAAACCAAACACTTTCGATCTCAGGCTGTGCTCTGTGGTCATATATGGGTTGATGTGGCTGGCTGCCGAAGGCGCCCTTGAATGCCTGCAGCTTGAACACGTGTAGCCGCGTCCTTCACAATTCAACTTCTTGGCTTCTACTTTGGATGATTAGCCTCCCAAATTATTATTACCAAACGAGGCAAAGACGGGAGTGAACATGTACCTGATAATGGTACTATGCACCCCTGAATTAAAGGTCAATGTTATGCCCCATTGATTCCAATTCCCATTTGATGCATATTCAGGTGAATAAGAGAGAGATGACTGCCCTTGATATTGCCAGGGAGAAGGAGTTAGAGACATTGGTCAGTGTGATCCAGAAGAAGATGGCAGCAAATCAGGTATCCATAGAAATCTAACCACTATCTGGGCCCAATGTCATAGAGCTGTTTAAGCACCAAAGGTAGCTGAGCAAAAACAAAATTAAATGCTTACCAGAATAAGGTTACCAGCCAAAATAGCTTGTCACATTTGCCATTTTCGACTGGTATTCCTGCTTATCTTTGCTCAGCAGAAATTTGTCAAGCAATGTTCTCTGCTTAAGCAGCTCTATGAAATTGGGCCCTGGTGTCTTCTAGGCACCCTGCTCAATGCAGCAAAATGTAACATATAAATACATGTGCAGTGGAGGACTGTGTTGCATTGTGAAGTGAACTGGGCCCATACAGCTATATTTATTGACTAGAGCGCTAACTCTACATTGTATGTGCAGAACCATTTTGAGGTCGCACTGCACGCAAACATGTTTAGTCATTGTGCGTCATTGAAGAAAGATTTCAATTTCTAAAGAACATTTGCCTGCGAGTATTCTGCATGTCTTCGTGACGCACCTCAAGCATGTGTCACACTGCGGCTTGAAAGTGGACGCGGCGATCGAGGGGTGAGACCGGTGCGCTGAGGTTAAATCGCGCGCATTCACTGATTGTGCGTCTTATTTCTGGTGTAAGTGATTCCATCACGCACGGAAAAGGAATAAAGCAGTGGTATGCAAATAGTCGTAACCCAGCCGTACAAGATTTCAAGTTTTCCGTAGGTTTGTACACAAACATGGATGCGCCCAGGCGGCTTCAACGTCCATTCAGTCATTCTGTATTGAGGCAGTTCCTTATTCTACCCTCTGGGTCTATTCAGTCATTCTGTATTGAGTCAGTTCCTTATTCTACCCTTGGGGTCCAATCAGTCATTCTGTATTGAGTCAGTTCCTTATTCTACCCTCTGGGTCCATTCAGTCATTCTTCATTGAGGCAGTTCCTTATTCTACCCTCTGGGTCTATTCAGTCATTCTGTATTGAGTCAGTTCCTTATTCTACCCGTGGGGTCCAATCAGTCATTCTGTATTGAGTCAGTTCCTTATTCTACCCTCTGGGTCCATTCAGTCATTCTTCATTGAGGCAGTTCCTTATTCTACCCTCTGGGTCTATTCAGTCATTCTGTATTGAGGCAGTTCCTTATTCTACCCTTGGGGTCAATTCAATCATTCTGTATTGAGGCAGTTCCTTATTCTACCCTCTGGGTTCATTCAGTCATTCTGTATTGAGGCAGTTCCTTATTCTACCCTCTGGGTCTATTCACTCCATGGCGGTGAATGGTCCAGCTTAAAGGCACAGCACAGAACTAGTAACCATTCAGGAAATTTGTTTTTTAATGATATAACTGATGACCAGTGTTTGTTTTGTTTCTCAGAGATTACTCTTAGCAGTTCAGGAAGGCAACTCAGACAAGGTACTGACAGCACTTAATACTGGAGCCAATATCAATATGCTATATAAGGTAAATATACCTAGGTCGGATTTCACAAAGAGCTAAGATTGATCTTAACTGAGTATCAGTCTTATTTGCAATTCCATAGTTTCTGAAGTTGCAGATACCAAAAACCAGGTTTTCTGATCGGACACCAATCATTCACTTGCCTTGTATCACTGTTGTAGACGAGACCCAGTATTTTGAGACCAAGACCAAGACTGAGACCTGAAGGTCCGAGACAGGGACCAGAGAGTCCGAGATCAAGATTTAGACCAGAAAGTCGGAGACCGAGACGAAGACCGAGACACAGATCTGAAGGTCTGAGACCAAAACCAGAAGGTTCGAGACCGAGACCTGAATGTCCGAGACCAGAAGGTCCGAGACTGAGGCCGAGACCAGAAGGTCCGAAACCGAATCCGACACCAGTATGTCTAAGACAGCGACCAAAAGGTCCTAGACTGAGACCTGAAGGTCCGAGACCGAGACCAGAAGGTTCAAGGCGCGGGACCTAATTCTGTACAGTTCATATGAAACTGTTAATTGACAAATTGAATTTTCTTTTTCATGCAGGATGTTAGCTATTAGATAGATTGTCATTATAGTTACAGATATTGTTTGTCATCTCTACCTTCAAGAAATGATCTAACTTTAGTTCTTCATTTGTGTTTGCCATGATCAGGATGGTGAATCTCCACAGATGAATCTATTAATGTTTGCTGTTAGTCAAGGCCATACAGACGTAGCCCAATTGCTGATAGAGAGAGGAATTGATCTACATTACACAGTGTCTGTAAGTTCCTAGCAGTCATTTGATTCTTAGTGTGCAGCAATTCATGTTATTTATGTGATCAATTATGGATAAGGCTTATAAGCCGCTTTACACTGTCAATGTCCGATCCGTGTCAAAATCTACGAGGGTCAACTCCTTGTTGACTCGATAAAATTATTTCAAGGCAATTCAAATCCGATTGCTTTCACACTAGCTTAGCTTGTGGGTTACACTTTTGGCCCTTGTGTCCTGCGATCAGTTCACACTGCCAGGGTCCTTCATGGATCCAAGTGGAAAACTCCCATACTGCATTGCGCCACGATGTGTCTGCTGCATGCTGGATGGCGCCCCGCACTCAAAAAGGATCGAAAATGAACTCAGAAATGAGAGCTCACACTGTGGCTTTCGACACGTGTTGGAATTTTTGACAGGGATCGAGAGCTGTCAACCCACCTCCCTGATCAGGGTTGGTTTAGACATGGATCGAGTGCTATACACAACGCAGGATTGAAATGTTGTAATGTGAAAAGTTCAGTCAAACCTACACAGATCGGACCTGTGTCCAACACAGAGAATTTGTAGTGTGAATAGGCCTCATGTATACGGTGGTCTTCAGTACAGTCAGAGGAAACTGAGGGCCTTTTCCAAACCTCGGGTTGGGCTTCAGGCTCTGGCTTGGTCTCCATCATGAATTTTGGAGCAGTGTACATTTTGCATGGTGCTTTAACATCAAACAGAGCCCAGAGCAAAAGCCTAAGCCAAGGCTTGGTAAAAAGTTCCAAGTTTGTAGGCAAGAACCAAGTCATATTAATCTCATTAAGGGAGAAGAGGTAGCTCTGAGAAAGAACCAACGGTGAGATAAGTCTCATGTTCTTTAGACTTATGTCATTCGTGGCCATTTGCATATTTCCTGTACTATTTGTTTCTGCTATTACTAGGAGGTGTAACGCATGATGGCTTTAATTCATGTCACACTGGCCCTCTATAGTAGCGTCATTATCAATGGTTGGAGATGCCCGTGATGCGTAAAAACTATGAAATGAGCGCTGTACGCAGTTTTGGAATAGTGTGGACACTAATGGGTCTCTGTAGCAGAGCAACCTGGTGGATACAGCAAGACTTATCACTGAGAGATTGTTATTGCAATGTTATCACCCACAAACTAGTTACCTTATGCTGAGCTTCAAATCTTGCCAAGACCAGTCATATGATCACTGTTTATTACTGATGTAATACGCACACAAATTCTCCCAGAATCTTTCAGGAAAGTTATAGTGAGCGTCTCAAATGTCGGGCACATTCTAGGCACGAAAGAACATTCCCGTAGGCAAGTACCCGCAATCCAGTGGACTGCTGGAACGCTCTGCTGGACCGTGACATTGTGCTGAACTTTGGGAATAACACGCAAAATATTTGCATTAGCATTTTGAACATTCTGTGCTCTGGAAAACTGTACTTAACAAATCCACTTAGAACATTACTGTTCAGACTTTTGAGTCGCTTCCTTACTACTGAACGCAATGGCATATATACAAAGTGATTTGGCACGCAATAATAGTAATATTAATAACCTGTTTTTATGTAGCTTTTATCGCAGCCCGAATGCCGTCTCAAAGCGCTTCTGACATTACTACCCCTGGTCACTGGGCCATTTATTTCATTCCTTAGACCATCTCAGCTCCCTGGGGAGTATACTGCCGGTGCTGCGAGTAACCGCGCTCCAAGCTAATCATTCACTTGAACCATCTCTGCCCTCACAGGTACCCATTTACTCCTGGGTGGAGAAAAGCAATTACAGTAAAGTGTCTTGCTCAAGGACACAATTGTCACAACCGGGATTCGAACCCACACTCTGCCGATCCGAAACACCAGAGCTTGAGTCTGGTGTGGCAGTCTTGGGTTTCCGGCGTGCTCAGTTTTCCGCTGGACCAAATATGGTACAATGACATCATGCCATGTATGCGCGCAGCCGACGAAAGTTGTCCGTTTCAGTGCCGTGCTGAGTTGTCTGTACGTGTCAGGATACACCTGATACAACCAGAAAAGGAAGTTTGTTTTTAATACGAGGAATAAGTTGTTTATTGTTTTCACATTTTGCACACAACGTTTAAGAAAGGAGTTATTACTTTGAAGAAGTGTAACCTGGGTAAACTTGCACCCATGGACACGTACAAATACAGGCTAAGAGAATGTGGTTGTAGGGAGAATAATCGTATGATTAGTACCATGTTGTTACCTGGAAATCCAAGCACGCCGGAATACTGAAACCATGATGATTGTGCTGAAATGCCCGGATACGTCATCCGGAAAACTGAGCATGCCGGAAACCTGAGACCGCGACACCGATGCTCTTACCCTCTCGGCAATGACACCCCCGACAAATCACATCAAAGGATGCACCCTCATTGAACTAATTTGCCAAACAGCGTGTAGTGTGTCGTGGTCGAGCGATTTAGTGCATGGACTCAAGTTCTGGTGGCTAAGTCATCAGGATGTGGGCTCGAATCCCGGTCATGACACTTGTGTCCTTGAACAAGACACTAAACTATAACTGCTTCAAATAGGGGAATCTTCTATGTTTGTCTCACAACTGATTCATTTACCCTTCCCTGCTTTTATCTGTGTTGTGAAGAGACTTGCGTCGCCATGTCTTGTTTCTGCGCATTGGGGCAAGTTTCTATCCCTTCTGTAGCCCACACCTCGAGTGACCTTTGGGCATTGTGATGCGCGACTTAAAAATAAAGGAAATATTAAAAAAAAACTTTTTTAGGAATGTGTTTGACTCCTCGATCATTCTGCAGTTAACCAGAAATATGAAATGACTTTTATTATTGCCAATGAACACAATTAACACTGTCTTTTTTTACTTTTTTACTGTACGCACAGTTTCCTGACCAGACGGAGCCAGACTCAGCGCGGAGTTTTGCTAAACGACTGAACCAAGACCATCTGGTAGATCTTATAGACAAAACACTGGAAAGGAAAGACAAAAATCAAGTATGTATTAACAAGGCTAGGTGGGAATTCGTAGTATGTGGGTAAAGAGCAAAGCTTTACACTAATAAGTGTCATGGCTGAGTGGTCTACTGCATCGGACTCAGTTTCTGATGGCTGAATCATCGGAGTGTGGGTTCGATTCTCTGTCATGACACTTGTGTCTATGAGCAAGAAACTTAACCATAATTGCTTCTCTTAACCCAGGTATGGGAACCAGCATCGGCTTAGATGGTATTACGTAGGATTAAGACCTTAGTGCTAACATAAGTGTCAACGCCTTTCTGGTCTCTTGTTGTAGTTCATTTGTATATAAACTGGTGACCAAGATTCCAAACGACAAGTGATAAGTTAAAAGAGACAGAATAAAACTTCAACATGCAAAATAATCTTATTAACCAGTCGACGCCGGGATTCTTTTATTTTTTTCCCCTCCCCGGTGGGATGATTTTGTTGGAATTGCCGTAATCATTTTTCTTTGAGAGTATTGCTGGCACAAAGAAACCCTGACTTCACAAAACTAAGAGAACAAATACTCTCTTTATTGCATCGTGCATTTTGTTTTCTCTACTGAGAAAATGTTGTGAATTGCAAAACATCGGCCGTTATCTATGGCATAGGATTGGTACTAAACCCAGCACCATGGCTTGATACCTCCATCCAGCCAAAATACAGTGAATGAAACAATGGTGGAAGCCGCTCGATGTCTCGTAATCCTCTTCTTGGAACAAAAGGACAAAAGTCTGGAATTGGGGAGAACACAGAAACCACCTCTTGATAGCCCAAAAATGGCAAAATATTTAAGACCATGTTTTCTCTTTGTGTGGGTGAAACGAAGTGTTAGACGGCGTGTGTTGGGTCTGTGCACCATCAGCAGTGGAATGTTCAGGCGACCTTTGATCCGGTATTCCAATTTTACATAATGGCGTCTTCACACGGCTTCCGTTTCCAGGCAGGGGAAACATTTGCGGCGCCTACTGGTTAATTTGTTCACAAGAATTCATTACAAAATTATTTACAAGTTTCAATTGACATGGTGATACAGTTGGGTATATGTCAAATTTGCGCAGTACCATCTTCCTCCGTTGGGGCTACCAATTATTTAAATTGGGCCGTGCAAGTTCCTTGCTCTCTGCAATTGTGTGGTAGTGCCCTCTTTTGATTCAATTTCCTCAGTCCATGTTTAAATGCTTTGTGGCATGTCTATATCGCACGTTTAAACCTGGCCACGTGATCTCCTCTCGACCAATCAGAATGGATAAACTGTCCCAGGTATTTATGAATAATGGTTGTTCCATGCCAATTTTCTCACTCCAAAATGGACTCTCAGACGACTAGCAGGTCCCAGCATAATAAGGGCTGCCACAAAGGCTCACACACAACACACCCGCACCTGGTTCTCCTGGTGTAATTCAGGGGCGTGTTTTGGCTACCTCGACAAGAAACAAGTTTCTGACGTCAAATTCACAGACCAGAACAATTTTTGAGAGCTAGGCAAAAACGGGTCGGTAACCAGGAACAGTTTGTGACGTGGGTACATTTCTTAGAAATAAATGTTCTCAAAACGCACAGCCTTCTTTTTATTTTCAAGTAATGGCACTTAGTTTTTGTAATTTTATCAACATTGTTGGACTGGTATGCTTTAATATTTTTCATTTTTAAAAGAATTCTGTTGACACTTTTTGTATGTTTGTGGAATCAGCCATTTTGAAACCAAGCCTAACCGAGCCAACATCTCGGTTACGGTTTGGTCGGAACAGCTGCGTCACTGCGGTTGAACAGAACGTGCGAAACACTTAACCAATGACCGGAGCTCAAACTCTCTGGTCGAGGTCGCCAAAACACGCCCCAGTGCGTTGTCTCTTAGACGATCACCCGGTCTCTACGACCATGTGGACATAACGAAATAATAACCCCAAACTGCAATAGACATTATAGGGTCTTATAAGAGTGGTCTCTTTTGTGTCTGAACATGTGGTGGCAAGAGTCACATCAACCACACATTTATGTCAAAATATATTCCCATTGATGAAGTCATCAAGAAAACCAAAGGGAAAAATTGTACTTATAATAAAAGTTGTTTTTATTAATAACGTGTCTTCACTCTTTATGTACAGGATGAAAGCAAAATGAATGAGAACTCACACGTACAACGCAAGCCTACAATGGTATGTATTCAATCGATTGTGCAACAGCTCCCTGCATGTGCAAGAAAAATGTATATTTTAGAAAATACAGTTTAGAAAATTCGGAATCGGAATGTTATGTTGTTGGTTGAAGTAGAAAAGTGGTTCCCCCCCCCCTTCAAAATCTGTTTGTCTGTATGTAGTTGACTGTCAGAAGTATGTCTTCCAATACATGACTCTTGATTATTGTCGGATTGAAATGCCTGTTCAGCTGTAGGCCTTTCCAAAAGCACCCATGGTACTGTTTTTGCCCTGGTATCTTTTTAAAGTAACAGTATCGAAGTTGACATTTTTCTCATCAAAGAGTCCTTTACATAGAAATAAACCAGAGAACCGGTACTTCCTATACCACCCTGTGTAACTGCGTCATTCCTTATGGCGTCTCAAATATTGTAACCCTCGGGAATACCAGACATTTGACATTTGCCGAAATGGAACGGTAGACAGCGCATCAAATTAGTGCGTCTGAAAAATATGGGGTGTTTTCTGTGCGTGATAAGCGCGCCCATATCCAGCATAATCATGACGGTGCGTGGCGCGATCGCTATGCGTGTGTTCATATTCCATGTGTTTTAGTTATTATACGCATTCAAAGCGATGGTAACCGAACATGTTTCGGCACAGCTGAGGTATGCCTAGGGTACACTGTTTTGTGCTCCATAGACGACAGCAATGGCGGCAAAGTACCGGTTCTCTGGTTTATTTCTATGGTCCTCTACCAGCTAGATAAAGCAACATATTCAGTTTATCATTACTGCCAACCAGGAATCATTCCTTCTATTGTTATCTACTGACTCATCTTATTTGACTTCTTTGCCATCATGCAGGATCCTGTAACCAAGTCAACGGGAGGAATTGAAGACATAGAGGATGATAATGAAGATGAGCAGGTAATTCACAAGGCTAGCAAGAGCTAGAGAGGGCATTTATGAATGGGAATAAAAGAGTAGTGACTCGGTCTTAAACGGCCTTTTAAAACCTTGCAGGGTCGTGGCCGTGTGATGCAACTTAGTCTCGGTCCTTTATCACACGGCCACAGTTGCTACAACTGAACTACAACATTGGATAAGTGTACAACTCGCACAAAGTATTAAAACAACAGGCAACAATGTGGAAAGCCTTTTGTAACAGTGTGAACTTTTCCCACTGTATTTGGGCAGTTGTCCTTATCCAGCAAACATTATGTTCCCCAAAACAAACTGTGATATCTACTTACTCTGCTGGTAGGGTTTGATACCCTCTTTTGAGTGACCCTTCCCCCCACCCCTGCCTTTTTGTAACTGCGCTAATTTGCTTATGTTTCATTACTTCACTTATAAATATCTAAAACTTATTGCGCAAAAATATTGTGCTTATGGGCCCCCTATGGGTGGCATGGGTGGCTTGTGCGTAAAGCGTTCGCCCCTCACCAATGTGTCCCTGGTTCGCTTCCCGGCAAGGCCATATGTGAGTAGAGTTGTGCGTTGGTTCTCTCCTGTGCAACAGGGTTTTTTCTCCAGGCCATCTGGTTTTCCTCCCTCTGGAAAAACCAAACACTTTTGATCCCAGGCTGTGCTCTGTGGTCATATATGGGTTGATGTTGCTGGCTGCCGAAGGCGCCCTTGAATGCCTGCAGCTTGAACACGTGTAGCTGCGTCCTTCGCAATTCAGCTTCTCAGCTGCCAGTAAGGATGATTAGCCTCCCAAATTATTATTATTAACATTATATCCCGCTCGGTCAGGCCTTGCAGGATGTGGGATGCAGAAGCGCTATATATTTTTCGTATTCTACTCGTGCTTGGGTGATAACTTATAGTATTACCATTCAATATGTGTGTATAACTATACAAAGTGTGAAGTTAATTCACAGTAAAAGCTGGTAAAATACCCTCCAATAATTCAATTAGAGTTTGTTATTTAGATGAAGTATTTACTTGATAATAACTTGAGCTTCCTGATTACTTTGATGATGGATTGAGCTGTACACCATGGCTCACCAAATCCATTCTAGAGTTTCTTATCATTTTTCATATTGACTCTGTTTGATCTCCAGGAACAGTTAGAGAATAGTCCTGAAATGAGAGAGCACAAGAAGACAGGAGCCAGTACGTGTGTGATATCTTGATGTTACCCATCTCAGCAGCATGTTGAACAGTCCGTCTTAAAGTCTCACTTGTCTTAAAGTTTTGCCGAAATACAAGCGGTTAATTGTTCGACTGGGCACTTACAAAGCTGTTGCTAGTATTTCAGATTCCAAAAGTTTATTTTTTATGATTTTATGAAGTCACACTTTGGTGACACTCGTTTTCATCACCGTGGAACTATTGACAAGTTTTGACACATCATCTGCACCTCACGGTCACTACCAACGAATTGTGATTTGCACAAACCTTTTTCCTTGCATTTTCAATATGGCTCCTTCTTTTAACAAGAGAGTACATGCTTTGACAAGTTCCAAGTGCATCCTTCAAGCTGATATTGTGAGACTATTAAGTTAGGATTGATCATGTTTAGAGTGATATTCACTGCTTGCTCAGGGCTGACCTTGAGCTATTCAAGTTCTCATCTTTATCCGGTGATTCACTCTCATGGATGGCATACATTTTTTAGTGTCAGATTTTTGTTTGAATGGGTAGGCATGTTCTTTTTGCTCCATTGCTCTCTTGGGAAGTTTTGTAGGGCTTGTCAAGGAATCGTGTGAGGGAGTTCTGTAAGATCTAACCAAGTACTTAAAATCACACAATGCTAAGACTGCATTTAAATCACACCATTTTTTTAAAGTCACTGGGCTGTGTGTACTGAAGAGTCCTTTTTAAAAATAAAATTTATAGATAGTAAATGGTATCATACCAAGTTAAGTTTTGATAGAGCACTCTCTGCATCAGTGTACGCTATCTAGGTAAAGTGGATGATTACAGTCCCCTGTTCAGTAAAGTATATGTACTTCACATGGTTGGTAACCGTTGCTTATTACATGAGTCGTACTGGCCTCTCGTCACCGGGGGGGCTCGGTGTTCTAGTGGTTAAGACATATGCTCTAGAAAAGAGGGTATGCATAGCCGTTTTCCTACTGTAAACTTACGGCCGTTTTGACCTCCTCGGCCCAATTTCATAAAGCCTGTAAGCACAGAAACTTGCTAAGCACAGAAAAATCTTGCGTAGTAGAAACAGGTTACCAGCCAACATTCCATTATGTTTACACTGTTGCGACTGGTGCCCCACTCATTTTTTTGCTTAGCAGAGTAATTTGCTGAGAAGTCTTTTCTACTAAACAGCTTTATGAAATTGGCCCCTCATTGAGGGCGCTGTTGTACATAACTGTAAGGGACTCATGACCTCAGACGCATAAGGTCTTTAGAAGGGAGGGGGGTTGTTTGTTTGAATCCCACCCAAGTAATGCATCTGAAATGCATCCGTTTTTAATTGCCCCTCGTTGGGATTGCCAATATAGATTTATATTACTCATGCTATGCAAGGATTTTATCAAGGAGTTATTTAGTCCAAGCTGCTTACTTTAGCGCTAAGGGGTTAATCCAATTGTTATCTCACGGCCCTCGCAGATTCACATGAACACCTGGGTTAAGAGAAGCAATTATGGTTAAGTGTCTTGCTCAAGGACACCAAGTGTCATGATCGGGAATCAAACCAACACTCCGATAGTTCAGCCATTAGAACTGGAGTCTTATGCACTAGACTGCTTGGCCATGACACGCCATCTCGGTGCAGGAGTGTTGTTATGGAAGGAATCTGCCCAAATTTAGCTATTGTGATTAAAACAAAGGGATTATTCAGATAAGAAAATGTTTAGAAATGTTTACTGTAATGTTTGTAGTCAATTCACTCAAGACAACGCACAACTGTCTCTAAGCTAGATTGCATTCAATAAACAACCAAACAACATTCCAGTTACAATCATAAACAGGTAAATGTCAAGTATTGAAATAATAGCTGTCTTTTGTGCACAATTTTATGTATTAAAAACAAGAGGTTTTATAGAAATATAACTTTGAAACAACTACATGTATTTTTGTATTTGACAGTTTAAGTAAATTAGTTATAAGAGTTTTTTAGCTATTCATTTCCTTCTAGCAAATCAATAAGTTGATCTCCTTATTCTTTTATCGTTTCATGTTAAACAGAATTTATTTTATTTAGATTGATATTTGTAATGAAAATGATCCGTCCAGGTAAACTGGCCATCCGTCCCTGTTTTGTGTGGAATACTGATGATATTTACAGAAAATTAATTATATTTACAGAAAGTTTGAAAGTTAAAGGTGGTATGGCTTCTGACTGGCACCCCTGAACAAAGATTTTAACAAAATAGGAAGACCGCCAACATTAGGGCTAGATAGCTCAGTTGGTAGAGCATTGGTGCGTTAATCCAGAGGTCGCAGGTTCAAATCCTGTTCTAGTCAATTTGTCTTTGTTCTTTATTCATCCCCAAATTAATATATACAAAAGTATGTTTGATTTGGGATTGACAAATGTTGCATTTTTTCTATCCATGGAGAATCTGACAGGGCTTGAATATGTGCAAGAAATAGCACAAACTAATTGTATTACTTATGCCATTCAGTTATTGTATTTGTTATATTATTAAACTGATTGGAATTGTATTCTCATTACACCAGAAAAGTTATCAATGTCAATTTTATTGCTTTAAATGGCCGTTCAATAACTCTACCAAAAAAGACCTTCGGTAATTTTTGTTGCAGCAGGATTTTCTAAATTTCATGCAACGAGAATCTTTGCTCTATCTCAGTGTGTACAGAGTGCAGATTGTCAACACCACTGTTGTATTGTCTATGATAAATAAACTGTTACATGCTTTTGAATTATTTTGCATGAGAATTTGTGACTGTATTCGTTTGAGTGTTTTCTTTACCCTTTTGTGTATGGGAAAGCCTCCGGTGTGGGTCAGGCAACAAATGGAATCGCTCTGTCTTAGATATTACAAAGAGATAAACACACAATGGGGTTATTTGAATAAATCTGGCTTGTAATTGTAGTTATAAAAATAACTGCCTTTAAGATATCTGATCTGTGCTCAAGCTGATTTTACCTTAAAATGAATTGATTCCAGCAAACGAAGGTTAAAAGAGCAGCTGTGGTCGATTTCACAAAGCACTAAGATTCATCTTTAAGATGAGATGAGTTGTCAGTACTACCATAGTGATTTGTGTTGTGACATCACACGTTGCTTAGCAATTAAGAGTGATTTGTGTTGTGAGAAATCGATCCCAGGCTATTTTAAAACTTTATAATGATTAAAATTAATAAATCACATGTTGACGTTGTAGATGACTATAAAATTAGTGATTTAACATAATTATATTAAATATATAATCACATTGACCTCCCCTTCTCGTCCCCCCACCCTTCTTCATCGGTTTGTGCATTGCTGCTGATTAGCCAATCAACGAACTATTGACCAATGACGTTGGCTAAAGGTAACCCCTCCCCCAAGTGGTCACTGCTTGTGACGTCATCACAGCTTCTTCAACTGTATTCATCTTGCATCATTTTATTGTCGCCATTATTAGCATTTTCAGTAGCATTGTTCATTTTGTTTGGTAGTTTGTGAATATTTTAGGAGAGAATAATACAGGTATTGTCTGCTTCATTGTCTGTGGTTAGAGGGTCCACCCTCCACAGAAACCCCGAAGAATAGTATAGCGTACCGATCTTACCGCGGCTACCGTGCAGCGCGCCGGCCGCCGGTAGAGCTGGAGTAGAGGCCGAGGGAGACTGTCCGTAGCCACGTTGTCTTCGTGTGGCTGGTGGCGTAGTGGTTGTTGCCGATGCCTTCTGCAGGTAAAATTTAATCATTTTTGTTTCTGAACTAGAATTTATAAACAACTAAATGAGGATTAGGAAACACCCTGGATTCTAGATGTACACTTTGATTAAGTAATGTTTTGAGGGAAAGTTGTTTTTTTGTACCCTAGTTGAGATCGAGAATCCAAGAACAAAACAAGGACCAAGATGGCGTCACTTCTTGATGCAGCTTTTTGATCCAGGGCTTGCTCTATGTAGTTGCAAATTGTATGCGGGACTTGTTTATGTGAATCAAATAGATATTTAGAACCGCCCGTGTGTAATTGGAATAATACTGGAATGTAATAATTTGGTGCATTTTAGCCAGTAAGGCATCACAAAACTGATTCATGCACGGGGCGCGGGAAGCAAAGAAAGGCTGGTAATGGTAGTTCAAATAGAGATAGCGCCCCTCGTGACTGAACTTCACTTGTGCCTACCTGCATTTAATTCGGTGTAGTTTACATGTAGCTTTATGAAAGTTATGAAAACATCCAAGTATATTCCAAGTACATGTCCTCATTTTCATTTATTTGTGTAGTTTTACAAGGAATTCATAGTTGAAGAAAATTGTTGCTACAAAATATGGATTTTTGTTCTGTTTGCATTTAGGCTAGCTACAGGCATGCCATGGTCAGGTGAAATCTACCTCTCCAGAAGTACTAAATGCATGATGCGCATGCTGCCCAGCATCAAGATTAAAGGATGTCTTCCACATCAAAAGGTAAATTTATGACAACAACCGTTATTAATTTGAAGCGCATCAAGAGATGTTGGACAGTTTGATGATACTATAGGCTTAAAAAGATGTAAACATCTTTTAATATTTTTTTTTTATTTTGCCATTTTCACAAGTTTGATGCCTTTTTCATGGTTTTTATGCTAATTATGCCAATTTCCAAATTCATGAGCAAAAGTGTGATCTCATATCATACAGAAATATCAACGTTGACAGAATTTAGGATGCTTTGGTGTCATATACTTTCTTTTCTACAGTGATTCGTTCTTGTGTCAGTTCATGGCAGTGGTTAATAAATGGTTAAAAGTATGACCAATATTTAAATGAAAGGGGAAAAGGTAATCTCAAACTACCCAAGGTTGTGTTTCATTACTTGTTAATATTAAAACAAACTATTATTGTGTTCTTTGTTTGCATGATACAGCGAGGGTTGTCATCTCCACAGAGATTACACATCATCCAAGTAGATGTTTGAGATCTGAGTGCAGTTGATAAGCTTCCTAACAATGTAGAATGAGTCTGTTAAATGAACTGCTGTCTTCTTTATAAAAGGTAAGAGAAACTCCTGAACATTAAAACAGTCGCTTGATATCTATCCTAGTTTCCATCATTACAATTTATCATCACTTTCCCTTGGTAGTTCCACCTATTGGCAGTAACGGCGCTGGACTCTAAAAGTTGGGGGAGGGGGCAAGTGAGGCGCAATGGGGATGGGGGGAGTCCAATATCTGATTCCCACTGTACCACTAGCCTTTCGTCAAGGCCTTCGTGGCTTAGACAGCTATGTAGCCACGAAGACCAACAGTACAAGTCAGCGCGCACGATCGAGTGGCGAAGCCACGAGGGCCTTTTCCAACTTGATTTTGCGGTTTGTGATGCTGAATTATTCATGAAGTTTCAATCAGAACAGAAGCTGAAATGTTAACCAATCACAATGCAGATGGTTAATATGCGCTGACCTCGTCGCTTCTGATTGGCTGTTTTGCTACCCCGTTAGGGTAGCAAAAATTGAGAAATAAAGAAAAACATTAGAATTTCCTGACAAGTTGGAAAAGGCCCTCGTGGCTTCGCCACTCGTGTGCGCTGACTTGGTCTTCGCTGCCGTTGCTTCGCGGCTACACAGATGTCTAAACCATGAAGGTCTTGGCGAAAGGCTATTGTACGACAAACATTGGTAATATAAACACAAATGGTAATGTGTAAATTATTTTGTCTGGCAAAGTTTATTATGAGACAAGAGAGTTCTATAAAGCCAAAATCAGTCTATTAAAAACTAAGTTTGAATGTGCTCAGAAGCTGCCTATTGGTATTGGGTACAATTTGGAATGCCTTAAATATAATGTAAAAATGCGATTCTTGTTCTATTTATTATTTACTCCAAATGATCACATTGAATTTGATTTGATTCACTGAATCATTTTTAAAATAAAACAAAGATTGAGTGTTTTTGCATTTGAATATATGATACAATTAAGTTTATTGTTAACTTTGCTTTTCCAGAGCTAGTAAAGCTGAAATGAGATCCACCAATCATCGAAGTAGATGTCTGTGATCTGTACATCAACCTTCAACGTCAACCAATGCTGTTTCTGATAAAAAGGTAAATTATTAACGCATGTGCGCATGTACTAAGTAATATCAAACATGGAAGGTTGAAAAAAACTTCTTCTGATAAGATGTCTTTTAGATAACCTTCTTTTGTACAGGTTGCAACCAATAATATGCATTTAAATTACTTGTTATGTTTTAAGAAACAGACCATATAATCCTTGTAAGTTTTAATGACAACCCTCTGCTGGTTTAATCAGCATTTTGATCCGCTATAAGTAATTTCAAATTC
This sequence comes from Marthasterias glacialis, assembly GCA_911728455.2. NCBI lineage: Eukaryota > Metazoa > Echinodermata > Asteroidea > Forcipulatida > Asteriidae > Marthasterias > Marthasterias glacialis. Next base: position 3,948,222 of record OU452223.1, read on the forward strand.
TTTCTTGTAAAAAAGTGTCTTGTACAATTATCATCCCTTTTTTAATAGAATATTAGTTTCTACACAGAGGTCTCCACATGAATGATTTTGTTTCCAAATGTTTACATCTCATGGTTCTATTTCAGTCATCTTTTAAAAATTCCTTTGAACACTTGGAAGAACTAAAACGAAAAATGTAAAGTTTACATTCAAACTATACCTTATTCAAATAAATATTTGTTTGACTTATTGTAAAATAAATTTCACTTGTTTGTATTTTGAAGGCTTGCCATCTGTAGATGATATGTACCTATCACAAGAAGTGGATTCCTGGGACCTGGAAATGCCTATCATCAGCCCAATGTCTACCCATCACAAATTTAGATGTGATGGTTACAACTGAGGTATGTACAAATCACTGTGGGTGACATTACTTTCTTACACTAACATCAAAAAGTGGGCTGTTTTTGCAGCACTGTACAGACAGCACCCCTACGCCACATGCCACAACACTCTGGGGACTCCATGCTGGCATCAGCCTAACCCAGATGAGTGGTTAGTCCCTACAGATTGATCACAGATTTAAAATATATATATCAAACATATTTTTTTACTAACAAACCCCTTTCATAAATAATGAAGTTTTAAGTATAAAGTTTTAAAGTCAAACACATACTAGTATTTTTACGGAAAAAAGCATTATCAGGTATTGTTTAAAATTGCCTTCATTCAAGTTGACAAGAAGTACGGCATTCCTCCTGCAGACTTTTATTACCTCCAGTAAACCACAAAAACTGAGGTATAAAATGATATGATGAAGAACCAGAGAGTTTGCTGAACTTCTCAAGTCTTCATCAACTAAAAACACACATCAGTGTCAGTTTGGATATTATTATTTGGGCAAATCAGATTTGATTTTTGGGGGCAAGCAGGGGCAAAGACATAATTTGGGGGCGGGGACTATTTAATAGTGACAATTTATTTGTGCATTTTTTTCGATCTAATTTTGTTGTGGTAAGGGGGCTTCCACTCCCCCACCACCCACCCAACTGCCCCCCTAGTTATGCCATTGGTGACAAGGGCCACTTGTTACCACCAGGGGGAGGGCAGGTTCATTTGACCTTTCCCTTTTTTGTATGCGCCCCAATGTATTACCTCTATGTATTTTGTTTTCTTTAACCTTTCACAGCACTGGAAAGCTGACTACAATCTTGAAGGCTTCAGAGTTTGAGGAGAGCAATGCATAGTGGAAACACCAAATGTCTTCATATTATTCTACACATCAAGGAATCATGGATGACCAACCAAGCAACTTGTTGACCTCATTAGTGATGTCAAGTACCTTACTGATGCAATTTAAACACATAAATGTTCTTGTGAAAATTATAGGTGCACCATTTGCATACAAGCACACCATATGTGTATTTTGAACTCACGAAGTTGGAGATCTAAGCAAATTAGTTGATGATTAATAGTGGTGCAATGGCTCGATTAATGGTGGTGGGTTGGTTTGATCTATTTGAAATTTATTTCTGAACCATGCGGAGTCCCACTATCAGCCAGGGTAATAGCTGGATGTTGATCTTAAAGATGTTTTGGAAAAAAACAAACATCGATGTAATAGTTTCTTGACATAAATCCCTTATTTGATAAGTTTACAGGTTGAGCTAAAGTAACTTATTTCCTTTGAAAATTCCTCCCACAAAGCATATTTTTGAAAAACTTTGCACCAGAATCCTGGTAAAAATTTCTAAAATATTACCATGTGCAAGAAAATATTTTTTACAAAATGGAAACAAGCATAACGAGCACAAAATCTGCGCTAAAACATCATTTAATTAATTAACTATAGAAAACATGGCGAATTAATGATGAAGTTTACATAGCTTAACTGTTTAGTTTATTTATTGACAAATAAGATAATCAACATTAGTCTTAAAAAAAGACTAATCCACAGAAATTGTTCTTCCAAAGAATCAAAGTTTTTCCTCTTTTTCAGATGTCTTTGATTACAGTGAAACTATTGTTCTTAATGCCGATAATGTTAGAAGTTTTTTGTATAGATTATACTATTTGGAGTTGTGAAATAAAATGATTCTAAAAATGTAGCAAGAAATTTGTTTCATTTCCTTACTTTATGCGCTATTATTGTACAAGTAATGTGTTATGGTGACAAGTATTAAGCAAGCCATAGAACAATGGTTATTTTTATTATTAACAAAATCCACTTATGCTAAAATATACCACAATAGCTTGACCCTACCCCACTCCAAAATTTACAATACACAATCCAACCTTGCGCAAATAAAATAGACTGGTCCCATTCAGTCAACCAGTACGTGTAATTCAATAATATAAGCAGACACTAGGGTATCCAACAAAGATGGCTGCATTAAAATGGTCTTTATCCTCTCAAATGTTTCCCAGTAAATAGAATAATCAATCCCTGCAACATAAAAACTAAAATCCCTTTATGAAAACTTTAAAAATACCATACCTCCTTTAATCTAAAAAGTAACACCTTTAAAATAAGTTCTGAACCACCCAATCATACCTTCAATACAAAATTCACCACACCTTTAAATTTATTTGTAAAAAGTTCTATACCATTCAATTAAAGGTTAGTTTTACCACTTCAATTTGAAATTTAATACCGTACAAAAAGTACTCTGCATAATTAAATAAATTCCACCCTACAGTAAGGTCCACAGCAACCCCTACCCCTGGCCCCAGTCCTCTACCCAGCTTGATCACATGCCCATTGTCCAGCCAGCCATCACCCCAATATATACACCAGCATATCCCCACCCTCACCCCAAGCCTTCAGTCCAACAACCTCAACCCACTGTCTTCATCCCAACAACCTCCCATCCTTACTCCAGTCCTCTACCCAGCATCATCATGCCCATAAGAATGGATATCCAGCCACACCCCAGCATGACTACTGGTCCATCCCCCATCCCTCACCCCAAGCCCTTGATCCAACCATCTCAACCCACTGTCTTCATCCCACCAAACTCCCACCCCTTACTCCAGTCCTCTACCCGTCATCATCATGCCCATAAGAATGTCTATCCAGCCACACCCCAGCATGACTACTGGTCGATCCCCCATCCCTCACCCCAAGCCCTTGATCCAACCATCTCAACCCACTGTCTTCATCCCACCAACCTCCCACCCCTTACTCCAGTCCTCTCCCCAGCATCATCATGCCGATGTCTACCCAGCCATCACCCCCAGCATGACTACTGGTCCACCCCCATCACTCACTCCAAGCCCTCAGTCCAACCATCTCAACCCACTGGCTGACTGACTATCTTCATCCCACCAACTTCCCACCCTTACTCCAGTCCTCTCCCCAGTGCCATCATTTTCATGTTTATCCAGCCATCACCCCAGCATGACTACTGGTCCACCCCCATCTCTCACTCCAAGCCACCAGTCCAACCATCTCAACCCACCGTCTTCATCCCACCAACCTCCCACCCTTACTCCAGTCCTCTACCCAGCATCATCATGCCCATGTCCTACCAGCCATCACCCCAGCATGACTACTGGTCCATCCCCCATCCCTCACTCCAAGCCACCAGTCCGACCATCTCAACCCACTGGCTGACTGACTGTCTTCATCCCACCAACCTCCCACCCTTACTCCAGTCCTCTACCCAGCATCATCATGCCCATGTCCTACCAGCCATCACCCCAGCATGACTACTGGTCCTTCCCCCATCCCTCACTCCAAGCCACCAGTCCGACCATCTCAACCCACTGGCTGACTGACTGTCTTCATCCCAACAACCTCCCACCCTTACTCCAGTCCTCTACCCAGCATCATCATGCCCATGTCCTACCAGCCATCACCCCAGCATGACTACTAGTCCATCCCCCATCCCTCACTCCACGCCATCAGTCCGACCATCTCAACCCACTGGCTGACTGACTGTCTTCATCCCACCAACCTCCCACCCTTACTCCAGTCCTCTACCCAGCATCATCATGCCCATGTCCTACCAGCCATCACCTCAGCATGACTACTGGTCCATCCCCAAGCCCTCAGTCCAACCAGCTCATCCAACTGACTGCTCAGCAACCTCCCAGCCCCTGGCCCCTCAGCACTTAGAAATTTTACTCCCAAATCTTAGCTCCAAGGGCCCTTGGTCAACCCTCAGATCAGCCGAAAATCCAAGGGTCTGGCCAGGGAGAATTTATTTTGAAAAATTTTCTAAGTCGGCCCATTCTAATATTCATCAGGTCAAAAACCGTTAGATTTTCATGAAAGCTCGGTAGCAGAGTGGCGAGAGAGAGAGGTTACAGGGCTGAAGGTATGCGGTTCAAGCCCTACCCATTTTTACAAGAAATTAAAAAAATGTCTTTTTTTACTGGTAAAAAGGGGGTCCACCAGGATTTGAACCCCCGAGCTCACAGCCCCAGAAATCCGGGAGCTGTGAGCTAGCCCACTGGGCTAAATCGCCGCTTGAAAAAATCGTTCGGACGTTATATTTAAACCTTAGAATGGATAGGTCAAAAAAAAATTAAAAATAATGAGATGCGCCCTTTGACCTATGACCTTTATAGAATATGAGAGGAAAATGAAAATGGAGAAAATATCTGTTGGTGTCTGCTTAAAAATAGTTTATTTTAGAACCAAAAGACCATACTGTATAATATGAATGTATAACGAGTAAAAGAAAACACTATTAAGACTACAAATCATAACATAAGTAGTTTAACATAAAAAACAAAACAAAATTAATCTAATTAAAAATTATTTAACCAATATGTCTTAAGTATTTAGATTTTCTTAACAATAGATTGTGTAAGTCTCATGTGTATTCGAACATTAGGGTCCGTTAAAGCGCGTGATTTTGTTTCCTTCACATGTTACAGCAACGTGTGTGGGACCAAAATGGTCCCCAAAATGTTCGAATACGCGCAAGACTTACACAGTCTATAGTTACTTGTTTTTTTATTTCAAAAGTCTCAATATTTTTTTTAAGTGAAAATACAATCCAGTCTCTAAAAGAACAAAATTAACGTTTAATTACAATCTAAACTACTTTATAGGGCTTTCATTATATCCCTGTAAAACAGATTGGATTCTCTTCAGGAATGGTAAAGTTACCCCCCCCCCCCCAACCCGATTAAATCTCATCAGCATAGTTTAAAATAAACTTTATTTCAATTCTTAAAATGAGAACCCTTGAACACTACATGAAGCACCGCAGTGCTTACAATGCAAATGCCTTATACCTGATCAACTATTATACTTAAGTATTCATAGCAATAATTCTATAAGTTTCCTTTGGTCACTGCTAGAGGGCGCTATCACTCTCTATCCTTAAGTTTTCATAGCAATAATTCTATAAGTTTCCTTTGGTCACTGCTAGAGGGCGCTATCACTCTCTAACCTCCCATTATTTTAAGAGTAATGTTTAAGAATAAACTATTGCTAGTAAACTTGCGGGTACAATCATGTGAGGAGTGTTGGCTCTGAAAAGAGCCGGAGTGGTCTCGACGTTTCGATCAGTATGCTCTGATCGTCTTTCAGAGCCAACACTCCTCACAAAAGATTTTTAAACACATGGTTGTACCAGCAAGTTTACTAGCAATAGTTTATTCTTAGTCTCCTACACCATGCAAAGCTTCAAACATCACTTAAGATTAATATTTGTATAATATACGATATAACGGTTTTTATAGTATCAAAGTTTACTTCAAATTTATTTTTCATGAAGTAGAAATTTAGGATCACCCTGATTTAACTAAACACACTGCAATTGAGAAAATCTCATTTCATTATTTTCTTATCACAGTTCAAGTATTAAACGATAAGTTTCTGAAACAAGGCTGCATTTCTTCGCTGCTAAACAGATGCATCGATCGTGTGTAAAATACAAATTAACGTTCAATCTCTGCAGCGCCCGTTTTATAAGAAACCGTAACACAATATTTCGCTTCACCGACGTTACTCGAGATTTTATGAACTTGTCAGTGAAAGCCTAATTTTGTGTTTTATTGTATTTGATAGTATCACTCATTTCTTAATTTTAATTTATTATTATCACATTATTTTTAATATAATTAAAGCAGTGCATGCATTGGAAAGTATATGCACATTATTCAGCCCGGTTCAGTATATTATTAACTGAGACAAAAAGTCAAATTCTTGTTAGTGACGCACGAATAAAATGTACATAATATTGTACAGTTAATTTCAACTTTAACTTTTCACAGACAGTTCATGACTGAACAAAGTTATTGCTATAATTGCATTGAAATAAGTATATTTATAATTTAATTTATTTATGTAGTAAAGTATCACTTGAGGTTTGATTTTGGCCCTCAAGCTGAAAATAATTTCATTTTGAGTAATTAATTTCATATCTATAATACAAATAACAATAACGAATGTTAGAGTGTTAGAGTAATATATGTTAGATAATTTGAACAGTTGGAAATTCTTTGTTTCACTGATATTAAAATTCTGAAATCTTGAAACTTAGAAAGTAATCCATTGGTGATAGTTTCATTATATTTTTAATCATAATTAACAAAGAAAACGAAATCTAAATGTACATTTTTATACTAGTTTATTCAATAGAACTAGAATGAGGAGCCACCCGCCCACCTTAAGAACTACAACTTGTTTCACATAAAATAAAACATAATATTAATCTTCATGTAGGCCTGACATATGCTCACTGATTATGAAGTTCATATGAGTGATAGTTTTTATTAATGTTAGTAATCATAATTGTTCAGAAAGTGTTGATCTACATGTACATGTATGCCTAACTTATGTAAGAAGTTTTGAACATAAAAGAACCAGCTATCTAACTTTTCTATAATGAACTCAAATAACTATGAACAAATAATATAAATATTTATTATTAATTTGGTATTTTAAACTGTCGTTGTATGTTATAAAATTGGGCTATTCTTCATAGGCCTTAAAGCAGACCTCAAACCCCAACATTAATTTCTTTCGTCTTGACACCTGTTACCCCTACAAGTGATTTCATTGGATGTTACTTGTATCTTACATAAAAATTGACAGTTGGGTGTTAGCCTATAGTTTTTAGTTCTTATTTTTAACATAATTTAATTTATTATACAGCGCTTTGGGTTTTAGCTTTTAATGTTTTTTAATGTAAGGTGCTTTATCATCATTATTACTTTTTAGACTTATTATTTTATGTTTAACTAATGATTTTTATGTATATGTGTGTATTCATAACGATTTTAGGATTAGGTCCATTTTTTTTTAAATTTGTTAAGCGCCCAGGAGCATGTTTCATGGACAGGCGCTATATAAATGTTCATTTTATTTATTATTTATTTATATAAGTTAGTTCTTCAAAACACATTTCAATGTAATTAGTATTGTTATCAAAATTTAAAACATAGACTTTGTAAGACCTAGATTAATGTTTATGTTAATTTAATTGATTTGTATTTTCACATTTGTCATATAATTGTTAATAAATTAATCTTTAGTTGACAATGTCATCATTTGCATTTAATGGAAGTAATACAGTGATATGATTTGTTAAAGGTTAAGAACATCATAATTAGAAGTATAGAACTTTTTTTAGATATAGCATTTTTGTATCATGGGGATAACATATTCAGAAACAAATCATCACAAGACATGTAAATAGTCTAATGCATTTAAATAACATTTATGAATTTTCAAAACCTAATTTAAGAATGGATTGTTAGCAGGAGGATCTAAAGTTTCTTTTTATCACATATATATTGTCAAATTCATGAACTACTACACACATAACATACATATTTAATTTATTGTTTTGAGTTAAAATTAAGACCCATTCTTTTTCTAAATGTAATTAGTGAATTGGAAATATTTAATGTTTCATTATAAATTTTTGATTTATAGATTGCAATTTGTCTTCTGATTAAATTATCAATATGCTACTTGTAAGGTGGACATTTTTTTAATCATTTTAATTAAATCATAGAAGTTATTTCTTTTCAGATTTTAGTGGAATTGTAATAAATAAATCAGAATAAGTTGTTTTGTAAAACTAACTTCCTAACTACAAATCATTTAAATTTGTTTTTACTATCATCGTTTTATATGCATAAATATTGTGATTTTCTATTTCATTGTTGATCCCCAATTATGTCATGTTTTGGTTACATGAAAAATATTTCCCCCTCTGTCTAGTCCATAATTACATTTTTTATGTGATGGAGTACTTTTTTCATTTTATATATCATAATATATTTTTATATACATGTATTGTTATACTCTTGTTACTTGTGAAATTTTGTATCATATTTACATTTGTCTGTGAATTATGGAGAAATAAAATGATAACAATAACATATTCCAGTGCATTTTCACAGGTCTTGTTGACAAACAATTATGTACTCTTTCTATACGAGATGACTTTATGTCCGACTTTATGTCCGTCTGGCTCGCACTCTAACGCATCGGCAGTCGCCTCGTTTCAGAACTTAACGTAATAACGTTTCTTACCAAAAATTAAAATCCTCCCCAGAGCAGTGTGGTTTGGGTTTCACTTGAATACTTAATGGTAAAGCCACTACTTATGCATATTTCCCTATTGGCAGGTACAAACGCTTAGATTCACAAAGACTCCCTACTGATCTACCAACAATTCCCCATGGCATGAGTGCCATGTTGTCTTCCTCTTTGTCTTGAGTGTTGATAGAGCAAACACGAGATCGAGCATAGAGCGGGGAGTAGTCGTCATCACTCTACATGTATATGGAACTATCCCAGGTTTATTGCTTCAAACTCTGAGATAAGAAAGGACGCGATGCCCTTCCTGTTCAGTGTTATGCCCCTATTAAAGGCTGGATAATGTCTCCTTTCCAACCTACGCCACTGCCAGCACTCAGGGCCTCTTGCAGCGAGGAGTGCTGGGCAGGGGAATGATGCAGTGGCAGATTGTTATCACTGGTACAGGTCCGCTGAGAAATTGGCTCGTCCCAGGGAGTGGATATTCCCCATTATGGACAGACTCATTACTCGCCATTGGTTTAGCCATTAGAACATAAGCCAGAGATATGCAGATATTTAAAGCCCCTCGTGTGAAGGCATCATGCCTGAGATAATGGGCACCATCTTGAACATGTCTTGGATTAATGAACAGCACTGTACACCCACGAGATTGAGCCCATCCCAAGCCCCAGTGGCAAGTGCCATAACAGCACTGTATAACCGGGAGACTGAGCGAGTGTGTCACAGCCTGTCTGCCTGTACAGGAACCCATCCCAAGCTCCAATGGCAAGTGCCATTACAGCACTGTATAACTGGGAGACTGAGCGAGTGTGTCACAGCCTGTCTGCCTGTACAGGAGCCCATCCCAAGCTCCCATGGCAAGTGCCATAACAGCACTGTATAACTGGGAGACTGAGCGAGTGTGTCACAGCCTGTCTGCATGTACAGGAGCCCATCCCAAGCTCCAATGGCAAGTGCCATAACAGCACTGTATAACTGGGAGACTGATCATGTGTGTCACAGCCTGTGTGCCTGTACAGGAACCAATCCCAAGCTCCAATGGCAAGTGCCATAACAGCACTGTATAACTGGGAGACTGAGCAAGTGTGTCACAGCCTGTCTGCCTGTACAGGAGCCCATCCCAAGCTCCAATGGCAAGTGCCATAACAGCACTGTATAACTGGGAGACTGAGCGAGTGTGTCACAGCCTGTCTGCCTGTACAGGAACCCATCCCAAGCTCGAATGGCAATTGCCATAACAGCACTGTATAACTGGGAGACTGAGCGAGTGTGTCACAGCCTGTCTGCCTGTACAGGAGCCCATCCCAAGCTCCAATGGCAAGTGCCATAACAGCACTGTGTAACTGGGAGACTGAGCGAGTGTGTCACAGCCTGTCTGCCTGTACAGGAACCCATCCCAAGCTCCAATGACAAGTGCCATAACAGAACTGTATAACTGGGAGACTGAGCGAGTGTGTCACAGCCTGTCTGCCTGTACAGGAATCCATCCCAAGCTCCAATGGCAAGTGCCATAACAGCACTGTATAACTGGGAGACTGAGCGAGTGTGTCACAGCCTGTCTGCCTGTACAGGAACCCATCCCAAGCTCCAATGTTGGTCATGCCCATCGTCGTCAGAGCCCCACTTTGAACCATGAACAGCACTGTACACCCGGGAGATTGAGTGTGTCACAACCTGTCTGCCTTCTCAGGAGCAAGGGCTGAGGACGAGTTTGCTTTGGTTGTCCCTGACCTTGCCTGGGTGTCGGCAAGATGCCATGCTATTAGCAAGGTGGATATCAATAAACAGCCTGTAAAAACTCGGCCCTTGACACAAAGTGATGGAAACAGAGTGATGTTGACGATGTTTCTTCCCCCCTGCCTTGCCTTACAAACTCTTTGAATTGGAGGAAGACTGACAGCGGGGACATTGGCTTTCTGAAGTGTTTCAGAAGACACTGCATTGTCACTGGTCTGGATGAGTAGACCATGACCAACATCATCAGAGCACCAATCTGACCCATGAACAGCACTGTACACCCAGGATGATTGAGTGAATGTTTCACAGCCTGTCTGCCTCTGTCTTTACAGGAGCTCATCCCGAGACCCCATGGTGAGTGCCATGGAGCCAGGAGAGAAAGATTAGTGAGCAGCTTTCATGGTGGATGTAACGGTGCCAGGGAACAGGTTGTGTTTGCCTTTCCTGCTGTTTTCATTGGTCTTGAGTCGTGCAGCCATGGTTAGAATACACACCAAGGGATGAAGATGAGTTTGGTTTGGTTGTCTCCGACCCCACCTGGGTGTTGGCCAGATTTCACAGCTGTTAGCAAGGTGGATATCAATGAACAGCCTGTAAAAACTTGGCCCTTGACACAGTGATTGAGACGATGTTCATTCCCCTTGCCTAATTCACCTGACAAACACTCCAATCTCAACGAAAATTGATGGCAGGGACAACAGCTTGTTGTATCTTTTTTTACTGGAAAAGCCACCAGTCAAGCCTGAAGACAATTCAGAAGAAACTACAGGCTGAGAACTGCCGGATGCTGAGAACTCGACATAGACGGTGGTCTGGAGGACAGGGACGAGTGGGTCATGACTGATAAACACCACTGGGCAACTGAGAGAATGAGCGAGTGTGTCACATCCCATCTGCCTGTGCAGGAAGTGAGTGGTTGCCAATGAAGGTGTAACAGGGCCTGGAAAGGCGTTGTGTTTTCTCTACCTGCTCTTTTCTGTTGGTTTTGAGTAGTCCAGCCATGGTAAGGATACACACCAGGGGAACGAGTTTGCTTTGGTTGTCCCGTAACCCCAACTGGTAGTCCAGCCATGGTCAGGATAAAGACCAGGGGCTGAGGACAAGTTTGCTTTGGTTGTCCCGTAACCCCAACTGGTAGTCCAGCCATGGTCAGGATAAAGACCAGGGGCTGAGGATGTGTTTGCTTTGGTTGTCCCGTAACCCCAACTGGTAGACCAGCCATGGTCAGGATAAAGACCAGGGGCTGAGTACGAGTTTGCTTTGGTTGTCCCGTAACCCCAACTGGTAGTCCAGCCATGGTCAGGATAAAGACCAGGGGCTGAGGACGAGTTTGCTTTGGTTGTCCCGTAACCCCAACTGGTAGTCCAGCCATGGTCAGGATAAAGACCGGGGGCTGAGGACGAGTTTGCTTTGGTTGTCCCATAACCCCAACTGGTAGTCCAGCCATGGTCAGGATAAAGACCAGGGGCTGAGGACAAGTTTGCTTTGGTTGTCCCGTAACCCCAACTGGTAGTCCAGCCATGGTCAGGATAAAGACCAGGGGCTGAGGACAAGTTTGCTTTGGTTGTCCAGTAACCCCAACTGGTAGTCCAGCCATGGTCAGGATAAAGACCAGGGGCTGAGGACAAGTTTGCTTTGGTTGTCCCGTAACCCCAACTGGCAGTCCAGCCATGGTCAGGATAAAGACCAGGGGCTGAGGACAAGTTTGCTTTGGTTGTCCCGTAACCCCAACTGGCAGTCCAGCCATGGTCAGGATAAAGACCAGGGGCTGAGGACAAGTTTGCTTTGGTTGTCTTGAAACCCCAACTGGTAGTCCAGCCATGGTCAGGACGAAGACCAGGCGCTAAGGACAAGTTTGCTTTGGTTGTCCCATAACAACGACTGCGTGTCAGACAGATACCATGGCCATTAGTGATGTGAATATCAATGAGCAGCCTGTACAAAACCTAGACACACAGTGGTGGTGACGACGTATCTCCCCCCTGCCTGATTCGAATGACAAACTCTGGAGGAAGATTGACGGCATGGACATCGGCTTGTCCTATCCTTTATACCGGAAGAGCCACTGGTCAAGTCTGAAGACAATTTAGAAGACACTAGGGGCCTAGAAATGCCAAATGTTTGGGGAAATCTGGCATCAATGGTGGTCTGGACTAGTGGGTCATGCCCACCATCGTCAGAGCCTCACTCTGACCCATGAACAGCCATGTACACCCAGGAGATTGAGCGAGTGTCACAGCCTGTCTGCCTTCACAGGTGCCTGTCCCCAGGCCCATAATGAGTGTCATGGAGCAAGGGGGAAACGGCTGATAAGCAGCATTCATGGTGGATGCAACGGGGCCCAGAAATGGGTCGTTTTTGTCATGCCTACTCTTCTCCGTTGGTTTTGAGTTGCCTACCATGGTCAGGATAAAGAGCAAGGGCCGAGGACGAGTTTGCTTTGGTTGTCCCGAAAACCCTGCCTGGGTGTCGGCTAGATACCATGACTGTTAGCAATGTGGACATCAATGCACAGCCTGTAAACTCGGCTCTTGGGACAGAGTTATGGCGACAATGTTTCTTCTCCTGCCTAATTTGACTGACAAACTCTCTGAACTGGAGGAAGATTGACGGTGCGGACCTCAGATTGCCTTTTCTTTTTTATGAGAAAACACAGGTCAAGTCTGAAAACAAGAAAGAGGACACTATTGTCCTAGGATTGCCTGATCCAGAGGGGAAATCAGACATCGACAGTGGTTTGAGTGGGTCATTGACAACATCATCAGAGCCTCACTCTGACCGATGAACAGCGCTGTACAGGAACTTGTTGTGAGAACCCGTGGCAAGTTCCATGAACCAGGGAGGGAACAGTTGGTGAGCAGCTATCATGGTGGGCGTAACAGGGGCCGGAAACAGGCCGTGTTTGCCCTACCTGCTCTTTTCCGTTGGTTTTGAGTAGTCCGGCTATGGTCAGGATACAGACCAGTGGGCTAAGGACAAGTTTGTTATTGCTGACCCTGAACCCTGCCTAGATGCTGGCTAGATACCATGGGCATTAGCAAGGGGGATATCAATGAACAGCCTGTACAAACTCGACACAGAGTGAAGTTGACAATGTTTCTTCCCCCTGCCTAATTCCCCTGACAAACTCTCCAAGCTGGAAGAAGATTGACAATGGGAACCTCAGATTGCCTTTTCTTTTTTTATGAGAAAACACACAGGTCAAGTCTGTAAACAATTCAGAGGACACTATTGGCTTAGGATTGCCTGGTGCAGGGGGAAAATCAGACATAGACAGTGGTCCAGACGAGTGGGTCATGCCCAACAGCGTCAGAGCCCCACTCTGATCCATGAACATTGCTGCACACTCAGGAGATCGAGCGTGTGTCACAGCCTGTCTACCTGTACAGCAGCTCATTGCGGGCCCCTGTGGCCAGTGCCATGGAGCAGGGAGGGAACTGTTGGTGGGCGGCTTTGATGGTGGGTGTAACGTGGCCCAGAAATGGGTTTTGTTTGCCCTGCCTGCTCCTTGTGTTAGTTTTGAGTATTCCAGCCATGGTCAGGATACAGACCACGGGCTGAGGACGAATTTACTTTGGTTTTCCTAAAATCCTGTCTGGGTGTCAGCTAGATACCAGGGCCATTAGCATTGTGGAAATCAATGAACAGCCTGAACAAACTTGACCCTTGACACAAAGTGATGTTGACAATGTTTCTTTCCCCTGCCTAATTTGCCTGACAAACTCTCCAAACTGGAGGAAGATTGATGGCAGGGACCTCAGATTGCCCTGTCTTTTTGATGAGAAAAGAAACTGGTCAAGCTTGAAAACAAGTCAGAGGACACTAGTGGCCTAGGATTGCCTGATGCAGGGGTAAAATCAGACATCGACAGTGGTCCGGACGAGTGGGTCATGCCCAACATCGTCACAGCCCCACTTTGATCCATGAACATTGCTGTACACCCAGGAGATTGAGAGTGTGTCACAGCCTGTCTGCCTTCTCAGGAGCCACTCCCTGGCGAGCCGGGAGGGAATGTTTTTTCAGCAGCGATTAGTGTTGGTGTAACGGGGCCCGGATACGGGTCGTGTTTGCAAGTCAAGAAATCTTACTCATACATGGCATAAAGCACGCATCTGACAGAGCTGTCGGAAAAGTGTGTGTACCAGATCCTGCGCTAACAAAAGGAGGGAGATATTGTAGCACTCATGCCATGGGGCCTTGAGGGTAGATCAGTAGAGGGCGCTATTGTACCTGCCAGCTAGGAATCATGCATAAGTGTAGTGGCTCTAAAGGTTATTAGAGTGACGTAGACACAATGTATGCTTATTTTGGGGCAAAAATTACAACATAAAAGTTACTGTATACACAATTCATAATGTTTTACATTACAAATAGTAATGCAGAACATTAAAAAATGCAGAACATGCAGAACATGCAGAACATGCAGAACAATAAAAATAACCAGTATTTTATAAGTGAACCACTGCAAGCATTTTTGTTTTATCAGTATTTTGCCAATATCATCCTGGTAAGGTTAGTCTAAAGCAGGGCCACCACGAGCAGGTCCCAGGATACCAGCCCCACACGCTTTCTAGCATCGTCAGAGCCATTACACCCACCTTTCGGCAGGGTCCGGTCCGCCACCCCAAGGCGAACCCCAAGGCAGTCCCCTAGCTGTAGTAACGCGGTCCACTAGCCCCACGGCCATGACTAGGGACTACTGCCGTTTGCCAACCATTTGTGATCACACCAGCACCATGCTCCCCCGGTAGAGCAGCCTGATGCATCTTTAAGATCAACATCCAGCTATCACCCTGGCCGGCAGTAGGACCCCAAATGCCACGTGCAAATGTCCAGGTCCCTTTATTATTTCGGAATTTCCCGTGTTGTACCACCATCGATTCCGAATCGTATCTCCGCACCACCAATCGAACGTCCGCACCACCAATCGTATCTCCGCACAACCAATCGAATCTCCACACCACCTATCGTATCTCCGCACAACCAATCGAATCTTTGCACCACCAATCGTATCTCCGCACAACCAATCGTATCTCCGCACAACCAATCGTATCTCCGCACAACCAATCGAACGTCCGCACCACCAATCGAACGTCCACACCACCATTCGTATCTCCGCACCACCAAGGCTCTAAGATCGCCAATTTCATAGCTCAAAAAACGCATATGTGCTTGCTTGCAATGGTGTACTTATTTACAAGATATAAACTGTATAGTGCTGCTAAAACAGCCCACTATACGAAGATTACAGAAAACATTAATACATTAAACTTACACATCTACAATATCTTACATTTGAAGACAACAAATTCCTTGGTTGTTCATTCTTGATCCCTAGATGAACTGCTAGGATGTCTTGATGATACTGATGTTTAGATACACGTTGCTCTCCTTGATACCCAGTAGCCTTCAAGATGTCAGTAGAGGAGCTTCCCTATGCGCTTGATCTCAGGGGACTATTAGCTACATCTCCGGCTCTGAAAGGTCAAGTTTACAGTTACAGAATTGTAAGCAACAATTTAATGTGCAAAATCCCTTGCCGGGGTGATAAAAACTAATAAGGACCCCCTCCTAAGTTATAGTAGTTATTCTTTAGAGTGCCAAAAGTCATCGTTGGTTTTTTACTTGCATTGTAAACCATTACGTTTGTTGTCGATGTTTTTGTTAAATGTAGACCAAAGTACTTGTCAGAAAGTTTCACAAGTAGTTTGTTTTTGAAGCTTTGTACATCTTTTTTTTCTTCTTCTTCTTTCTGTTATCTATTCAAGGGAGGTATTTTAAGCTTAATGATCTCATACCTCTTTTTTCAAATCAATCACCACTTAAAAAATACAAAATCGATTGATGCACCTTTTGAAAGCCAGAAAAATGGTGAAAAACATTTTGCTTACAAAAAGCGCTTTTATTGTTGCCTTTACATTTAAAGGTGCTGCAATTTTCAACTTCTACATTTTCTGTTGTGTTTAAACTGCTTATGCAACTGGTTTTCTTAAAGAGGACACAAATTATGCAGTGACAATATTGATGTAAATACTAAATCGAGTAAATGTATTTAGCTTTAATCTTAAAAAGGTCAAATGAATTCCCAATAATTATGATTACACAATTTAAGCAAGATACATACAAAGGAGAGTGCAGCTCCTATATCTTAGCCTGGTCTTGGAGATCTACTTGTTGACTGGTAGATCTCTTTAGAGATGGTAAGCCTTTCTGCAGTGACAGGTATATCACACAATTTGCAACAGTAAGTGTTTCAAACATTACCCATCATTACAAAAGTTAGTTTCAGAAAATTTGCTTTTACCCGAGTATTTTTTTTATACTTTCAATCAAAAATAAATGAAGACAAAAGATTGATCAGCAATGAGATTGTTGGAAGATCTCCTGCACATCAGAAATATTTTGATTGTTGCAACCAAAATAAGCAACACCTATTTGGGGGGGGGGGACGTCAATTGCCAGTAACAGTTCTCTTTAGGATTGGTACTTCAATATTTGTTGATCAGTGACCTCTCATAATGTTTCTAATAAGGCAAATGCAATGCAAAACTTAAATCACCACAAGCTAAGAATTTGTATTGATAATTGTGTTTAAAATAAAGCATCCAGCCTGTCAACTCTAAATTGATTGCCAAACATACAATTATCTTTGAATGAATTGTAATGCTAGAAGAAAATGAGTGACGTTAACTTCTGTTTAAGCAAGCGCAACAATATGCATTCTGCACAATTATTACCGAGCTCCATTTGGGACTAGGGGTAAATACTGAAATGTATACTCTTTGGGATTTCACCTTTTACTGGAGAGTGCAGCTCTTTTATCATAGGCTGGTCTTGGACATCTACTTGTTGAAGGGTAGATGTCTTAAGAGATGCAAAGCCTGACTGCAAAATGCAAAATTTACAATATTCAGTGTTCCCCATCATTTAAAAAAGTTAGGTTCAGTACATGCTTACTTTTGATCTTTTTCTATTTTCAATCAAAAATAAGTGAAGAAAACCAACATTGAAAACAGCAAAAGACTGTTTGGAGAAAAATCATGCACATCAGGATCATTGTTATTGTTGCAATCAAAATAACCAAATGGAAAATGCCTGACACAGTTCTCTTGAGGATTGGCGCTGGTATAAACTTTTGTAATGCTTCAGGAAGATGATTTATGTTAATTTCTATTTAAACAAGAGCAACAATAAACATTCTGCACAATTCTTACAGAGCTCTATTTGGACCAGATGTAAATATTAAAAGTATACTTTTTGGGAATTCACCTTTTACTGGAGAGTGCAGCTCTTTTATCATAGGCTGGTCTTGGACATCTACTTGTTGACGGGTAGATCTCTTTGGAGATGCTAAGCCTTTCTGCAACACAAACAATTTGCAAAATTTAGTGTTTAACCAGGTGGCGCCGGATGACCTGTGAGCGCGCAAATGTTTCCCCTGCCTGGAAACAGAAGACATGTAAAGATGCCATTGTGTAATTTCGGAATACCGGAGCAAATGTCGTCCGGACATTCCACTGCTGAGCATGCGCACAACACACACGCGCATCGTTTCACCCACACAAGAAACAAAAAAGATCTTGAATACTTTCTGGCTATTGAGAGGCAGTTTTTGTGTAACTCTCAATTCTAGACATTTGTCCTTTTGTTCCAAGAAGAGGATTACGGTACATCGAGAGGCTTCCACCATTGTTTATTCATTGTATTTCGATTCAAGTCAGAGTGAGCCGGGAATGAATTGAGCCATGGTTCTGTGTTTAGTACCACTCCAATGCCGTAGGCAACAGTCAATGTTTTGCAATTCACAGTGCATGAATTAGCCATTTTGTCGGTTGAGAAAACAGAATGGACAATCCAATAAAGAGAATGTATGTTCGCTTGGCATTGTCAAGTCAGGGTTTCTTTGTGCCAGTGGTACTCTCAAAGAAAATTTATTCCAGCAATTTGCTAAAAAGAACCCCGCCAGGGGGACAGGACAAAAAAAAAGATAAATAAAAAAAGAATCTCGGCGGCAAATGGTTAAATAAACTTGGCACAGTTAGTAAACCAGATAGGTTCACTTAGATTACTTATAGCTAAGTATTTTCTAATACTTCCAATCAAGAATAAACAAAGACAAAACATTGAAAGCAGCAAGAAAATACATGGAGGAACTCAAGCACATCAGGAATATTGTTATTGTTGCAACCAAAATAAGCAACAGAAATTCAGGGGGGGGGGGCACATCAAATACCTGAAACAGTTCTCTTGAGGATTGGTGCTGGGGAGAATGTTATAATCAGTGGGCTCTCACAATAAAACTTATCTAGCAAAGTACACACCAAAATTTGAATTACCAAAAGCTTAGAATTTGTATTGAACTTTATGTTTTACATGAAGCATCCATATAAGGGACTCCCCCCAATAAAAAAAAAAAAAATAAATAAATAAAAAAATAAAAACCTGCCTGTCACCTCTAAAATGATTGCCAAACAACATACATATGTCTCCATTTGGGACCAGGAATAAACATTAAAAATATATTTTTGGGAATTTACCTTTTACTGGAGAGTGCAGTTCCTTTATCATAGGCTGGTCTTGGACATCTACTTGTTGGCGGGTAGATGGCTTTTTCTGAAACACGAACAAATCACACAATTTGCGACATTTAGTGTTTTGAAAGCAGCAAACAATGGTTGCAGGAACTTATGCTCATCAGGGATAATTTGATTGTTGCAATCAAAATAAACAACAGTAAGTCAGGGGGACGTCAAATGCTTGCAACAGTTCTCTTCAGGATTGATGCTGGTATGAACTTCATTAATCAAAGAGCTCTCAGAATGAAACTTATCTACCATTTTGTATTGATCATTGGGTTAAACATGAAGCATCTTTATCAGGGACTTCCTCAACCCCCCCCCCATCCCCCACAAAAAAAACCTGTCAACTCTAATTGCCCAACATCAAACAAATATCTCCATTTGGGACCAGGATTAAACATTAAAAGTATACTGCAGCTTCTTTATCACAGGCTGGTCTTGGACATCTACTTGTTGACGGGTAGATCTCTTCGGAGATTCTAAGCCTTTCTGCAACACAAACAAATTGCACTTTTTGCATCATTTAGTGTTTCAGGACATTACCTTTCATTAAAACAGTTCGATTCAGATAAATTGCTTTTACCTGAGAATTTTTTTCTTCATACTGACAATCAAAAATAAGTGAAGAAAACCAGCCATGAAAACAGCAAAAAAATGTTTGGAGGAACTCATGTATATGAGGATCATTTTGATCGATGCAATAAAAACATAAGAACAGTAAATACAGGGATGTCAAATAACTGAAACACTTCTCTTGAGGATTGTGCTGGTTTTAACTTTACTAGTCAGTGAGCTCTCAGAATGAAACTTATCAAGCAAATGACACACCAACATTTTAGTTACCAAAAGCTAAGAATTTGATTTGAAATGTGTGTTTAACATGAAGCATCCTTAAAGAATTTCTTAAAATCTTTAAAACCTGACAGGAAAAAAAACAATCCATTCTGTCAACTCTGAAATGAACACCAACATCATACAAATACTTTCAAATGAATTGCACTGCTACAAAAAAAATGACTGATACTAACTTCTGATTATTCAAGAGAAACAATACACATTCTTCACAATAAGTACAGACCTCCATTTGGGACCAGAGGTAAATATTTAAAAAATGTAGTGAATCTACCTTCTACTGGATAGTGCAGCTCCTACATCAAGGGCTGGTCTTGGACATCTACTTGTTGACGGGTAGATCTCTTTAGAGATGCTAAGCATGACTGCAACACAAATGGATTGCACAATTTGCATCATATAGTATTTCAGAACATTTCCCTTCATTAAAACAGTTGGGTTAAGATAAATTGCTTTTACCTGAGGATTTTTTTTTTACTGTCAATCAAAAGTAAGTGAAGGAAACCAACAATGAAAACAGCCAAAAAGTTTTTAAAGAATCTTTTGCATATCAGGAGCATTTCAATCGTTACAGGATAAAAAAGCATTAGTAACTCCTGGGGGGACCTCAAATGCCTGAAACAGTTCTTTGAGGATTGGTGCTGGTATGAATACGAATCAGTGAGCTCTAGCTAGCAAATGCAGACCAAAACTTAAATTACCAAAAGCTAAAAATTTATATTGAAATTTGTGTTTAACATGAAGAATCCTTCGGGACTTTCCCAAAATCTTTAAAACCTGACAGATAAAACACAACCTATTGTGTCATTTCTGAAATGATTGCCAAACAACATACAAATATCTTCAAATAAATTGTACTCCTACAAAAAAGACTGTCACTAACTTCTGATTAATCAAGAGTACAAATAAACATTCTTCACAATAATTACAGGGCTCCATTTGGGACCAGGAGTAAATATTATAAGTATACTTTTGGGAATTCACCTTTTACTGGAGAGTGCAGCTCCTTCATCCTCGGCTGGTCTTGGACATCTACTTGTTGATGGCTTTTTCTGAAACACAAACAAATTTCACATTTTGTGACATTTAGAGTCTTGAAACCAGCCAAAACAATGGTTGCCGGAACTTATGCTCATGAGGGATAGTTTGATTGTTGCAATCAAAATAAGCAACAGTAATTCACGGGGGACGTCAAATACCTGCAACAGTACTTTAAGATTGGTCTTTGTAGGAACTTTATTAGTCAGTGAACTCTCAGAATGAAACTTATCAAGCAAATGCCATATCAAAATTTACGTTATCAAAAGCTAAGAATTTGTTTTGATCTTTGTGTTTCACATGAAGCATTCTTATAAGGGACTTCCCCACCAAAAAAACAATTAAACATAGAACAAAAACAAAAACGAAAAACTGCCTGTCAACTCTAAAATGATTGTCAAACAACAAGCAGTTATCTCCAATTAGGGCCAGGAGTAAACATTAAAAGTATACTTTTGAGAATTCATCTTTTACTGAAGAGTGCAGCTCCTTTGACAGAGGCTGGTCTTGGACAACTTCTTGTTGATGGGTAGATCTCTTTGGAGATGCTAAGCCTGACTGCAACACAAACGGATTACACAATTTGTATCATATAGTATTTCTGAACATTCCCTTCATTAAAACAGTTGGGTTCAGATAAATTGCTTTTACCTGAGGATTTTGTTTATACTGTCAATCAAAAGTAAGTGAAGGAAACCAACAATGAAAACAGCAAAAAACTGTTTGTAGGAACTCATGCATATTAGGAGCATTTCAATCGTTGAACTTTACTACTTTCTTTACTAGTAAGCTCTCAGAATGAAACTTATCTAGCAATTGACCCACCAAAAGCAAAGATTTTGTATAGAAATTTGTGTTTAACATGAAGCATCCTTAGGGACTTTCTCAAAATCTCAAACCCAATAGAAAAAAAAACCTTTTCTGTCCTTTCTGAAATGATTGCCAAACAACATACAAATATCTTCAAATGAATTGTTCTGCTACAAAAAAAAATGACACTAACTTCTGATTAATCAAGAGTACAAATAAACATTCTTTACAATAATTACAGAGCTCCATTTGAGACCAGGGGTAAATATTACAAGAATGTTGTGAATTTACCTTTAACTGGAGAGAGCAGCTCTTCCATCATAGGCTGGACTTGGACATCTACTTGTTGACCGGTAAATGTCTTTTTCTGAAAAAGAAACAAATCGAACAATTTGCGAAATGTAGTGTTTTTAAAGCAGTAAAAAATGGTTGGAGAAACTTATGCTTATACGGGATAGTTTGATTGATGCAATCAAAATAAGCAACAGTAATTCAGGGGGACGTCAAATGCCTGCAACAGTTCTCTTTAGGATTGGTGCTTGTATGAACTTCATTAATCAAAGAGCTCTCAGAATGAAACTTACTAAGCAAATGACACATCAAAAATTAAGTTCCAAAAGCTAAGAATTTGAAATGATCTTTGTGATTAACATGAAGTATATTTATAAGGGACTTTACCCCAGCAGACAAAACCCTGCATGTCAACTCTGAAATGATTGCCAAACAACAAACAAAAAATATCTCCATTTGGGACCAGGAGTAAACATTAAAAGTATATTTTGGGGAATTCACCTTTTACTGGAGATTGCAGCTCCTTTGTCACAGGCTGGTCTTGGACATCTACTTGTTAAATGTAGATCTCTAAGATGTTAAGCCTAACTGGGACACAAAATATTTTTTTTTTCAATCAAAAGTAAGTAAAGAAAACTAACAATGAAAACAGCAAAAAAAAAACTGTTTGGAGGAACTCATGCATGTCAGGAGCAATTCCATCATTGCAATAAAAAATAAGCAATAGTAACTCTGAGGGGACGTCAAATGCCTGAAACAGTTCCAGGGACATCAAATGCCTAAAACACTTCTCTTGAGGATTGTGCTGGTATGAACTTTACTAATCAGTGAGCTCTCAGAATGAAACTTATCTAGCAAATGACGCACCAAAACTGAAATTACCAAAAGCTAAGGTTTTGTATTGAAATTTGTGTTTCACATGAAGCATCTTTGGGGACTTTCCCAAAATCTTTCAAAGCTGACAGAAAAAACACAACCCATTCTGTCACTTCTAAAATGAATACCAAACAAAATAAATACATCTTCAATTGAATTGCTCGGCTACAAAAAAAAAGACCAACACTTCTGATCAATCAAGAGTACAAAAACAATAAACATTCTTCACAATACTTAGAGAGCTCCATTTGGAAACAGGGATAAATATAAAAAGAATGTTGTGAACTTACCTTTTACTGGAGAGTGCAGCTCCTTCATCATAGGATGGTCTTGGACATCT
Source organism: Marthasterias glacialis (assembly GCA_911728455.2). Classification (NCBI taxonomy): domain Eukaryota; kingdom Metazoa; phylum Echinodermata; class Asteroidea; order Forcipulatida; family Asteriidae; genus Marthasterias; species Marthasterias glacialis. The sequence goes on from OU452223.1 coordinate 3,971,239, forward strand.
ACTTCTTGACGGGTAGATTGCTTTTTCTGAAACACAAACAAATTGCACAATATGCGATATTCAGTATTTAGAAAGCAGCCCCAAAAATGGTCGCAGAAACTTATGCTCATCAGGGATAAGTTGATTGTTGCTTTCAAAAATAAGCAACAGTAATTCAGTGGGGACAAATGCCTGCACCATTTCTCTTTAAGATTGGTGCTGGTATGAACTTCATTAATCAGTAAGCTCTCAGAAAGAAACTTATCTAGAAAACGACACATCAAAATTTAAATTACCAAAATATAAGAATTTGTGTTGAAATTTGTGTTCAACATTAAGCATCCTTAGGGACATTACCAAAAATTATTAAACCCGAAAGAAAAAACACAACCCATTCTGTCAACTCTAAAATAATTACATAACATCATACAAATATCTTCCAATGAATTGTTGTTACAAAAAAATGACTGACACTAACTTCTGATTAATCAAGAGTACAAATAAACATTTTTCACAATAATTACAGAGCTCCATGTGGGACCAAGGATTAATATTAAAAGAATGTTGTGAATTTACCTTTAAATGAAGAGTGCAGTTCCTTCATCATAGGCTGGTCTTAGACATCTACTTGTTGACGGGTAGATGGCTTTTTCTGAAACACATTCAAATCACACAATTTGGGACATTCAATATTTAGAAAGCAGCCCCCGAAACAGTTGCAGAAGCTTTGCTCATCAGGAATAGTTTGATTGTTGCAATCAAAATAAGCAACAGTAATTCAGGGGAACGTCAAATGCCTGAAACAGTTCTACTTAGGATTGGTGCTGGTATGAACTTTATCATAAGTGAGCTCTTTGAAAGAAACTGATCTAAAAAAATGACAAACCAAAATTTAAATAACCAAAAGGTAAGAAAGTTTTATTGAATTTTTTGTTTACCATGAACCATCCATAGGTACTTTCCCAAAATCTTTAAAACCTGTCAGAAAACAAACACAACCCATTCTGTAAACTCTGAAATGATTGACAAACAAATTTCTTCAAACGAATTGTACTGCTACAAAAAAATGACTGACACTAACTTGTGTTTAATCAAGAGTACAAATAAACATGGTGCACAACAATACAGAGCTCTATTTGGGACCATGAGTAAACATTCAAAGTATACTTTTGGGAATTCACCTTTTACTGGAGAGTTTAGTTCCTTCATCATAGGCTGGTCTTGGACATCTACTTCTTGACGGGTAGATGGTTTTTTCTGAAACACAAACAAATTTCACAATTAATGACTATTAGTTTTTTGAAAGCAGCAAAAATTGTTGCAGAAACTTATACTTAAGAGGGAAGGTTTGATAGTTGTAATCAAAACAAGCAACAGTAATTTAGGGAGGAAGTCAAATGCCTGCAACAGTTCACTTTAAGATTGGTCTTTGTATGAGCTTTATTAGGCAGTGAGCTCTCAGAATGAAACTTTGGCTGTGTCTGAATGAATGGCTTCGGCAGTGGGTACGGCCAGAACGCTGAGAATTCCTATTCTTCAACTATTTCGTTGCAGCCAGCGGCCATAGCCGTAACCAAAGTCGCTTGATTCGGACATGGCATTATCTTGCAAATGACACACCAAAATTTCAATTACCAAAAGCTAAGAATTAGTATTGATCTTTGCGTTTAACATGAAGCATATTTTTAAGGGATTTTCCCCCAATAAACAAAACCTGCCTGTCAATTCTGAAATGATTGCCAATCGATGGTGTAATCACCATGGTCTACAAGACTTTGATGCTTATACAGGAGTACTGAATATAGGGGCAGGAGTCGATGAGGTGCTTACTGTTTGGTGAACATCACACTCACATCTCATCACTAACACCACAAACTAGCACACACATAGATACCAGTAAAAAAGTAGCAATCAGAGAAAACGGCGTCTAAAGCTGAACACATTTTAAAACGCCACTATCCTTTAACATTTCAGAGTGTTTTCAACTGGTTTTCTCATTGTGGATTCTGGATGCTTTGATCTGGATAAATATACTGCTTTTGTCTGCTTTGCATTCTAAATTAACAAGCAATAAAGGAAGAAAGGTGCGTGCTAGTTCGTGAAACCGAAAAAGAAGCAAAATAGACTATTCCTTTTTCATGAACTAGCACCCCCCAATGTATTAGAATGCAAACTTGTGGGCCCGCGCGCACGCATGTCATTTGCACACAAGTCCGGTGCTACTATGTGAAATCGTTTTATTCACATTTGAGTATGGTGCGTGCCCTGCATTTCAATGCTAAATAGAACTTGTGTGAAAACGAAGATTGTCATTTTTGTGCAAATGTTGCCATACATAATTATCATAATTAAAAAAGTAAAGCTCTTGAAGCTTTGAAACTTCATGAAATTGTAGGGCATGACGAATGTTGTATAAACATGTAAAAAACTGAAAACTGAAAAAAATGTGGTTTTGTATCGGTACACAAGGTGCTAGTTCGTGGCATCGGTGACGATCTGTCGGACCGTTCCATCCTTGTTGATCTTCTACAGAAGCGAACGATTTCTCCCAAAGTAAAGGACAATCCTGTGTTTTAACTTTAACCAGGAATGGTACATTTTTAGTTGTTGAAAAGAAAGCATGATTTCAAAACCATCAAAGTATTCAGTTATAACTTACCATGAATGTTGATAATGAGGGTTTATGTCCTGCCCAGCACCCAATCCCTCTGGTATGTCAGATTCAGGATCTCCCTTTGCACTGTAGTGTTCAGATGACACCATGTTTTCTTTTACCACAGGCTTTCCTGTAAAATGACTGACAATAAGAACATCTTTTTACTACATTGTTAGTTATAGTCAACCATTACAATTGTTCAGGATTTTAAGTACAGTTTGTGCTTGTTTTGTCGTTTCCATTGATTAGGAAGGTTAGCTAAAGATATTAAAAAGTTGTTTAACCCATATCAGTGACCTAACTACAGGAGTTTTCTACAAAACCTTACCTACTGGTATTAAAACCAGCAGATGAAAATTAAGTTGTATCTTTGTTTATACTCTTGTTACTAGTGGTATCAGATGGAAAACCTTGCAAAATATAACACATAGAATTAAGTACTCTATCCAACAGTACACATTTTGTTGTTTAACCCTTTAGCACCTGCACAAAACTTCAATATAAGTCATTCACTCACTGAATCGGCAGAGAAAAGCCATTGGTTTTAATGCAGTATCTAGAATTTTCGATAAAGCTTTCGTTGTGATTATTTTTTGTGCTTACGAGGTTGGCTTATTTTGTAGAGGATAAAATTATCTTATGAATGATTTACACATTTTGTGTGTTTGCTTTTACTTATTTGAAGCTTTGACCTTGTAAAGATACGACGCAACAACTAAATTGGCAAGCTTGTAATGGATGAATTGCATTAGCGTTGTACAGAAGATTGTACACAAAACTTTTTCAACTATACCGTCGTTTCAAACCAGAACAAAATGTCAGGAAAGTGATTGAAATAAATCAAACCATACCATTGGAAATGACCAACAATATCTTACCAATGTCTTAAGTATTTACAGATAATAATTTTATTCCTTTAGAGTGTAAATTACTTGTAATAATGTGTAAAAACATTGCGAAAGCACAACGAAAAGTAAGCACATGTCGCCGGTCCGCTGTGTACATTATTGTGCCTAAAATGCATTGTACATACAATACGGTTTGTACTACACGGAGAGACTAAAGCGATGTGACTTTGATTTCCAACCTTTGAACCTTTGGAAATGGATCATTCCATCCCACGGCCATGACTAGGGACTACTGCCGTTTGCCAACCATTTGTGATCACACCAGCACCATGCTCCCCCGGTAGAGCAGCCTGATGCATCTTTAAGATCAACAACCAGCTATCACCCTGGCCGGCAGTAGGACCCCAAATGCCACGTGCAAATGTCCAGGTCCCTTTATTATTTCGGAATTTCCCGTATTGTACCACCATCGATTCCGAATCATATCTCCGCACCACCAATCGAATGTCCGCACCACCAATCATATCTCCGCACAACCAATCGAATCTTCGCACCACCAATCGTATCTCCGCACAACCAATCGTATCTCTGCACCACCAATTGTATCTCCGCACAACCAATCGAATCTCCGCACCACCAATCGTATCTCCGCACAACCAATCGTATCTCCGCACCACCAATCGTATCTCCGCACCACCAATCGTATCTCCGCATAAACAATCGTATCTCCGCAAAAACAATCGTATCTCCGCACATCCAATCGTATCTCCGCACCACCAATCGAATCTTCGCACCACCAATCGTATCTCCGCACAACCAATCGTATCTCCGCACCACCAATCGTATCTCCGCACCATCAATCGTATCTCCGCACAACCAATCGAATCTTCGCACCACCAATCGTATCTCCGCACAACCAATCGTATCTCCGCACCACCAATCGTATCTCCGCACCACCAATCGTATCTCCGCATAAACAATCGTATCTCCGCACAAACAATCGTATCTCCGCACATCCAATCGTATCTCCGCACAACCAATCGAATCTTCGCACCACCAATCGTATCTCCGCACAACCAATCGTATCTCCGCACAACCAATCGAATCTCCGCACCACCAATCGTATCTCCGCACAACCAATCGAATCTTCGCACCACCAATCGTATCTCCGCACAACCAATCGTATCTCCGCACAACCAATCGTATCTCCGCACCACCAATCGAATGTCCGCACCACCAATCGAACGTCCACACCACCATTCGTATCTCCGCACCACCAAGGCTCTAAGATCGCCAATTTCATAGCTCAAAAACGCGTATGTGCTTGCTTGCAATGGTGTACTTATTTACAAGATATAAACTGTATAGTGCTGCTAAAACAGCCCGCTATACGACGATTACAGAAAACATCAAAACATTAAACTTACACATCTACAATATCTTACAGTTGAAGACAACAAATTCCTTGGTTGTTCATTCATGATCCCTAGATGAACTGCTAGGATGTCTTGATGATACTGATGTTTAGATACGCTTTGCTCTCCTTGATACCCAGTAGCCTTCAAGATGTCAGTAGAGGAGCTTCCCTATGCGCTTGATCTCAGGGGACTATTAGCTACATCTCCGGCTCTGAAAGGTCAAGTTTACAGTTACAGAATTATGTACTCTTTCCAACAGTACACATTTTGTTGTTTAACCCTTTAGCACCTGCACACAACTTCAACATAAGTCATTTACTCACTGAACCTGCAGGGAAAAGCCGCCGGTAAAAATGCATTATCTAGAAATCTCGATACAGCTTTCGTTACGAGTTACGCTTACGAGTTTGGCTTATTTTGTAGAGGATAAAATTATTTTTCGAATGATTTACACATTTATGTGTTTGCTTTTACTAATTTGAAGCTTGAAAAAATTCGACGCAACAACTAAATAGGCAAGCCTGTAATGTATGAATAAATTAGCGTAGTACAGAAGGTTGTGCACACAACTTTTTCGACTGTATCGTCGTTTCAAACCAGAACAAAAAGGAAAAGGAAAGTGATTAAAATAAATCAAACCATACCTTTGGAAATGACCAACAATGTCTTGCCAATGTCTTAAGTATTTACAGATAATAATTTTATTCCTTTGGAGTGTAAATTACTTGTAATAATGTGTAAAAACATCGCAAAAAGCACGGCGAAAAGCAAACACTGTCGCCATACGCTGTGTACATTATTGTACCTAAAATGCATTGTACATACAATACGGTCTGTACTACACGGAGAGACTAAATCGCTGTGACTTTGATTTCTGACCTTTGAACCTTTGGAAGTGGATCATTCCATTTTTTTTCAATGGTGACCATTTGGACCAACGTGGTCCTCAGATCACGCTCTATCTACGGCTGTTTAGTGAGATCTGCTAGCATGTGTAAAACCCGAGATACAAAGTGTTTTGTAATCTCGGGTGGTTTTGGGTGGTTCAGTGAGTAAAAGGCTGGGTGGTTTCGGGAGGTATAGTAGCTAAAGGGTTAAAGCAGTAAATTATAAATGTGTATTGTAATGCAGCAATGAGCGCTACATGGGGTTAGGCAGAAACAGTGTTTACATTACTGTGACTAGTCAGATATCTGGGTTGAGAAAATTAAAAAATTTATTGAATTTCTTTTGGAAGACATACCATGTGGTCGATTCCGTGTCATTTTAACACGGTTGGACACCGGCTGCAGTGCTGTCATCAATTTGTCATCAAATTTTAAACTGTTTTTAATTTTTTTGTTCATAAACTTTGCAAACATAAAGAAAAATCAAACTTCTCCATCATCCATCGGGAATCCAAATTACCAGGGCTTGCTTCCCATAATTGCAATGTTTCTCTGTCATGTGATGGTAGGATTTGAGGAGGGGTACATCTTCTGCTCAGAGGGCAGCTCCAGCATTGCCTTCCCCTCACAGTGACTACACTGAGTGATGACAGCCTGCAAAGTATCTGAAATAACTCAGTTTTTAACCACGTCATACTTGGTATGAAATTACCAAAAATAGCGGGCTGGTTAAGCTTGTTAAGTCTTGTGGTTAGATATCTGGACCCAATGTCATGGCTTTGCTTACTGCGTAATTCGGCGCTTACAGTTATCATTCTCTGCTAACAGGGTAAGCGCCCAATTTCTGTGCAAGCTGTGTATAAATGAATAATGCTTAGTGATGTGATGTACATATGCACACAAGCAAACATTTATTGCTACCTGTGAAATAAGTTTACATTAAGCACAGAGTTTTCTGGTTCCGTAACATTGATTTAATTTCACTAACAGTAAGCAGAGTTATGAAATTGGAACCAACTCCCAACTCTAAATTGCGTCAAGTGTTTGAAGTCAACAGGTTAAGTGCGTATAAACACTGTGTAACCTAAAATTCGCACTACATACACTGTGAAACACACGGGAACATTGACTTCCAAAATGGCGCAACCAAGACAATTGTGACGATGACGTCAGGTGAATTGGGTCAATACGGTGCTTATCAACACACTGTGTTGGGTAAAACAAAGCATAGAAACATGAGTAAAATAACCTAGCAAGGTCTCGACAGTTATACCCTACTATACTAAAATCTACATCAACACTCAACTCCTTGGTGAATAGTGAAGTAGGTACAGACAAAAACATAGAACTCTGCAAGAGCTACATGTACACTCTAGGGATCTGGATGTCTTTTTCATGTTTGGATCTCACATTCTGTTGCTGTGCTGATATTCGTGTGCTTCAGTTTAAAGGAGTCTGGTGCTGTTTCCATCACACTGCCCATCTTTGGTCCTTCTAATTTGAATTTTCTTGTTTGCAAATCCTTCAGTTTTACTCAAGTCTTTATCTTGATTTTCCCAACATCACATGCTGGTAGCTCATCTTTGCAATTCAAGGCATCATCTCTGGTCTAAGATCTGCAGGATTGGTGGCTCTGTTACTTTCTGGAGAGTGACTGTGTTCATGTTGTCGTTAGGTAGTGTAGTGTTTGTAAAATAAACACGGCAATGAAACGTGAGTGAAGTTTCAACGTGAGAGAACAGAACTTTATTATTCAACATGGTGCTCGCCTGGGCGCGTAACAATGCATAGCGCCCTCATGCGATAATCAATGCAAAGTAAACAAATGAAATATATGGTAAGTAAACACAACAGGTAGTCCTTCATCAGATCTCATCCAGGTCTGAACAGTCGTACTTCATTACTCTGATGGGTTGACAGGGTAACCATCGACTCCATCCCTTCATCACTCTCAGCATTATCAGTGGCTTGTTCAGTCCAGGGGAATGCTACCAACCAGAAATGTTTTAATTGACACAGAATAAATCAATGGGGTTGTGGCTGGCATAGGTCCTCGATCAGCATGGGCCCATCTCATCCTTTCCCTCTAGTCCGATTGTTCCTGTTTCCTCAGTCTTTGGGGACTCCTGTGTCCCTTTTTAGGACGTCAATGTCGGACGACCTCCTCTTGCCTCTGAAGGCTTTTCCTAGGGTTGGTTCCTGTAAGATGAGGCAGGAGGCTGCCTTGCAAATTTCATCCACTACTTCTAAGTTTAATTCTCCAATACTTGTTGTAGACCACCGTAGAGGTCGGTGTTCCTCATATTGTCAGTCCCTGACACATCCGAGGCCATTGTCAGCATACAGTTGTATCTCACCAATCAAGGTCTTCTCCTGCTGGGTAGTGAGCGCCAAGGTTTCCACACCATACAGTGACTCAACTTATTGACAAAGAATTAAAAACAATACACTTCTTGGGGTCAGTTACTTCAGGGTAAATTTATTACCTTACTTTGACAAGACAACCATTTACAATTGGACAAAACACGAATCACAAATAATTTGATAAAGAATGAAACACAATACACTGTTTGTGGTCCGTAGTTTGATTTTTCAGGTCTGATGTAGGAGCAATTAATAAGTAATAAAAACTCAACAAGAAAACGTTCTTTGACAAAAAAATATTTGGTGTTGATTTGCCTTTAAGACAAACATTCACAGCTGGACAAAACACACGTCACAAAATTAACTGAAACAGAATCAAACCAATTCACTCGTTGGGGCCATAGTTTTTCAAGGTCAAATTTATTTCCTTAAAAAAAAAACATAACCCCTAGTGTCTTTGGCCATAGGCGTATGAGCCAGGGAAGCGGCGGGCGGGGGAGAGGGGGGGGGGGATGGTGTTTTAATTTGTTTGTATTTCTGGTGGTGCAAATCCCACAGTGATGGTCCCTGTACAGTCATGTCAAAGTGGTTTAGCAGTGTTCCTGACTGCATTGTTCTCTGGACTCAAGACACTGCTCAAATGGCCAGGAAACTAAATCCATACAGTTCACGAAAACCATGTACGTGTGTGCATCCAATGTGGCCGTAATCGAACCACTGCTGCGATCGTGGCAAGAAATTCACACATGTGCTGTTGCTAGGCAGTTGCTAAGGTAGGCAGGGCTTAATGAATCGGTCTATTCAAAAGAGCTGCCTGCTACTGTATTTTTTGTTGCAGAAAATTTAGTCACGCTGCAAATGGATGGTAGTTCGGAGTCAGACAAGACGCCCGCCAATTGGCTCATTGTGTCAAACATTGACAGCTCAAAGTTGGCTGGTAGCCAATGAAAAGCATCCAAGCATGTGTAAGACTATGATTGGCATTATAAGGAAAATCCAGGTCAGCAAGAAATGGTTCACAGTTCACAGGTGGTTGGGTCCGGTGGGTGGGCTGGCCCTGCAATGGATGGACGTCTTATTTTGTTCTATGGCGGTACATTGGGGCTGGCTGATTTGGTACTTGCTAGCTTCCTCATGGGTACCAGGTACCCAACCGGTATTAATTTCAGGTACCCGGTTCTAAAATTACCCGTAGATGCACAGCCTTAATCACAGTGATCATAATATTGTGTGAGTTTCATCGATAATCATCGAGGCAAACATTATACCATATGACGATTTACAAGGGATTTACAAGGTGCCGTGTGGCACAATCTGCAGCCGATCAAACCAGGAACACCTGGGCGAACCCCTTCTTTTTGCGATAAGTGCACTGGGTTCTTTTACACAACACACAGGACCTAGAGCCTTACGTCCCATCCCAAGGACGCAGCAATAATGGTTAAGTGTCTTGCTTAAAGACACAAGTATCACAACCGAGGCTCAAACCAACACTCTGCTGATCAGAGACACGAGAGCTTGAGTCCGGTGTTCTTATCCGCTCTGCCACAACACGTCACTAATCAAATAAATAATTCCTTTTATCATCAATCAATGATAAAATGCCTTATGCTCAGCGAAACTAAAAAGGCAGGCCTTACCGTTCGTCGTTTGGTTGCATACATACTCTGTGCAGTCCTGTGATCTTCTGCGCACGTGTAGTTTATTGATATTTTCCGGTGACCTTGGAAAGTGGGTTTCATGGTCAATCAGCTGCGCGCTCACCTTGTGATGGCAAAAAGTCAAGGTTTTAATGGGGGCATTGTGCAATTCAATACCTTATTTGGTAAGATGGCGTTATGCATTTGAACGTACGGTAGTGGGTGACCTGGATCTGTAAATTAAGTAAAACTAATAACCAATCATAAACCTTGGTTTAGCGTCGGTATTTTGTTGTAGCGGGAAACCTTCACTTCGTCACAGTCAACCAAACTGTTTGGTTGTACACAAAAAAAATTCTGTGGTTATTGTGATCCGGACTTGATTATGCCTAGAGTACGCCATCATCCAGCGCGTTTTCTGGAGGAAGATGGTGAGGAGATGGCACATACCACCCATGGCCATGTGATGTCGGCGGCCAGGCCAGTCAAGCTGCTAAGACGAGCAAGAAGAGTAGGCCTAAGAAACGTCAACGCCCAAAGTTGGTTACTCATCCCATAGATGAGGCTGCTTCATCGGCATCCATCCAGATGTCTGCCCCTAGGCATTTACCATTACACCAGACTCCCCCTGTGTCGGAGTCGCAGGCCATTGATGCCAACGGATCGGACCGTACCCTTCAACCCTGTCACCCCCTGCAATGGGTTCTCAAGTTCCCTCTGCATCGATGGAGCTGCTCTGCCCAAGCACAACCAACATGGCCTACCCATCTCTTGCCCCTCTTAGCTCAGCGTTAACCGCCGATGTCGCCTCTGTGTTGCCTGTTGCTATCACTGCTGCTGGTATTGCTTTCAATAATTTTACCCCTGGAAGACAGTCACGAGTGGGGGGTGAGTATGGACAGGGTCACATTGCTGTTAGTCGAGGCATAGGCCAGGGTGAGGGTCAGCCTGGAGCAGTTCCTTTGATGGATTTTGGTTGTCTGCTCGGTTTGTATGTTCCGCAACAAATGAAGGAAAAAGTTTGGCGGAGCGCGTTTGTGGATTTAGCACTTTGTCATGACAAGGCTAGCGCAGTTCCTGCTAAATCTGAGCAGGACGCCCCCACTTCATCTTGTGCTGCGCAAGGCGGGTATTAATCCGAAAAAGATTGAAACCATTGACGCTTAGCATTCCGATTTCCATACATTTATTTCAATATTTTTGGAAAGGCATCCTTCTCGTTATGCAGAGCTGCTTAAATACGCGGAGATTGTTAGGCTCACCGCTGTGCAATTTCCAGGGGTGGGCTGGAGATTGTACAATGCACAATTTCGCTTGGGACAGTCTAGCAACCCGGCATGTTCGTGGGGCAACCTTGATATGGAATTATGGCTTACAGTTGCGGCCACTGGGGTTGTTTCTTACCATGCTTCGCAATTTTCAGCGCCATCTCCCAAGGTCAAGGGTGCTCCCGTAGGGCCCAGGGTTTGCTATGCTTTCAACAGTGCACAGGCTTGTAATTTCCATGCCTGCCTTGTAACTTCCAAGTACAGCCATCAGTGCAGCAAATGCAATTCTACTGGCCACGGTGCGAGTCGTTGTAAATTTGGTCAGGGTGGTAATGCGCGTTGGGTGAAGCCAACAGTGGCTTCCCTGGCAGTAAAGCCTGCCGGTTTGAGGCCCAACCCAGCAGCTGGTTCAGGTCAGCAAAATGCTCATTCTGGATTGGGAACCAGATCTTTTCGCTCTGCCAACGCCAATTAAAACTTGCAACTTTGGACAAGTGGCTAGACGATTATCATGATTTTGGCACAGTTTGCATTTTACATGATGGCTTTGCCAATGACTTTTCTTTAGGGTTGCCCGTGATTCCATATGTTTGCACTCTGCAGCTGCGCGGCTGCAAGTGGTAAAACAAAAACTTGTGGTAAAATTGCGTTGGGTCGAGTTGCAGGCCCATAGCGGTTCGCCCTTTTCCAAATTTACATTGCTCCCCAATTGGGCTGGTTCCAAAACAGGCACCAAATTCATTCTGTCTCATTCATCATTTGTCTTTTCCCGCTGGCCAGTCGAAAAACGATTTTATTTGTAAGGAATTTTTGTAATGTTCACTATGCTTCATTTGACAAGGCAGTGCCTTAGCAGCTGCGGTGGGGTCTGGCGCGTAGTCAGGAAGTAATTTTTCACTCCCGACAATTTGACAGTTGTGCACATTCTCAATCAGAAGTCTTCCACTTGCCCTCATATCATGTGTCTTGTGCGGTCATTTGTGTTGCAATTTTGCTTTTTAAAATTTTTTTTATGGAAGTCGCCAGACACACAAGGCCAGTAAGCCACTCGAGGTGTGGGCTACAAATCAACTGTTTTATCCAGGGGCCGTTGCCACCTACTCCTGGGGCTGAAACAGGGTAACCCCCTTTACAGTCCGTAAGTATGTAGGCTTAGGTATCATCTATCAGAAGCCTGGCTTGTAGAGCAGAAGGCTCTACCTCCCCAACCTCAAGCACAACCAACACGGCCTACCCATCTCTTACCCCTCTTAGCTCAGTGTTAACTGCCGATGTCGCCTCTGTATTGCAATTTAACATCTCGGTTAAGGCGATTCATGTACCAGGCAAGATTAATATTATTGCAGATGCTTTATCACGCTTTCAGATGAGCCGGTTCCGCATGGCGGCCCCTCAGGCAGATGCAGTTATGACTCCGCTCCCTCCTCTTCCTCAGCTTTGGTAGAAGGTGAGATAAATCGCTTATTAATCGCCACCATTGCTCCTAACCCACACAAGACCTATGCGGTTTGGTGGTGAGCATTTTGTCAGTTCCGCCAACAATTGCCACTTATGACTGGGGGATGGGTTACGTTCATTAAATTAACGGGGAATTTGATCCCACTAAAGATTTTCTGTCTGCAAAGCTCATTGAAGGTGTGCGGCGTGATTCCCCTGCGCATGATGGTCGGGCGCCTTTTTCGCTGCCGATTTTGGGGCGTTTGGTGGGTGCATTACCAAGCATTTATGCTTCCACATTTGAGTCAGTTATGTTGCGTGCTTTCTTTGGTTTTATGCGGGTGGGGAAATTTACAGTCAGTGGGGCGCGGCTATTAACAGATTCAGTGTTATCCTTGTCGGATAGGTACACCCAGCGCATTTGTGCAAGTGACATTTCGGTGTGTCAAGAATAATCAAACAGACCCCCCACAATGTATTCGGCTAGTGCAGGCTGTTCAGAAAACCATTTGCCTTGTTCAAGCTTTGCTCAACTTTACAGCTGTTCATCCTTCCATTGTTGGTCCCTTGTTTTGTCACTTCGACAGAAGTCTTCTTTCTCCGTATCAGTTAGTACAGTTTTACAGGGGGCAGTTGGGTTTGCAGGGTTGTCTGGGACACTCCTTCCGTATTGGGGCAGCATCCACGGCGTCAGAATTGGGCTGGTCCGATGGTGAGATTCGCCAAATGGGCTGTTGGCGCTCTTCTGCATATTTAACTTTAACTTTAACATTCGTCCTGTCCCGGTATGCAAAACTGACTCCTTTGTCACATGACCTCGTTTCTTTGGACCAATCAAGGCATAGCGTAGTACTCCGTTGCCTGTTTTTGGAGGGAATTCCGATGGTATGTGTCATTCTGTCACAGCTTCTTGGGCAGGCTGAATTATTTAATTTCATGTCATAATTTCCTCTCTATTTACTGGCAAAATATACGTTTTGGAAATTTACGCCATCATTGGATTTACCGAGTTTGGAAATATTATATGTATTTACCAGGGTGTCAAACAGTTCTTTGGCAAACAGTTACTCAAGAGAACTCTGCTCTTGATAACAATGCCTCGGCGTCCAAAAGCGACAGCATTGGCTGCTAAGCCTGCGAAAAAAAAGGGGGATGCCGGCAACCGCTCAAACGTCCAGCCAGCACATGGGCACGTAACCTTTCCAATGTGCTTCCTGCGGACACGATGGCTGCTACAGCGACCCCTACTCCAAACACTGTAACCCACAACATTGTCCCTTTGGTGACATTCGATGCTGTGGGGTCTTCTAATGCTGGCAATCCGGCCTTTGTAGTGACTAAGCTTGGGCCATACTGCTTTTTTTCATCCACGATATATTGTCAGAAAAATATCGCGATTATCGATGGTATCGCGATTAATTCATTATGTAGCACAAATCACCACTCAAGAGCCGCCAAACACAGTAGTAATGCAATAAGGGCACGCAGGAAGTGCAGCGCATGCGCCCAATAAACAAAAACAAAATGGATACAAACCGTGAGAGAGAATCCCCTAGTCGTAAATAAACCTGACCCAAAGAGAAGTGCCAAAGCTGCGGTCATGATTTTTTATTGGTCCATGAACGGCAGTTCATCAGTCAGTGCTGTCGAATCATAATGACAACCCGAGTCCCAACGACTAATAATATTCGTTGTCTGTTTCGGGCAAGTTTTTGAAGACGAAAATTTGCAGTCAATCACATATGTTTCATGTGCCAACGTCGAGAATTTGTATGCCAAAATAGACCGCCCAATGTCTTGCCCAATCAGACATCGGTCCTGACCACGTGTGGATTGTTCAGCATGGGAATTCCCCATAAATGTAACCTTGCTCCCACAGGCAACACGTGTTTGGACATACTCTTAGAAAAAAAGTTTGAGTTGATGCGAGCGCGTACCACTGTTTGACGATGCCATTATTTGCATAAATTTAAATATGCACAAATCACAGAATAGTAAATGTTGAGAACGATAAGTAATTGAAAAAGTCCAAGTCATGTTTTTGTCTTGTGCATTATAATTATGATTGGTATATGAAACATTATGCACTTAAACACGGACGTGCTCGCCCTGCTTTTAACCTTTTGCAGTGACCACACCATGGCTAGAAAGTGAAACAAAACCATCCGTTTCACATTGTCCCTTTCGCATTATCTATAAACATTCATTCTTCAAGGCGGAATGATTGGTTGACAATAATTGTCACGTGAATATTTATGAAGCTTGATGATGACCCGCTGGCGGCTGAACCCTGACATCACAGAGATAACCCATCTCGTAAACTAACATCTGTGGTCAATTGGGTTCATTGTTATGGGATAGTTTACTGTGCGGTCCATCTAGAAGAGGTTTATTTATGCACAAGCTATTTGAAGGTTTGTAATTCTTCTATCCTGATGCCAAGCTCTGTGTATCGGGAGTCATGTCCCGACGATTGTTAACATGTATCACGATACTTAATCGTCATCGCGATTGGACGATATTTCTATGTTATATCAGTCCTTGCGATATCGTAATCGGATGTAAGTTTAAATCGCGATTGTCGATGATATCGCCCAAGCGATAGTAGTGACCAATTCTTTAGCTCCTCCTCAAGTATGGTAAGTGGGCAACCATCAGCCCAGCATGGGAACGGCCAGTGCAAGTACAACAGTCGGAGTTGCCGGTAATATGTCGGGGTTTCCAGAGCGACCCGTCTAGTTCTGGCTGTCAACAGACTGCGCTGGTGTCATCCATGGTGTCAGGTAGTATGGCTAACGATAACATCAGTAAGGTTCAGATGGGATTTCCAAATGAAAGGGCAGGTCTTTTTGTTAATATGGGTGGTATGAATACACCAATGTATTCTTTTACTCCATCGACATTGCCAACCATCAATACTTGTGCCCCATTAGGGTCCCTTCTCCCTATTGCTATCAAAGAAAAGGTTTGGCAGGGCCAATATGTTGATTTGTTTACTGTTATTTCAGGATAATGCGGCTACTGCCATTTCTATGGGAGATAAAACTCCAGAATTAGAGTTCACATTGATTGGGGATAGAATGGTGGAGAAACAGGCTGCAAAACCATGAAAAAAGATTGACTCCCTTGACAAGTCGCAATCTGCCTTCAACACCTACATGTCCGTCTTCCTCATCAAGCATCCAAATCGTTGGGGTGAACTGCTTAAATATGCAGAGATAATTCGTACAGCAGCCATCCAGCAGCTGTGACAAGCAATATCAACGTCCATTTTAGTAGTAGTGATTCTTCTGGGTCCCAGGGTCTCAGACAAGGCCTTTGTTTTGCATACAATAGTTTTAAAGGTTGTCATTTTAAAGGGTGCAGATTTCAACACAAGTGCAGTAAGTGTTACCAGGCCAGCCACGGTGCACATGCTTGCCGCAATAATCTTCCACGTGCAGGGGCTATGATCAATAGCAACAAGGGATTCTCACGACCAGTCGCGCAGAACACAGGTAGTGCACAGGCTGCGGTTGGTAAACCATCGGTTGGTAAGAAGGTTGGTCATGGGCATCCTCATCAGCCTTTTCGTGCCCCCAACACCAATTAGGTTAGATGTTCTACGGGACATGCTTGGGGAATACCCTCATGTTTCAGATGCAGGTATCTTGCAGAAAGGGTTTTCTAATGGATTTTCTTTAGGCTATGGAGGGCCCGTGGGTTGGCAGGTATTCTGACTGTCTCAAGTCTGCTAAGGAGCTCCCTCATATTGCTTTCGAAAAAAGTGCGAAAGAACAAAGCTTAGGTAGGATAGCTGGTCCATTTGACGAGCCTCCATTTCCATAGTTACAATGTTCACCAATTGGTTTGGTGCCCAAGCATGAACCCAATTCTTATCGTTTGATGCATCACCTTTCATTTCCAGCTGGTGAGTCGGTTAATGACTTTATTGATCGGGACAAATGCATGGATATAAAATCTGCTTTTCGACTGCTTCCAGTTGCACCAGCAGATTACGAGTTGCTTGGTGTCACGTTTCAAGACAAATTTTACTTTGACAGGTGTTTGCCAATGGGTTGCTCAATCTTATGCGCCCAACTTGAGAAATTTAGCACGTTTCTAGAATATTCTCTTTGTAAACTTTCAAAGGCGTCATCGGTTACACACTACTTAGATGGTTTCTTCTTTGTTGACACATCTCGTTCTGGTTGCAAGCACCTTTAGGACGGGTTTTCATCCATGTGTTCTAAACTTGGGGTCACTCTTGCAATGGAGAAGACTGAAGGTCCAAAACAAACAATAACTTATTTGGGGTTAGATATTGATTCCCAAAAAACTGCAGGTGCGTGTGCCCTTAGTTAAAGTTCTAGCACTTTCGGAAAAAATTCAGAAGGTGCTGGGCAAGAAGAAGGTTACCCTGGTTGAGTTACAATCATTCGTGGGTGCGCTAAACTTTGTTTGTAAGGCGGTGGCGCCAGGGAGAGCCTTCCTTTGGTGTTTAATTGCGTTGACACAGGGGTTAACCAAACCTCACCACAAAGTACGTCTTTCCATGGGGGCTAAAAGTGATTTGGCAATGTGGTTGGACTTCTTAGCTCAATTCAATGGCATATCTGCATTTTACAACGTATAATGAGAATCTAATCAAACATTGGAATTATTCACAGACGCAGTGGCAAGTATTGGTTTTGGGGCCTTTTTCAAAGGACAGTGGACACAGGGACGTTGGCCACCATAAGTCATCGAAAATCCACCATCCATTGCCTTGCTAGAATTTTTATCCAATTGTGGTAGCGGTGCAATGTTGGGCCTGTCAATTGCGTAAAAAGAGGGTATGCTTTCATTCTGACAATATGGCTGTGGTACATATCATTAACAAGCAGACTTCTCCATGTACCAAGATTATGTGCCTTGTCCGAATTTTTGTGCTGCAATGCCTCAAGTTCAACATTGCATTTCAGGTGTGCTTAATACTATTGCCGATTCTCTATCACGTTTTCAGATGGAGCATTTTCATGCTGTCGCACCCCAAGCTGCACCACACATGACCACAGTGCCCTTTCTTCCCAAAGTGTGGTAGGGTCAGAGATACAGCGTTTGTTATCCTTAGCGTGGGCATCAAACACTCACAAGACTTTTTACAGCTTTTGCAGCATGCCCGGCATGCAATAAATTTTCCTGAATCTGTACGAATGGTTTTGGAATTTGTGGCCTGGTTATCATTGCACAACCTTTCCCGGTATCCAGCGAATATCTTTCAATAAAATACTTGAAGCTGTGGCGAAACATCAAACAATTGTGTTTTATATTTCATCCATTATTGAGTCCGAGCATAAAGTTCATTTAATTTTTAGGTCCGTCAGTTTGGATCGACGGTGATTCCATCATTCGTTGAGCAGTGCGCCCATCGGGCTTGCTAGTTGAGGTTATTTGGAAGGGCGTGGGTGGTGCAGGTATTTACCAATTCCGGGAATTACAAGCAGGCTTGAGCAGGAGAAGCTCGGTGCCCCCGTTCATAGTCACTTTGCATTTGGGGACAAATGATCTTATTTCAACAGACGAATATGCTTTGCGTCAGCAGATTTTAGTGGCATTGGGGGATTTCGTTGCCTTTTTTCCACAGGCTATCTTGGTATGGTCGACTATTTTACCTCATGTGTTTTATTTGGGGGCTCGTTCCCAATCTGCAATTGAACGTAAGAAACACACTGTGAACCGCTGGGCCAAGGCAAAAAACTCATAATGCTTGTTGTTTGGAACATCCGCAATTTATATGGTCAGAGACCTCTATGTTTTGCTATGATGGTGTGTACTTGTCTCCGCTTGTCAAGCTTTACCTGGGCCTGTAATTTCATACCCAGATAGTTGTGTGTTTTGTGCCTGTATTTCCTTTGTGGGCGCGTTATAGGCGTGTTTTCGAAGGTTCAGACAGTCATCACACACATTATGGGCACTTATTGGGTATTAAGCCAGTGTTTTAATTAATGTATGGCTACTATTTTGCCCCTACTGATATTTTGTGTTTTTTGTATAGTTGCCATAGCGCTCGCAAGTTTCACGGGGCTATGATTCCGACCAAATGTTACATTGGTGGAAGCGCAACTATATTTTGACTATGTAAAAAATAACATGTTGATGTATTTACATTAATGTTTTGATCATTGTTTGAAACATACTGGTTTGGGCCTCGTGTAGGCTTTGATGGTTTTAGTGTGACCAGGTTTGCCCAAAATATCGGTATCCTGAACACTTTTAATAAAAAAACAGTGGTTGAGGCTATGGCATGAAATTCAAACAAGATTTCTTTGTTAATCATTTGTGAATCTGAGCATAATGGTAACTTAACAAGAAAGCGACTTGTTTGACAAGTCACTTGACTTGTTTTTTTAGTGTTACTTTGCCTTCTAAGACAACCATTAACTACTGGTAACAACACACATCACAAAAAATACCGGAAAACCAGTTTACCTGTTAGGGTCACAAATCTATTTCCTTAAGGCTTAACCAGCAAAAAAGATTGTACAATGTTTTGGGGTCCTGACTTTGGGGACAATTTGTTTGTGAACACTTCACAAGGACCATTTAACTGCAAGGAGACATGAATAAGTTTGCATGTTTTATATTGACCCAATTCGCCTGATGTCATCATCACAATAATCTTGGCTACCCATGTTGGACACAACAGTATAGTACCAATTTTAGGTGACGTGGCGTTTGCATGCATCAACTGACAGTTAACTAAAGAAAGTTTTATAATGTTAACTCACCTGAGCGACTTCAGGTTGTAGCTCCAACACGCTGTTGTTCCTTGTCTATGTGCTAGTATGTTTCACACTGCAGGGAGGGACACACATGCATGTTTGTATTCTCAGTAAAGCAAACAGATGTGTGGTTACAAGCATCGTTCATTTTGAAGTTGCCTGCATAAGAGATAAATACAGTATACACAGTATTAGTTTCTGAACTTACTTTATCAGCCTAAACATGGGAAAATCAAGAGTTTCTTGTTTCTCGCAATGTGTAGAGAAAGCGTGTGGCCCTTTTGCTTACAGGGCTCCATTCATAGAGTATTGAGACACTTCTCACTGACCTCACATTTCTCTAGCAACGAGGGAGGTCTGCTATGCTGGAATACTACGCACAAGTACAATACGTATGCGTAGTGCCATCCAGCATTGCGCTTTTTTGCATATGATCTTGCAGTTCTAGTAACACGTGCAGCTGTAAATACTCCAGCATGGCAATGAGTAAAATAGTAACATCATCTGAGATGGATCTATTGTGAGAGAACCGCAGAATCAGCCTACACTGGACTTTGCATTATATCAAGATCACAAAACAAGGAAGAAAAACTTTCTAAAATTCGACCAAAGAATGCCACCCATTCCTCTCGCCCAATCATAATTTTTTTTATATATAGATTTAAAGCTGTAAGTGATAGCAGTTTATTGTTTATTAACTTAACTCATACAAAGTGGATAAATTTATGTTACCACTTGCCCCCCCCCCAGGCCTCCCAAACCATTTTTGATGAATTCCTATTAAAAAGTAAAGAAAGACATTATTATACCCAAAGTCGCGTCAAGGCTGTCCTTAAAGGTTTGGTGAATTACTAAGTATTAGTGTTTTAATTTTACACCTTTTTATACAATAATTCAGTTGACAAACAGCATTTTGTGCCTTTCTGTATATTTTAACATGATTTAGCCTATTTTCTTTAAAAATAAAAGTCTACAGGAACACCCACAAAAATTGGTCACTTGCTGACATGGCTGGATTCCTTCTGTGCCGCACATGCACTACATAATACATATATTCATGAGCGAATTTTTGAAAAGAAAGAACACATATTTGTCATTTCCTTTGGCGGACTGACCAGGAACGATTTTCCTCTGAAATAGCTCATGAATAAGTTATGTAATGATGTCACAGGACTCCAACCATGTCAGCAAGTGACCTGTTTTTGTGGGCAATCCTGAAGACCATTACTTTTAAAGAAAGTAAATCAATTAAACATATTTTGGAAGGCACACAAAAATTTCCAACTGAATTATTGTATGATAACTATTAGGTGCAAATTAAAAACATAAATACTTACTACTTCACCGAACCTTTAAACTGTGTGTGGAATGTGTGGGTGTGTGCTCGTAATGTCAGTTCTTGCATGGACTATAAGCAACACACAAGTTTTGTGTGTGAACTTACAGGTAAAGGGATAAGCTAGTACGACTGTCAAAGGCAAAATTTCAAAAAAAGGAGTACAGTTCCCCAGTTCTGGCACATGAATGGTTCTACCTATACCCAGTAACTGGGGCACTGTACTCCTTGTTTTGAAATTTTGGCATTATCGGTTGTACTCGTGCCCCAGCATGAGTTATGTAGCAACTGGACCATGGAGCGGATTTAAAATGAATCTCTGATACCAAAGACTCAACAGAAATGCTGGAAAATCGCCTACTGGTTGTCAAGATATCAAAGATGAAATAAAATGCATTTCATTGTACTCACATTCATTTACTGTCTTCCAAATGGATGATATTCTAGCCAACTAAAAGTATAGCCGTTACGATCTGCATTTTACTACTATATCACGTGACATCAACGACTGTTTCTTTACTTGTTTAAAGTCATATTAACGCTACGAGGATTGTGTGTTTGCTGATGCCGTCACTTGCATTTGTTTTGCGCAGTCAATGCAGGATACCAGCTGCGTAGAGCTTGCACTCGGCCAATGGAACTTTTATACAGTGTGGATTGCGTGTTGGCATATGGGGACTGGTATCCTGTCTTGACTGCGCAAAACAATGCGCAAGTCAGGGCGTCAGCAAACATGCAATCATTCTTTTAGGAAAAAGTCGTTGGTGTTACATGTATGTGATATAGTTGTAAAATGCAAATTGCAATGACTGCATTTTTAGTGGGCCTAAAAGATCATCGATTTGGAGGACAGAAAATGATTATGAGTACAATTAAAATCATTTTATTTCATCTTTGATATTTTAGAGGCCAGAAGGTGATTTTCCAGCAATGTTGTTGAGGCTTTGTCAATTTTTTTTGAACAGGGTATCACAGAGTTCTTTTAAATCGTCTCCATGTTCCAGTTGCTACATATATCATGCTGGGGCACTAGTACGACCGATATTGTCAAAATCTATTAAAAAAAGGAGTAAAGAGCCCCAGTTACTAGGTCTAGGGTCTACCATCATGACCATTACTGGTAAAATATCTACTGCATATTTTAATAGTTAATACAGTGAAAAACACAAAAACAAGAAATTTTTTGGCTAAAATGCTGTATCCGGCTGCCACTTTATCTCCCTTAATTTAGGTCAAATTATATCCTTTTTTGTCCAGAAAGATTGACAGAACAGGCACTTTGAACAATTACAAAGTGATGAAATGTATAAAACTTAGCCATTTACACGTTCTACGTTGGGCTTGACGTGTGTCGTGGCCGAGCGGATACACCAAGCTCTGGTGTTTCTGATCAGCAGAGTGTGGGGTCGTGTCCCGGTCGTGACACTTGTGTCCGTAAGCAAGACACTTAACTATTATTGCTGTGTCCTTTGGATGGGACATAAAGCCGTAGGTCCCATGTGTTGTGTAATGCATGTAAAAGAACCCAGTGCACTTATCGAAAAGAGAAGGGGTTCGCCCCGATGTATCTGGTTTGATCGGCTGCAGATTGCGCCATAGCACCTTGTAAATCGTTACATGGTACTATATAAAGGAATAGGTCTCATACTTCAAAAAGTAACTCTGAATACCTTGCTGGAAAAATATTGTCATACTTTAGACCCAGTAACTGGGGCATTGTACTCCTTTTTAAAGATCTTGACATTATTGGTCGTACTAGCGCCCCAGTCCGCAATATATGTGGGAACTATGACGAAACGGATTTTTTATGACTCTGACATCTACTACTGTTTCCTAACAAAGGATTGTGCGTTCACTGATGCCCTGGCTTGCATGGTGTTTTGCGCGGTCAAGACAGGATACCACACCGTATAGAATTTTCCTTTGGTCATGGTTGGCCGAGCACGCTACTCACATAGCTGGTATCCTGCCTTGACGGCGCAAAACAACACACAAGTCAGGGCATCAGCGAACACGCAATCCATTTTGTTTTAGGTGGCCTTAAAAATCATCGAGGATACCAGGCTATACAGCTTGTATCCTGCATTGACTGCGCAAATCAAAATGCGTGTCAGGGCATCAGCGAACATTGGCGTTACACACAGCCTGGTATCCTGCGTTGACTGCGCGGAAATCAATATGAAAGTCAGGGCCTCAGCGAACACGCAATCCTCGCAGCGTTTATACACATAAGGCAACAGTCGTTGAGTATCACACTTAAAATGGCGATTCTAACGGCAAATTTGATATATGCGTGATAGTGGGCTAAAAATCATCGATTTGGAGGCCCAAAAATGATCGTGAGTACAATTAAATGCATTTTATTTCACCGTAAATACTTGGAGAAGCCAGTAGGCAATTTTCAAGCAATTCTGTCGAGTCTTTGTCGCAATTTCTACAATTTTGTTACTGATTCAGAGAAAAAATGCGTCGCAGCACTTTCCAAATATACCACGGACTGGGGCGCTAGTACGACAGATGTCAAAAATCTCAAAATAGGAGTAAGGCGCCCCAGTTACTGGGTCTAAAAAATCCCTTAGAAAGGGGTAGCCAGATATGGAAACTTTTCCTATTGTTTACATACAAAAGCACAGAGAAATACACACATCACACATGTATAACCAAATAACAAGCACTATGTAATAATATCAATACAATTCATAAATACATAACCTGGAAACAGACATGAGAGTGAGACACACTCTGTGAGCCTAACCACGTTGGCGGTCAAGTCTGCCATTTTTGAAATATTTTTCACCGCTGGCAAAACATTTAACTCATAATTTGTCGATACTCTTAGAAGCTTTGCAAGAGTATCAGTTTTAATTTTTGAACGAGAAATACCTAAAGATATGTTATCATACATTGTACCGAAGAAACAATGTGATAAATGAAGAGAAAAATGGAAATTTACCTTGGCCATTTTTCGTCACATGTTCGCCTCGTTGATGAAAATCCAATGTGTGCGCGCGCAGCTGTTTTGAACAGTCCTGCAACTCCTACAGACTGGTTACCGGCCCCTGGCTGTATTTATACTTACACATTAACATTCAATGATTCGAGGAACTACTTTGAATGATAGCAATGAAAAGTTGCAATAATATGCGAGCAATTTTGGCTAAAATGTTAAGTGAAACTGACTAGGTACATTTATCATTTAGTTTTGGGGTGAACAAAGAAAAAATGACTACAGTGAGTTCTCTTTCGAAATTTTGTAAGACATAATTACTAAATTTTAATTTCCTTTTTCACATTTATAATGCATGACTGAAGACCGAAGTTTTAATTTTGGAAAATTGATTTTTGGACAGTATACGAGCATGTTGTTATATAAAATTTACCGTGAAATCCAAAATTGCTCACATATTATTATAAACCTTTCATCGCTGTCATTCAAAGTAGTTCCTTGAACATTTTGATAATTTGTTGTGATGTAATATGCAGTCAGAACCAGGGTCAGAACGAAAACTATGTAGGGACCGGGAACCAGTCTATAGGAATTGTGGTCTGTTTCCCTGACCACAAATGATTCCCAGACGACTCTGGTTGGAATAGTCGGAGATTGTTTGGTCTAGGAACCAGACTATAGGAATTGCAGGCTGTTTTAAAACAGCTGCGCGCGCACACATTGGATTTTCATCAACGAGGCCAACATGTGACGAAAAATGGCCAAGGTAAATTTCCATTTTTCTCTTCATTTATCACATTTTTTTTTCAGTACAATGCATGATAACATATCTTTAGGTGTTTCTTGTTCAAAAATTAAACTGATACTATTGCATATTTTCCCAGAGTATCGACAAATTATGAGTTAAATGTTTCGCCAGCGGCGAAAAATATTTCAAAAATGGCGGACTTGCCCGCCAACGTGGTTAGGCTCACAGAGTGTGTCTGTTTCCAGATTGTGTATGATATGAATTATATGGATATTATTACTATTGCTCGTTATCTGGTAAAACAATCTTTTTGTTGTGTTTTTCACTGTATTAACTATTAAAATATACAGTAGTACTAGAGTGGTAGACACTAGACCCAGTAACTGGGGCGCTGTTAGCCCCACTAGTGTGGCAAGGATTTTTGACATCGGTTGAATCCTTAGCCACACGTCCAAGCATATCTTTTGTGCAGCTTGTCCCCCAATCCGCCGCATCGAAACCTAACGGGTGCGGCGCTGGATTTTAACCAACTAAATGTGTCCACGTACCTCTTAGCTTCCCTCCGGTACTGTGGCTGTTGAAGTTACTAACCTTATTAAGGGCAAATAATCATTTGAATTTTGCTCAAAATTACTCCACACAAATAGACATCGGCTAGCGATCAGGGCCATTTTGATTACCCAGAATGCAATGCCATCACGAAATCACATGTGGCGCGAGAGTATAAAAACAATTTCAGAATGGAGTCAGCAAAAAGTGCAAGTACCAAACTATGCGTGCATGCAACCGATGCCATGCATAGATTTGGTGCATGCACTTTTTCTGACTCCATGCATTTTGTATTCTAAAACTGTTTCATTAGCTGTAGCTGTCACGTGAAACAGCCGCTGAATTGTTTTTGCACTCTCGTGACTTTGTGATGGCATTGCATTCTGGGTAATCAAAATGGCCCCGATCGCTAGCCGATATCTATTTGTGTGGAGTAATTTTGAGCAAAATTCAAATGATTATTTGCCCTTAATAAGGTTAGTAAATTCAACAGCCAAAGTACCGGAGTGAAGCTAAGAGGTATGTGGACACATTTAGTTCGTTAAAATCCAGCGCCGCACCCGTTAGGTTTCGATGCGGCGGATTGGGGGACGAGCTGCACAAAAGATATGCTTGGACGTGTGGCTAAGGATTCAACCGATGTCAAAAATCCTTACCACACTAGTGGGGCTAGGGCGCTGTACTCCTTTTTTTTTTAATTTTGACATTATCGGTCTAGACCCAGACCCAGTAACTGGGGCGCTATACTCCTTTTTTGAGATTTTTGACATTATCTGTCGTACTAGCGCCCCAGTCCGTGGTATATTTGGAAAGTGCTCCGAAGCGGTTTTTTTCTGAATCAGTTACAAAATTGTCAAAATTGCGACAAAGACTCGACAGAATTACTTGAAAATCGCCTACTGGCTTCTCCAAGTATTTACGGTGAAATAAAATGCAGTTAATTGTACTCACGATCATTTTGGGTCCTCCAAATCGATGATTTTTAGCCCACTATCACGCATATCAAATTTGCCGTTAGAATCGCCATTTTGAATGTGATACTCAACGACTGTTGCCTTATGTGTATAAACGCTGCGAGGATTGCGTGTTCGCTGAGGCCCTGACTTTCATATTGTTTTCCGCGCAGTCAACACAGGATACCAGGCTGTGTGTAGTGCCAATGTTCACTGATGGCCTGACATTCATATTGATTTGCGCAGTCAATGCAGGATACCAACCGTGTAGCCTGGTATCCTGCGTTGACTGCACAAATCAATATGCACACAAATAGATGTCGGCTAGCGATCGGGGGTCATTTTGATTTCCCAGAATGCAATGCCATCATGAAGTCACGGGTGGCGCGAGAGTAATAATAATAATTATTATACAATAATTATCATACAATGATTTAGTTTCTTTAAAAGTAATGGTCTTCAGGAACGCTCACAAAAGTAGCTCACTTGCTGACATGGCTGAATTCCTCCTGATTTTTCTCAACTGAAGTACGGTATACAACTAGCTACAAGGTGTGAAATAAAAACATCAGTTGTAATAGATGTTGATTTTTACATTGGGGATAAAGAATATTAGTTGTAGTTTTTTACCCATACACCGATAAGTGTTAAGAACTATATACTCAGTACTTTCCCGAGTCCTGTGAGAAAATATTCAGTCATTTTTCTCTGATGGGATTCGAACCCCTGACCCCCGCCAATTCTAGAGCAGACATCTTACCAACTAGACTACCTAGACTGCACAGTAGCTAGATAGGATTCGACTCAACTGAAGTACGGTATACAACTAGCTACAAGGTGTAAAATAAAAACATCAATTGTAATAGATGTTGATTTTTGCATTGGGGATAAAGAATATTAGTTGTAGTTTTTTACCCATACACCGATAAGTGTTAAGAACTATATACTCAGTACTTTCCCGAGTCCTCGAGGAATTCATCAAAATGTTTGGGGAGGGGGAACAAGTGGTAATGTAAGTTTTTACACTACGAATTAAATTAATAAACAATCAACTGCTATCACGGACAGCTTTCCATCTCCATGTATAACAAACATTCTGATTGGGCTAGAGGAATGGATGGCATAGTACTTTGGTCAAATTTTAGAAAGTTTTTCTTCCTTGTTTTGTGATCTTGATATCTATGCAAAGTCCAGTGTAGTCTGGTTCTGCGGTCCTCTCACAATAGACCCTTCTTAGATGACGTTACTATTTTGCTCCTTGCCATGCTGGAATATTTAAACCTGCACACGTTACTAGAACAGCAAGTTCATACGCTTAAAAGCACAACGCTGGATAGCACTATGAGTACATATTGTTCTTGTGCTTAGTACTCCAGCATAGCAGACCTCCCTCGTTGCTAGAGAAATGTGAGGTCAGTGAGAAGTGTCTCAATACTCTATGAATGGAGCCCTGGAAGCAAAAGGGCCACACGCTTTCTCTACACATTGCAAGAAACAAGAAACATAACAGAAGCCTGCATTTTCCTCTCTTGATTTTCCCATTTTTAGGCTGATAAATTTATAAAGTAGTTTCAGAAACTAATACATACTGTGTTTATTTCTTTGCAGTGTCAATCAACTTCAAAATGAAGGATGCTTGTAACCTGAGAATACCAACTTGCATGTGTGTCCCTTCCTGCAGTGTGAAAAATGCTAGCACATAGACAAGGAACAGTGTGTTGCAGCTACAACCTGAAGTCGCTCAGGTGAGTTAACATAAAACTTTCTTCAGTTAACTGTCACAGGCCTTGAATTAACATGCGGCACATACAGCAATTACCTTGGTGCCCTGTGCTTTTGCTGTGGTGCCCTGTGCTTTTGCTGTGGTGCCCTTTGCAAAGTTCCAATACAAATTTACATTTTCCTCATAGAAGTGCCCCTTACCGGAGGAAAACTGCCATGCCCTTTCAAGAGCGAAGTTCAAGGCCTGCTGTCATTTGATGCATGCAAACACCACGTCACCTAAAATTGGCACTACACGATAGTGTTTAACACATAATTTTATAGAAACATTGACTTCCAAAATGGAGCAGCCAAGATTGTTGTGATGATGACGTCAGGCAAATTGGGTCAATATAAAACATGCAAACTTATTCATGTCTCATGCAGTTGAGAGATTGAATGGTCCCCAAAATATTGTACAATCTTTTTTGCTGGTTAAACCTTAAAGAAATAGATTTGTCCTCCGTGTAAAACCTGTGACCCTAACAAGTAATAAACTGGTTTTATTCTGTATTTTTTGTGATGTGTGTTCTGTCCAGTAGTAAATAGTTTTCTTAGAAGGAAACGTAACAAAAAAGAACCAAGTCATGTAACTTGCCAAACAAGTCGCTTTCTTGTTAAGTTACCATTATTTATTTGATTATAAAGTGGCGTGTTGTGGCCGAGTGGATAAGAACACCAGACTCTAGCTTTGGTTTTTCTGATCAGCCGAGTGTGGGTTCGAAATGTGCAGTTAGTTTCTCTTTAGCAGATGAATAATCTGTTCAAGAGTCTCCCAGGATCTCGAAAATATCCATGACCTCTGGGCCTGAATAATGGAGGAGAAGCACCCTCTGTTGTTTATCATCTGTTACGTTAAAGCTGTAAAAAGATTGTCTAATCTCTTTACAATGTGAGCCAAATGTATGGAGAGCCTGTTGTACAAATACCAAAAGTATTATCAATACATGGATACTACAGGCAACTGCTACCCGCCCCCTGCCCCCCTGGCTCAGACGCCTATGGCCAAAGACACTAGAGGTTATGTTGGTTTTTTTTAAGGAAATAAATTTAACCCTGAAAAACTATGGCCCCAACGAGTGAATTGGTTTGATTCTGTTTCAGTTAATTTTGTGATGTGTGTTTTGTGCAGCTGTGAATGTTTGTCTTAAAGGAAAATAAACACCATATATTATTTGTTAAAGAGTGTTTTCTTGTTGAGTTTCTATTATTTATTTGCTCTTACATCAGACCTGAACAATCAATCAACGGACCCCCAAAAGGTTGTGTTTCATTCTGTATCAAATTATTTGTGATTTGTGTTTTGTCCAATTGTGAATGGTTGTCCTGTCAAAGTAAGGTAATAAATTTGCCCTGAAGTAACTGACCCCAAGAAGTGTATTGTTTTTAATTCTATGTCAATGAGTGGAGTCACTGTACGGTGAGGAAACCTGGGCACTCACTACCCAGCAGGAGAAGACCTGAAATAGTAGATACACCTGTACGCTGAGAATGGCCTCGGATGTGTCATGGACTGACAATATGAGGAACACCAACCTCTATGGCGATCTACAAAAAGTATTGGAGAATTAGACTCGGAAGTAACGGATGAAATTTGCAGGGCAGCCTCCTCCTTCATTTTGCAGGAGGGAACCAACCCTAGGAAAGGCCTTCAGAGGCAAGAGGAGTTCATCCTACATTGACGTCCTAAAGAGGGACA
Organism: Marthasterias glacialis; assembly: GCA_911728455.2. Lineage (NCBI taxonomy): Eukaryota > Metazoa > Echinodermata > Asteroidea > Forcipulatida > Asteriidae > Marthasterias > Marthasterias glacialis. The sequence goes on from OU452223.1 coordinate 4,000,472, forward strand.
CAGGAGTTCCCAAAGACTGAAGAAACAGGAACAAGACTAGAGGGAAAGGATCAGATGGGCCTGTGTTGATTGAGTACCTATGCCAGCCATGACCCATTGATTTATTCTGTGTCAAATTAAAACATTTCTGGTAGCATTCACCTGGACTGAACAAGCCACTGATAATGTTGAGAGTGATGTAAGGGATGGAGTTGATGTTTAACCTGTCATCCCATCAGAGTAATGAAGTACGACTGTTCAGACCAGGATGAGATTTTATGAAGGACTACCTAACGACAACATGCACATCATTAACACAGTCACTCTCCAGAAAGTAACACAGCCACAAATCCTGCAGATCTTGATTTGCTTTGCAAAGATGAGCTACCAGCATGGGATGTTGTGAAAATCAAGATAAAAGACTTAAACTGATAGATTTGCAAACAAGAAAATTCAATTTCAAAGATGGTCAGTGTGTTGGAAACAGCACCAGACTCCTTTAAACTGAAACACAAGAATATCAGCACAGCAACAGAATGTGAGATCCAAACATGAAAAAGACATCCAGATCCCTAGAGTATACATATGTAGCTCTTGCAGAGTTGGATTATGAAGTTATTCAAGGTCAAGACGTTTTGACTTGTTTTTGTCTGTACCTTTACTTAACAATTCACCAATGAGTTCAGTGTTGATGTAGATTTTAGTATAGTAGGGTATAACTGTCTAGGTTATTTTACTAGGTTATTTTACTCATTTTTCTAGGCTTTGTACTACCCAACACAGTGTGTTCATAAGTACCGTATTGACCCATTCACCTGACGTCATCATCACAATTATCTTGGTTGCGCCATTTTGGAAGTCAATGTTCCCATGTGTTTGACATTGTCGCGCGAATTTTCGGCTTTGCTGTGTTTACACACGTAACCTGTTGATATTCCAAAACAGTGAGCATGGCACAGTCTAGGTAGTAGAGTACAGCCCAATTTTAAGGCTCTGCTTACTGTTAGTGAAACTGAACCAACGCTTACGAAACCAGAAAAATCTGTGCTTAACGTAAACTTATTTCACAGGTAGCAATAAATGTTTGCTTGTGTGCATATGTACATCACATTACTAAGCATTCTTCACTTCTACACAGCTTGCGCAGAAATTGGGCGCTTACCCTGTTAGCAGAGAATGATAACTGTAAGCGCTGTATTATGAAGTGAGCAAAGCCATGATTAAAGCCGAGGTTAAAAGCTGATTTTTTTCAGGAGTCATCTTTAAAAGACATTTTTCTGTTAGATACTTTGCAGGCTGTCATCACTCAGTGTAGTCACTGTGAGGGGAAGGCAATGCTGGAGCTGCCCTCTGAGCAGAAGATATACCCCTTCTAGAATCCTACCATCACATGACAGAGAAACATTGCAATGATGGGAAGCAAGCCCTGGTAATTTGGACTCACGATGGATGATAGAGAAGTTTGATTTACTATGTTTTTGCAAAGTATAAGAACAAAAAAACTTAAAAACAGTATTTAAAGTTTAAAATTTGATGGAAATTGATGACAGCACTGCAGCGAGTGTCCAAACGTGTTAAAAAGACATTGAATTGACCACATGGTCTTTCAAAAGAAATTCAATAAGTTTTCAAATTGTCTTTATCCCAGATCTACCTGACTGGTTACAGTAATATAAACACTGTTCATACCTTAGCCCATGTAGCGCTCATTGCTGCATTGCAATAAACATGTATAATTTACTGCTTTAAACGACAAAATGTGTACTGTTGGAAAGAGTACATCATTCTCTTAATGTGTTATATTTTGCAAGGTTTTCCATCTGATACCACTAGTAACAAGAGTATAAAGAAAGACACAACTTTATGTAAGTTAATGTCTATTAGGATGCTTCGTATTATTATCAATACAAATACTCTGCTTTTCGTAACTTAAAGTTTGATGTGTCAGTTGGTAGATATAGGTTTCATCAAGTCAAGAAGTAGATGTCCAAGACCAGCCGTATGATGAAGGAGCTGCACTTTCCAGTAAAAGGTAAATTCACAACATTCTTTTAATATTTACCCGTGGTCCCAAATGGACCTCTTTAATTATTGTGCAGAATGTTTATTTGGGGAATGTCCCTAAGGTCGCTTCATGTTAAATTCAAATTCCAATACAAATTCTTTGCTTTTGGTATTTTGAATTTTGGAGTGTCATTTGCTAGCTGATTAGTAAAGTTTATCTCAGCAGCAATCCTCAAAGAACTGTTTGGACATTTAATGTCCCCCCCCCCCAATTTTCATTGTTGGTTTTCTTCACTTACTTTTGATTGCCAGTATAAATAAAATACTCGGGTAAAAGTGATTTATCTGAACCCAACTGTTTTAATGAAGTGAAATATTCTGAAAGACTAAATGATGCAAATTGTGCTATTTGTTTGTCTTGCAGTCAGGCTTAGCATCTTCAAAGAGATCTACCTGCCAACAAGTAGATGTCCAAGACCAGCCTCTGTCAAAGGAGCTGCACTCTTCAGTAAAAGGTGATTTCCCAAAAGTATACTTTTCTATGTTTACTCCTGGTCCCAAATGGAGACATTTGTATGTTGTTTTGCAATCATTCCAGAGTTGACAGCCAAGTTTTTTTGGGGGAGGAGAGTCCTTATAAAGATGCTTTTTTGTAATTTAGATTTGGTGTTTCACTTGCTTGGGGAGTTTCATTCTGAGAGCTCTTTGATTAATGAAGTTCATACCATCACAAATCCTAAAGAGAACTTTTGCAGGCAAATGGCGCCACCTGTAAATTACTGTTGCTTATTTTGATTGTAACAATCAAACTATCTCTGATGAGTATAAGTTTCTGCAACCATTGTTTGCTGCTTTCAAAACACTAAATGTTGCAAATTGTGCAATTTGTATGTGTTTCAGAAAAAGCCATCTACCCGTCAACAAGTAGATGTCCAAGACCAGCCGAGGATGAAGGAGCTACACTCTCCAGTAAAAGGTAAATTACCAAAAGTATACTTTTAATATTTATGCGTGGTCCCAAAGGAAGCTCCTTAATTATTGTGATGAAAGTTTATTTGAACTTTTGATTAATCAGATGTTAGTGTCAGTCATTTTTTTTTGTAGCAGTACAATTCATTTGAAGATACTTGTATGTTGTTTGGTATTCTTTTCAGAGTTGATAGAATGGGTTGAGTTTTTTTTCAAAATGATCTTGATATGCATGAGTTCCTCCAAACATTTTTTAGCTGTTTTCATTCTTGGTTTTCTTTACTTATTTTCGATTGACAGTATAAAAAATCCATAGGTAAAAGCAATTTATCTGTACCCAACTGTTTTAATGAGCGAAATGTTCTCAAATGATGCAAATGGGGTGGGGGTCCCTTATAAGGATGTTTCATGTTAAACATAAAGATCAAAACAAATTCTTAGCCTTTGATAACTTAAATTTTGGTGTGTTATTTGCTTGATAAGTTTCATTCTGAGAGGTTAAAGTTCAAACAAGCACCAATCTTAAAGAGAACTCAGTATTGCAGGCTATTGGTATCCCCAGTGAATTACTGTTGCTTATTTTGATTGCAACAATTTTTATTATTATTATTATTCACGATGAGCATTAGTTTCTGCAACCATTTTTTACTGCTTTGAAGACACTAAATGTCATAATGTGCAATTTGTATGTGTTTCAGAAAGTCATCTGCCCATCAACAAGTAGATGTCCAAGACCAACCTAATATGTAGGAGCTGCACTCTCCAGTAGAAGGTAAATTCACAACATTCTTTAATTTTTACCTCTGGTCCCAAATGGAGCTCTGGAATTGTTGTGCCGAATGTGTATTTCTACTTTTGAATAATCAGAAGTTAGTGTCGGTCATTCTTTTGAAGCAAAAAAATTTGAAAGTATTTGTGCGTTGTTTGGTATTCATTTCAGAGTTGACAAAATGGATTGGTTTCTTTTTCCTATCAGGTTTTAAAGATTTTGGGAAATTCCTTAAGAATGCTTCATGTTAAACACAAATTCCAAATCAAATTTTAACTTTTGGTAGTTAAAATGTTGGTGTGTCATTTGCTAGATAAATTTCATTCTGACAGCTCACTGATTAGTAAAGTTCATACCAGCACAATCCTTAAGAGAAGTGTTTCAGGCATTTGATGTCCCTGGATTTACTGTTCTTATGTTTTTATTGCATCGATCAAAATAATCCTCATATGCATGAGTTCAAACGTTTGTTTTGCTGTTTTCATTGCTGGTTTTCTTCACTTATTTTTGATTGTCAGTATGAAGAAAAAAATTATCAGGTAAAAGCAATTTATCTGAATCGAACTGTTTGAATGATACGTAATGTCCTGAAACACTTAATGATGCAAATTATTTGTGTTGCAGAAAGGCTTAGAATCTCCTTAGAATCTCTGAAGAGATCTACCCCTCAATAAGTAGATGTCCAAAACCAGCCTGTGATAAAGAAGCTGCAGTATATTTTTAATGTTTACTCCATGTCCCGAATGGAGATATTTGTTTGATGTTGGGCAATGGGAGTTGACAGGCAGGGTTGTTGTTTTTGTTATGTTTTTTTAGGGGGGGAGAAGGCGGTCGGGGAAGTCCCTGATAAAGATGCTTCATGTTAAACGCAAATATCGAAACAAAATGCTAGATAGGTTTTATTCTGAGAGTTCTTTGATTAATGAAGTTCATACCAGCACCAATCCTGTTGCAGGCATTTTACGTCCCCGTGAATTACTGTTGCTTATTTTGATTGCAACAATCAAATTATCCCTGATGAGCATAAGTTCCTGCAACCATTGTTTGCTGCTTTCAAAACACTAAATGTTAAAGTTGTGCGATTTGTTTGTGTTTTAGAAAAAGCCATCTACCCATCAACAAGTAGATGTCCAAGACCAGCCTATGATAAAGGAGCTGCACTCTCCAGTAAAAGGTGAATTCCAAAAAACTATACTTTTAATATTCACCCCTGGTCCCAAATGGAAATACTTGTATGTTGTTTGGCAACCATTTCAGAGTTGAAAGGCAGGGTTTTGTTTATGGGGAGGGAAGTCCTTGATAAAGATGATTCATGTTAAATGCAAATATCAATACAAATTCTTAGCTTTTGTTAATTTCAATTTTGATGTGTCATTTGATAGATAAGTTTCATTCTGAGAGCTCACGGATTAATGAAGTTCATACCAGCACCAATACTAAGGAGAACTGTTTCTGGCATTTGTCATCTCCTTATTTTGATTGCTTAGTTTGATTGCAACAATCTTTTAATATTTCCCCCTAGTCCCAAATGGAGCTCTGTAATAATTGTGCAGAATGCTCATTGTTGCTCTTGTTTAAACTGAAGTTAACGTCACTCATTTTCTTCTAGCATTATAATTCATGCAAAGATATATGTATGTTTGGCAATCAATTTATAACAGACAGGCTGGATTGTGGTTCTTTCCCTTCAAATTTAAGAGAATTTTGGGAAGTACTGTAGGATGCTTCATCTTGAACACAATTATCAATACAAATTCTTAGCTTTTTGTGATTACAGTTTTGCATTGCAATTGCCTTCTTAAAACCATTATGAGAGGTCACTGATAGAAAAAATCCAGTATCAATCCTTAAGAGAACTGTTTTAGGCAATTGACGTCGCCCCGAATAGGTGTTGCTTATTTTTATTGCAACAATCAAAATATTCCTGATATGCATGAGTTCCTCCAACCATGTTGTTGTTGATTAATGTTTTGTTTTCATTTATTTTTGATTGAAAATATAGAAAAATACTCGGGTAAAAGCAACTTATCTGGAACTAACTTTTGTATTGATGGGTAATGTTTAAAACACTAACTGTTGCAAATTGTGTGACATACCTGTCACTGCAGAAAAGCTTACCATCTCTAAAGAGATCTTACCAGTCAACAAGTAGATCTCCAAGACCAGGCTAAGATATAGGAGCTGCACTCTCCTTTGTATGTATCTTGCTTAAATTGTGTAATCATAACTATTGGGAATTCATTTGACCTTTTTAAGATTAAAGCTAAATACATTTACTCGATTTAGTACTTGTGTAAATATTGTCACTGCACAATTTGTGTCCTCTTTAAGAAAACCAGTTGCATAAGCAGTTCAAACACAACAGAAAATGTACAAGTTGAAAATTGCAGCATCTTTAGATTTAAAGGCAACAATAAAACCAAATGTTTTTTGCCCTTTTTTCAAGCTTTCAAAAGGTGTATCAATCAATTTTGTACTTTTTAAGTGATGAATTATTTGAAAAAAGATGTCTGAGATCAGTAAGCTTAAAATACCTCCCCTGAATAGATAACAGAAAGAAGAAGAAAAAAAGAAGATGTTCAAAGCTTCAAAAACAAACTACTTGTTAAATTTTCTCACAAGTACTTTGGTCTACCTTTTTAACAAAAACAGCGACAACAAACGTAATGGTTTACAAATCAAGTAAAAAAACAATGATGACTTTTCGCACTCTAAAGAAAAACTACTATAACTTGGGAGGGGGTCCTTATTAGTTTTTAATCACCCCTGCAAGGGATTTTGCACATTAAATTGTTGCTTACAATTCTGTAACTGTAAACTTGACCTTTCAGAGCCGGAGATGTAGCTAATAGTCTCCTGAGATCAAGCGCATAGGGAAGCTCCTCTACTGACATCTTGAAGGCTACTGGGTATCAAGGAGAGCAACGCATATCTAAACATCAGTATCATCAAGACATCCTAGCAGTTCATCTAGGGATCAAGAATGAACAACCAAGGAATTTGTTGTCTTCAAATGTAAGATATTGTAGATGTGTAAGTTTAATGTTTTGATGTTTTCTGTAATCGTCGTATAGTGGGCTGTTTTAGCAGCACTATACAGTTTACATCTTGTAAATAAGTACACCATTGCAAGCAAGCACATACGCGTTTTTTGAGCTATAAAATTGGCGATCTTAGAGCCTTGGTGGTGCGGAGATACGATTGGTGGTGCGGACGTTCGATTGGTGGTGCGGACGTACGATTGGTGGTGCGGAGATACGATTGGTTGTGCGGAGATACAATTGGTGGTGCGAAGATTCAATTGGTTGTGCGGAGATACGATTGGTGGTGCGGAGATACGATTGGTGGTGCGGACGTTCGGTTGGTGGTGCGGAGATACGATTCGGAATCGATGGTGGTACAACACGGGAAATTCCGAAATAATAAAGGGACCTGGACATTTGCACGTGGCATTTGGGGTCCTACTGCCGGCCAGGGTGATAGCTGGATGTTGATCTTAAAGATGCATCAGGCTGCTCTACCGGGGGAGCATGGTGCTGGTGTGATCACAAATGGTTGGCAAACGGCAGTAGTCCCTAGTCATGGCCGTGGGGCTAGTGGACCGCGTTACTACAGCTAGGGGACTGCCTTGGGGTTCGCCTTGGGGTGGCGGACCGGACCCTGCCGAAAGGTGGGTGTAATGGCTCTGACGATGCTAGAAAGCGTGTGGGGCTGGTATCCTGGGACCTGCTCGTGGTGGCCCTGCTTTAGACTAACCTTACCAGGATGATATTGGCAAAATACTGATCAAACTAAAATGCTTGCAATGGTGCACTTATGAAATATTTGTTATTTTTATTGTTCTGCATGTTCTGCATGTTTTTGTGTGTTTCATGTTTTGCCTTAATATTATTTGTGGTGTTAAACATAATCAATTGTATATGGGTCATTTCACCAAGTTGGGACACAGTTTGTGACATTTGTATGACGTCTGCATGATTTTAGTCCTGCCCCATTTCTGCTGTATTTAATCACTGACTATCACAACAAATGTTTTGCCTGGTACATTTTGTACCTTGTAATTAGTGCAAAAAGTGAATTTGTATAATATGTATTTGAGTGTTGAAAAATTTGAAAAGTAAAATTCTGGATGTAACACGGACATACTTTTCATAATAATTTCCATTGAAATACATTAAAACAATTTTATACTTCAACAAACATTTTCACATACAAAGGAGAATGTTACATGAGATGATTCAATCAAATAAATGATTTCTTTTTATAATATGGACAAATGTTGCACAAAAATCACACCGTGTCCCAACTTAGTGGAATGACCCATATACTGTAACTTTCATGTTGTAATTTTTGCTGAAAAATAAGCATACATTGTGTCTACGTCACTCTAATAACCTTTAGAGCCACTACACTTATGCATGATTCCTAGCTGGCAGCTACAATAGCGCCCTCTACTGATCTACCCTTAAGGCCCCAAGGCATGAGTGCTACAATATCTTCCTCCTTTTCTTAGCGCATGATATGGAACACACACTTTCCTGACAGCTCTGTCAGATGTGTGCTTTACACCATGTATGTATGAGTAAGATTTCTTGCTAAAAATACTCTGACGCCGTGACTTGCAAACACAACCTGTTCCTGGGCCCTGTTACACCCACCGTAATCGCTGCTGAAAAAACATTCCCCTCTGGCTGGCCATTGGGGGCTGGGGAGTGGCTCCTGAGAAGGCAGACAGGCTGTGACACACTCAATCTCCTGGTTTTACCGTGCTGTTCTCGTGTCTGAGTGGGGCTCTGACGATGTTTTCAGACTTGATCAGTGGCTTTAACCATTAAAGAAGTCAGCCGAGGTCCCTACTGTCAATCAGCCTCCAGTTTGGAGAGTTTGTCATGCAAACATCGTCGCCATAGCTCTGTGTGAAGGGCCGAGTTTGTACAGGCTGCTCATTGATATCCACCATGCTAACGCCCATGGTATCTAGCCGACATCCAGGCAGGGTTCAGGGACAGCCATAGCAAACTCGTCCTCATAGTCCCCTGGTTTGTATCTTGACCATGGCTGGACTTCTCAAAATCAACAAAAGAGCAGGCAGGGCAAACACAACCCACCATGAAAGCCGCTCACCAACAGTTCCCTCCCTGCTCCCTGGCACTCACTACAGGGGCTTGTGACTTGCACGCTCATGGTATCTAGCCGACATCCAGGCAGGGTTCCGGGACTGCCAAAGCAAACTCGTCCCCCTGGTTTGTATCTTGACCATGGCTAGGCTACTCAAAACACGACTCATTTCCCGGCCTCATTACACCCACCATGAAAGCCGCTCACTGACAGTTCCATCCCTGCTCCATGGCACTCACCAAGGGGCTCATGAGAAGCTGCTGTACAGGCAGACAGGCTGTGACACACGCTCAATCTCCTGGGTGTGCAGCAACGTTCATGGATCAGAGTGGGGCTCTGACGATGTTGGGCATGACCCACTTGTCCGGACCACTGTCGATGTCTGATTTTCCCCCTGCATCAGGCAATCCTAGGTCAATGGTGTCCTCTGAATTGTTTGCAGACTTGACCAGTTGCTTTTCTCATAAAAAAGACAGGGCAATCCGAGGTCCCTGCTGTCAATCTCCCTCCAGTTTGGAGAGTTTGTCAGGGGAATTAAGCAGGGGGAAGAAACATCGTCAACATCACTTTGTGTCAAGGGCCGAGTTTGTACAGGCTGTTCATTGATATCCACCATGATAACGCCCATGGTATCTAGCCGACATCCAGGCAGGGTACAGGGACAGCCATAGCAAGCTCATCCCCCTGGTTTGTATCTTGACCATGGCTTTACTACTCAAAAACGGAGAAGAGCAGGCAAAACGACCCGTTTCTGTGCCCGTTACACCCACCATGAATACCACTCATCAACCGTTCCACCCTGGCTCCATGGCACTCGTTACGGGTCTTGGTTTGGGATCCTGTGAAGGCAGACAGGATGTGACACTCACTTAATCTCCTGCGTGTAAAGTCCTGTTCATGGGTCAGAGTGGGGCTCTGATGATATTTGGCACAACCCACTTGTCCAGACCACAGTCGATTTCAGATTTTCCCCCAGCATTTGGTGTTCCTAGGCCAATGGTGTCTTCTGAATTGTCTTTAGACTTGACCGGTGGTTTTTCCTTTGAAAAGGATAGGACAAGTCCCTCCAGTTTGGAGAGTTTGTCAATCGATATAGCCAGTTGGAAGAAACATTGTCACCTTTACTCTGTGTCAAGGGCCAAGTTTACAGGCTATTCATTGATATCCACCTTGCTAAGGGCCATGGTATTTAGTTTCGTGACAACCAAAAAGCAAACTCGTGCTCAGCCCCTGGTCTGTATCATGACCATGGTTGGACTACTCAAAACCAACGGAGAAGAGCAGGCAGGGCCAAAAATTGATTCGTTGCCATGCCCCGTTTGAACCACCATGAAAGCAGCTCATCAACTGTTACCCCGCTCCATGGCACTCACATGGGGGCTGGTGACAGGCTCCTGTGAAGGCAGACAGGCTGTGACACTTGCTCAATCTCCCGGGTGTAAATCACTGTTCATGGGTCAGAATGAGGCTCTGTCAATGTTGGGCATGACCCACTTGTAGATGCCATATCGTCCCCCTGTTTTGGGCGCTGGTAGGCCAATAGTCTCTTCTGAATTGTCTACAGACTTGACCAGTGCCATTTCCGGTATAAAGGATAGGACAAGCCGACCTCCACACCGTCAATCTTCCTCCAGTTTGGAGAATATGTCAGGCAAATCTGGCAGGGGGAAGATACGTCATCACCATCACTCTGTCAAGGGCCGAGTTTGTATCGGCTGTTCATTGGTATCCACATCACTAACGGCCATGGTATCTGTTCGCCATCCAGGTAGGGCTCTGGGACAACTAAAGCAAACTGGTCCTCAGTCCATGGTCTTCATCCTGACCAAGGCTAGACTACCGGTCGGCGTTCAGGGACAACCAAAGGAAACTCATTCCCCTGGTGTGTATACTAACCATGGCTGGACTACTCAAAACCAACAGAAAAGAACGGGTTGGGAAAACACAACGCCTTTCCAGGCCTCATTACACCTACTATGACAACCGCTCTCCTCCTGTACATGCAGACAGGCTGTGACACACTCGCTCAATCTCCTGGATGTACAGTGGTGTTCATTGGTCAGAGTGGGGCTCCTCCAGACCACCGTTTGTGTCTGATTTTCTCAGCATTGGGCAGTTCTCGGCCAGTAGTGTCTTCTGAATTGTCGTTAGACTTGACCGGTGGCTTTTCCAGTTAAAAAGAAAGAACAGGCTGTTGTCCCTGCCATTAATGTTTCTCCAGTTTGGAAAGTTTGTCAGGCGACTTAGGCAGAGGGAAGAAATATCACCTCAATCACTGTGTCAAGGGCTGAGTTTTTACAGGCTGTTCATTGGTATTCTCCTTGCTAACAACCGTGATATCTGGCCAGGCGGGGTCCAGGACAACCAAACCAAACTCGTCATTCCTTGGTGTGTATCCTGACCATGGCTGGACTACTCAAAACCAACGGAATAAAGCAGGAATGGCAAACGCAACCTGTTTCTGTGCCCTGTTAAACCCACCATGAAAGCCGCTCACCAATCTTTCCCTCCTGGCTCCATGGCACTCACCATGGGGTCTCGGGATGAGCTCCTGCAAAGGCAGAAGCAGACAGGCCATGAAACATTCACTCAATCATCCTGGGTGTACAGTGCTGTTCATGGGTGAGATTGGTGCTCTGATGATGTAGGTCATGGTCTACTCATCCAGACCAGTGACAATGTAGTGTCTTCTGAAACACTTCAGAAAGTTATTGTCCCCGCTGTCAGTCTTCCTCCAATTCAAAGAGTTTGTAAGGCAAGGCAGGGGGAAGAAACATCGTCAACATCACTCTGTTTCCATCACTTTGTGTCAAGGGCCGAGTTTTTACAGGTTGTTCATTGATAGCCACCTTGCTAACAGCCATGGCATCTGGCCGACACTCAGGCAGGGTCAGGGACAAGCAAACCAAACTCATCATTCCTTGGTCTGTATCCTGACCATGGCTGGACTACTCAAAACCAATGGAAAAGAGCTGAAATGGCAAACACAACCTGTTTCCATGAAAGCTGCTCACCAATCTTTCCCTCCCGGCTCTATGGCACTCACCATGGGGTCTCGGGACGAGCTCCTGTAAAGGCAGAAGCAGACAGGCTGTGAAACATTCACTCAATCTCCTGGGTGTACAGTGCTGTTCATGGGTCAGAGTGGTGCTCTGATGATGTTGGTCATGGTCTACTCATCCAGACCAGTGACAATGTCAGATTTTCCCCCAGCATTGGGTGTTTGTTGGCCAATGGTTTCTTCTGAATCGCTTTAGAAAGCCAATGTCCCTGCCGTCAGTCTTCCTCAAATTCAGAGAGTTTGTAAGGCAAATAAGGCAGGGGGAAGAAACATCACCAACATCACTGTGTTTCAAGGGCCAAGTTTGTACCGGCTGTTCATTGGTATCCACTTATCGAACGGCCAATGTATCTAGCCGATACCCAGTCAGCGTTCCTGGACAACCAAACCAAACCTGTCCTAAGCCCATGGTGTCTATCCTGACCATGGCTAGACTACTCAAAACAAACCAAGAAGAGCAAGCAGGGTAAACAACCCAATTTGGCTTGGTTACACCCACCATGAAAGCCGCTCAGCAAACCATTCCCTACCAGGGCTTTTGCAACTTGGGCTCCTGTACATGCAGACAGGCTGTGAAACATTCACTCAATCTTCTGGGTGTACAGTGCCGTTCATGGGTCAGAGTGGGGCTCTGACGATGTTGGGCATGACCCACTCATCCAGACCACCGTTGATGTTTGTTTTTCCCCCAGGATCAGGTGTTCCTAGGCCAATAGTGTCCTCTGAATTGTCTTCAGATTTTACCGGTGGCTTTTTCCTTAAAAAAAAGATAAGGCATTCCGTGAAAACTACCACCTATTCAGAGAGTTTGTCAGGCAAATCATGCTTGGAGAAGAAACATCATCACCATCAGTCTGTGTCAAGGGCTGAGTTTTTACAGGCTGTTCATTGAAAGCCGCCTTGCTAACAGCCATGGTATCTGGGCGACACTCAGTCGGGGTCGGGGATAACCAAACCAAACCAAACTTGCCCTCAGCCCCCTGGTCTGTATCCTGACCATGACTGGACTACTTAAAACCAACGGAGAAGAGCAGGCAGGGCATACACAACCAGTTTCCCTGCCCCATAATACCCACCATGTAAGCCTCTCACCAACCGTTCCCTACCACCTCCATGGCATTTGCCATTGGAGCTTGGAATGGGCTCCTGTTAATGCAGACAGGCAGTGACACACATGCTCAATCTCCCAGTTATACAGTGCTGTTATGGCACTTGCCACTGGGGCTTGGGATGGGCTCAATCTCTTAGGTATACAGTGCTGTTCATTAATCCAAGACATGTTCAAGATGGTGCCCATTATCTCAGGCATGATGCCTTCACACGAGGGGCTTCACATCTCTTCATATCTCTGGGTTATGTTCTAATGGCTAAACCATTGGCGAGGAATGAGTCTGTCCGTAATGGGGAATATCCACTCCCTGGGACGAGCCAATTCCTCGGTGGACATGTACCCGTGATAACAATCTGCCACTGCATCATTCTCCCACCCAGCACTCCTTGCTGCAATAGGCCCTAGGGGGTGATGGCAGTGGTGTGGGTTGGAAAGGAGACATTATCCAGCCTTCAATAGGGGCATAACACTTAACACGAAGGGCATCGCGTCCCTTCTTATCTCAGAGTTCGGAGCAATAAACCTGGGATAGTTCCATATAGATGTAGAGTGATGACGACTCCTCCCCGCGTTATGCTCGATCTCGTGGTTGTTTTATCAACACTCAAGACAAAGAGGAAGACAACATGGCACTCATGCCATGGGGAATTGTTGGTAGATCAGTAGGGAGTCTTTGTGAATCTAAGCGTTATTGTACCTGCCAATAGGGAAATATGCATAAGTAGTGGCTTTACCATTAAGTATTCAAGTGAAACCCAAACCACACTGCTCTGGGGAGGATTTTAATTTTTGTAAGAAACGTGATTACGTTAAGTTCTGAAACGAGGCGGCTGCCGATGCGTTAGAGTGCGAGCCAGACGGACATAAAGTCACCAAGCGTTAAAGATATTGCGGCCAATATCAAAAGTTTCATCTCGTACATGTCGTATAGAAAGAGTACATAATTGTTTGTCAACAAGACCTGTAAAAATGCACTGGAATGTGTTATTGTTATCATTTTATTTCACCAAAATTCACAGACAAATGTAAATATGATACAAAATTTCAAAAGTAACAAGAATATGACAATACATGTATATAAAAACATATTATTATGATATATAAGATTTAAAAAGTACTAATCCACATAAAAAATGTAATTATGGAAAAGACCCAAGGGGGAAATATTTTTAATGTAACCAAAACATGACAAAATTGGGGATCCACAAGGAAATAAAAATAACAATATATATGTGTATAAACTGTTGATGGTTAAAAAAATATAAACTGATTTGTAAATAAGAAGTTAGTTTTACAAAACAACTTATTCTGATTGATTTATTTATTACATTTCCACTAACATCTGAAAAGAAATAACTTCTATGATTTAATTAAAATGACTAAAAATAAAACCACATTACAAGTAGCATCTTGGCAATTTAATCAGAAGACAAATTACAATTATAAATCAAAAATTTATAATGAAACATGAGATATTTCCAATTCGCTTATTAATTTATAACCTTTCAAAAAAGAATGTGTAACAATTTTAACTTTAAAAAAATAAACTTTATATGTATGTTATGTCTGTAGTTGTTCTCCAATCGGACAATATTATATGTGATAAAAAGGAACTGTAGTGCCTCCTACTAACAATCCATATTTAAATTAGGTTTCGAAATTCATAAACATTATTTAAATGCATTAGACTATTCACATATCTTGTGATGATTTGTTTCCGCTGAGTAATTTATCCCCATAATACATAAATGCTAAATCTAAAACAAGTTCTATACTTCTAATTAAGTTTTTAACCTTTAACAAATCCTATCACTGTGTTATTTCCATTAAATGCAAATGATTACATTGTCAACTAAAGATTGATTTATGAACAATTATGTGACAAATAAATGTGAAAATGTATATAAATTAAATCAACATTAACATTAACATTAATCTAACTCTAACAAAGTCTATGTTTTAAATTTTGGTAACAATACATTGTACAATACTAACTACAATGAAATGTGTTTTTAAGAACTAACTTATATGATGTTAAAAATAAGATCTAAAAACTATAGGCTGACACCCAACTGTCAATTTTTATGTAAGATACAACAAGTATCATCCAATGAAATCACTTATAGGGGTAACAGGTGTCAAGACAAAAGAAATTAATGTTGGGGTTCAAAGTCCGCTTTAAGGCCTATGAAGACTAGCCCAATTTTATAACATTCAACGACATTTTAAAGTACCAAATTAATAATCAATATTTATACTATTTGTTCATAGTTATTTTAAATCATATAAAAGTTAGATAGCTTTTATGTTGAAGCCTTCTTACATAAGTTATGCAGGCATGTATATGTAGACTAACACTTTCTGAACAATTATGATTACTAAAATTAATAAAAAGAAACTATCACTCATATGAACTTCAAAATCATTGAGCATATGTCAGGCCTACATGTAGACTAATATTATGTTTTATTTTATGTGAAACAAGTTGTAGTTCTTAAGGTGGGCGGGTAGCTCTTAATTCTAGTTCTATGAATAGACTAGTATAAAAATGTACATTTAGATTTCGTTTTCTTTGTCAATTATGATTAAAAATATAATGAAACTATCACCAATGGATTACTTTCTAAGTTTCAAGAGTTCACAATTAAATTCAAATTATCTAACATATATTCTCCTAACACTTTAACATTCGTTATTGTTATTTGTATTATAGATATGAAATTAATTACTCAAAATGATATTATTTTCAGCTTGAGGACCAAACTCGAACCTCAATTGATATTTTATCAATAAATTAAATAATAAATATACTTATTTCAATGCAATTATAGCAATAACTTTGTTCAGTCATGAACTGTCTGTGAAAAGTTAAAGTTGAAATTAACTGTACAATATTATCTACATTTTATTCGTGCGTCACTAACAAGAATTTCACTTTTTGTCTCAGTTAATAATATACTGAACCGGGCTGAATAATGTGCATACACTTTCCAATGCATGCACTGCTTTAATTGTATTAAAAATAATGTGATAATAATAAATTAAAATTAAGAAATGAGTGATATTATCAAATACAATAAAACAAAAAGTTAGGCTATCTCTGACAAGTTCATAAAATCTCGAGTAACGTCGGTGAAGCGAAATACTGTGTTTCGGTTTCTTATAAAACGGCCGCTGCAGAGATTGAACGTTAATTTGTATTTTACACACGATCGATGAATCTGTTTAGCAGCGAAGAAATGCAGCCTTGTTTCAGAAACTTATCGTTTAATACTTGAAATGTGATAAGAAAATAATGAAATGAGATTTTCTCAATTGCAGTGTGTTTATTTAAATCAGGGTGATCCTATGTTTCTACTTGGTGATAAATAAATAAAATTGATATCGTATATTACACAAATATTACTCTAAAGTGATGTTTGAAGCTTTGCATGGTGTAGGAGACTAAGAATAAACTATTGCTAGTAAACTTGCGGGTACAACCATGTGTTTAAATCTCTTTTGTGAGGATTGTTAGCTCTGAAAGATGATCAGAGCATACTGATCGAAACGTCGAGACCACTCCGGCTCTTTTCAGAGCCAACACTCCTCACATGATTGTACCCGCAAGTTTACTAGCAATAGTTTATTCTTAAACATTACTCTTAAAAAAATGGGAGGATAGAGAGTGATAGCGCCCTCTAAGGAAACTTATAGAAATATTGCTATGAATACTTAAGTATAATAGTTGATACAGGTATAAGGCATTTGCATTGTAAGCACTGCGGTGCTTCATGTAGTGTTCAAGGGTTCTCATTTTGGAAATTGAAATAAAGTTTATTTTAAACTATGCTGATGAGATTTAATCGGGTTGGTGGGGGGGGGGGGGGAACTTTACCATTCCTGAAGAGAATCCAATCTGTTTTACAGGGAATAATGAAAGCACTATAAAGTAGTTAAGATTGTAATTCAACGTTAATTTTGTTAGAGGCTGGATTGTATTTTCACTTAAAAAAATATTGAGACTTTTGAAATAAAAAAACAAGTAACTATAGACTGTGTAAGTCTTGCGCGTATTTGAACATTTTTTGGACCATTTTGGTCCCACACACATTGCTGTAACATGTGAAGGAAACAAAATCACGCGCTTTAACGAACCCTAATGTTCGAATACGCGCGAGACTTACACAGTCTATTGTTAAGAAAATCTAAATACTTAAAAGACATTTTAAATAATTTTTAATTAGATTAATTTTGTTGTTTTTCTATGTTAAACTACTTATGTTACGGATTTGTAGTCTTAATAGTGTTTTCTTTTACTCGTTAAATACATTCGTATTATACAGTATGGTCTTTTGGTTCTAAAATAAACTATTTTTTAGCAGACACCAACAGATATTTTCTCCATTTTCTTTTTCCTCTCCATATTCTACAAAGGTCATAGGTCAAAGGGTGCATCTCATTATTTTTTTTATTTTTTTGACCTATCCATTCTAAGGTTTAAATATAACGTCCGAGCGATTTTTTTCAAGCGGCGATTTAGCCCAGTGGGCTAGCTCACAGCTCCCGGATTTCTGGGGCTGTGAGCTCGGGGGTTCAAATCCTGTAGGACCCCCTTTTTACCAGTAAAAAAAGACATTTTTTTAATTTCTTGTAAAAATGGGTAGGGCTTGAACCGCATACCTTCAGCCCTGTAACCTCTCTCTCTCACCACTCTGCTACCGAGCTTTCATGAAAATTTAACGGTTTTTGACCTGATGAATATTAGAATGGGCCGACTTAGAAAATTTTTCAAAATAATTTCTCCCTGGCCAGACCCTTGGATTTTTGGCTGATCTGAGGGTTGACCAAGGGCCCTTGGAGCTAAGATTTGGGAGTAAAATTTCTAAGTGCTGAGGGGCCAGGGGCTGGGAGGTTGCTGAGCAGTCAGTTGGATGAGCTGGTTGGACTGAGGGCTTGGGGATGGACCAGTAGTCATGCTGAGGTGATGGCTGGTAGGACATGGGCATGATGATGCTGGGTAGAGGACTGGAGTAAGGGTGGGAGGTTGTTGGGATGAAGACAGTGGGTTGAGATGGTCGGACTGGTGGCTTGGAGTGAGGGATGGGGGATTGACTAGTAGTCATGCTGGGGTGTGGCTGGTAGGATATGGGCATGATGATGTTGGGTAGATGACTGTAGTAAGGGTGGGATGTTGATGGGATGGTTGGACTGAGGGCTTGGGGATGGACCAGTAGTCATGCTGAGGTGATGGCTGGTAGGACATGGGCATGATGATGCTGGGTAGAGGACTGGAGTAAGGGTGGGAGGTTGTTGGGATGAAGACAGTGGGTTGAGATGGTCGGACTGGTGGCTTGGAGTGAGGGATGGGGGATTGACTAGTAGTCATGCTGGGGTGTGGCTGGATAGACATGAACATGATGATGCCGGGGAGAGGACTGGAGTAAGGGGTGGGAGTTTGGTGGGATGAAGACAGTGGGTTGAGATGGTTGGACTGAAGGCTTGGGGTGAGGGTGGGGATATGCTGGTGTATATATTGGGGTGATGGACTAGTAGTCATGCTGGGGTTGGCTGGTAGGACATGGGCATGATGATGCTGGGTAGAGGACTGGAGTAAGGGTGGGAGGTCGGTGGGATGAAGACAGTCAGCCAGTGGGTTGAGATGGTTGGACTGATGGCTTGGAGTGAGTGATTGGGTGGACCAGTAGTCATGCTGGGGTGTGGCTGGATAGACATTCTTATGGGCATGATGATGCTGGGGAGAGGACTGGAGTAAGGGGTGGGAGGTTGGTGGGATGAAGACAGTGGGTTGAGATGGTTGGATCGAGGGCTTGGGGAGAGGAATGGGGGATGGACCAGTAGTCATGCTGGGGTTGGCTGATAGACATTCTTATGGGCATGATGATGCTGGGTAGAGGACTGGAGTAAGGATGAGAGGTTGTTGGGATGAAGACAGTGGGTTGAGATGGTTGGACTGAAGGCTTGGGGTGAGGGTGGGGATATGCTGGTGTATATATTGGGGTGATGGCTGGCTGGACAATGGGCATGTGATCAAGCTGGGTAGAGGACTGGGGCCAGGGGTAGGGGTTGCTGTGGACCTTATTGTAGAGTGGAATTGATTTAATTATGCAGAGTACTTTTTGTACGGTATTAAATTTCACATTGAAGGTATAGTAAAACTAACCTTTAATTGAATGGTATAGAACTTTTTACAAATAAATTTAAAGGTGTGGTGCATTTTGTATTGAAGGTATGGTATTTTTAAAGTATATATAAAGGCCTGGGAAACATTTGAGAGGATAAATACTCATTTTAATGCAGCCATTTTTGTTGGATACCCCAGTGTCTACTTAAATTATTGAAATACACGCACTGGTTGACTGAATGGGACCAGTCTATTTTATTTGCGCAAAGTTGGATTGCGTATTGTAAATTTTGGAGTGGGGTAGGGTCAAACTTCTCTGAAAGGTTCCAGCCCAAATGGGTTTTGTTAATAATAAAAAGAACTTTTGTTGCTTAATACTTGTAACCATAACACATTACTTGTACAATAATAGCGCATAAAGTAAGGAAATGAAAC